>OZ037716.1:9266118-10466118 GCA_964035505.1 Watsonalla cultraria
TATAATCTATACAGATAAATAAAATTGAAGTGTCTGTTTGTAATTCCAAAATTACAGCTTTTCATTAAATGCATATGAAAGTATACACGCTACTGACACTAAAAAACCAAGTTTTAAAAAATGTCTCTGTCTGTCCGTCTGTCTGTCTGTCTGTCTGTCTGTTTGTTCCGGGTAATCTCTGAAACGGCTGGACGGATTTTAACGGGTAGCTGATGTTTCAAGGAGTAACTTAGGCTACTTTTATTTATTAAAAATATTAGAGTTCCGCGACAAATAGGATGAAACTAAATCTACGCGGGTGAAAACGCGGGGCACAGCTAGTTTTAAAAATAAATGAGTATCATTCAGTAATAAAGTCAGTCATTTAAACAAATACATTCCATAAATGTTTTGTGTTTTCTTCATGTTTTGAAATGCGGTTCAACACCAACATGTTGATAAATTACCTTCTTCCAGCGTATAGCACATTATACACATAAAGTACCAAGGAAAATTAATACAACACTCATTCAACCGAGAATCGCAAACAGAAAAGTTACCCTGTGACTTTTCACCTGAAAAAAATATTGTTTTGTTCCAGACCCCATTACGACTTTCGCTGTCATTCCTGTCATTTTTAACAAGCTATCATTCGGGAGTCCTGAAGGATGAGCCAGATATATCACTCGTTATTTTTCCCCCGCGTCCTGTGGGTTGCACCTTTTTAAATACACATCAGCTTATAGATTGGGAAGTTAAATGAATGGTCATGTTTTCCCATTCATTTTGGATTTTTCCGGCTACGCGTTTGGGGTTGGATGATAAATACTGTGTCGAATGATTTATATACGGGTGGGTGCATGTTTTTAATTATCGAATTGTTAATGTGTTTTGGACCATTCGGTTGCCAGGATTATACATATTTATACTTTGATTACAAATCAACATCACGTGACCATGATAGAGAACTGACCGTTAAATCACAGTACTAGCAGACGTCACCCGCGTAGTAGCCGCTTCCGTGGTAGTACGCAGATAAAATATAGCCTTTATCTATACAGATAAATAAAATTGAAGTGTCTGTTTGTAATTTCAAAATAACAGCTTTTCACTAAATGCATAATATGAAACACGCTACGTACATCGAAAAATCAAGTTTTAAATTTTTTCTCTGTCTGTCTGTCCGTCTGACTGTCTGTCTGTCTGTCTGTTTGTTCCGGGTAATCTCTGAAACGGCTGGGCCGATTTTAACGGGACTTTCACTGGCAGGTAGCTCATGTTTAAGGAGTAACGTAGGCTACTTTTATTTATAAAAAATATTAAGGTTCCGCGACAATAAGGATGAAACTAAATCTACGCGGGTGAAACCGCGGGGCACAGCTAGTTAATTAATAATAATGTAGAATTCAAATGGTGAAAGATTTTTTTAAAACTTTCTGAGCCAATGCTTCACAAACATACATACAAACTTTTCCTCTTTATAATATTTATCACAGTATAAGTTTAAGATGTACAAGCAGTAAGTAATCCTATTAGTATAATGTAGGTCTATTTTTGAAATAAAAATGGATGCTCCATTGAGCGTGAGAATTGTCAATCTTAAAGATTTTAAAATTCGATGTTTTTAATTCGAATCTTTGAAACTTGTCGCTATGACACAAGCGATTTACGTCTATTCCGCTTATTTTCTCGTAGATGCGCGCGTCTGTGTGAGTGTGTCATTTCTAACGATTTGTTTCTACATTCCATACTGCTTGTAAAGCTTATATTTATACTGTGGCTATGTTCAGTAGAGTATCAGTCAACAATAAAATCTATATTCTATACAGATATAGAGATAAATAAAATGGAAGTGTGTGTTTTTAATTCCAAAATAACAGCTATTCACTAAATGCATATAAAAGTATATACGATACTGCCATGAAAGAACAAATTTTAATTTTTTTCTCTGTCTGTCTGTCGATCTGTCTGTCTGTCTGTCTGTCCGTCTGTCTGTCTATTGAACCGCCCATAAAACCGCAGGGCACGGCTAGTAAATAATAAATACGACGAACGAAAGCAAGGACAACTTAAAGAGTGTATAAATGCACTTCACAAAGAATAAGACTAAATGATAACTTCGCCAAATGATACTACCATGTTTATTTTAACAGATGAAAGCGTGGACCGCACACGAGCAGGACACATCATTACCGTGCTGTCGGACGCTGCATGTCAAACACGCCGCGTATGTGAGTGCCCTGTATACTTTGGTAAGTCACTTATAAACTAATTACTTGTAGATATATATCACTGGCTGTCCCGACATACGTTATCCTGTCTTAATTATGAGATATTTGCAGCACGCATTCTGTCAATTCTATGTCAAACGATACATCAAAAAAGTTTTTATTGTCCAAAGCGCTAAGGTTAAGTATTCTTAAATTTTAAAAATAATCCGCGCACTATTCAATTTTTTTTTTCTTCTATAAGAACCATCTCCTGACTGTAACGAACACAACAAAAAAAGAATTATCTAAATCGGTCCAGCCGTTCACGCGTGATGCCGTGACCAAGGGAAATGGGGATTCATTTAAATATATGTATGTATAAGATTGGCGAAGCCAGAACGGCCAAGAACTTTGTCTTACAGAAGACCGCAGTCAAAGTGCAGTACAAAAAATTAAATAAAAAAACTGGTCTTTCATTTTAACGCTCCCTCGAAGAGTTTTGGATGGAAGTGTATGAAGAAATGCATGAATGTAGATGAAGCGAAAGAAGTGTGTAAGGATCGTAGCATGTGGAAAACGGTGGTCTCTGCCTACCCCATGGGATACAGGCGTGAGCAGGTCTATCTATGTATGTAATTTGGTTGCCATCGGCAAAGGCTATACAGTCACTTGTCACGGGTAAATTATTTTACACTACTCAATTAATACCAGTACCTGGGTGACCGACCCGGTTTTTTTTTCTCACAAAAAACTAAACTTTTACCCATAAAAGAAAAAAACTTGACGTTTTCTCAAAAAAGCTAGTAGAAAAAAAAGGAACCAAAAGAAAAAATCAAACCGGTGCACGTCAGTCTCGAACCGTGGTACTCTAGTTTCGTTATCACCTCGTAAGCTGACAGCCTCACCTCTGTGCTATCATAACTTGACAGTAGACGGCGAAATTTACTGTCGTATCGTATTGATATTTTATGAGTTTTTCAGTCCACAAAACATGGTCAAAACGATGTTTTCTGAAAACGAAACCTAGCTAGATCATTTTTTTGCCCCCGAAACCCCCTACATACAAAATTTCATGAAAATCGTTGCAGCCGTTCCCGAGATCCAGATTCTATATATACAGAATTGCTCGTTTAAAGGTATAAGATAATATTAGCCAACTTACTACATCTACATTACAATCATTGTAAGTTAGTAGTACCCTAATTGATTCCACACATGAGATCCACTTAAAGCCGTAACTTAATACTTAGTTTATTTGTTTACAATGCAATGCAGAACTCAGCTCACTCAAGGCAAAATCTATTGAAATTATTTACTAGTCCTCAATACTCATTTAGTAAGTAATTTAAAATGTACACTATACTAGCAGTGTTCCGCGGCTTCACTCACGGCACTTAATTTAATGGGTAGCTTTATTTCGTGGGACACGCATTTAATAAAAAATAAAATTAACTTAACTAATTAACCGTACGCCTTGTAACATCAGCTTTCTGCCAGTGAATATCTTCAGTTGAAATCCGTCCAGCCGTTTCTAAGATAAGCTGGAACAGATAGACAGCTTTTACTGTATCCGTGACGTAGTTTGGAAGAACGATGCGTTCAGACAAATAATTTTGTATGATAACGACTTCAATTTATACCATTTAATATATAACAATTATTTTATTTGTTCAACATTTTGGTCTCACATACATAGCTCTCGTCTTTATCCCAGTATATCGAAATCGCTTACTGCAACAAACCCCTCGAGATTTTAAGAAACAAATTACAAACATACGTATGTAGCCTTAGTGGGACAATTACATGCAAAGCAAAACAAAAGCGGTTCTTATTTTTTTACCTATTTTCTTATTCTCATGCATTTACTTTATTCAAATTACGTAGACTTTTACTGAGATAGTAAAAACGTGTTGGCTTTTAGAGTGGCATACTGTTTTTAATTCGACTTTACTTGCGTTTCTCTTTAAGACGGTAAATTGGAAACGTAAATGTTTTAATCCAAACTAAAGGCTTATAAAGGTGAAAACATATGTTAAATTTGTGTTTATAGTGTAACTAGCGGACGTCACCCGGTTTCACCCGCGTAGTTCTCGTTCCCGTGAAAGTATGGGGATAAAATATAGACTATGTTACTGGCTGATAATGTATGTAGCTATACATTCCTGAAAGAATTTTCAAGATCGGCTAAGTAGTTTCGGAGCCTATTCAATGCGAACAAACAAATAAAAAAACAATCAAATCGTTCCTCTTTATAATATAAGTGTAGAAATGTAGATAAATAAAGCTATTATTATCTATTTTTTATTATTATTATTATAAATCCCTTTGCAGATATTTTTAGGTATTATCTAATCTAAAAAAAGTTTTGTTTATGAATGTGGATGGTTACAAGGGGAAAGAAAGACCTAAGAAACGATGGATGGATTGTGTGAAATATGATATGACTAGAATGAGAGTGAATACAGATATGACGGCTGATAGAGAGAAATTGAAGAGAAGAACACATTGCGCCGACCCCAAATAACATGGGATAAGGGCAGGAGGATGATGACGATGATGATGATTATCTAATACTAATATAATAGAACTAAATATTTTTGATGGTTGAACGCGCTAATCTCAGGAACAGGGGGCCAAATATAAACGTTTAAGCAGCGCATGCTAAAAACTTCTTAGCTTTGACGTTTTATTTTTCGGAACATAATTGAAACCGTAGCTCAGAAGTTCTTAATACGCTCTGCTTAAACCGGTGATAGTAGGCTGGTTAGAATTGAAAAGTTATTTAGGTTTTGGGTACTTCATTTCTCGAGGAATGCTTTAGGCTTTATAGCATCACGCTGCAACCAATGGGTACGAAGCAAAAAAACATTTTAAGGGAGTAAAAAAGTTTTCATTGTTAATCCTACCCAGGTAAAACCGCGAGGCACTGCTAGTGCTATTCGGTAGACAAGAGCCGATTAAACAATTGGCCTTTAAATCCACTAAAAGCGATATTAAATCTACAATGATAAGACATGATTTATCCGTAAATCAACTGTATCTTTGGGTGGACTTCATTACCCTATAGCCTCTTAAGTGAATTTAGTAGGGTATGATTTATTACTCAAAACTCTTACGATGATCGTTTGATCAGAATTAGGATTATCTCCAAAATACTGGAAAATTAATTCGTTCGAGATTGTGCTTTTGATGACTTCAATCTAATTTTAATTATTTATCTAGGACTGTTTATTACAGTTGTAAGAATGGTGCACTAAAGCAATTATATGTGCTGACTACACATTGGTCGTCAAATCATATGGGATAAAAAGTCTACAAAAAATAATATTAATATCTTAGGCAATATCCATACGTCTTTGAATGACTTCATATAACAGACTTATGCAGGTTTCCCTGCGATGATTTCTTCACCGTAAATCACCTGGTGTGAAATCACCGTACAGTAACGTATTGAGATTTTCAAATCAATCTTCAAATATCAAACTCAACCTATGTTATAATGATTACTATTCCTTTGGTATCTATATACTCATGTGATACAAACTGATAAAGACTAGGTTAAAGAAATTGTATCGCCCTCACTAAGTAGTTCGTATTACAAATGACTCTCATCCGTAAACGTAAGTAGAAATCTGAGATATTAATTGTATCATATATCATATCATGGGAGAGATTACCTGGGCTTAGTTCGCATAGATCATTCGTTTCCATTAGTTGAAGCTGAGGCATATAATATTATTATGAAGCCTTAATCCGGCCAGCACTATCAAAGGGATATTTAAGCATTCAACTACACGATCTACTCATTGAGATTGATAGTGACCATTAATGCTATGAAGGCTCTAGGCTATTCATAGTCTAAGATATAATTCTTACATGATAAATGGTATTTTCCTATTTTATGTAGCTAGACTGATAATTTTATACAACGTTAATCCCCTTTTTACAAAACATGGTAAAAAGAAGACTAAGCAAAACTCGGACTGAAACTATGTCCGTCCCTTTTGAAATCCGTTTCACAAATAGAGATTTAAACCTAGGATTATCTTAGGGGTAAAAGTATAAATCGGGAAAAGATATCATGAAATAAAATAATTTATTTTATTCAATAAAACTTAATTATATATACAAGGAACAGTACTTAAAACTAATTAAAGGTAGAAAACTTGTCCCAAGTCGGTGTCTCTCGGGATCGTGCCAAGAAGGCTGGCAGCATTGCCACGTTGAATAGCAATGCCGTGGAGATTGGGGCGGCCGCTGGTGTGGGATGCCACGTGTGTCGATACGTTGGCTCCGTCCCATCTCCCCGGCACTGCTGTGGCGGCCGGTGCTGCTGCTGCTCAGCAGGAGTGCCTCAAGCGCCGGAAATATGCTTGCATTGGTCAAGGATACATATTTTCTGCGTTTGCGGTTGAAACTCTGGGGCCTTGGGGTCCGGATACTCATCAGCTTTTCAAAGAGCTTGCACGTCGTCTGGTAGAAGCCTCTCGTGACAAGAGAGCTGGGGCTTTTCTCGCCCAGAGAATCAGCATTGAAATAAAATATATTTTAATATTAATCCTAAATCGCAAGACACAGCTAGTTGATATAAGTATTAATATTGAGCTCTGACTGACTTAGTTGAAGTTGCTGCCAAATATAGCATCAAACTTGGTGTCAAACACCAACTTCAAAAGCAAGTGATTTATTTCATACTAGCTGTGCCCCGCGGTTTCACCCGCGTAGATTTAGTTTCATCCTTATTGCCGCGGAACCCTAATATTTTTTAATAAATAAAAGTAGCCTAAGTTACTCCTTGGAACATCAGCTACCTACCAGTGAAAGTCCCGTTAAAATCCGTCCAGCCGTTTCAGAGATTACCCGGAACAAACAGACAGACAGACAGAAAAAAAAATATAACTTAGTTTTTTTTGTGTCAGTAGCGTGTATACTTTCGTATGCATTTAGTGAAAAGCTGTTATTTTGGAATTACAAACAGACACTTCAATTTTATTTATCTGCATAGATGTATAGATTTGAGCTAAACCAGATAAGGTACAAAAACTCAAATTGCTCTTACAATCTGAATATACAAGTGTAGTTGTTTTGAATAGGGTTACACAAAGTTATCCGTTTTATCGCACAAACTTTGGACACAAACTGCGCATGTCTAACTAAACGAGTTACAAATTGGACTAGCAACATTACTGCAAATTTGACACCAGAAATATTTGTGGGTTCGTTCGCGTTTAATTATTTAGTAGTTATGTTCTGTGCAGGCTGTTCAATGTTTTGTCATATAATAATGTAATATTCCCCGAAGGGGTAGGCAGAGGTGTTGTAACAAAACCCACTTTTCACCGAAGATGATTAAGTGCCAACGTGACAGATGGTGAGTCTATCGCTGTCTCAAGCACTATATATACGTCTTTGAATTACTTCTCAGACATATGCAGGTTTTCTCACGATGTTTTACTTCACCGTAAAGCACGTGGTGTGATATAAATGCACATAAGTTTGAGAAAAACTCGTTGGTACTGAGGATGGCCACCGGGGGGGTTTTAGTGCGGTAAAAATCCCACATACCCCGATCAGCCTCTCCCAGGGCGGTCGGGGACCTTTTGAAGATTTCCCCCTCGTCAATAAAAAAAAAAAAAAAGGCCGCTAGGATTTGAACTTGCATCTTCTTACAAAGTAACATTATCCTACGCTTCGCTTGAAGAGACAATAGAAAATGTACTGGGCATGTAGACAAAGTAACATTATACCCACGTAACCATAGTAGTAAATTAACTTAAGTTAGCGTAAGAAAAATGACGTTCAATAAGTGTTCCAAGTGTCCCTTATGTTGAATAAAACATTTTGATTTGATTTGATTTGATTTGATACAAAATGTACGGGAATGACATATGTCACGTGACTGATTTATGTTATTTCCATACATTTTTTATCGATAGAGAATGTAACTATAACTACTGGCGACTGCTCTAACCCCACGGCCACGACTGTATAAAAATATTGGTATTTGCATTAAAATTGTGACAACTCATAATGTGAAGTGTGGGATGCGTATAAAATTATTTACTCAGCGTGTGTGGTTTTTACGCTCTAAATACAAGCTTTGTTGACATGGGACGCCAATGCGATGAGCTGCTCGTCATATTTACTCAACAATGATAATTCGCGACACATTTCGTGGATTACACTTGAAATAAAACAATCTGGGTGCTTCACGCTCCACTTAATAACATATTTTTTACACTTTAATAAATTGTCGACGTAGAAATTTTTATTAAAAGTTAAAATTCCATTTATTGAATAAGTTTTTAGAATCACATAGGGAAATAAATACAAATTTTCGTTCTTACTATGATTCTTTCTGTGTTTGAAATGTAACAGTCAAAGGGAATTCAAACTCAAAAAGTTGTATCTTTTAGATATTATAAGACGATTGCAAGGTTTGTAATATTATGCAGTAATTTACTTCGCGTAATGTTAAAAAATTTTGGCTATGAAACTAATTAATTCCATTGACTTTCTACACTTTCAGAATAAAATGTAACTTGTAAATTATTTTTCTTTAATTAACAAGTGTGTTACCTCGTCGTTGCTCAGACTGGCATAGCGTCATCGCTACTTATGCGACTTTACATAATAAAATACTTGCTTCTAGGTGTGGGGTTTCAAACGCGTAGACTTAATTTAATGGGTAGCCCGCGAAACGGAGCCTAAGTTACTCCTTGAAACATAGCTCTGCCAGTAAAAGCCCCTTTAAAATCGACCCAGCCGGAACAAACAGACCGATAGACAGACAGAGAAAACATTTAAAAATTTGTTTTTCTATATCTCTTTCGTGTATACTTTCATGTGCATTTAGTGAAAAGCTTTAATTTTGGAATAACAAATTGACACTTCATTCATATATTTATCTGTATATAGATGTATAGATAATATATCATACTTGTGTTTCTTATTCAAAATGTTAGACTTTGTTGGGAGCATAGTTATCTTCTAATTCCATGTTTTGGAACAGGGCCAAGTCCAATGACGGAGCATGTGTTGCAAACCTAACTTAGTTCGTTGTGTTCACACAAAGTTGGTTATGTGTACAAAACAGGGTGGTCGGAAGTAGTGCGACAAGCTTAAAAGGAAGATAGGTTATAGGTCACTTACTAAACAAAAAAAAGATTATAATTATAAATATTGCTATTTTATGTGTCGTGGTTTGATATAGTTCATCATCATCAACCTATTTTAGTCCACTGCGACATAGGCCTCCCCTAATGAGCGCCATAGCACCCTGTCTTCAGCTTGCCGCATCCAGCATCTGCCTGCAGTCTTTCACAGATCGTCATCCCACCTGGCCGGAGGGCGTTCTACACTACGTTTGCCAAGTCGCGGTCTCCACTCAAGAACTCGTTTACCCCAGCGGTTGTCGGTTCTTCGCGCGATATAGCCTGCCCACTGCCGCTTCAGCTAGCAAATTTTTTGAGCCATGTCAATTACTTTGGTTCTCTGTCGAGATATAGAGAGAGATATTCGTAGATATTATCTATGTCATACAATCTTACTTGACAAGAAATGTCAAGGTTGCACATTACAATTAAATCTCCCGGATTTTTTTCTTAAAGAAGACTCTGTGTAGACTCTGTCAATAAATACTAACAATATAAAATTCAAAAGTGACTTACTGGCCTGTCTGCTACCTTGTCACGACTTAGTTTTACTTTTATAATACCCCTATTAGAGGAATTTTTTACCATCGCACCCGAGTCTCCAACCTTCAACCCTTGAAATGAAGCGTCCTTTCATTTCTTCATTATTACGAGCCCTCCTATTCCAAGTAAAAATTATATTAATTAAATTCAAGTCTCCAAATTTGCCGGTTTACGACAGAAATGCAAATTTCCCACAGGGAACAATTATCACTTAGAGCAAAATAACAAATTTTCAGTGTAAAAGCAAATGGTCACGGCAGTTGACTTCTGGTGATTACTCTGAAACCTTGAAAGCTTAGATAGCAGGCCAGTTTCTCTGTTTCTCTTAAAATGTACGTAAATTTCCCTGTATTCCGAGAAACGAAATTGGTTCTAAGCTTAAGAGTGTTATTAAGTTAGGTTGACTTGCCACAAAGAACTCATTTGGGGACTTGAAAGCAATTTGTTTCAATTGTCTAGCGGGAAATTATTTTATTCCTACACATTGTTTTCTTTTAAGTATGCAAATCATTAACTGGAAGATGTCTTGTTTAGGGGTTGTGTAGTAAAGTTTCTGACAATAGAGACTGAAACACACTATTTGTTGAAAATCTTCGAGGCAAAGAGGAGAGGAGCTCGTGGCACAGTTGCTATTGCGCATATCATTCGATCAGCGAAGTTAAGCAACCATACGCCTAGCCAGTAGTTGGATGGGTGACCGCCCGAGTTCCCTCCGTGCCTCGGAGAGCACGTTAAGCCGTCGGTCCCGGTTGCCAATTTAACATCTTTGGCAATCGTTACAGGTCAGTCAGAGGCCTAAAAATAATCTGACAACTGGTTTAACCCAGATCACAGATTTCCTCCTAAATGGGGTTGCGAAGGTCAGATGGCAGTCGCTTCGTATAAAAATCTGGTGATCCGCCACATCGCGTTGAATCAAGTGCCGACCCCATCAATGTATGGGATGAGGCCAGGGAGATGATGATGATCTTCGAGGCAAAGAAGTATCGATACATGACACCGTTGGTCTATTGGTTAGTGGACATGACTGATAGGGTTCGCGGGTTCTTCGTCAGGGCAAACATTTTATGTAAATTTATATGACTACATACATACAAAACATGCATTCACGCATGTATTCACCTGAGGTAGGCAGATTACTGTATGGGTGTAATATACACCCACATTTCGCCAGTTATGCTTAAGCCCCATATAAAAGGGGGTTGGCCAACTGCCATTAAACGGGCACTAAACGAGACTGAGAGAGAAAAAACCCAGTAACCCAATCCTATGATCCAAAAAAAGACCTCGTGATCTGAAGTAGCCTTTGCGACTACTATGCGAACTTACTTGAATTATAAAGGCGAGAAAATGTAGTGAGGACTGCGATTGTGCCTGAAACCTATATCTTTGACCACGAGGTCTACCATAACCGGTTTAAGCAGAGCGTATTAAGAACTTCTGAGCCTTGCCGTTTCATTATAGTACCGTAAAAAACGTCAAGGCTAAGAAATTCATATCACGAGCCGCTTAAACGATCACAGTTGCCCCCCCAGTAAAGGAAACTTTTCAAATTGTTACAATTATTCATAATCCCTACGAACGCCAACCTGCACAAATAAAGTTTAATTAATTAACTTAATTAAAATTATAATTCATGAAGAACGTATAAATTAAACGTTTGTTACGAACAGCTCCGCTGTGACAATGAGTCACAATCATAAATTATAATGTGCCATAAGTTGGGTTCCATTGCTGAATATTAATTTATGAAAAGATCATAATTGAAATAATGTCACACATTAAATTTATATTAATGAGAAAAATAATTAAATTTATCACGAGACGGTCGGACGCTGCGGATTATAACACGGTTGTACACAAAATTAATCAAAGCATTTTTGGAACAGTATTTATATGTTACTGTTCCAAAAATGCTTCAATTAATTAATTAAAATATATAAATCTGTTCCTTAAATAAATAGATTTACAAGTATTTCCTATTGTAAATGAAACTGAGAATTATTTATTCAGTTTATGCCCTGTAGAGGCACTTATGAACGATAGTTAATCACCACCGGTTCGGAATCTAGCCTTCTGAGCTTCCAGCGACGACCTAAAATTGGGGTACTATAGGGCATGCTGTAAGCAAATACGTGCATGTCCTTGCATGAGTATCTACTTAGTTAAACAGATCATGATTACCGTTTAAAAAGCTCAATTGAGTCTCAGCTAAGATGGTTTAAGCAGCGCGGATTAAGAACTTCTTAACTTTGACCTTTCATTTTACAGTACCTACCAAGTTTTTCTATGCCTTATCAAACTCAGAGGTGATTAAACCAATGATGATAGGCCCCCAATTTCCAAATCAAAAAGTTTTAAGACTCCCGCATTCTTCTCGGTGATATGTTTATACCGCCTGACCGCAGAAATACCCGAACAATATTATTACCGCTACCTGCAATTTATATTCCGAAAACAAATCAACTTCGAATTCGAAACTCAATATTTGTTTAACGAAGTGTCAAACTTTTATTATTTCGGGCAAAATTGTTTAGGTAAACCACAAAATGCGTAATAAAATTGTGCCTTATCGTAGTACCTACATGTAATTAGGCTTAGCTTAGCTTGGCTTAAGATAGCTTTTACCTACAACGTCCGCGTACCTAATGTATTTTATGTACCATATTTCCTACCTATTCGTCAGTTCTTCGACATGCATAAGTACCTAACCAGGGCCTAAACTAAATAAATCATTTTCATTTTCACTTTCACCTCAGAGTCAAAGCTAATACTGTTTTCTTTTAAGCCAAATCGGTTTCAACTCTTTAGACGTGAATATGGTTACTTACTCTCATATCACTTTGCATTTATCTATACAGATTAATAAAATTGGAGTGTCACAAACTATTAATTTGCCACTTGCACATGGTACATCTAGACTCATATTATAAAGAGGAAATATTTGTATGTAAGTATGTTTGTAACGAATAGGCTCAAAAAGTACTAGACCGATTTTTAAAATTCTTTAACCATTTGAATGCTACATTATCACTGATTAATATAGCGTATATTTTATCTCCGCACTACCACGGAAACGGGACCTACGCGGGTGTAACTGCGTGACGTCCGCTAGTTCATAACAAAAACAAATTAATTTAAGTAGAAAAACTGAAAAACTACCAAAAAAACACAAAGTCAGTCAATTTAAGTTATCCCAGGATAAAGGTCCAAAATTCTGTCACCATAACACAATGCTAATAACAGACTTCAGAGCCTGCATGAAAACAAGTGACTATGGTGTATAGTGAAATCTACTAACCGAATTATTTATTTTGAATGATAATATGTTTCTTTGTTCCAGAATATATCAATATTGGTGGTGCTGTTGTACAGTTGGAGAATAGGTGTGAATGCCAAAAGGTATAAAGAATTGGACGATGTCTACTATGGTAAGGACTTTATGCCTTTATAATAACACTTATAATTACTGATATTATTTGGGACTTGCGGACGTCACGCGATTTCACCCGCGTAGTTCCCGTTCCCGTGGGAGTACGGAGATAAAATATAGCCTATGTTATTCGCTGATGATGTAGCTATTCATTGCTAAAATAATTTCAAGATTTGTCAAGTAGTTTCGGAGCCTAATCAATGCAAACAAACAAACAAGAAAACAATTAAACATTTCCTCATTATAATATTAGTGAAGACAAGCCTATGCCTTGTGGTCAAAGTCAAAAATACTAGCATAACATAATGTATTGATGAATGGAAGATTCATGATTCCAGCTGAGTTTCTTGACGGTTCTTCTGAGAAGAATTAAATTTTCATAGGATTTTGACAATAAAAATTGCGTTACTTGGTGGTGTTTTAATATAAGTTCGTCCTTTGACATCAGCTCTCTCCCAGTGGGAACTCCCGTTAAAATCGGTCTAGTCATTGCTAAGATTAGCCGGAACAAACCAACAAACAAACAGACAGGCAGACATAAATTTAAAAAAATGGGTTTATCATGTAAGTGTCGTTTACACTTTCATAAGCGTTAAGTGTAAAAGTTTTTAATTAGGAATCGAAGATACACACTTCAATTTTATTTAGCTGTGTATAGAAAACTAACGCAATTTGATCGCAGTATCAAAACCGCAAAGCTGGGTAGGTACATGTATTTGCTCTATAACGCTGTTTGTTTGCTTAAAAGGGTCATAACTTAGATATTACATACTGCGTAACATTAGCACCCAACTTGGGTTGTGTGGTGGTACTTACTATATTTGATAGGATACTATAAAACGTGTATCTTAGTATAATAACTATTACGTAGGTTATTTAGTACAAGAAACTTGGCGTATTTGAAGTTCCAACTGAAGTCTGTACGAATGAAAGAAAGAAGAAAGAAAGAGAAAGAAATCTCCGAAACGGCTGGACCGATTTTAACTGGACTTTCACTGGCAGATAGCTAATTTCATAAGGAGTAGCTAAGGCTACTTTTATTTCACCCATGATATTCAGGTCACCCATGAAATAAACTCTACGCGGGTAAAATCGCGGGGCACATTCGTTTTAAATAAGTCAAGTAAAAGCAATAATTATTAAAGTAGGAATCAACAGGAAAACATCGTATACCATAAGTCATGTTGGCACTAAATCATCTTCCATGAAAGGTGGGTGGTGTAAAACTTCTGCCTACCCCTTCGGCGCCCTTCCGGGCAGGAGTGAGCTTGTAGCTTGCTTGTTGTAGCTAAGTGTCGCAGAATTGAAACTTACAGAAGATCGGCTTCCAAATATTACACATATGTATTAGCAACATGCGCATACATACATATTTACTAGCGTCACAGATCTCGCTCTAGTATTACTACAGGAATTAGGCATTTTGTTGACAGGAGAGTTGAGACACAGTTTAAATATAAAGTTTACAAGAAGTAAGGAATTTAGTAACGAATCGTATGAAATGACACTCACACAGAGTCTACGCGCATGCACGAGTAATGACAGTAAGAGGTGTCACGTAGTGACCGATCACGTGCTTAACCGTTATTTTTCAATACTACAATACGAGAAATTTACAATATTTTGACAGTGAATACAAGAGTATATTTGGAAATCTTTAAGATACCGAACCCTCACGCTTAAGGCGTAAACGTTCTTATTTAAAAAAAATGGCCTAGATTCCTTACTGCTTGTGAGGCTTGAATTTATACTGTGGATTAGCTTTTTGCTCATAGTGAGAGATTTATGTACGTCAAATACATCTGTTTCATAAACATAGTTTCAAAGCAGTACTAGTGAACGTTTTTGTATGTGCGACAATTGACGACCAATTTAGGAAGCCGCCCTTCTGCTAGCACTATAATGTATCAACAATACCGTACAGCGTATGTATAGCAGACAAGCGAACAATACTCGTAAATCATAGGTTGGCGTCACTCATACGAAAATGAAAGTCACTGTCTTGGGACATGTAACAATAAAAGTTTACTCAGTACATTGATACAGGCCACAAATGTAGCAGAATACGACGAAGTGACTTTCCTAATCTGTATTATATTGCGCATTTATGGTAAATGACATAGATACGCAGAAACTTTAATGAAAATAAAAGCTTGAATAACACTGTAACTAAATTCTTAGAATTTGAGCTCCGAGTGGGAAATTATAGAGTACACTATACTAAGTACAATCTACTTTATACTTTTGAACTGTTAATATAGGCTCACATAAATATTGCGGGCTATACATATGGTCTCGACTTAGGAGACGCACATTTTTTGCGCAAAGCATCGGCTTGTGGTGCATATCAATTTAAAAATAAAATAAATAGTCCCTTAACTTTTAAATGAACTATAATTCCTCAAAATGTAATTAAAAAACCCCGAGAAATTAAAAATAATGTTATAGGATTTTATTTTATTTTTAAATTGATACCTATGTACCAACAGCAATGTTCTCTGCCAAAAATGTGCGCCTAAAAAGTCACTCTGTGTGTATGTCACATGACTGATTTCATTTCCATACATTCTTTATCGTTGCTATTAGTGCAAGTGCGAGAGAATGTTACTTCGTCTAGGCCTGCTGATGCCGGCCCGCGGGCCGTATTCTGCCTAACACTGCACTAGATCAAAGATGCCTTGAAAACATTCGATTTAACGTGTAACAAGAACGAAATTAGATAAAAAACACATTTCCCAAGTTGTGTGAACTTCATCAACTCGTAAACAAGATCAGCGGTTATCTGCAAACAAAATTACGACAAAATTTGATAAAGCAACACGCGGGATAACTCACTTACAACTTCGGTTATGCATGAAGTTGAAAGTGTTCAAACTAGGCGTATTGGGGAACGCCGAAGCCAGATGTTGCCAACTTTCAAAAAATGCTACATACACATTGAACGGTTTTCCCTATTATGGTCGAGGGAGAATGATTGATAGCCTCAAAAGAAACTCAATTTGTTGTGCCAATGAAAAAGCCTGCGGACCTTCAATTAAGGGTCAAAACAGGATTATTTTTCCTTTCATTGAGGTTGAAATTGAAACCTTTGAAGGGTGAGGAAATTTCAGTGGAAAAATACAATGCCAATTGATATACGAACCTGCTATTGCTGGTCTGTACAATCATTCGATATTATTTATTTTTACATGCAAATGTGTAATCAGCAGAATCTTATCTTATCTTATCTTGTTTGTGGCATTATTGGGTCCGGTTGCCCGGAAGCACGTCAGCCCTTGGGATCTTTTGTGCTGCCCTTGCCCTTATGCTCTACGTACCTGACTCCTCAAATACTCCTTGAACAAGCCGGCAGATCTTGCCCATGGGGAAGAGCTTGTAGTCCTCTGGTTTCGGATACGCCTTACCCAGTAGGTCCATTCGCCATTTGGCCAGTGCATTGCAATTGCATATTAATAAGTGTAATCAGCAGAAACAGTCTATAGTAAGTTTTGGAAAACCATATGCTCACGTCTGTATTCTCTACAGGGTAGACAGTGATGTACTTATAGCCAACATTTTCGCCAGTTATTTTTTAAGTCCCATGTAGTAGGGTGTGAGCCTAGCTTTAATCCACACTCCGGGCTGTTAGGGAAAATACAGATGAAAAACCCAATAACATTTCACCTTTTTATCAACGCATCATTGATTAGCATCGAGCCTAGGAGGTTTACCGTCATAGCGTTCGAGACCACTAAACTAACGAGGCAATTATTTTATGAGTGTGTAATAAGCAGAAACGTAGTAACTACGTGGTGACTTTTTATACCATTAAGATGGTAAACAAGTAGACAACCCCAATGATAAATTACCGTAGCTTACATACGCAAATATCAGGGGTGTCTCGCACGCGTTACATATTTTCACGACCTTAAAAAACGCATGTACCTCAGATGTAAAACATGGCTTCAGCTTTAAAACTATCCTTCTTTTCTAATGGTTATTCCCTGCGGTTTCTCCTTCAGCTTCACGGTTACGAGATTAAAGTAGCCCATATTATTCCTTGTAACATAACTGCTAGTGAAAGCAGCCGTTTCTTAGATTGGATATAATGAGACAGGCAGAAAAGCAAAAAGTTCTAAACTAGTACGGTTTCATACATTTGCTCTCGCCTGTGTCGCCTGAAGAGGTAGGCAGAGGAGTAGAGTACACTCACATTTCGCTAGTTATGTTTAAGTCCCATTTAATCCAGACTCGTCTGTACTGGGAAATTACAGATGGAAAAACTCAAGTTCATATTAGATAGTTTTAGTCAGTTACTTTGACATTACAAACAGATACGCAAATGCTATTTATTTGTATAGACATAGCTTTATTACCCACTTAATTATAATAGCTAACCTACATCTTTCAAACGAATGAGCCGGAAAAATCTATGACGAAAAGTTAGGCTATAAACTATACAGCGCCTTTGTTAAGAACTTGTTAGGAGGCACGCTAGTATTTTTGTGCCTAGTTCATACCCAAATTTTTTCAATTATAATTCGATTATTTATGTATTTTTGTTCCCGTATTTTTTAAGAAATAGCGTCCGTTATTCCCTTTTGTAGTCTATTAAACATGATTGATAGTAAATGTTTTCTTAGTTCTTCGGAAAAAATATTTGAAGTAAAACATTTTATTTTTCGAATTGAAACGCTCCCTAATTGAGTACTTAATGTCGTCTATTAGGTACTCATAGAAGCTTGATCAATGCTCAATCGTGTATAGAATGGGCCATCTATACAGATAAATAAAATCGAATTGTCTGTTTGTAATTTCAAATACACATCTTTTCGCGAAAGATATTTTTTTCTCTCTGTCGTCTGTATAAACACTTGACGACTCGGACCAACCAGCAGCATCAAAACAATCGAAAAACTCTCAATTGTTTCATAGCCAGGGTAACTCGATGAAATACTTGACTGAATCCGATTGATTCGATTGTTGAAACATCTCGCAATCGCGCATCACTAATTAAAGTAGTAGATAGGAGTAACTTAAGCTAATACTATTTAGAAAAAAAAAATCACTAAGTAACATCTTTCGTTTTTCTTGCTAATCCTACGCGGGTGAAACCGCGAAGCATAGCTATTCTTGAATATTCACGTCACGGAATTCAATGAGACATTTTGTATGCTTTCGAAGTAACTCGAAACACCTTTTGAATTACGCTTCGTTTAACAAAAGGCAATAAATTCGTTTCGGATTTTTTGGACCAAAGTATTTTATAGAGAGCCAATTACTTATTAATGATTTCGGAATAAAAGCTCCGTTATTTACCGTTTTCATTCATTATGAAGCTTCATCCAATAATTCCGGTAAAGTGTTCTCGTAATTCGCTAAATATTCCGGGCACATTTCCGATATTTGGATTTCTTTGTTACGCCTTGTTATATATTGTATGTTCTGTGTCCGATCTTGTAACATAATGTCCGGAAAGTTTCCTGCTTCCGGACACCGTGGCTTATTACTTGTATGTAGTCCGTATTGTTCTATATACATCTACACTAATATTATAAGAAGGATAGATTTGTATTTTTGCCCGAAACGAATAAATATAAAAACTACAAGACCGATTTCAAAAATCATTTTACTTTTAGAATGCCACAATTTTCAGCGAGTAACATAGGCTAAAGTGGTTAAATAGGGAACCGTAATGACACGCGGGCAAAGCCGCGGACGAAAACTACATTATTGATATTTTCTGCAGTACACACTTTGCATAATCTTCCGGTATGCATTTTTTACTGCCAGGCGTATAATCTCTTGATTCAACGGCCATTCGTTTACGAGATTATTATGAAATATGTTATTCACCTCGTATTTTTCTGTTTCACTACCACTTTTTTCTAAAACTGATTGGCTTGACACTAAATGCACATGAAAGTTACTCACGTTACTCATATAAAAAAAGCCAATCATATAATTAGTCTGTCTGCCTGTCTCTCTGTCGTGTTTGTTTCGGCTAATCTCCAAAACAATTGGCCTGATTTTAACGGGGCTTTTACCGGCCGATAGCTAATGTTACGAGAAGGAACTGAGGAGCCATTTATTTTAAAAAAATGAGGATCGAGCGAGGCCAGCTAGTTACTAAATCAAACAAGATCTTAATAGCCCTAAGTATAAGAATATCTAAGATACCTTAAAAATGTATGAGATAAAAATCCCTCCTACTCTTATTCCATATTTTATACAACATATTCTGAGATTTAATAGAAAAGGCAGGTTTGATGAAGACGTGTGGTTCATATCATTAAATATGTACGAGAATGTTCCGCCGAATGTTTCACGTTCCTCTCGAGATATAACATTGTCATAAACTGTGGCGTATACCAAATGTAAGTTACAGTAAGGTTCCAAATTGAGTGCTGTTATATATTTGCTACGTGGAATGTTAGTGACAGCCATTATTTTTATAAGGCGCCGTGTATCAAGTACTTGTTTATTTATTATTTATTTACTAGCTGTGCCCCGCGGTTTCACCCGCGTAGATTTAGTTTCAGCCTTATTGTCGCGGAACCCTAATATTTAAAAAAAAAGTAGCCTAAATTACTCCTTGAAACATCAGATACCTACCAGTGAAAGTCCCGTTAAAATCCGTCCAGCCGTTTCAGAGATTACCCGGAACAAACAGACGGACAGACAGAGAAAAATTTTAAAACTTGGATTTTAGTGTTAGTTGCGTGTATACTTTCATATGCATTTAGTGAAAAGCTGTTATTTTGGAATTACAAACAGACACTTCAATTTTATTTATCTGTATAGATATAGATGTATAGATTTCAGTAAAATACAGGTTACAATAAGGATCCCTTAGAAACTTTTCAAGTTTATGATAGTTTAGATATATAGTCGTATGTTATAGTTTTCATTTAAAAATGTACTTAACATAAATTTTATGTACAGTGATGATCACACCACGTGCTTTACGGTGAAGGAAAACATCGTGACGAAGCCTGCATTTCTGAGAAGTAATTCAATGATGTATGTATTGGCACTTAATCACCTTCAGTGAAAAGTAGTTGCTGCCATCACAACACCTCTGCTTACCCCTTCGGGGAGTATAAGCGTGAGGATATGTTATGATATGATAAATGAAGTATACAGGGTGACGGGAAAACCAGGACAGCTGTTAAAATATGTGATAGGGTATAATTTTAGGAAGCAATTAAAATTATGATGTCAACAACATCTTCTTCCGTTTTCGAGTAATTGACGTTCAAAGTTCACCATATCAATACCTTATTTTCGCATAAAAATCTGCTGTAACGTTATTCACGTGAAATCTAATTACGTTTTTATTTATTTTTTCTCCCACTAATAAATCCTGAAATAATCCCTTAAAACCATTTTTCGAAACCATTAACCTTCCCCTTAATTTAAAAAGTTGAATTACCGCGTACGTAATGTAGGTAAACGCGGCCGCGCGTTCATTCAACCGCTTAAGGCCGCGAGCTCTTCGGCCATAGCCCATAACTACGTTATCGTTGGAGCTAGATATTTTACGCTTTTAATATAGTGATATATTCATAAAACCCTACAACTTCTAGAAGCCAACTGTTCCTTTTTCTCCGACACCCTGTATACTATAATGCAAGCAATAACTTGCTTGTGAAGAAGTAGGGAGACTATTATTTAACCTGTGCTCAAAGTAGGAATAACATTTATTTAAGTATGTTGTGGGCTTTGACTTTCCTCCTACACTTAAACTGAAACTCTACCAGACTTTTTTATAAATATAAGATTTCACAAGAAAGTCTTGACAATAATATTCGTACCTATTAGAAATCCCTTATTTTTTGTTACGAATTAACTGGTAACGTTTTGTGTTTAAGAGCAGTAGGCTAATTCTGGTAATGATAACCGTTAAGATATCGCAGTGACTTGGTCGAAGACAGCGTTTTGGTGTTCTCATCCGTCAATCGACGCCGATTGTCGTTCGATCTTAATGTAAAATTTTACGAGAATTAGGGAACAGGTGCATACCTACCCATTATACTACTGTTTGGGTATAGAAGAACGAATAGAAATATGAAAATTACAATGGGACTGCCTCGTCGGTTGCTAACATGAGGATTCGTTCCCCAGATTAAAATGCTTTCAACTGTAATTCCCCAGTAGCTGCTAGCCTGGGGCTCGCGTCCCATTACATTGGACTATAATTTAACTGACAAAGGGTGAACTATAAAGTCACCTCTGTGTACCCTTCTGGGAATTGGGGCGTGAGATATATACGAATGTGTGTAATAATCAGGGGCGTTTATCATACACCAATATCTAAATACGAAAAGGTAGTATCAACAGATAATTTCCGCGCAGATAATTAAAGCGAGCCCGCGATAACAGTAAATAAACCTCTTTAGAATATGAAGGCGCAAATATAAGCCGGAAATTCCCGGAACCGTTATAAAAATTTTAAATTTGCCGCCGTGTGCCGGTAAACCGGTTAAATATTAAATGTTACCAGTTTACGCTCCCGCCGCTGTTTGTCGGTGTTAATAGGTTTCAGAAAAATGTATTTACGGGTGACTTTTTTGTTGGATATTTTCCTGTTGAATGGCTAGGATGGAGTGTTGTTCTAAGTAAATACTTAATCTATACATCTATATCTATACAGATAAATAAAATTGAAGTGTCTGTTTGTAACTGAAAAATAACAGTTTTTCACTCAATACATATGAAAGTATACACGGTACTGAAATTAAAAAACCAAGTTTTAAAAATGTTCTCTGTCTGTCTGTCTGTTTGTTCCGGATAATCTCCGAAACGACTGGTCCGATTTTAATGGGACTTTACTAGCAGGTAGCTGATGTGTCAAGGAGTAACTTAGGCTACTTTTATTTTTTAAATCCATCAGGGTTCCGCTGGTCCACGCGGGTGAAACCGTGGGGCACAGCTAGTAGCTAATAAAAATTTAACATAGGAAAATCTACAGGCACTTGACCTTACGTACGAAAAGGCCATGCTCTTTAAGCACCGCCCGCATACTTATGTTCCCACAAAATGAATTATAGAAGACCTTTCATCGCAACGATTCCTTACATTGCAGGCTAAAAGGTCTATTTATACGGGATGGCTTCATCAGAACAGAGCTTTTAATATTGAACCTTATTGCTAAAGTTAATTAGTTGATAATTGATTGCTCAGATACGTAGTCGCGGTCACTCTGAACTATCGACCCAGTTCAAGGATTAATTTCGGTAACCTGACTAATTTAACGTGGTGCCATTAATTTATAATTCTATATAATAATCCCTTTAAATACTGATACGAATATGAAATACTATAGGATGTAGGATTTAAACGTGACTGCACTTCGTTATTTTACAACACGTAGAGGTACGGTGACAGCGCTGTAGCCCTAGACAAAGTAACTTTTAGTAAGATAAAAATGACATAAATCAGTCACGTGACATATGTCATTCCCGTACCGTTTAGTATTCTTTCTGCTAGCGAAGCGTGAGGATAGTGTTACTTTGTCTACCGGCCCTGACCATCATCGGTTTAAGCAGAGCGTAGTTAAGAACTTCTTAAACGATCCTAGTTGGTCATAGTTTTAGTGCCCCACCAGCTGCACGCGGGAACATCTAATAGTTGCCACCAATAATGCTGTTGAAGTAGCCAAGTTCTGGGCTACAACAATTTTAACTGTCTGTCATCGACACGATAAGAAGAAGAATATTAGTCTTTATTGATAATCCAAACAAAACTACTAATAGATATTGTTACGGCGAGGTACTCGACCTAAACTTCTCTCATTTAATAATGCTCCAATTGAATGAGAAAACTCATACAAGGAAGTGTACTTATCAAAGTTATCTATACATCTATATCTATACATCTATACATAAAAATAAATAAAATTGGAGTGTCTGTTTGTAATTCCAAAATAACAGCTTTTCACTAAATGCATATGAAAGTATACACGATACTCAAACTAAAAAACCAAGTTTTAAAATTTTTCTCTGTCTGTCTGTCTGTTTGTTCCGGGTAATCTCTGAAACGGCTGGACGGATTTTAACGGGACTTTCACTGGTAGGTAGCTGATGTTTCAAGGAGTAACTTAGGCTACTTTTATTTATTAAAAATATTAGGGTTCCGCGACAATAAGGAAGAAACTAAATCTACGCGGGTGAAACCGCGGGGCACAGCTAGTATTAAATATTCCTCTTGCAAACCATAATCATATTAATCGTTAAGTGCAATTTCATGCGAGTATGGTGAAATTAAATTTCTTGGTGAATATCACCATATCATAGTAATGTGTGATATTAAACATTCCTGAGATGATCATGTAGCTATAACATTGCTTTGAAATAAGCTGCAACCGGTATCTATACATCTATATCTATACAGATAAATAAAATTAAAGTGTCTGTTTGTAATTCCAAAATAACAGCTTTTCACTAAATGCATATGAAAGTATACACGCTACTAACCTAAGACACTAAATAACCAAGTTTTAAAAATTTTCTCTGTCTGTCTATCTGTCTGTTTGTTCAAGATCAAGGAGTAACTTAATCTACTTTTATTTATTAAAAATATTAGGGTTCCGCGACAATACCTATTTGTGCACTGGAACTGTGTCCATGGGCTTATATTTATATATTATTTTATATTTTGTTACTCAAAATTGTAAAAGTACTTTTTTTGAAAAGAGTAATTACTGAGTTTCTTACCAGGTTCTTCTCAGTAAAAGCAACCTTCCGAACCTGGCGGTAGCATGTATAATCCTGTGTTATTGTGTCATTCTGAAGATTTGAAAGTACTTTGTATGAAGTCTAATCGAATAAAAATATATTTGAGTTTGAGTTTGAGTGTTTTACCACAGATTTTAAATATTAAATTCAAGGTGTTATATGAGTCCTCTTCTTTTATGGTAATACTAGCGGACGTCACGGGGTTTCACCCGCGTACTTCCCGTTCCCGTGGGAGTGCGGGGATAAAATATAAATATATAGTAATCAGTGATTATTCAAATGAGTGAGCATTCAAATGCAGCAAGCAATTTTAAAATCAGTCCAGTATTTTTTTAAATCTCTCCTCTTTATATTATTAGTATAGATAGAGATTGGGGTTCAAGTGTTGCTGCACCTATAAAATTATGGTCGTTACTTAAACTTCGCAATAAAAACAAGTATGATGAATTACCCTAGGATTAATTTTCCACAGTCCAGGGCCTGTAGACAAAATACCACTATCCTCACGCTTCGTTAGTAGAAACTATACCAAATGTATGGGAATGACATGTCATGTGACAGATTTATGTAATTTCCATACATTTTGTATCGTTTCTATTACCGCAAGCGCGAGAGACTGTTACTTTGTCTAGGCCTACTGACCAGTTGACAGTCAGTCGAAATATATATAACTCAAAGGTGACTGACTGACATAGTGATCTATCAACGCACAGCCCAAACCACTGGACGGATCGGGCTGAAATTTGGCATGCAGGTAGATGTTATGACGTAGGTATCCTCTAAGAATTTTGATTAATTCTAACCCCAAGGGGATTAAAGTTTGTATGAAACTAAATTTACGCGGATGAAACCACGGGGCACAGCTAGTTTAATATACTTGTAAAGTAGAGAGGCTAGGACATAAAGGATAACTAAATGGGATGTCATTGAACATTGCAAAAATATGGTTATGCTCTTTGATAGAAAATTCTACTTACTTAGGTTTTAATTTTGTATGATGCAAATAAAAGTGAGTCTATCGCCATCTCACTAGGCTAATTTGTTTTTCGTCTCATACGATTGTACAGTTATCTGTATTATAAGATTTCCATTAAGTTTTTATGAAGATAGCTTAAAATGTAGTTCTTGGAAATCGTGAAATAATGCTTTGTAAACATAAAAATTTGATTAGAGCCGAATGAAATGCCAAATTCCACAAACTGTGAGCGTTTGAAATACCTTCAAAGAAAGTACATAATAAATAATATTATTTTCGTGGAAATCGTAGCGACACACTTTATTAAAGAGATTAACGTCTGGTGAATTTTATTTTTCGGTTTCGATTACTTTCGATAGGAGATGATTTTAATCATTTTAAATTGAAATTATTGACTTGTGAACGTAACAAGATTACATTTCAAAAGCAGATTTACTAAATTGTTTATGAGCTATTTATCAAAACCAGTTTGTTCATATTTGTATTTTCCAATGAGTCTCTGAAATTAGGCATTGTGTTCAAGATTTATCAGGATTTGACAGGTATTATGGAAATAGCCATTTTCTGTTCCTGTCTTACTCAACCATCTCAAATTATTTAAATATTATGTGCAAAAAAACATATTTTTAACGGTCTACACGAATAAACGGGTGTTCCATATAAGAGTATCTTGTTACAAAAATTAATGACATAATTATAGAAGGTACCGTGTGAATACTCACCTGATCAGATTGCTTCTTTAATTATTAAACAACTTAAGCAGTACACTATGCATCGCAGTTTTACCCGCAATAATTTCACTTTATTACTCGAACGAAAATCAGCTATCTGCCAGTGGAAGCTCGTTATCATCGGTACAGGCGTTTGAGAGATTATGCTGCACAAGCAGACTAATATTTCATAATTTGTTTTTTTTTACCCTTATTATTACAATACTTTCATAATAAACATATAGTGAAAAGTCGTCAATTGAGAATCAGAAACAGACACTTTAATTTTGTATGTGCTTGTATTGAGTGTGATTTCGGACGAGGACTGCCGCGATATTCTGTCAGATTTCTCAGCGTCGCACTCGACGTCGAATGCTGGTAATTTTTAATTTTATTACTTTTGAAGATACCAAATTAAACTTTATCGTTAATGTTTTATGTATCAATTTCCTACGATTGAAACCGAGTTTGACGCTACGTAACCTTGTACAACAACGCGGCTGGTGACCTACTTAGGCAGGAATGGTAAAGAATTCTCATTATCTCGCAGTGGAGGGTGAATGTCGAGCATTGTTCATATCAGGGTACTTTGGAGTTATACCTTTCGCATTGTTTAATTCCAAATGGCCATGTGAGGAATTCGATTCCAGGTAACCGGCCGAAAAGTTTTCTAATTGCTTTCAGGAATTAAATAATATATTTGTATTTTTCCAATAAGAATCCGTAGTGTGTATATACTATCAATAAAGGTGCTTCTATAGTGAAACAAATGCTGTACGGCGCAAAACTATCTTGATAAGGAAGAGCCTAAATAACCTAGTGGTCCCAGTTGTCTGTATCCTCATATCAGCTATATACCAGTGAAAGACCCATTGAAATCGGTCTAGTTTTCAGAGGTTAGAACGAACAGAGGACAGCGAAAAGTTGTTCGGAATTATAGATATATATTTGTAATCACTTATCGAAACAGGTTTCCTAAATTTATTTATTTGCGTAAGAAAGCGTTTAGTGCGTACAATCAAAATTATAAAATTGCTGAATTTTGGTATTTCAATTCCACCCACTGACATTATCGCTGGTTTATACTCGTATACCTGGACAACTAAATGTAGGCCATAAAACCAGGCCGCTAAATATAAACTGGTCGTAACATTCCTCGATATAGTCATTTGACTTACCTATAAAAACTCGATAATATCACTGAAAAAGTACATATATTACAGAATTTTAGGTAATACACCGCTATGTTATTCTAAGACAACCTGTTGGTATCGTGGCTAAGTGTTTTGCAACCTCGAACCATGGAATAAAGTTCTAAATCGCTTAGCCATCAAACCTACAGGCATTCCATGCTTTGAGTTTGTATGTAAGTGGTGGAATAGTTTAAAGCAGCATCACATCATAAATCAGTTCGGATTTAAATCCAAATACGTTTTAGTGTGTCAACGTATTTTTTATTTGCAAAAAACATGAACCACCTTCAGTCACTAAACAGAGAGGTAAAAGCTTTTTGGATTCAAATAGCTTTTGATACTACTAAATCAAAATAAAAAATTTCTTTCGATGTTATTTAATTTGATTAAGAGCCGTGGTGGCCTCGGGGTTAGAGCAGTCGCCTGCTACGGAAGCGACGCAAGTTCGAATCCCAGCGGGGCCTGTACCTATGAGTTTTTCTAAAAACTTATGTACAGTGATTCCACACCACGTGCTTTACGGTGAAGGAAAACATCATGAGGAAACCTGTACATGTCTGAGAAGTAATTCAAAGACGTATGTATAGTGCCTGAGCCGGCGATGGACCCACTCTCTATCACGTTGGCATTTAATCATATTCGGTTAAATATGGGTGTTGAAAATTACAACACCTCTGCCTACCCCTTCGGGGAACACAGGCGTGGGCATATGTATGTATGTACTTTCGATGTTGGTGTCTGAATCCGTGTTTTGATACATTTGAAACTAGCATCGAAAATAAGTAATTAATTCCATACATTTCTCTTTCAGTGTAAAAAAAAATATTCACGCTCTTCAGTGGTTTAGTGCATAGGGTACATTACTAAAAAAACCCTCTACAATTCGCCACTACCTAATGCATTTTCCCCAGTACTTATGCACCTAAATCACTACTACTTAATGAGTTTTCCATACCGAACGAATCACCACACGAGCGAAGGCACAGATGCTAGTATCCGTACAAATGCTACCTCATTGAACTCCCTTAAAATCTAATTATTCCAACAGAATAAGCTCAGTCAGACAGCGATCTCATTTCGCTATAAACATGTTCCGCGGAAGTATACGCATTCGGAGCTCGGAGCAAATACCCTTGGGGTAATCGATCTGATCGATTCTATCTAGATTTGTTTGTTCACTTCAGAATCGATTACGTGCCGATAGAAGCGGTTTGTACTGCATACTTCGTTTGAAACTTTTAATGGTTACACGAGTTGTTAAGCATTGTTGGAGAAAACAATAATATTTGAGTTACCTAAGTTTGGCCACGAGGAAACACACATATTATATAATATGTCGGAACCTTTTATAGGCGGTAGCATGTACTCGTATAATCCTGTCTAATTATTTCGTTCTTAAATATATTTGAAAGTAATTTGTCAAAATTCTAATGAAACCAAGATATTTTTGAATTGAATTTGAATAGTAATGAATTGAATTTGTTTTTTTTTCTAGCTGTAGGTAAATTTGATTTAATAGCCTTTATTTCGCAGAACCCAATGTTTTTATAATAAAAGCCTAAGCTAAACTTTAGTGTATTTAGCCTATGTAACATCAGCTATCTACCAGTAAAAGTAAATTTAAATAACACTTATTATAATACAATGATAATTTAATTTATTTAAATTTTAAAGCCAGTTTTAGGTTAGAAGGGAAAGCAAATTGAAAGACAGGCCATGTCTTCTAGCTATAAATATAAAGATACATTTTTGAAGCAAAGAAATGTATTTTCCGAAGGAGCTGGTATACCTTAGGAAACAAGTCATGCGTCAATTCTCACTGACAGGAAGCCCGCTCGGCCCTTGAAGAACACTCCGTCATTTATTTTGATATTTTTCTTTTCGCGGACTCAAGTGTTGAATTTTTTTATGAGAGTTGACCTTGTATCGCGTAGTAATCATTTTATGGATTAGTCTCTCGATACTTCTATGGCGAGACGCGAATAAAATCCTAGCGCAGTTAATCTGAGCGCTCTAACAAGTGACTCTAAACTGTTAACCCGCGACACATACTGTAGCAGTCAAGTACACTAACCATTACACCCACGGTGTCGTCCGCATTTAACATTTATTATCATTACTAGCTCAACGTCACGCGGTTTCACCCGCGTAGTTCCCGTTCCCATGGAAATATAGCCTATTATATTATTCAGTGATAACGTAGCATTCAAATGGTGAAAAAGATTTTAAAAATCGGTGCAGTATTTTTGAGCCAATTCATTACAAACATACTTACATACAAATATTTCCTCTTTATAATACTTATTAGTATAGAAGAATATATAACAAATAATATATATATAACGTAGCAGGCGACTGCTCATACCCCAAGGCCACCATGGCATCTGAATTTAACATACTTGTTGAACTTATATAAGATCACTATTATATTCCCGTGCAAAATTCCAATATTCATACCTACTATGTTAAATTTCAAGAAGTTGAACATCTGACGTTCGTGGATGTAAATAGCAAAAGCTTCTTCGTATGATAATACAGACGTCTGTTTGTTTCAGGTGTGCAGATAGCGTACTTCGCAATCATTGGGACGCAGATGTTCATGATTGTGCTGAGCATATTTCTGTTTTATGGGATTTATAAAGTAAGTATTAGTAAACTACAAACCTATATTTACCTATACAGATAAATAAAATTGAAGTGTCTGTTTTTAATTCCAAAATTACAGATTTTCACTAAATGCATACGAAAGTATACACGCTACAGACACTAAAAAACCAAATTTTTAAATTTTTTCTCTGTCTGTCTGTCTGTCTTTTTGTTTCGGGTAATCTCTGGTTAATTGGACTTTCGCTGGTAGATAGCTGACGCTTCAAGGAGAACATAAGCTACTTTTATATATCAAAAATATTAGGGTTCCGCGACAATAAAGATGAAACTAAATCTACGCGGGTGAATTAAAATTGAGCTAACTCGTTCTTGAAGCAACCATTCTCATGTCATATAATATTAATGTACTACCTACAACGTAATTAGTACATTGTGTATATTTTCCCAGACCCCTTATAAACGTAGTACTTATCCTATCTCCAGGGCCTTTAATCCTAACAATGAGAGTAATGACGTAAAATCTATTTCAGCCGACGACTTCAGAGATTATTTCGTGCGTCCCTAAAATTTCCGTTTCAAAGCAGTCGTGTCGTAAAAAGGGGATAAGTACACCTCTAGCCTTATAAGAAGGTAAAAGATCTTTGTAAGGAATCAAAGGCAGGTTACCTAATTAAATGGGGACATGTAATGGTTTGATTGCGTGCGTCAGGGTCGTGTCACAGTTTCTACTTTTTTCTCCGTCTGTCCGTTTGTTTTTTTTTTGCAAATCTCTGAAACGGCAGGACTGATTGTAACGGGACCTTCTCTGACAGGTAGCTGATGTTACAAGGAGTAACCAAGGCCTCTTTTTTTATCAGGGTTCCAAGAATTAAATCTACGCGGGCGTACCGCGGAGCACAGCTAATAAATGATATAAGCTTACTAAGTAGTATGGAATCTAGACCAAATTTTTCAAATAAGAACATTTGCTTCATTAACTATGAAGGTTGTCTCTTTTAAAGCTTTTCATCTTAATTTCCTAAAGGAAAACGCCTTTAAAATACGTTATTGACACATACGCGATCAGCCACGACGTACCCTTTACAGGTTACGTCTTATAGTATAGGTAGGTTCACTACGAGGTTATGTCAGTGCCTAGTGCGAGTTTTCGTAATATCGCCGTCACAAGTCACCGCGTCGATGTAAACGCAGATGGGCTCACAACAGTGTCATCTTTAGGCCGAGGCGCTATTTCGATCCCATATAAAGATGCGTTAACTTTGACGCGGTGACTTGTGACGGTGGCAGTGAAAAACTCGCACTAGGCACTCTGACATAACCTCATAGTGGCAGGCGTCTGTGTCAGTGTGTCATTAAGGACAACCAGCTCCGCCTGCGTGACAGTAATATTTCACATTCAAATCGAAAACCCTTTCTTAGTGTATATTGACATTTCATCCTTATTTCCTAGACATGAAATTGCTGACTAACGGATTGGGGTGTGCGTTGATTTCAGTCAGGGTCTGTAGACAAAGTAACATTATCCTCACGCTTCGCTAGTAGAAACGATAGAAAAATGTACGGGAATGACATATGTCACGTGACTGATTTATGTCATTAATAAAAAAAATTTATCGTTTCTATTAGGGCAAGTGCGAGAGAATGTTACTTTCTCTAGGCCTACAGGGGCCTTAACATGAGCTCTTATTGCCATGATAGCTTCTCTCATTTATGAGACAGATGTATGTGACGTGCATACATCTCACGTCACTGTCGCACAACTGAATTAACATTGCAATAAGAGCTCATGGTTGGGCCCCAGGTCTCTGAGTTTCATAATGTATAGATTTTAGTTGCAGAATCACTACAAAATTATATGATATGGACATCTCTAGAGAAGTTTTGTCAATATAATCTGACAGGTAAAAGTGATTCTACAAAATATTGATACTGCGTTTGTTTCAGGAAAACGTAGCGTTCCTCGTGCCGTGGGTGGTGGGGTGTATGACTTTCATGGCACTCGAGGCGATGGCCATGGTCTACTCCAATATACTCAGGGATCATGTTAACAAGGTAAACACAACCCTATCTATACCGTCGTAGCGTTGCTTTACTATCGCCGTAGTTACACTACTTAGAGTCGGACATGATGATGTTGCCCGTCAGGGCGCGGCAAATTAAAATTAAACGATAGGAGAAATTCAAAGATATATCAAAATAAAAAGAAGATAAAACTTTGAGAAAAAGCATATCATAGTGTCACTACACACGCGTTTTCATAAAGTTTATGTTTCATGATTGCCTTAAAACTTAACTATTTTTTTATGAGATATGTTTTGCCTGAGATGGCGATGGACTCGTTACTAATCACATTAGCACTTTAGTTATTATGATCTATAAACAAACGTATCTTTCCAACTATCAATTCCGAACCTGGCGGTAGCATGTATAATCCTGTAAATTGTGTCATTATGACGATTTGAAAGTGCTTTGTATAAAGTCTAATCGAATAAAGATATTTTTGACTTTGACTTTGACAATCATTGTGTTTCTATAAACGTCATTTTGTACACCAACCCAACATCAACTTATAAAATGTCATGTCATCTTAAAAAACTCACACTAGTTGAATCTGCGAACCTCTTTGAAAGCTAACTAAACAAATCCACTCGTCAAATTAACACACACACAATAGCTGGCTATATCTCTGAATACAAGCTAGCAAACTTCCAGTAGGGTGGCTATACGTCATGAATATTGTGGACAAGTTCGGCAATAAACGCTGTTTGGAAATTCGTTTGGAAGTGTTGGAATGGTTACTTTCATTTCAAATTACATAACAAATAAATTAATTTATTATTGTAATTTAGTAATGTAAGATTGTGTACGTCGTTAGTTTACAACCTATCGCGCAAGATTGTCTGAAGTGTCGATTAATTGTGAACCAACCTACTAGGCACTGCTTAGAATATAACGTATTAATTGTCGTTAGCAATATATCCATGCCAAACCGTCAAACGGTGACACCGTACACCGTTCGTACAATGTATAATCATTATAAACCAATGTCGAAATATTTGCATGATAAATAATATTTTTCTAAAATGCTAAAAGATGTGGTAACCCTTCACCAATGACGTGGTGCCAAAGGTAACAATCAACAACTCGACGTGTCGTCCCAACTGCAAACTAGTGCACAAAGGCACTGCGGGCGCAGCAATTTGCCGATTACAATACCTCGCATTGTTTGCTTCGAACAAGCTTAGCAACAACGACCATACGTAGATAGAACAAATTGACATAACGACAGAGCTCGCGTGTGATTTAGATAAGTTATATTTGGCAGACAACCCTGAAATTGTCATGAAACAAATGAATAAACGTCTTAATGGTAAGCTAGAAGGGGCCTTACCATGAGCTCTTATTGCCATTTATGAGACAGATGTATGTGACGTGCATACATCTGTCACTGTTGCACAACTGAATTAACATTGCAATAACAGCTCATGGTTGGGCCCCAGAAATGAAGAACATTATAGGGTTGGTCAGTGTAAAGATCGTACAGAGAAAATAGCATGAGGATAAATATAAATATACTAGCTGTGCCCCACGGTTTCACCCGCGTAGATTTAGTTCCATGCTGTATTTTATAAAAAAAAAAATGCCTAAAACACTCCTTGAAACATGAGCTATCTGCCAGTGAAAGTCCCGTTAAAATCCATTCAGCCGTTTCTGCGTGATGCCGTGACCAAGGGAAAAAGGGATTGATTTTTATATATAAGAAGATTTTAAAAATAAAATTAGCCTAGAAGACTCCTTGAAACATGAGCTATCTGCCAGAGTAAGTCCCGTTAAAATCCTTCCAGCCGTTTACGCGTGATGGCGTGACCAAGGGAAATGGGAATTCATTTTTATATATAAAGATTTACATATATTATACAGGGTGTCGGGGAAACCGGGACAGCTCTTAAATTATGTGATAGGGTATAATTTTAGGAAGCAATTAAAATTATTATGACAAAAATATTTTCTTCCGTTTTCGAGTAATTGATGTTCAAAGTTGACCACATCAATACCTTATTTTCGCATAAAAATCAGCTGTAACGTAGAGTTATTCACGTGTAATCTAACTACGTTTTTATTTTTTTTCTCCCACTTATAAATCCTGATATAATCCCATAAAACGATTTTTCGAAACCATTAACCTTCCCCTTAATTTTAAAAGTTTAATGACCGCGTACAGAATGTAGGTAAACGCGGCCGCGCGTTCATTCAATCGCTTAAGGCCGCGAGCTCTTCGGCTATAGCTTATAACTACGTTATCGTTGGAGCTAGATATTTTGCGATTTCAATATAGTGATATATTCATAAACTCTACAACTTCTAGAAGACAACTGTTCCTTTTTCTCCGACACCCTGTATACTAGCTGTGCCCTGCAGTTTCACCCGCGTAGATTTAATTTGATTACCGCGGAACCCTAAATTTCCTTTATAAATATAAAGCCCATGGTACTACCCTGTAACATTAGCTATCTGCCATTGAAAGTCCCGTTATAATCGGTCTAGCCGTTTCAGAGATTACTCTTTGGCAAATAACTCATTATTAGGTATCTTCTTTTTACGTTTTTACACTCGTGATAATTTCTAAACGCAATGTCCTATTGGAATAAAACAAACAGTATTTTACTTCTACATGAATACCCTTGATAGCATAATGCTTGATTCGGATAAGAATTAATATTATGATACACATTTAACGTAGTTTCTTTCTTCAGGTGATATTTTTTTTTATGAACATAAAAGCGATTATTGTGACTAAACTATGAGAGATATATGCTCTCGCGGACTTTTTTGTAGATCTTAATAAGACCTACAAACCCGTAGTACATCATTTTGTTCTATTGTCAATAGTTTTTGCAGCGTACGCATAATTAGGTTTTCAATTTTATACCTTAGGTTACAAAATTGCAATTTACTTACGGACCCCTAATTTTTATGAGAATAAAATATAGCTTATAACCTTCCTCGATAAATGGAATATCTAACACTAAAAGAATTCTTGAATTCGGACCAGTAGTTCCTGAGATTAAAACGTTCAAACAAACAAACAAACTCTTCAGCTTTATAATATTATTAGTAATTAGTATAGATACAGAGTCGAGACTTTTTAGCATCGGATTATAAGAGGTTCATAAGTTTTATTTTAAAATTGATATGTTGTACCACCAGCCGATACTTTGTGCAAAAATGCGCTCAAATACGTATAAATACAAATAAGCTGGCTACGGCTGATCGACAAGATTACACTGGATACAACGAAATAATATCTCCAGAATTCCACTGTTATAATGATGAATACATTTATAACACACACAAAACAATAACGAAACGAATTGCTGGCAATATAATAGTAAAATTGGAGTTGCTACACCTAATAAACTATAACATGACAGCTGTCATTAACAGTTAAACCCTCAGTTATTGCTTACATGCCAAGTAAGGTATTTGCCGCTCATAATAAAATTATAACCAAAACACAATGCGACACAGAGAAGAGAAAAGGTATTAGATAACAAAGGCTTCTAAAGATATTTATTATTCTGTATCTTCCGTAATACTTCGTACAAATACGGTCTGCTCTTGGCTCATATCCAGAGCGTAAACGATTGTTCTTGTTCTAAATATTATTCGAAACTGCGTGAAACCACTGTATACATAATGAGCTTACTACAGTTAGGAATCCAGGAAGAAATTGTTTGTAATGACTCCCCCACACATACAGTGTCACGTTCTGCTGTGTTATAGATTTGAACTTTATCGTGTATGATTTATGTATAAATTTCCTTTGATTTGATTGACACTCGACGTCGTGTTCTTTGCTGCGATACGTAGCAGGCCGATCGCGCATAAGGCATTCAAAAAATCTACATCACCTTGACATTAAATTTTAAAATCTTACAGAGTGACTACCCTCACGCTCCATTGGAGAAAACGATCTTATTTCAAACATTTTGTTTAGTTTCCATACTGATTAGTAAGCAAATAGATGTACTGTGGTGAAACCTTGCTTATTTAACAGGTTTATATTGGAGTGTAGAACAACTGAAACAATACTATTTTGTTTTATTTGCTCTTCACTCAAGTCGGTTCTTGTGTTTGTAGAATAGAACGAGTGTGGAACAAACGACAACAACTCTACAATATAAATGGTAATGTGGAGACTGATCACTGGAATCATAAATAAATTCTGGACATGAAATAAAATATTTATAAAATACTTATAATACTTATGTTATCTTATATATAAAAATGAATCCCCATTTCCCTTGGTCACGGCATCACGCGTAAACCGGTGGAAGGATTTTAACGGGACTTTCACTGGCAGATAGGAGTGTTTTAGGCTAATTTTATTTAAAAAAAAACATGAAATTTACTCTACGCAGGTGTAACCGTGGGGCACAGCTAGTTTTAAATAAAAGTAGCCTAAGTTACTCTGTGTAAGATGTCTGTCTGCCTGTGAATTTAACAACTTTGGCAATGGTTACAGGTCTATCGCTCTATCGGCCCAAGAGTGTCTGACTACTGGTTACCGATTTTCCTCGTAAAAGGGGTTACGGAGGTCAGAGAGGCAGTCACTTCGTGTAAAAATCACGTGATTAGTCACATCGGGTTGGCTCAAGTGCCGTGCCAACAATGTATGGACATCATCTCCATCAGAAAGATGATGACTAATCTTTAACTATACCTACTGGAATTAACAATGATCGATTACTCCATTGGTGCGATATAGAAAGACACAGACACGAAAAATTTCACATTAATTATCAGTACAATTTTGATGAAGTACCTACAACAGCTGTTGAAGCCCAGTGGTACGTAATTTATCATTTAGCTCAACAGTAAACAAAAGAGAAACGTTATTTTATTTGCATTTACGAGTTCGGTTGCGGACGAAAACATGCCAACAGTTAGGGTTGCCATGTAAAAAGTCGGAAAAGAATTTACATCAAAAATAAAGCAAGAGAATAAAGGTTATTTCTTACGTAAACCAAGTTTTTAAATGTTCTTACATTAATAAACATTACTTAAATACTGAATTCTTCGTTCATCTATACATCTATACAGATAAATAAAATTGAAGTGTCTGTTTGTAATTCCAAAATTACAGCTTTTCACTAAATGCATATGAAAGTATACACGCAACTGACACTGAAAAACCAAGTTTTAAATTTTTTCTCTGCCTGTCTGTCTGTCTGTTTGTTCCGGGTAATCTCCGAAACGGCTGGACAGATTTTAACGGGTCTTTCACTGGCAGGTAGCTGATGTTCCAATGAGTATCTTAGGCTACTTTTATTTATTAAAAATATTAGGGTTCCGCGACAATAAGGATGAAACTGGCGGGGCACAGCTAGTTCTTTAATAAATTTCGCGACTAAACGTCGAAGTCGATTAGTCGCATTATATTTGTTATTATTTTGATTCTATTATATTTTAATAGGAAGATTTACGGCAAGTAGACCAACATTATGTTCTTATATGTAATTAGATGCTTATTACAAATCTTCGCCTATAATATAAAGATCGCTTATAAGATTCTTACGATGTTAAAAATATGCCCATATTTTCCGTGCCCTACAAATTGAATGAAAAGCTGGCTTTAGAGCCAAGAGATAGCAACAGGCGTGTCTAGAAGGCTGTTATATCAGCCAGTTTATTCGCCAATCTGTCAATTTTAATAATGGAGTTTTTATTCTAATAATGTTTCAGGGAGTAGGTCAATATTTAGCATAGTAATTTTTTTATTACGAAATGTAATATGAAACTTTACTTTTATATTTAAAATCTTATTAATTGAATGATTCATAATACTTTGGTTGCAAATGGTAAATACTAACTCAATTTAATTACACTTTGAATAAGTAAATAAAAAAAAATTACGTAATTTCTGTAAGAATGATGGTTACTCTATCTTGATAATTATCCTATCGTTGTAATTACAACCTTACGTTTGATAAATGAACGCCAGTATTTATTTTGTAAAATAGCAGTTAGTATCATTATTTGAGCAATATTTTATCCAGATTTTAGCAACAGTTTCCTCACAAAACAAATCTTCGTATGGAAATATATAATAATTAAACAAAAATATTCTGTCAACGACAAAGACACGAACGAAGTTTTATGAGTGGGCATATTTCAACTCTGTAATAAAATGAATAAATGGTGACATAATGTCACCGTGGTGGCCCTGGGGTTAGAGCAGTCGCCTGATACGCAAGCGACGCAAGCTCGAATCCCAACGGGTCCTGTCAAATGAGTTTTTCTAAAAACTTATGTACCGTGATTTCACACCACGTGCTTTAAGTATGAAAACATCATGAGGAAACTTGCATATGTCTGAGAAGTACTTCAAAGACATATGTATGCCTGCGACGGCGATAGACTCAACTGTCACGTTGGCACTTAATCATCTTCGGTGAAATGTGGGTGTTGTTATTACAACACCTCTGCCTACCCTTCGGGGAATACAGGCGTGAGCAAAAGTGAGCATATGATGTATGTATGTTGTTAGTGACATAATATGTTGGCCTTCACTAATATTATAAACAGTTAGGATTTGATTGTTTGCATTGAATAGGCTCCGAAACTACCTAACCGATCTTGAAAATTCTTTCCGCAGTGGATAACTCCCATGGGAACCGGAACTACGCGGGTGAAACCGTGTGACGTCCGCTAGTGTTAGATATGTTAATGCGTGCGAGCCAATTCCACCGTTCGATGCACATCTGAGTTTATCCAAGGTTAACTTGAACTGGACTATCATTAGTTATAGGTATCTTGTTTGATGGTTAGTGTTAATCGATAGTTGAGTCATGCAACCAATGTGTACTTTAACAATAAACGAAAGTGTTTTATCGTATAAGGCAGTAAGTACCAATATTTTTTTTGAGTAGGTACGTAGTTCTTTAGGGATGGAATTTTAGGATTCTTTGACTAATGTGAATGATTCGGTCACATCGATTCTTGGTTAATATACCTACTCGTAATTAACTGCTACACTAGGTACCGCTTTATAATCTTCGGTGAAAAGTGGGTGTTGTTGATGTGAGCTTGCAATGCCAGAGGAATCCAGTGCGTGTTGCAAACTCTTTACGATCACGTATTTGTGATTTAAAACAGACATAGGCAGGTGGAAATTTAAGGCGGAAACACTCACCTTACTTCTTACCCCTGTAAAGACATAGAGACGTGCTGATATTATTAACACAAGTATAGCTCAATTAAGGGCAATTCATAACGACGACGCGTGTTACGAATCGTTGCTCATTTCGTGTCAAATCTACACGTGTTGATATTTTATGAATTGTCGCAATTTGTACAATTTAATTGCTCAAAACATCGAGCCTTTAGTAACGTATCGTAACAGGCAGGTTAAATACATACATAATATATTCCCCGAAGGGGTAGGCAGAGGTGTAATAACAACATCCAAATTTCATCGAAGATGATTAAGTGCCAACGTGACAGATGGTGAGTCTATCATCGCCTCAGGAATTATATATATTTCTTTGAATTACTACTTGAATAATAGATACTGAAAGTTGTCCGCTGAAAGATAAAAACAGGCATGTCAAAAGTGAACTAAAGCTAGCACACGATTTGTGACCGATTTAAGTTTAAATATTTTTTTCCATTTTATGTAAGGACAAACAAACGTACAAGTTACCAATTTGAATAATATAGTTAGCAATAACAATATTAATTAAGTAATAGTGTTCTATTTTTAGTTGGTTAAACTACACATAAACAGCTTTGTACATACGTGCTTCGTTCACATTCATCAAATCGCATGATAAACCAAAATATTATAACGTGTTTTGTTTTTGCTGTGTAACTAAACGATTCACTCTAATTACAAACATTCAAACACCATACTAAACACAGCATACGACAAACCTTCAGAACTTAATCAATTTAGTAATTAACTAATTATTCATTATTAATTAATAAACCAAACAAATTCCTTACTTTATAATTAAATATTAAAATGATAAAATTCGGGAGAGAATTTCACATTGAATAAATAAAAAAAAATTAAACCAATTTTATATATATACCTCTTTATCAATCTACTGAAACTTTTCCATTTTTATTTCTTTCTCCTTTTATGTAAAGTGCACGAATAATTTTGAATACAATGCCTCGGAATAATATCTCAAACACAAAATTTAAAGCCAAAACAAAAGTGTGCTTCGACGTAGATTCGAACCCGCGACTCTTATGGTATCTCGCCTTCAAGTAGGTACATATATAATAAAAAGTTAGGACAAAGGAAAAAATAAACATTTGAAAAACATTAAGTTAAACTTTTCTCAAGGAAATCCAAGAGCAACCTTGTAAGAACTCGAAGTAAAAACATCCCTCTAATTGGCAATTACAAATTCCCTCAAGAATGCCTTTAAAATAACCGTCAATTGACTACCTAAAAGCCCTAATAACATAATTGATTTCACATCATCACGCTTAGAGCCTTACAGCGAAAGACTCACAATCTGTCACTTTCGTCGGTGTTGTTATTACAACACCTCTGCCTATACTTTTGGGGAATACAGGTATGAGCATATGTAACTTAATATTATATGAAACCTAAGGTTTTTCGGTACATTTGTACCGAAAGACCCTATACGCATTAAAGGAGTAGGATTATTTTGTGAGACTGAAATTAAAATAAAACTAGAAGAAGGTAGGCTTCCTTCGCTACCCGAACATCGTCGCAAACATTCAAATACATCGATCTCCCACCATATCGTATAATTCGATGTTGCGTCCAAGAAAGAGATTACAAAAGTGTTTGCAAAATCGTTGATAAATGAGCGAGCACTGCCGTGAGTACCTATAGGTTTAGACACGTTCATACGCTAAAATGTTTTATATATTTTTTTGTAATACTATACTTTTTTGCAGACGAGTTTTGGTTGAATACCGAAGATGGTGGATTAAGATACCATATTTTGAGCCACCTTGAAACGTAAAACGTAATGTCAAGCTACGACGCTTGAACGTTTACAAACTTATACTTGGGATAATAGTCTTATACCTTTAAACGAGCAATTCTTGTATATATTGAATATGGATCTCGGGAACGTCTGCAACGATTTTCATGAAATTTTGTATGTAGGGGGTTTTGGGGGCAAAAAATTGATCTAGCTAGGTTTCACTGTCAGAAACCATCGTTTTGACATATCAATACAATTCGACAGTAAATTTCGCCGACAACTGTTTTATTTTGGTTCCTTTTTTTTTTTTAGCTTTTTTGAGAAACCGTCAAGTTTTTTTCTTTTGTGGGAAAAAGATTAGTTTTTTGTGAGAAAAAGAAACCGAGCACAGCTCGGTCAACCAGGTACTCTTACTTATATGATTACAAATAATACATGAGCTTTATTGAAAAAAATTCTTGCACCTGTGGGGCATGGACGTTCGCCAACAATTTCATTATTTATGAAAAATAACGTACATAACACTTCTAATCATATACCATTACTCGAAACGACTTCGCGTCGTTTTGTTAGCCCTGTATTTACGCGGTAATTATTATGATGACCTAGTAACAAACCCGCAGCCTTGATACTTGGCGGTCAATGTCATACCGTAATCAATACTTTGTGGTTGGATCAGTATTTACTTTGTAGAAACAGCTGTATTGAGTAACAAAATGGCTAGGTATCATGTTATTTATTGTACACTAGCTGTGCCCCGCGGTTTTACTTGCGTAGATTTCATTTATAACCCGCGTAACCCTGTTTTTTTTAAACAGTAGTAGCATATGTTATTCCTTGTAAAATTAACTATCTACCACTGAAAGTCCCTTTAAAATCGGTCCATCAATTTCGGAGATTACCCGAAATAAACAGACAGACAGGCAGACAGAGAATTATGATTTTAAATTGGTATTTTCATGATGTATAGTATATTCTTTCACATGCATTTAGTTAAAAGCATGTTATTTTTATAGATTTACAAACAGACACTTCGATTTTATTTATCTGTATATAGATTATAAAATAAACCTAACAGGGAGACTTAACTATTAAGAGGCCAAACTGAATCAATTATATTAACTTTCACTTATTACTATGATAAAAAAAGAATATTCTTATCGCAGTTGTTAGAAAGCTTTAATTTACAATGCCATATTAGCAAGGGTGTTAAACTAACGTGACAGAAGGTGAGTTCATTTTGTTGCACTAAACATGAGTCTTTGAATTTCTTCTCAAACATGGTTATCTAACGATTATTTCCTTAACCGTAAAGCGCGTGGTCCAACATCACTTAATTCAGTAAAACAGTTCTATAGGGCCCTTACTATAAGCTCTTTTTACCATGATAGCGTGTCTGTGTGACAGTGACAGACTTATACTTGTATACATCGGTCTTATAACCATTGTCAAGCTAATAATGGCAATACAACTTTCACAGTCTTCAAGAAAGAAGACCCTGGCTAGCTTGATGTTAGCTTTCAAATACTTACTTACTTTTCTTTGTTTCAGCAATTCGACTCAATGTGTAAAGCTGAAGTATCCTTCTTAATACCAAGAATATTTTTTAATGTAAGTAACTTAATCATATTGAATTGTTCATTAGAGGATTTAGAGATGTATAATTGAAGGGCGAAGCGGTGTGTTCCGTTCGAATTTTGAAGCTGCCCGAATATGGACTGTGCATCTACCCGGCAATGGTTGTAGTGTTGTGCTTCGGCAATGATAAATACTTAGGGTTCAATGGAAGAGAAGAAGAGGAACGGAGGCCTGTACGAGTAAACCTTGCTGTCATTATATTGCTCAGTTATGTTGGTAAGGCAATCGACACTCTTGGTGCAGCAAGCGCTAAGCCACCATAAGCTGCAGAAACATTAGGCAAACCATACGCTTCGTTGCCACAGTGGTATAAAAAGTAATACATGTTAAAAGCGCAATGCAATATAAACACGTATACAATAGCTGGTATTGTGACTATTATACTCGAAATCCGTTGTATATTGTCACGTAATCAGCTTTTAAATGAACAACAAAATACAACTTACAAAATACAACTTACAATGTACCAATTTATCGGGAAACGACACAGTCGTGAAAATAACATTGTGAAACCATTATATTGTTTTGAACAAAACTCACACTGGAAACATACATGTCGCGTAAGTGGAAACTTACTTTTACACGCGACGTGACACGTAACACTTTGATGTGACGCTTATCTTACTTTTCTAGCTGACTGTACAAAACCATTGGTAAATAAATGGAATGTTGAAGTAAAAGCTTGGATATACATTTATGGTATTTGGAGGCAACATAACTCACGCCATATTAGTTTATTAGCTTTCCAGCAGAATGTTCATGAATCTTTTATACACATATTGAAGCTAGTTTACTCTAACATCTTGGGCATTCGCGACTACTTCGTCCGACTGATCTACCGTCGGCTGCATTTTATCAAAATCAGTCAGTCAAGGTATGCTGATCCCTCCCCCCTTTCCGTATTAAAGGGCCCTTAGTGTGCCTGGTATGATAAATATAACACCATTATCTTTCCCCTAGTGCCTGTGTATATGGTGCATCCTCCGGCTGTACCATCTTCTGCGCGCAGGGGTGACGTGGAAAGGCGCAGCGGCCATCGAGCTGTGACTACTGCCTCAAGAGTCTACGGAACCGCGACAGCCCTGCGAGTCAACCTTACTTCTCGGAGGAGCAGAAAGCGACACTGACGCAAGTCTGCATGAACTTTGACCCTTCCTTCGGTATCGTGGTGGCTTAAAGTGGTTTCTGTAAAGGCACCTATTCTTGTGTTATCTCTAAAGGAAATATTTAAGAGGACAATGTGTGATCAAAGTAACGCTTAGCTAAAAGCCATCCTTAAGAGTATAGCTTCTTCAGCATATGAAACGTCTCTGGATAACAAGAGTGTAAAAGTTAGCCTGCGATAATAAAATATTCACATTGAAAATATTTTGAATTAACAGGAGACTTTCTGCCTTGTTTCTATAGAAAAGTGTAAAACTGAGAGTGCGTCCGGGTAAACGTTTTATGTTGTTTTACGTAATACTGACATTAAAATTATTATTTGTATTGTATTGTTCTGACCTGGAGCAGAAACTTATGTATGGAAAATTAAAATGAAAATGAATGCAGTAGCTTAGTCTTAAATTCGAGACTAGAAATAGCAACCACGGCGGTTATTATTCGATATTTAATATCGATATTACGAGTAATCAATGCCGTCATCAAGATTAATAATCGATTTCAGATGACATTAGCGTCAAAGACTTCCCATAAAAGTGTCGTAATACTGGCATTATGACGGATTTTATGCGATAACGTGTGATAACAACTGCCTCCACCCGTTTAAGTGAACATTAGCGGGATTAGGCTGCCATATATATAAACAAGAGCACAAAATATAATCACTCAGAAGTTCGGCTCTGTATTGAAGGAAATGATGCATACATATGAGCTTCCCTCTCAAATGTGTGACGATTCACCACCGATATAAGAAGCTGACCTTCTGCTGTCATTAAATTTTGAGACATTGGTCTTAACACCCGGATGTGTTCTTTCAGATATTTTTTTCATCACGCAATCTTTAACCTTATAACGAGTACAACAAAACAAAATATCGCTTGTTAATACTAAAGAGTAAATAGTTTTGTATAATGGCGTTATTAAAATTTATAATGTTAGGGTGTGTAACTGTATAAATTGTAAAATTATATCAAATAGCTTCGTATATAATACAAAATACGCGTAAGGTAATACTAGTATAGTGACACTTATAACAATGCATTGTTTTAATTAAGACATTATGAAATAACTTCTAGTGGGAATTAACATCCACATTTTCTCACCCACTCTTCTGTCACCCTCAAAGCATTGGACATCGAATTCTTTAAAATTTGTTTGTATCGAATGATGTTTGTTTTAACGTCTCTATCTATATCTATACAGATGAATAAAATTTAAGTGTCTGTTTGTAATACCAAAATAACAGCTTTTCACTAAATGCGTATGAAAGGATACACGCTACTGACACTAAAAAACCAAGCTTTAAAATTTTTCTCTGTCTGTCTGTCTATCTGTCTGTTTGTTCCGGGTAATCTCCGAAACGGCTGGACCGATTTCAACGGGACTTTCACTGGCAGGTAGCTGATATATCAAGGAGTAACTTAGGCTACTTTAATTTATTAAAAATATTAGGGCTCCGCGACAATAAGGATAAAACTAAATCTACGCGGGTGAAACCGCAGGGCACAGCTAGTAGTAACATAATTTTACAGATGTCACAAAAGTATTTCTTTGAATTGTTGAGTTAATATTAATTCGATAAAATTCCAGAAACATTATTTAGTTATTCAAATTAAATTATCAATGGAAGTTTATATGTAAATATATTTCTTTACAAAGTATAAATGTATAAAGAGTTAAAATAAATGTATATTTATCGATGCTAAATTAGCCGCTTTTAATCGCTTGTAAATATATTAGTGTTTCTATCATGTGTTAAAAACAATATATTACACAACAATATGTGACACAGATATAAGAAATTGAAAACCGTTTTATTGAGATTTTGTAAATAAATGCTTTTAATGTTAGAAGCAAAAACATGTTATAAAGAAATAAAATATTGTAATAAACGTCAAATAAATTAAATGTTAAAGAATGTGTATTTATTTATTCATACATGTGTATACATGTATATGTATGTACATACATGCAGAGGTGTTGTATCAACAACACGCACTTTTCATCGAAGATGATTAAGTGCCAACGTGACAGATGATGAGTCTATCGCCGTGTCAAGTAGTATACATACGTCATTGAATAACTTCTCAGACATATGCAGGTTACCTCACGATGTTTTCCTTCGCCGTAAAGGACGTGTTGTGAAATCATTATACATAAGTTTTTAGAAAAGATCATTGGTACAGACCGCGCTGGAATCCGAGCTTGCTCGCTTGCGTAGCAGGCGACTGCTTAAACCCTATGGTCACCACGGCACCATTCCTGTCCGGTGTTTGCATAAATGTCCGGTTAGCAGCAATTAGATAACCCCTTATTAGACTTTTAAAAAAAGATGGCGATATTTATTGTACTATAAGTGCACCTCCTTCTGCCTACCCCTTAAGCTTATAAAACTCCATATTAAGCCCATGCTCAGTGTCAGCAGTGAGTAACAAAGTTTCATAGCTGGTTTAATTCTGAATGCCTGCACGAGATTAATAGTGAGATGTTGCAGTTAAGTTGAAGCCCGTTGCAGTCGTCTAGTTAATTAAATTGCACATTAATTTATCTGACTGACGAGCGAGATGCTCGCAGCATAGCCACTGAGCCAACCATTTATTTACTTTTAATTAGCAACACTTTGAAATGTACAGCACACGTGTAAGACCTTTGAAACTGTAATTGAATGACCAATTTTAGACAAATTTAACTGGGAAAAAAATTACTTACTTTTTAAAACCTTTAAAAATTACTTACTTTTTAAAACCTTTAAAAATTACTTACTTTTTAAAACCTTTAAAAATTACTTACTTTTTAAAACCTTTAAAAATTACTTACTTTTTAAAACCTTTAAAAATTACTTACTTTTTAAAACCTTTAAAAATTACTTACTTTTTTTGGGTACAAATTCTTACTAGTTACTGCTAGGCAAAAAATTGTTGTACCATTTTAAAATTCTCAGATGACGTCAAGAAATAAGTACCCTGATATAACTGTATGGTTAAATATATACAGCTAAAATACAAATTATATACATATTTAAAATAAAACTAACTTCTAAATTTAAGTTTAGTTTTAATTTAAATGTAAAATAATTAAGTTTTTATTCAGGAAATAAATATATCTTCTAAATTATTCACTTGAAAAATTATTCATACCTTTAGTTTTAACAAGTATTATCGTGCAACCCATCTTAAGTAGCATAGTTTTTTTATTGTAAAGTATACGCCAACAAGCCCGTGAAGCATGGCACTGATATAATATATAAATAGTACCCTTTCCTTAGCAGTAACATCTTCGGGCTTATTCTAGTGTGAATGACCGAAGGGCTGTTTGCAGATATTTACTGGAGCATCAAAGGATGTGACTAATGGTGCGAGGGCAGAAGGGCACGGAGCTCATTAAGGGCACCCGGCTACATTGGTCTTGTATATGTATTATTATCACCGAACAATAGATAATTGTTCGTATTGTTAATGCTTGTTCGTTTCAAACGATTAAAATGTTGAAAGGGATATATTTGGAATGTTTTTGTGAATAGAAACAATGAAATAGTATAATTGGATTCGAACGTTTGGTTACTGACCATATACAGGAAGAATATAAGAGATGGTAAGACATATTTATAGATCAACTATCACCTACATATGTTTAAAGAGCCGTGGTAGCCGTGAGGTCTGAATGCCAACTGTCTGCACCAATGAGTTTTTTCTAAAAACTTCACTACATAAATTCACCCCACGAGCCTTACGTGAAGGAAAATATCGCGAAGAAACCTGCACAACTATGTTAGCTTTGAAGTTACATTTTGTGATACCAAAATTATACGTCGACGCTAAGAAGTTAGTGAGACGTCACTGCTATAACGATGATCGTAGACCCCTGGACTGCTGGTGTTCTAATCAACCGGTCGAACGCTACTGGCTTCCAGGCCTAATCTACACTAATATTATATAGAGGAAAGATTTGACTGTTTTTGTGTTTGTTTGCATTGAATAGACTCCGAAACTACTTGACCGATCATAAAAATTCTTTCAGTAATGGATAGCTACATCATCAGCGAGTAATATAGGCTATATTTATTCCCGTACTCTCACGGAAACGGGAACTACGCGGATGAAACCGCGTGACGTCCGGTAGATTTTTTATACAGGTGTAACACTGACAATCTTTTTACTTTAAGGTGTTAAACAAATGAATTCAGTCATTCCCCTAGGTTCCGTCACTGGAATTTGATTTACGATCCGCAGACCTTAAGAATTCTAGATTAGTCTTTGTACTTCATGAGTTATTGCATTTCCGGAACTGAGAACTTTCACACAATTTATCGTTTGTAACTTTTCTTTAGAGACCCGAGATAAATATATTTATCTCACATCGTTAGATTTCAAATTCAATATTTAATTGTGTAATGTACTTAATTCATTGGCAAACTTGCAAAACCTGATGGTAAGTGGTGACCGCAGCCTGTTGTCGCTTGCAATACCAAGGGCATCTGCACTCGGACGTTGCTGACATTTCCCTATTATCTATACATCTATACAGATAAATAAAATGGAAGTGTCTGTTTGTAATTCCAAAATTACAGCTTTTCTCTAAATGCATATGAAAGTATACACGCTAATGACATTAAAATACCAAGTTTTAAAATTTTTCTCTGTCTGTCTGTCTGTTTGTTCCGGGTAATCTCTGAAACGGCTGGACAGATTTTAACGGAATTTTCACTGGTAGGTAGCTGATGTTTCAAGGAGTAACTTAGGCCCTGGTAAGGCACTTATGAAAGTCGAGAATTTACCACCGGTTCGGAAACTAGCCTTCTGAGAAGATCCGGCAAGAAACTACTATTTATTAAAAATATTAGGGTTCCGCGACAATATGGATGAAACTAAATCTACGCGGGTGAAACCGCGGGGCACAGCTAGTTTATAAAATAAATATTATTTATATAAATAAAAATATTTTAGCTGTAAACCTATCGTTGATCTACAGTTTCGTATCGTAGTTTGGAAGAACGATGCGATCAAACAGACAATATTTTTAATGGTAATAGTAATTGTGACTTCAATTTACACTATTTAAAGATACGTGTATATTATAATGTACGAGAAAACTCATTATTTTCCCAGTGAGTGTCGGGCACTGAACGGCTCGTCACGATACACGCGAACTCAGTAATGAATTCAAAACATTTACACACCCAATGGGCACGGCGTAATTACTAAATGTTAACGTAATGCCCTGCTAATGAACCTGTTAAATTAGATTTAGCAATTCATTTCGAATTGATTCATCAAATAATCTAAAATTTTGTACTTAATCAAATGTGTTACAATAGAGCGGAAAGCATACTGTGCAACTCACGAGATCTTTCGAAATAGGTAACTTTGTTTTCAGGGACGGATAAAGAGTACGCACTTAAAAACTACGAATTAGGAGCTCGCCAATATAATTTTTTTTACAATAGTTACAGGTCAGTCGGAGGCCTAAGAGAGCCTGACAACTGGTTTAACGTCTGGTTTTAAAGTCAGACGGCAGTCGCTTCAAATACAGTCAGCCACATCGGGTTGAATCAAGTGCAGACCCCAACAATGTATGGGATAAGGCCAGGGAGATGATGACATAAAAGAATACTAATACATACATGCATGATCGCCTGTAGTCCGAGAAGGGGTAGACACCTCCTGGTAGATCATTTTGCTAGTTATGTTTAATTCCCATGTAATAGGGGGCGAGCCTATTGCCACCATCCTGGCACTAATCCAGACTCTGGACTGTTACTGGGAAATTGCATATGGAAAAACCCAATAACACTTTTCGACAATCGAGCCCAGGACCTGGTGTTCACTAGCCCAACGAAGCAGTAGAATACTAAGTAGTAGAGGCTAAACAGTAGTGTTGAATGTAGAATAGATCGTTACATAAATCATAGAGCGAAACTTATGATACATGAAAGCGCACCGAAGTGCAATACCGTTACAAGAAGTGGTTTGTAATGCAAATTAATGCAAACTATCCATACTGTCCCAGTTACAAGTGCAATGCTCATAGCCGTTATGTAAACACATCTCTCGTGCATTGTAGGACCCGTTTACGTAACGGACTGTGCACACTTGCAAAGCAAAGGCAACATTAATCCTGTGACTAATTACTTTTATTAAAAAAAATGTCCTAACTGACTGAATCAACGCACAGCCTGAGCCGCTGATTGTAAAAACATGAAATTTAAGGGTGTGTTCTTAGTAGTATGTGCAACACTAAGAAAGGGGTTAACCCCTAAATGATTGAAAGTTTGTATGTGACATCTTACTGCGGCCGCGGGCGCAATCTAATTTACTCTATAATGCCGAAGTGGCAGACTTAACATTTCAGTGGACTTTAAAACATTACGTGCAGTGAGATCACAAAAACGTCTTGAAGAAATTTGCGTAATAAATGTCTTTGAGTAATTTCAAATTCAAGCCTAAAACGATGCGATGGACTTATCTAATACTTTTTGGGTGCCAGATTCTAGAAGGGGTTCTTGCATTTCTTTGTATGTTGCAGACTAGCATCCAGCCTTTTAAATGTTATTAACCTCTAAGGTTTCTCGTTTCAGTCACGCGCTGCCGGCCCTTTATTGAGTGCAAAGGACTCAAGTTTTCCTTTACAACCTTACCCAAAAGCTGAACAATATGTAAATTAATGCCTGTGGCCAATGCCAAAGTTACAATGTACCTAACTTCCATGAATTTAGAAGTTGTACTTTTGGGGTAAAAGTTCCCAAAGTACAATCTCTAAATTCATTGAAGTTACCGGACCTGTCGATCCGAGACCGGCCTTCTCAGCCACTGGCAGAAGTGCCGTCAAAACTTTCCAATCCTATGATCTTACTAAAATCATCTCTGATAGAAGTACGAGTATCAAACACATAATATACTAGCCCGCAGCTTCGCCTGCGTGGCAATAAATTTCACCTCCTAACGAAAAGAGTACTTGTTGAGTTTCATGCCGGGTTCTTCTCCGCAAAAGTCACTTCAAGCTTCTGACCCCGTTGGTAGTGTACCCGTTTATAATCCTGTATCGTGTGTTTACATTTTAAAGTACCTACACAATAAACATATTTTTGATTTTGATTTTAACTGCCGCGTTGGTCTATTGTTTAGTTAGTTCAACTGATAATCACTAAGTCCTGAGTTCGATTCCCGGATTAATATTAGATATTGGGTGCTTCTGTCAAGAAATTCACAAAATATGTCCGGAGATTGGAAGTTGACGGTGTTTACACCCCCCTGCCTCGGAAGGCACGTTAAGCCGTTGGTGCTACGCCTGATCTCTTCATTGGACTATGCGATTGAGGGAATAAAGAGTGCACCTGTGTTTGCGCGCACACTTGTGCACTATAACATCTTCTGCGCTGATGGCTAATCCTCGTTGAGATGGAAATTTGTTTGGTGATCATCATAATTTCGCCCCCTTAGAAAATTTATCGAAATACGAAGCAACAAAAATAACAAAACAAATCATGATTTTCATAAACAAGCCCTTTATAAGACACAATAGTTCGGTAGTATATCAAACAGACAGCTGGTGAAATGTTCACTTGCTTGATTTAATTTTTACTCGCTACCCTCGGTGAAGTCGACCAAAAAGGTTATTTACACAAACATACTTCTTCAACCGAAATTGTATAATATTTTCGTATTTTTCCTATCGCTATTTCCATTTAATTGATTTTTTTTTTCAAATAACATTCCATTCGCTGAATTTAGATCTAGAACAATTACAATATTTTCCGAAAAAATATGTTTCTTATTTCGATTATAATATACGAGTACGATGAAAATGATTTATTCAATAAAAGGCATAGAAAAGCAGTATGAACGTGAATAAAATTACAACCAAAAAATCTGGAATCAAATATAAAACATGGTTTAATCTCTCTCATGCAATTTGGACTAAGCATCTAACAGATTATAAACGTTGATAAACTAAACTACTTTTCATCATAAGTATATCTATAGATAGATAAATTTTAAATTAATAATAATATCAAACATATTTATTAGGTACCTATTGTCTGAAAACCTGACGAATCTGATTACCATGAAATATAATTTTTAAGTTTCCATGTTTACTGTAATAAATACCACTTCGTAGAAATTTAAATGTGAAACTTTCAATCATCTTCGCTACGTGATAAATTAATCCTAAATATTCCAAGTCATTTAGCATCATAGATAATTAAATCACGAAAGAGAACGACTCCCAAAATGATATTATATAAGTTTAGTGACGTCATCACTGGCCGAGTTTGCACGTCCCTTGTGTTAGTTAGATCAAGTTGCAAGTAGACTTGCGAAATTCATGACCGAGCAGTTTAGAAGAACTGTTCACTCCAGTCAAGTCAAATGAACTGGCTCACTTTGGTGGCAGTTTCGGCACCTTGCGAGTGAGTGCAAGATTCAATACCTGAGTGATACCTCTAAACGAATGATAGAGGGTTCTGCGAGTGCTCAGCCGTACTGATGAATGAATGAGTCAAATTCTATTTATTTGCATCGAGTGATTAAAGACAAGTTCATTTTACTGAACTAAATTCAGTGAACAACTTTGCCCATGCCTAGTTGCAAGGAACTTAGTCCAAGTTGCATCAGAGAGCAGTACATTAAAGAAACTTAAGTGCCTATCTCGGTGTGAGCATTGGTTCAAACTTTATGATTTATAGTAATAAGTTTCCTTATGAAACCGTCGTGGACCCGACACGTTTTGCAGATATCCTCTTTAGTTTGATGTCTTGTTTTAAGCAGTAGAATACCAAATAAATACTCACTTCATACAACTACAGCCTGACTGAACTAGAGCCGTGGTGGCCTTGGGGTTTGATTCTCAGCGGGGCCTGTACCAATAAAGTTTTCGAAAAATGTATGTGCAAAGATTTCACATCACGTGAAGGAAAACATCGTGAGGAAACCTGCATGTCTGAGAAGTAATTCAAAGACGTATGTCTAGCGCCTGAGACGGCGATAGACTCACCATCTGTCACGTTGACACATTCATCTTCTATGAAAAGTGCGTGTTGTTATTACAACACCCCTTTGGGGAATACAGACGTGGACATATTATGTCCACCAAAACCAAAGTTTGTACTAGCAACGTGCTGACTACAACAGTGTACCTACTAAGATACACTCAGTCATTTGCACACACACCTGGGGCACAGAATACTTGCCCCTTAAACTATGTCCATCCATTTTTAAATCCGTATTACAGAAAGAGATGAGTGCTTTTAAACCATAGACTATCTTAGTAGATGCTTCGTAATAAGAGGGTTAATGATCAAAGCTATGCGAGTTATCTAATACTTGTGTTTACGAGTGTCCTTGCCAAGTGTAACAATTTACATAAATTTGTGATGGGCTTATCGCAAATTTGGTAACTAAGTTAGATTGTCTTCATGGAAATCTGTCTGTATAAGTAAACTTAATTGTCTTCGAGTACATAAATAAACTTTCGATAGCAACATCAATACTATTTCTATTCGATACTGTGAATAATATAATTTTATCACCTTCATTTCATCTATACATCTATACAGAGAAATAAAATTGAAGTGTCCGTTTGTAATTCCAAAATAACAGCTTTTCACAAAATGCATATGAAAGTGTACACGCACTGACACCGAAAAACCAATTTTTTAATTTTTTCTCTGTCTGTCTGTCTGTTTGTTCTGGATAATCTCTGAAACGGCTGGACCGATTTTAACGGGCCTTTCACTGGCAGGTAGCTTATGTTTCGAGGAGTAACTTAGGCTACTTTTATTTATTAAAAATATTAGGGTTCCGCGACAAAAAGGATGAAACTAAAACTACGCGGGTGAAACCGCGGGGCACAGCTAGTCTTTACATAAAAAGAAAGCTCATTCCAAGAATTGAGATGAAAATGGTAGCAAAACTTTCTTTAAAATCTTGTATATTCAGCCAGAAAAGGGTTTGTTTATCTTAATAAAAATCTCGGCGTAAAATTCTTGCTATCTATTTATTGTACACCTTAGAAACTGAGACAAAGGAATTAAAGTGGCAATAGTCAGCCTTTAGTCTCAAAGAATGCAATCTACGAAACGGCTTCGTACCAACTATGTATAAAGATAGAAGGTCGGGCTTACATTATCCGAGAATCATACACACGTACAGGGCGCAAACTATGATAACTTTTTAGCTTTGACGTTTAATTTTGAATGAAATATCAAAGGTCAGGGGCCTTACCATGAGCTCTTATTGCCATGATAGTTTCACTCATTTATGAGACAGATGTACGCGACGTGTATACATCTGTCACTGTCGCACAACAGAATTATCATTGCAATAAGAGCTCATGGTTGGGCCCCTGGGCCTATAGACATAGTGATATTATCGTCACGCATCGCTAGTAGAAGCAATACAAAATGTCCGGGAATGACATATGTCACGTGACAGATTTATGTCATTCCCATAAAAAAAAAACGTTTCTATTAGCGCGAGCGCGAGAGAATGTTCCTTTGCCTAGGCCTGCAGAAGTCCTTAAATGCTCTGCTTAAACGATCATAGTCGCCCTTCAGGTCTGAGGGGATCATGAGGGGACCTAGACGAATATAAAATCATGCGCACAGTACAGGTGCCGTCAGGAGTTGACTTTCAATGGGCAGTAGTAATTTTATGAGTCTGTCTCCCATTATTTCATTCGAGCGCTCATAATTCGTAGCGTCACCTGTACCTCATAGATGACAATTGAAATGTCTGTTTGTAATTCCGAAATAATAACTTTTCACTGAAAGTATACACGGTACTGAGAAATAAAAACCAATTATTAAAAATTTTCTCTGTATGTCTGCCTGTTTGTTGGCGGGTAATCTCCGAATCTATACAGATAAATAAAATTGAAGTGTCTGTTTGTAACTCTAAAATTACTGCTTTTCACTAAATGCATATGAAAGTATACACGCTACTGACACTAAAGAACCAAGTTTTAAAATGTTTCTCTGTCTGTCTGTCCGTCTTTTTGTTCCGGGGACCCTAATATTTTTAATAAATAAAAGTAGCCTAACTTACTCCATGATATATCAGCTACCTGCCAGTGAAAGTCCCGTTAAAATTGGTTCAGCCGTTTCGGAGATTACCCGGAACAAACAGACAGACAGAGAAACATTTTTTGTGTATACTTTCATATGCATTTAGTGAAAAGCAGTAATTTTGGAGTTACAAACAGACACTTCAATTTTATTTATCTGTTAGGTTATATTAGGGTTCCGCGACAATAAGGATGAAACTAAATATACGCGGGTGAAACCGCAGGGCACAGCTAGTCTACACTAAAATTATAAAGAGAAAAGATTTGATTGTTTGCTTGTTTCTTTGCACTAAATAGGCTCCGAAACTACTACACCGATCTTGAAAATTATTTCAGCTACATCATCAGCGAGTAAAATAGAGAAACCGCGTAGATCCCTACAGTTCCGTCCGCTAGTAAAATATATTTTGAGCCGTCATAGGTCGCAATTCTAGAAATCGTTGTATCAAACTGCACATGCAGAATGTATAAAAAGCTATAACTAAGCAAGTTTAAGGATGTTTAACGCCTCTGTTAAAAGCAGTTCTGCTGCAGTCATTCTCAATACGAACACAGTTGGCCCTCATTACTCACTTTAAAGCAAGCTCAAGCGTTCAAGTGTTTCCTCCAGAGAGCCGAACTTCCATTCCATTTCATTATGCCATCAGTCAGGATCTTCGTAAGCCGATACAATACAAGGGGATTTGTTCGGTCAAATTGATAACGACGAACCCTATATTTAAGCTGGCGCTATTTCCACCTACTCTTTGATAGAATCTTGTTTCCTACCTTGGTGTTAAGACAAGATTAAATGTAAGGAATTTTTGATTGTTTTCCTCGAGAATCCGTTAACAGGATTCTTCAAAGTTGCCTTTCAAGGGATATATTTATTGCATTTCTGTTGAACATTTTAATATAACGTAATAGTGTGAGATGACAGTTTCTTTTGCAGGGTACGGAGACTTTTAGACCGGGCGGACGGTCCACTAGTTTCCTTTTAATATGCCTACTGGTAAATCACAGTCCTGGGGCCTAGAGAGCCGTGGTCCACAAACACTACTGATTTATTACAATAATGGTCATGATTCCATACTATTTAGTAAGCTTATATTTATATACTGTGTCCGCGACAAACATCATAGCGTGGCATTAATGCACTTATGTACTTTTACACATCTATATTCTAAACTTATACTTATTTACGTATCTATACACTAATACATAAAGCTGAAGAGTTCGTTTGTTAGTTTGCTTGAACACGCTAATCTCAGGAACTGCTGGTCAGGAAAAAATATTTCAGAGTTAGATAGCTTATATCATCACGCTGAGACTAATCACGGGCATAAGTTAGATTTAGCCCAAAGTAACATTTCCACGCGGACAAAGTCGCAGGCAGAAGTTAGTTAACACGTCATATAGTTGAGTGTAAAATATTCCGTTAAAAAGCTTTCATTTTCTTATCGACCAAATAAAACTATATTTATTTATTCGGTCGAAAATAAAATCTCAAAAGGCCTTGCTAACGACGTCGTCCTCAAATTCTTCAGACTTTTACGATTCTCATAAATTCAATTCCTTAAGTTTGTCCTACTTCATACCGTTAAGTGTTGAGATAATAAAATCAAAGCAAATTTTCGCACTTCATATTTTTATGAGGCCTTGAACTTTCAGGAATTATCTTGGTAGAACTTTCTTTTTAGACGAGACAAGCTTAGATTATATTTGAAAAGTCCTTGGGGTCATACTATTCTACAAAAAGACCAATATTTTTTAAATTAAGCCCAAAAAATATCTTTTTGTGCGGAGAAAAATTGTCTTGAATGTGGATAAAATTGCCAGACTATTTAATGAGTAAGTAATGGTCGTCACAATGGTCTCGTAATCACATAAAATATGTAAAATGTATGCTGCTTGAGAAGGTGACCTGTCATCTGTCATATATATATTATGCTCACGCCTGTGTTCTCCGAAAGGGTATGTAGAATGTTTTCACTGAAGACGATTACGTGCCACCGTGACAGATGGTGAGTCTATCGCCGTCTCAGGCACTCTACATACGTCATTGACTTACTTCTCAGACATATGCAGGAATTCACGATGTTTTCCTTCACCGTAAAGCCCGCGGTGTGAAATCACTGCACATAAGTTTTTAGAAAAACTAATTGATATAGGCCCCGATGGGATTCGAACTTGCGTCGCGCCACGGCCACCACGGCTCTTAGGGAATTTATCACCGTCAATTACGTAATTCAAATGTTTCGTGCCTACAGAATGTATTCACATGCATTTCTATGGTAAATTAATTAGTTTCTTAGCTCAGCATTGTCCCAGCACTACGTCTTATATGACATTCCATTGGGCATATAAATGTCAGTAATCAGGAATACTGATGCAAAGCGATTTACCCTAGCGTAGCGCAAATGTTCCCGTCATTCAAGAGGCAGCTCGTTATGTAATGGATTTCACGGGAAATGGGAACTGACAGCAAATATGCTAATGTGTGCTTAGTGATTCTTGTTCTAATGATTTTTCCGACCGTTTCTATCATTTATAATGAAAATGAAAATTATTTATTCAGTTTTAGCCCTGGTAAGGCACTTATGAACGTCGCGGAACTGACCACCGGTTCAGAAATTAGCCTTCCGCGAAGAGCCGACAAGAAACTTAACTGGCGTAAATTTCATTACAAAGTAAATAATTACTGACTACAGTAAAATTCATATATAATATGTATTGTATATAAATACTGTTTGTTGTTTATTATAATAAGGTTTTTATAAAGTAATTTTTTTTTCTACGTCTCATATTTTTCCGCCTTAAGATTAGCCGTGTGTACTGAAACATATTTTTTTTATGATCATATAAATAATACATAATTTCTGGAAATTTTTATAGTTTTATATGTATATGATAGTAGTTTCAAGAGCGTTAGCTAAAACATCCCTTAGAGGTACCGCCTGTTTCTACAAGATAAAAAGTAAAAAGAGGGAAAAGTGGCGAACCGAGCGTCGAGTGCAGGATAGCGTGAAAAAGTACCTAAGGACTTAAGTTCTTCACTTACTAGCTCTAATATTACAAAATAGCTGTAGCCTGCGACTTCGTCCGCGTAAAGATTTTTAAGTAATTTTGTCAATCTTGGGGTCAAACTAAAATACGAATGTTACAGTACCTGCCCGTGAAAGTGCTGTTACAATTGGTCCAGCCGTTTCGGAGATTACCCGGAACAAACAGGCAGAAGGAGAAACTTTTAAATTAAAATAGGTTTTTAATGTAAATACCGTATATACTTTCATAAGGATTTAGTGAATAGCTCTTATTTTGGAATTACAATCAGACACTTCAATTTTATTTATATGTACAGATTTTTGCAAATCAATGATATCCTTATATTTTGCTTTTCGGGCTAAAGTTCTCTTGTGGGCAGCCATGGCATGTTTGACGGTATAGGAGATAAGTATAAGTATAGACTACTTAATATCAAATAACCAATCCTGTCAAATTGTCGCACTCTAATCCCACCTAACTCAATTTGTCACGCTGTACCACAAAAGATCTGTCACGTACAGACTCAATAATAGAGACAGGGCTGCCTACATTCTATACTCATGTACTATAATCATAACAGCTATCCCGTTTGTTGGGACATTAGGGTGGCTAGACGGTTTATTGTACCAATCTACAAATAGATAGATATTGTTATTGTAACGATGCTTCGCAAAAGGATCATATTGCCGATTTGTGCCATTAATGGTTTTAGGTCTAACACGTCTCTCAAAGTTTAAGGCCTTCTTAACAATACTTTAAGGCTAGCACACACGGAATAATATTATCAACTAGCTGTGCCCCGCGGGTTCACCCGCGTAGACTTTAATTTCATGGGTGGCCCGCGGTACCCTAATGTTTTTTTTAAATCAAAGTAGCCTAAGTTACTCCTTGAATAATCAGCTATCTGTCAGTGAATGTCCCATTAAAATCCGTTTAGCCGTTTCAGAGATTACCCGGAACTAACAGACAGACAGGCAGAGAAAAACTTTACAAATTGTATTTTTTAAGTTAGTATCGTATATATTTTTATGTGCATTTAGTGAAAAGCTGTTATTTTGGAGTTACAAACAGACACTTAAATTTTATTTATCTGTATAGATAAAGTGCATATTGACAATAATATTGTGTGTGTGCGGCTAGCTTTAAGGTGTGTTTTACGATTATAATTGTTAAAGCTAAGACAAATTTTAATGTTCGTGTTATTTTTATCATGTGAAAATTAGTAAGTCAGTTATATTAGTAAAATTCATGGCGTCGGTCGTAGTCTACCAATAAAAAAAACAGATTACCAATTTGTTACCGCTAAAGTTATTTGGTGCAACCCACCCTTAGTAGTATTAATTTGACTGCGATCATTTGTAAAAAAATGAGCTTCAAAGAGAGACAGCTCCCGTCGAACGATCTCTCTTGGTATAGAGAGATACTTTTTTTAAATGTCTTACTAACATTATTGAATCTTAGCAACGACATTGATAAGAAGGCACGTTTCAAATAATAATCCCCTTAATAATGGTATGAAAGTTCAAAGATTATGATTCAAAAATTACTCTTGCCACCATAATGACTCGCTGCCACCTTGAATTTTCTTTATAAAGAGCGCCTTTATGAGGACAGAAAAATTTAATTTTCGCGACAACACTACGAAATGGCTTTTGATAATAATGTGGGAACATGATGTTCAGATCATTTTTTTTAATTGTGATACGCCGTATGAAATGTTCAGTTTATTTTTTACTCAACTACGGCGAAGAAAAATGGATAGTTATGATTTCTTAACATATGAATAAGTATCTGAGCTTTTGGATTATAAATATTTATTTTTGTAATGAATGAACTCAAAACCAACAAGACCGATTTTGAGAAATATTTCTCTATCAACATAGCATAACGTAAGAATTTTGTCATTCTCAAATAGCTAAATTAATTAAGGGTCCCATTTTTAATACAATTAAACCTATTTTTAAATTTAAAAATGATAAATAGTATTCCATGTGGCCATTTTGAAATATCTATCTATAACTAATTTATAAAGCTAAAGAGTTTGTTTGCTTGAACGCAATAATCTCAAAATATTCGAAAAAGATTCGAAAAAATATTTCAGTGTTAGATACCCCATTCATCGAGAGCTATTTATATATAATCACGTGAAAACAAATCGCAAGTTAAACTAAGCCGAGACGAGCGGAGGAGCCGTACCATGACCTCTTATTGCCATGATAGTTTAACTCTTATTATGAGACAGATGTATATGATGGAACTATGATTGCCATCATAGTTCCATCATATACATCCGAGAGAGCTTATGGTAAAGCCCCAGAACTAATGTATTATAACATTTTTCGAATTTGTACAAAATATTGCAGTGGGAGTGGTTTCTTCGCTTGTAACTTCTTGTAAACTATTGTTGGTCCCAAACTTTGCATTCTAATTACTTTACCCTTATCTCAAGTTTAAAGCGATCGTATCAAACTTTTGTCCCTCATCTTGACATTTCAGTTACCTTCGTGTATAGAATTACAATGTTAACTTTTTAGTATAGAATTTCAATCCTGCGCAGTAAAATTTATCAGGGTTGTATTTTGAATTGAATACGAAATAAATAATAAATATTATGTTATGATACAGAGGAGCTCGTGGCATAGTTGCTATTGCGCATATCATTCGATCAGCGAAGTTAAGCAACCCTAGCCCTAGCCAGTTATAGGATGGTTGACCGCCCGAGTTCCCTCCGTGCCTCGGAGAGCACGTTAAGCCGTCGGTCCTGGTTGCCAATTTATCATCTTTGGCAATCGTTACAGGTCAGTAGGAGACCTAAAATAGTCTGACAACTGGTTTAACCCAGATCACAGATTTTCCTCGTTACAGGGGTTGCGAAGGTCAGATGGCAGTCGGTTCGTATAAAAATCAGGTGATCAGCCACATCGGGTTGAATCAAGTGCCGACCCCAACACAGTTTGGGATAAGGCCAGGGAGATGATGATATGGTACAGAAAACGTAATATACCTATGAAATCATTTCAACTGTATGTATTCGCAAAGTCACGTAAAACACATACAACCGCGTTCTATAATAGTAATGTAACTCAGTAATGTACGAAGAACAAGGAGATTTCTCAGCGTCGAACTCGACGTCGAGCATCGGTTGCAATCATAGGAAATTGATACGTAACACATAGAGGATAAAGTTTAATTTCGCATCTTTGAAACACGACACTCGACTTCGATTGTGATGTTGAAAAACCTTATAAGAGTGCCTAGTGCGAGTTTTCTTAAAATCGCTGTCACAAGTCATTGCGTCGACGTAAACGCAGATTAGTGTGGGCTCGCAATAGTGTCATCTTTAGGCCGACAAAGGCGCTGTTCCGATCCTATACAAATCTGGGTTTACTACGCGGTGCCTTGTGACGGCGGCAGTAAAAAACTCGCACTAGGCCCTCTGAATAACGCGGATGGAGTGATAGTTGTGTATCTATGTATGTACACTATTATGAGTAAAAATTCTACCCCCAACGAGATAATCCTAGTGTTAAGGCGATGCAATTTCAAAGTGTAGCTTATGACACGTGTTCCCTTAGCGTGCTAACGAACTAGCTTCAGTTAATTCCATGTTGTATTCACAGAGTAAACGATGCGGATGGTTTATACACCACGACGTTTTACCCACACGTATTATTTCTTAACTTTTTTATACAGAAATCATGTTGAGAGTCTGTATGTGGGATCTTCGAACTCGTGCGGTTCCAAAGCACTCGACACCTATACTTTGACTGGTTATGAAGGCACCGTGCAGGTGAAGCCACGGGAGTTTGTATTTAATATTCTTCTATGTTATTTGAAGTCTATTAATTATTTTTTTAAGTTTAATGCAAGGTTTTGGCACATTTTAAATAAAAGCTTTACTAACAGTTACGAATCTTGGAACAAATCGTTCGACACACTCTCATAAACGCGTCCATGCTCATCGCCAGAAAAGGGAAATTTTTCCAGACAGCGGATGTCATACCTGGGAATTCATGTCTTCGACTGTTCTAGTTGGAAACTTGTAAAGGTATATACTGCAATGCGCTCGAAAATTCTTATTGCACGATTTAGGTTTTCGTGTATTTGTACCCAAACATAACACTTGTTAGCGAGTGGCGCCATCAATGTAGCGAGTGGAGAAACGCTAATACATTCGCTTTAAATCTATACATCTATACAGATAAATAAAATTGAAGTGTCTGTTTGTAATTCCAAAATAACAGCTTTTCACTAAATGCATATGAAAGTATACACGATACTGACACTAAAAAACCAAGTTTTAAAATTTTTCTCTGTCTGTCTGTCTGTCTGTTTGTTCCGGGTAATCACTGAAACGGCTGGACGGATTTTAACGGGACTTTCACTGGTAGGTAGCTGATGTTACACGGAGTAACTTAGGCTACTTTTAGTTATTAAAAATATTAGGGTTCCGCGACAAAAAGGAAGAAACTAAATCTACGCGGGTGAAACCGCGGGGTACAGCTAGTTACAATATAAATGAAAAGACACCGGTAGACGCAGTGCTGTATAAACAGATCTTTAATTGCAGTGAAAACAGTGTGAAGCGTCGGAACTGAGATCCATTCATTAGCTGTAATCCTTTAGATAGCTCTAATACGACTCATTAAAGCCATTAGCGGATCTGTTATCGCGGATAATTGTTTGGATAATCAGCGTTTGCGGATCGCATTGTTCTTACCTGAATACGTAAGTAATTATTACGTTGCTTTTGAATTTGGTAACGTTCTTTGTCTTACAATATTGTATAATATGCGTTACTTTACAGAATCTAATATTTCTAATACCTAATTTATTACTAACTAGCGACACGCCGTCGCTTCACTTGAGTTGCCGTTCTGATCCACATTTACGATTTTACGGGTTACGATTTTTTCGAATAAGTATTAGGTGCTAGTGCAAAATATTGACTCTACTCTCTATTAATATAATATGATTTTGTTATTTATAAGCCCATTGAACTTCAATTCCTCCATGTTCATAAAAACCGTATCAAGATCCGTAGCGTAGTTTGGTAGAAGAATGCGTTGAAACAGAAAAAAAAAACTCGTATATAAATAGTGACTACAAATGTAAGCTATTCAAAGAATGGTGGAAACTAAATAAAAATTTACAATTTTGATCGGTTCTGAGAGTTACGGATTAAAATTACACTAGATTTTTTTGACCGAAACTAAGTAAACATATTTTTGGCTTTTTTATTTGTGGTAAGTAGATGAGATACGATATATATATGAAACTATAATAACTATAGAAATAACAATGTTTTTCGCCACAATCCTTACTTCCAGAAAATGCGAAAAATATCTTGCGAAGTCTCTGCAAGATTTTTTTTTGTTGTAACCTATCTACGGCTTATGAATATAGGCATTTGTATACCAAAATGTTTTTATCAAAATTCACATGTTTTCGTAGTAAATTCCCAAAGCGTTACCGGCGGCGAGAGGATAACAGTTAATCTAATCCTTGTACCTGCTGCGAGTCAAATTATTTTAGGCCAGCCTCACCCGCGAACTAAGCTCACATAACGTAGCAGCATGCAAACAATAAAACAGTACGAACCTAAAGATGAATTATGTAACACGGTCACCTGGTGGCCTTTATCTATACATCTATATCTATATATATACATCTATACAGATAAATAAAATTGAAGTGTCTATTTGTAAATCCAAAATAACAGCTTTTCACTAAATACATATGAAAGTATACACGCTACTGACACTGAAACTAAAAAACCAAGTTTTAAAATTTTTCTCTGTCTGTCCGTTAGTCAGTCTGTCTGTCTGTCTGTTTGTTCCGGGTAATCTCTACTCAATGAGACAAAGCACTTTCAAATGGTCAGAATGACATCAGGATTATAATGTTACCGCGAGGCTCGGAGGGTTGCTTCTAGTAAGTAGCAAGAGACTTAGGCAGTTCTGATCTATGTATTTTATATTTATGATCAACAAGTTTGATAAATACAAAAAAAGACAGGCGAAATATAAGACTAATGACACACTTCCAATAAACTGTTGACTACATTAACTAATTGCCTTTAGCTTTATTCAACAAGTTTATTATATAACAGGACGTTCTAAATGCCGCCTGTTATACCGAAAGTGATTTTAGCATAAGAAACGGGGTTCTTTCATTTAAAAAAAAAAATAATTGTTTCACGGGCCACCCAAGAAATGAAGTCTACGCGGGTGAAACCACGGTGCACAGCTAGTGACTAATAAGCCTTCATGTTTGAGACCTGTGATGAATACAACATGTTATTAACCTGCCGCGATAATTTCTGTATGTTGAGTGTATTATAAACTTGAATAGGAAATGCGAATACAATGAGTAAATAAGTCCGCAAAACAAAGTCCTTATTTTCCTATTAAGAAGCGAAACGAGTGAATTAGGAATATACGAAAAGTTTATAACAACGTTTGGGAAATTGTTAAAATGTTTATGTTATAACTCAATCTCCGACACGAATTTGGGGAACGGAACTTCCATCTGGCGAACCCTTAAATGTCCTTCGGCATAACAAGCAATCAGTTTGTAGTTTAAAGTGACCTTTCATTGTGCGCAAAATCTAATAATATAATGCAATTCGAAGTCAGTGTATTAGAGAAATATAGCAATTGCGACAACGCTAGGTACTGCGTCTCCCATCCCTATGTCAGGGCTAACATTTTTTCATTTGGGTGTTTGGTATGTATTATAAGAATAAAAATAAACATTTGTTACATATTGATATTTTTTAAATAATTAGACTCTCTCTTCCTTATACTATCAGCCATTGGCTAGTGAAGGTCCCGTGAAAATCGGTCCAGCCGTTTCAGAGATCAGCCGGAACAGACAGATTTTTTTATATGTATTATAGTGAATAGCTGTTAATTTGGAATTACAAACCGACACTACAATTTTATGTGTCTGTATGGATAAAATTAATTATGCTCATGATATCTCAGAAGAGTCCCCGACGGTGTAAGCAGAGGTGTTATAATAACAACACCCACTATCCACCGAAGATGTTTAAATGCCAACGTGACAGGGTGAGTCTATCGTCATCTCAGGCGCTACATAATCCTTGAATTACTTCTCAGACGTATGCAGGTTTCCTCGCGATGTTTTCCTTCACTCTTATTATTTACTAGCTGTGCCCCGCGGTTCCACCCGCGTAGATTTTGATTTCATGGTTGCCCGCGGATCCCTAATGTTCTTTAAAAATCTAAGTAGCATAAGTTACCCCTTGTAACATTAGCTATCCGTCAGTGAAAGTCCCCTCAAAATCCGTCCAGCGGTTTCGGAGATTACCCGGAACAAATAGACAGACAGACAGAGAAAAATCTTAAAAATTGGTTTTTCTGTGTCAGTAACTTGTATACTTTCATATGCATTTAGTGAAAAACTGTTATTTTGCAGTTACAAACAGACACTTCAATTTTATTTATCTGTATAGATGTATAGATTGACAGCCCATTATGTAGTCGTATGAATGTATCTATAAAGTTCTGCTTGGATTACTCCCCTCTTCATTGTCCTTTACGATTATCGCCCAGAAATGCAAAGCAGCCGTGAGAAGTCCTTTCTTGCAAAGGGATTCTTTTGTCGAAATTCGCTACACAGAAATCTGTGGACCAATTTGTCTTATGTAAAAATGGATCGTCTCTTCCACAATGCGTGGACCTTTTTCCACTTACTGTTCTCTCTCTTGCGGGACTAATAAAGTTACCCTCGGTATACTTTTTCTTTATTGAAACTGGATCATTCGCTAAGGATTGAATTTGTTCTTGGTGAGATCACTTGAGACTGGATATTATTGTATTTTTTTTAAACACACACACCTAGTTACACATACAAATTAAATTAAGACAGGAGGCCAATTACGATCAATTTTATAATAAAGTACTTATTAGCATTGACGTTTCATTTTCGTACCATAAAATAAAACGTTTTATGGTACGAAAATGAATTTTATGCTGAGCTTAATTCGCACTGCTTAAAACGATCATAGTAGGCCCCAGGTCGATTCCAAAATGATGAATACACATGCATACAAAACGCTTGTATTCCGCGAAGGATACTTTAATAAGTACCCTTCGGGGAATACAGGCGTAAATAAACATAACTGGCGAAGTGTGGGCTTCATAATGTAAACCCACATTTCACCAGTACATTTGAATCATGCTATGGCGAACCTATTGACTTTAACCTGACAGTTATCCAATCTCCGGGCACCTACTCGAATATTAAAGATAAAAATATCTAATATCACTTTGCCCCGGATTGAACCAAGGACCTTATGTTCCGCAGTAGCGCTTACAACCACTAGACCAACGAAAGATCAATGAGGCAGTAAAAAACATTTCATATAATTAACATTGCCCTTAAGTCACGAATGATTTTTCAAGACTTATTTTTTTAAGTGGAGCCCGTATTAAAAGTCAACTCAATTTAAAATATTCAGTGTTACAAAGTCTTACTAATGAGTGATTCTTCGTGACTTTTCCCGGAATTTCGCTAATTGGAGTCTGTGCTCTTAGTTTTATTATTTTAATTTGAGTCTAACAGGAGCGCGTTAATTTAGAAAAAAACTGGCCAAGGCGAGTCGGACTCACGCACGAAGACCATTATCTATGAAAACGGCCAAAATATTGCTTTTTACCCGACTGCAAAAAAGGAGGGTTATGCTTTTCGAGTGTGTGTGTGTGTATGTTTGTATATTTCATTGGCATGCCCTAGATCCTAAATTGCTTGTCGTATTTTTATGTGAGTGGTGTCAATAGATTCGTCTTCATCGTGAAAGTGACACAAGGAACAACAAAATTTAAAAGAAAAAAATAATTAAGCTCAAAACATTTTTTATTGCATTTTTAATGTTTTTTTAAATTGCGGCTACATCAATACATCATGTGTGCAAATTTCAACGGTCTAACTATCACGGTTCATAAGATACAGCCTGGTGACAGACTGACCTCTACAGGAAGCGTAGTAAAAGGGTCCGTTTTACCCTTTGGGTACGGAACCCGCAAGAAAATATAGGCAAAGAACTTAATTAAGTGTCGGTAACAATTGACGGAAAAGGGTTCGTAATTAATTTCATCAAAATCTTTGGACGAAAGATCACTTTTCAATGAGGAAGCAATAAGGGTTAGAATGAGTTGGCAGTTTGGTATATTTTACATGTCTTGTGTAATGGATTGACGACCTTATGACCCAGTTTAGAGTGGCTTTTGTTTGCCTGCGAAGTAAAAGCTCTAGTATTTTGTATCTTAGCCTTGAATAATGTGCCCTTGTTTTTTTCACGAAGTGAGAAGGCGTATTGGGAAAAAATATTCACGCCATCTCGAAAAGGTCACCGAAGAGGTAAGCAAAGGTGTTGTAAGAACATTTCACCGAACATGATTTAGTACCGGCGTGACCGAGGGTGAATCCATCGCCGTCTCAGGCACTATACTCTCTCTAGTCGTTCCCTCATGTCTGAGGATCGTGGTCATCAACAAGTGGTCCACACTTGGAGTGAACAATTTGTTTCCATCGGCTTCTGTCCATCGCGGCCCTGACGACGGAGCTAAACCTCGGTGACCTGGAGTCTTTTATTTGATCGGTCCATCTGATAGGAGACCGGCCTCGGGCTCGTTTGCCATTTGTGTTCCCAACTACGATCAATTTCTCCAGACTCTCATTACCCCTTCGCATTATGTGGCCAAAATACGAAAGAATTCGTTGGTGGCATATCGTGGACAGACGGGTCTTTATCTTGAGCTGTGAGAGGATCGACACATTTGTTCGTTTGGCCGTCCAAGGTATCCTCAACATACGCCTCCAGCACCACATCTCCAAGGCATCAATCCTCTGCCTCTCTCGAGCCCGTATCGTCCACGACTCCACGCCATACAGAAAGATAGGGAATATCAAGGCACTATACATACAGTTCAATTACTTCTCAGACATATGCAGGATTGCTCACGATGTTTTCCTTCCGTTCAATTTTTCGTAGAGCACGTGGGGTGAAATTACTGCACTTAAGTTTTTTAAAAAACTCATTGGTGCCGGGTGCTGGGATTCAGACTTGCGTCGCTTGCGTAACAGGCGACGGCTCAAACCACAGCCACTACGGTTCTTCGGTATTATAGTGTTTTATAACACCTGTATCCTTTAAGGACCCTTGCAAAATAGCGTGAGTTCTCGAATTAAGATTTGATATTATACACCACTAGCTGTGCCCCGCGGTTTCACCCGCGTAGATTTAGTTTTATCCTTATGGACGCAGAAAACTAATTTTTTTTATTAAATAAAAGGGTAGCCTATGTCCTTTCTCAGGGTCTAAAGGTTGTCTGTGCCAAATTTTTTTTTTTGAAAAGCGTAACTGATAGACAGAGTTACTTTCGCAATTATAATATTAGTAGGGATTTATCAGCATGTTGATTATTGATTATGAATGTAGAGGTTCGCTCAAGCTTTCATGTTCAGTGGCCGTGAAAAGCCACTGTCCGCTCCGTCAGAGCAGCTCCAACAAACCGTTACAAGGCTTGCATATTTTATAATAAGGTCCATTTTACGGTGAATGCATCTTAATTGAAAAGGTCATCTAGTGGAAAATATGAAGAACGTTTAATAAAGAAAATGTATATGTTATTTAATTTATATCTGGCCAGTGAGAGATTTTCTTCTGCATTCAATTATTGTACCCTCAAGTCTCCTACAAATTTCATACCTATAGTTTTATTGCGGTAATATTTTTATGTATAACTATTTTGTTTTTTATTTGTATGTATTTACGATAGCAATATCGTTCGAACCAAAAACTCATCGTCGCATTCAGAATAAATAACTCATTATTTTTCACCCGATCCGGCATTACACGAGTGAGATAATTTGTATTTTGTCCAAATTAACGAGATCCGCTTAAATTATAGCTGTTCCATTAATTTTAAACTAGTGTGCGTTTGTAATGGACATTACATTCAAAATGTTCGATCTCTTTCCCCAAATATACATATCTGACGAATTTTTTTTCCAGGGCCATAATTAATTTGAAATGTGGTCCTACCATCATTGGTTTAAGCAGAGCGTATTTATAACTTCCAAGCTTTAACATTATATTTTGGTACCGTAAAATTTATATGCGCTGCTTAATCGATCATGGTTGGCCCCCTGGACTTCCCTATGATTATGCTTTTATACTAGCTGTGCCCCGCGGTTTCACCCGCGTAGATTCATCCTTATTGTCGCGGAACCCTAATATTTTTAATAAATAGCCTATGTCACTTCTTGAAACATCAGCTACCTACCATTCAAAATCCCGTTAAAATCCGTCCAGCCGTTTCAGAGATTACCCGGAACAAACAGACAGACAGAGAAACAAATATTATAAAAAAAAAAAAACAAACTTGGTTATTTAGTGTCAGTACCGTGTACTTTCATATGCATTTAGTGAAAAGCAGTAATTTTGGAATTACAAACAGACACTTCAATTTTATTTATCTGTATAGATATATAGATGTGTGTATGCACGATAGCGAAATGATTACTTTGCGTTAGTTTTTGTGAACATTAGTATTCTGCCCGTTCATTACCTCGTTAAGTACATATTCTCTAAATATGTAACAGCAGCGGTGATCATTCATTTTGAGAATGATTAATGGCTTGTGTTTACCTTTCGTATAATTTTGATGTAATATGGGATTTCATTTATACGTATCAGTGTTGGTTCAGAGATCCGCAAAAATATTTTAGCTATTCGCCTTTTGACATGTTTTAAAGTCGACGATTTCGTTTGCGTATTGGCATAGTATAAATATAAGCATATTCCTACGAGCTGTATTTTATTCATTTAAAATAGCGAAGGTAATCATCTGGGCCCCAAGCATAGGATCTGGCACGTTCGAACGTCGTGGCAGAACCTTTCATTTTGCGCTTTTTTTGTATGGAGTCGTAAAACTTCCTATAGGTTCTCGGCACTTTTTAATGTTCTCATACAAAATTACGAAAATTCGCAGACACTTTCGTCAACGTTAAAATGTTATGTTACAACCTTGAGGCACTGGTAACGTAAATAATTTAGGTAAGTTTGGGTATTTTTGTATGCAACTAGCGGACCCGACCGACGTTGTCCTGCATACCTCAAACTCAAACTCAAATATAACTTTATTCGATTAGACTTTATACAAAGCACTTTCAAATCGTCAGAATGACACAATTACACAGGATTATACATGCTACCGCCAGGTTCGGAAGGTTGCTTTTTCTGTGAAGAACCTGGCAAGAAACTCAGTAATTACTCTTTTAAAGAATATTATAGTTTTAAAAATACAAAATAAATCACTCAACCGACTGCAGTGTCATCTGCCGGTCTCATTTGTGAATATAAAACATCCAGGGCGCCACCCAAACAAATCAGTCTAGCCGTTTAGGGAGTTCAGTGACATACACACGTACAGTTGAATTATGTGTATAAAGATTAACGTTTTACATCAATTTCACAGATTTTCCAAGTCATTAATTGATGAATAAAAGAAGTATCTTTCAACATAAAACAAACAGAAGCAATTTATCCAAAGCTTTACCACTGCATTGAAATTGTAGCTGAGGAGTAAAGCCAGCGAAATAAAGGATCGTATTATGTTGAGTCAGTGGGATTATTTATATTTGATTAAAAAGGACTTTTATTTCTTTAACAAGTCACAGACACTCTCAAAATTGGTAAATACCAAGATTCCTCGAAAAAAGGGGTTCCGAAAGTCAGGTGGCAGTCACTTCGTATAAAAATCAGGTGATCAGCCACATCGGATTGAATCAAGTGCCGACCCCAACAATGTATTGGATAAGGCCAGGGAGATGATGAGTACCGTATAAACTTAAGTGAAAAACGGTTAATTTGATATCACAAACAGACACTTAAATTTTATTTATCTGTATAGATGTATAATTATAAAACTTGGTTTACTTACATGTATGTACAAGATAATGTGAATGTATAAATTCATGAACTAAAATTAGATAAACACAACCTCTTTAATCACTGTGTGGTTAGCTTGTAATACCCCTAGGGATGCTAACGGAAAGGGATCGGCCCACGCAAGGCTGGTCAGCGAAAATCGACGGATAAACTAGTGCTGTGGGACTGTTATAATCCACTCCACTAAATCTAAAGCTAAGCAAATATTAGGAAGAAATCTTACGTTCAGGTTTCTTTTTTCATGGAAATGTCTCAGAAACCTCAAATCGGAATGACAGTGGATGAAATTTGTTTATTCGACGAAATTAATGGCGGATTAAATAGAATATAATACATCTGCGCAATAAATGATTAAACTTTCTTAATTTTATCTGATTTCCTGTCATCCTTGCGGCGCAATTCATTTATAATTTCTCAGAGAATTGTGTAATAATTGCAGAGTAAAGTTTGTTATGGATTTCGTACTGTTCTTGGGGTTTTGTTTTCCTCATTTTGTATGGGAACGTTAAAAAGCGCCCCTAGAGACGAGTGTAGGTAAACAAAAAAGCGCAAAAAGCAAGGTCGAGCGACGACGTTCGAACGTCTCAAAACCTATGTGCGCTATGCGGTTTCAAAGGTTTTGGTTGGCTTGTTGTATTTAGACTGTATTGGTCGTAGTTTTGTGTGAATGAATAACAAATCCAGACATACAAACTTTCACGTTTATAATATTTGTGATTATTATTTTGCCTTCTATACTTGCGCTTAAGCTTGCGCAGGTTAAGGAATTAATTCTTAAATTCTCACTTCTTCTCTTTTCAATATGAAAATGAAAATGAAAATGAAAAATATTTATTCAGTTTAGGCCCTGGTAAGGCACTTATGAAAGTCGAGAATTTACCACCGGTTCGGAAACTAGCCTTCTGAGAAGAACCAGCAAGAAACTACTTGATTGAATGAAGATGAATACTTACATGATTTTATGACTTAAGATATGAATGCTACCTATTAAAGGTGACTGCCTTTCGTAACCACTATATATAATAAGGGGTTATTACTAAACATAGACTAATACTTAATAGTGCTGGGTTTAAAATTTGCTCAATCACTATCTGATACATGGATTTAAAAAGGGATGGAAATAGTTCCAAGTTTAGTCTAGTCTTCGTTTAAACCATGTTTATATAGGCATTTCAATTTGATTCCCTTCAAGATAGCTTATTGTATGTTTTACGAAAGTAATAGAATTTTTCCTATTTCCACACATTCGCCAACTCAAACTTTGGTCGATTTTTGGAAATAAGAACATTGATAATTCCAAGACGTGTATATTGTGTCCGAGACGGCGGTATAGTCACCATCTGTCACGTTGGCAATCATCTTAGGTGAAAAGTGGGTGGTATTACAACACCTCTGTATACCCCTTCACAGAATACAAGCGTGAGCACATGTATGTATGTATCTATACTAATAATATAAAGAGGAAAGGTTTGTATGTATATTTGTAACGACCTTGCTAAGAAATAACTAGACCGATTAAAAAAATTCTTTCACCATTTGAATGCTACATTATCACTGATTGATATGGGCTATATTTTATCCCCGTCCTCCCACGGTAACGGGAACTACGTGGGTGAAGCCGCGTGCCGTCCGCTAGTGTAAGAATATAGAACTATATTTTTTCGATACGAGAATTCAAGGCAATCAAAGCGTTCCGTTCGTTTGAAATCAAGCCCGCGTTGTATTGACACCAGTTCAATACAATATACCCTTGGAGCTTTATCACGGGTCGGGATTACTGCGAAGCCAGGAACTTGTTTCGAGAATAGCTTCGTTTTGTTAAACGTCGCCTCTCGGTTGGTTGGGCACCGATCTAGCTTTACTTGAAAAATTAGCTCTCGAAGGAATTGGGGATAGTCGTTCGATATTCCGTTACTTTGTTATGTAGTGACACCCCTATATTGTATAGATATATAAGCTTGTCTGGATCTCATGTTGAGAATGCTTATCATTTTATGCAGTATGTATATTTTTATTTGACATAGATGTGCCCCGCGGTTTTACCCGCGTAGAAATAATTTCATGGGAGAATAGCAGAACCCTAATCCTCCTTGTATAATAAATTACCTATCTACCAGTGGAAATCACGTTAAAATCAGTAAAGCCGTTTCGGAGATTAACCGGAACAGATTGCTAATGTTATAAGGAGCGATTTGTTTTTTAAGGTAGTGTCCCGCGAAATAAAGCCAACGCGTGTGAAACCGGAGCACAGCTAGTAAAACACTGAATTTAGAAGTGTCTCTAGGAAGATCTGTGCATCAGTAGAATAACAAAGAATACTTCAGCAAATTTATCAACAGCGCCTCACCAGAGAGCGTTAAATATCTATTATATTGTCTACTTACTTTAATTAATTAAATTTCGTCCATCGTTTCGTTCTCAGGATTGTAGGTCTTATTTTACAAATCCTCGTCTAAGCGAATTATTTCATTCCATTAGCTCGGGTCTAATAGTTTTAACAATGGCCATTCGATTTTTTATCTAGCGTAAAAGTGCTTTAATCCTCTTGACCCGTCGTAAAATATGCAGTGAGAGGGTTGATGTAAAAATGTAGGTCCATTTGTCCCCTGCGGCTGGGAGCGGTCAGTTTCAATAAACCCTGGTCTGTTTACACTCTGCTGGCATGTTCACAGTCTGCGGACGATAGATTCTTAGCGTACCAAACCGAAAACAAAAATGTGATTTATTTTGAAGTAATTTGGTTGGGATTTAGGTGTTTTTCATTTAGTTATTGATTTGTTAGATAGATACTTATGTTTAATATGCGTAAGAATGGTTTCTTTTCTCATATTATCATTTTATTTTCAGACTGTTTTTTTAAATACATTTTATCGGTTTGATTTTAGGATGGAAACGGGATTTTAAGTTCGAATTGAATGAAAGTGATGTGAAAATGTTTGTAGAGTCCAATCTCTTCAATGTAAGTATTATAATAAAAATATTCCAACATAAAAAATACATTTCGCTACCAATTTCCTGAAACATAAAATATTTCTGCTGACACGACCTTGATAAAAATTCATTGGTTGGGTTCAATAAATTGTGGGCTATTCATGAGAGATGTTTGATGTAACGATGTGTTATATTTATTTGGTGCCCTGTTGTTTACATTACGAAGCGTAAAAGGATCTGTTAAAAGGTCCAATATTAAAATACTCCGTGTCTCTCGGGAGAATGCTAAGAGGCTTAGCAGCTTTGCCGCGCTCGTAACTTGATACAATCAAGTGAAAATGTAACGAAATAAAAAAACCGGCTATGTGCGTTTGAGACTTGCACATGAATGGTTTCATTACCACCATAGTAAAGAAAAACGTTAATCAAGAAAACAAGATATTATGTATCCATTCGGGTCTTCTCACAGTCCCTGCGCCGCGCGGTGATCCGCGCGGGGCGTTGGGTTGGTGCGCCTGCACCCGGAGGAGTGCTGGCCGATGATATCGCCTTGACACTGGGCAACCAGTGAGTGTGGCACGCGTGAGAGATCCTCTTCACGCCGCCCTCAGCGCGGTACAAGCCAGCCGGGTGAGACCCCGTGGGGGGAGGCCCAGCTAACGACCAGCGAGCAGGCGGCGACTAGGTGTTCTCACGGTGTCACGTGGGAGTCTTCTTCTTCAAGCGTCGGGCGCGCGAATAAGCTTGCGCGCGTAGGGCCGGCCTTCCGGTGGTCGCTATTATTATGTATCTTGTATGGGTAAAAAACAAATTTATTTTTATTAGTTGCTCTAGCGGCAACAGTAATACACATTCTGTGAAATTTTCAACAATAGATATTCCTGCTATAGATATACAACCCGCTGTCTGACGCACAACGGAGGCTGAGTACTAAAAATTTGGGTACTTTTAGAATGCTAAGAAATTGTGCTATACGTATAAGTAATTGTACGTCAGGTATTCCATTCGACCACGTTCAATCAGATGACGACTAAATGCTGTCATTGACATGCAATGTGTTGACATAATTTTGTTTTATCACAAAATGAAACGGCAAAGCTAAGTCGTTAATAAATTTATTGATGTATTTTTGTATGCATTTTAAAGTAACTCTTAAAAATAATAAACGTTTCGAGACAAAGTCTGGGGTATTTTTATACAGTATTTGGACATACATTTACTCACATCTTATTTTTTTAGTCATCATTTTACATTAAACCTACATGAAAAGTGTTTCTTTTGTGTTTGTCTAGACAAATTTAAAATTCAATTAGAATTCGTGAATTGAGTTAGACTTGGGCTACAAAATAAATAATGGAACATGTACTTAAAAAATTATACAGTTTTTTTAAACAAAAAATCATCATATTGTTTTACTGAAAATCGCTTTACGAAAAACCGACATCAACTCCAGTACTAAGAATCGAATCTGCCCGACTTGAGACTTTACCTTGGAGAAGGTCACAACCTAATTTATATTTTCTTCATTTACCATTTGTTAAGCAGCAACGTGTCAGATAGTATATTAAAGCCAGCCATTACTTGGCATAGGTTAAAAAAATTATAAAAATATATAAAAAAGGACACCTCATTAAAAAAGATAAAATAATGTGAAATAAATTACTTACTTGCTTACTTTTGAAGTTAGTGCCAAAAGCTTCAAACTCGGTATCAAACACCAACTTCAAAAGCAAGTAAGTAATTTACTTCTCATTATTTTCTGTTCATGAACAACGAATTTATCCGCGAACACACATAAAAAACATATGGCTGAATTGAGAAACCTCGACCATGTTGTCTCAGACAAACGTACACGTCAAACAAAAGACAAAAGAGGGCTGTTATAACATCCCATCTTGTGCCGTCGGGGATTAAAAGCAACTCACATATCCCATGGGACGCAAGAATTTGTTAATTGAGAGATAAGTAACATCCGTGACGTAAGAGCTTGGCCGTAAATCTTGAGAGCTTCATCTGTAATCAAAGAGGCTATGCTTCCTGTTGTGATGGCTGGTAAAGGGCAAGGTTGACTTTTTAATTCTTCTAATGGACCGCCCTTACTACTGTTACAAGCTCGCTCGGTGAATAATTTAATACAACTAACCGGGCGCTTTCAAACTATAAGGCTTCTGTTTTATTACTCGTCCATTAGCTTGGTCCTAACTAATAATTGCGTTAAATAATCATATTGCGGAAATGTTTCATGTAACCGCTGAACATCAGTAACCACATATTTAAAATTAATATACCTATCTCTCTATTCTCTAAACCTAGGTGCTAATATTGAAGATAGAGATTTGTGTTTATGTTTGTAAACTCAATATCTACTGGAATTTCAGTAAAGCTTGGAGTAGCAAAATGCCTCTATGTGCTAGCTATAGTGGCATTTTGAATTACAACGAGAGTGATAACATTTTTGAGGAACCTAGGAATGTAAATAACAAATTATGGCATTGATGCTGCAAGTGCTTTTAAGCCGCAGTGGTCGCTTTCTATCAGGTGAACTGTACTCTTTACCACATTTTTCTGATAATGAGCAGCCACCCATTACGTAATCAAATTCAAATCCCAGCAGCATGTATCAATGAATTCTTCTAAAAACTAAAGTGCAGTGTTTTCACACCAAGTTTTATGGCCAAGGAAAATAACATGAGAAAAAAAATCTTGGACGTTTTTAATGTGCCTGAGATAGCGATAGTCACCGTCAGTCACGTTGCCACTTTACCATGCTTCGAAAAAGTGAGTGTTGCAACACCTTTGCTTACCCTTTCGGGATTATAAACTCACTTCCGAGTTTACCCTTTAAAAGAGCGAGTTCCTGTCGTAAGGGCTGCGGCCAAGATCGCGTGCGTCGCCCAAGGTCACATCACTATCGCACCACCATCGCCTAATCTCACCTAATCCACCCCTAACGAGTCAACAGCCACTAAAATAGAAACACATTACCTTAATACTTTTATATGGTAATGTTATTGTTCTAGGCTTACAACGTAAGTTACATTGAAATGCTGTACAGGAAATAACGGTTTTGTAATAGCTTGTTCGAATTTGGATTAAGCTATAAAAGTTAACCGGCTCAGTGGTTATGTATTGGGATTGAGATGTAAAGGTCCTGGGTTCAATACCCAATTTGAGCAATATGTCTGTTGGCTGCCTGCCTCGTTGGTCTACTGGTCCTTGGTAAGATCCCCGGGTTTGTTAAAATGTTAATGTTGGATATTCTTCTATATGTGACTTCCCAGGATTAATGTCGTTACGAATCGCTGGTTTCGAATCCCGTCTTGTGGTTTGTCTAGGTTAATATTCGCATTAGTCATATTAGTTAGAATTTATACTTAAATATTTATGCTGGAGTATAGTGCAAACCTAACGTAGAACGAATAATTATTCCCAACTCTACTTAAGAATAAGTGAGCATGATAAACTACCTAGTCTCCCGCCAGGGACTCTTTAGTGCAATGTCAAACAATTCTAATGTTCACTCTGTCGTGACGTATCTCGTAGATAAATTGCTCTTTAGCTAAACTCTCCAAGTAATAAATGGTCGCAATTTGTTGCTCAACATGCTTATTCACTTTTTGATTAAGTTCTTACGTTAATTTTGTCGTATGTTATTTTTGACGAATTCTAGTTTAACGTACCTAAATTCTTAAAAATCGTCAGGTAAATTCGAACACGAGGCGGGATTCGAACCTACGAACCTCGACCTATGCAATCCGTGCAGTTGCTCTGCCAATTGAGCTACTTGTGATCCTACCTCCTGCGTTGAAATTTTCCTTCCCTTGTTTTGCGGCTTAGGGGCCGCCTTGCGCCATCTGTTAGTTGGTGCATTTTTCTTGACCATTTTTAAGAATTTTGAATGTAAACATGTGTATCATGCAAAAACAATCTTATCTTTAAAGTACCTCGTTAGATATAATGAAATCTGTTTGATTTGTCACACAGCGAGAAAAGACCGTGAGAAAATAAACCCTTTGTCTGTGAGTTCGCGCCCGAATTCCGAGGTGTACCGAGTGAGGGACGAGTTCACATAATATATTATGGTCTTGGCGAGGTAAAAAGCTCTGAGGAGCTCGTGGCACATTTGCTATTGCGCATATTCTGATATCCAACTACAACTACTGAGCTGTGTTTGGAGGGGTGAACCGCCCGAGTTACCTCCGTGCCTTGGAGAGTACGTTACGCCGTCGGTCTCGGTTGCCGATTTAACATCTTTGGCAATCGTTACAAGTTAATAGAAAGTCTGACGCTGACTGGTTTAACTCAGGTCACAGATTTGCCTCGTAATAGGGGTTGCAAAGGTCAGACGGCAGACGTTTTTTGTAAAAATCAGGTGATCAGCTACCTCGGGTTGAATCAAGTGCCGACCCAACAATGCAATAATGCCAGGGAGATGAGAGAGGCTGGATGGCGAGGCGAAAAGCGGGCCCTATCGGCTATAATGAGCGACTATTGCTTTTATTGTTTGACTTTTCTCTTTATGAGATACGGATAAAGAAACTCAATTTTGGCTTTAAGAATTTATGTATAGGCCCCAGCATGGAGTTCTGTACTCCGTGCCACAGGCACATTCAAGAAGCAAATCCCTTGTGCCTTGAAAAGGTGTGCATATGTCAAAGTGATATAAAACAACTTGAAATGGCTTCAACCCAACAGTCATAAAATATCCAGATGCCTAGATCGTAAAATAACTGTACTAAGAATATTAAAACATTCTAGCCTGTTAAAGCGCCCTCTTCAAATTATATACTTTTTGAAGGCCACGAAGAGAGTAAACAAGTGTGCAGCTCACTTTTCTACTGACTATGTACTTAGCTTTGACAGCTAAGAATTTCTTAATACGCTCTGCTTAAACCGATGATCCCCCTCCCCCGCTATTAAATTGGTCTTAAACATAACTGACGACATGTAGGTGTATTATAAGAACACCTCTGCTACCCCTTCAAGGAATACAGGCATGAGAATATTGAACGTATGTCCAAACCTCAGTCAGGCAGTTACCGCCCAATCACTCCTGAAATTCACCGCCTAATGATTAGCGTCTCTCCAGTAGTTTGTTCAAAGAAATGGAATACGCCTTTCTAGCGATGTACACAGAACAACGACTTATACAGAACATAATTATTTACCTTTGGAAAGGTGCAGAGAGAAGGCTGAGGAGTATAAATTATTCATGTCGACTGGCTCGCTCGCTTAGCGGTCTAATTCATTTAGTGACACTGGGTGAACCGACATGAGCGGCTTCGTTTTCTGCTCGTGCTACTTTTGTGGATTGACTCAGTTAATAGAAGTACTTACTACGGATGATCATTGCAATTATCAGTTTATTAACAATCATTCTGAATAGGCAAAGTTAGGCTCACCTCAAACGCTTCTCATAGGTTTCTCAGCCAAGATGTTTTGCAGGCAAAAAAAGACCAGGGTCTTGGGCATTCTCGAAATTTACTGAATTTTATTCTAGGCCTGTGTAACAGTGGACTTTTTTACCCGTTTATGGACTCTTACAACATTATATAAGTACCATATCATTATACTGCTAGTGCTAATTGAAGTATGTCCTAATTCAATAATAATACATTCTACAAAACTTACCATCTCGCTTGGTATTCCATGTAACTAAAAACAATAGATCACGTCGCACCGCCACGTGCTATCGATTAAGGTCACACAACTCGCAAATATTTCCTACAATCTGAGAATATATCCAATAATTCCACAATGATTACAACCAAAACAGAGCTTTCATTTCAAAAACCATATTGAATGTGGAATCTGATCAGCTGCTCCAAAGACTAACTCTTACAAATATATAAACTTTCAATCAGCCCGAATCACAGTTCACTGCTGGTCATATATGCTCCCCTATGAAGCATCTCAGCACCAGATCATCAGTATTCCGCATCTAGCAGGACCTCCTAGCTGGAGGAAGTCTGATACTACGTTTGCCTTGACATCATCTGCACTCTAGGACTCGTCTGCTTCACCGGACTTCGGTCCTTCGAGAGTCCTGACTCCCAAGCTCGTTCGTATAGATCGTCGTCATGATATATGAGCGCTCATCGAAAATGGTAGAGGTAACTGCGCATGTATTTTATCCGTGTCGCGTCATACGAACAGAGAGAAACAGACTCTTATAATGAGTAGAGCGCATTCAAGGCCAGCGCAATCAAATTATAGTTTTAGTGGATAAAAAATATTTTACCTCTTATTTTGAGATAATAAATCTTGAATTTCATATAAATTTACATGAGTTTTTAAAGCGCAAAGACAAATTATATATGCAGATGAATTATGCATGAGCCTGTCGAATCCAGTCAAAAACCAATAATTAGGCTTCCCAATTCTCGGCATTTTAATCTCTTGACGCTTATTGGCGTTGGGTGATTCGGGTCACGACGGTGACAACCGGGACCTAGCGTCGTATCTTTATTTATTACAAAAAGTGTCAGTCAAGATTGTAATTAAGATATATGTGGCCAAAAACGAGATTACTAGGCTATTTGCGTTCTGCGTCAGTTACGATTTCATTTCACATTAAACTAAATTCGGTTCTTTTCCATCAGATGAAAGAAAAACAGACGTTTAATTTTATATTACTACTAGCTGCCCTAGTGCCCCGCGGTTTCACCCGCGTAGATTTAGTTTCTTCCTTATTTTCGCAGAACCCTAATATTTTTAATAAATATAATTAGCCTATGTTACTCCTTGAAACATCAGCTACCTACCAGTGAAAGTCCCTTTAAAATCTGTCTAGCCGTTTCAGAGATTACCCGGAATAAACAGACAGACAGAGAAAAATTTTAAAAATTGGTTTTTTAGTGTCAGTATCGTGTATACTTTCATATGCATTTAGTGAAAAGCTGTTATTTTGGAATTACAAACAGACACTTCAATTTTATTTATCTGTATGGATGTATAATGTTTTTTGGTACAGCCTGAGTAGCTATAGTTATTTATAAAGTACTGTTTTACCACTTTCGAGTTGTGATGACTCAGGTAGTCATGGACATTTAGTATGCAGCACACTAACGACAGATGTTTCAACCACACGGGGCCTGTAGACAAAGTAACATTATCCTCACGCTTCGCTAGTAGAAACTATACAAAATTTATGGGAATGACTTCCATCACGTAACTGATTTATGTCACTTCCATATATTTTGTATCGTTTCTATTAGCGCAAGTGCGAGATAATGTTACATTGTCTACGCCTACAGGTCAGTACCGTACAGTTTATTGTGAGTCCCACGCTTCTTCAAAACTAAGTAGTTTTGAAGTGCCATCATAAATGGTGCTCTAGATGTGTCCAATAACTGACACTTCAAAGTGTGGTCTCCATAGAATTCAAATATATGTGAATATATATATATATATATATATGAAATCTAAATATCTACTCTCATGATATAGGCATAAGGGTATTGGATCATTAAATGTATTCGTCTTAAGAACCTCTTACTAAACAAATCTGGTTTCTGAAAGGGCAATATCATTTGTAATTCAAGCATATTTTCACAATATTGTGGTATTATTCCAATTCGGAGAGCCATTATGTGAATTCTTACACAAACCTATTGTAAGAGCTTTGATTTATTCAATACATTTACAAGTTATACGATATTATGATATTATTTTCTTTTCATTTGATAATCCTGTAAGGCCTCAGCCTTACAAGCTGGTTAAAACCTTTTTCGTTTATCTTTATGAACGATATGTAAAATAATCCAAAAAAAGAATTCGAAAAAGAAAAATAGAGTTGTCAGAAAAAGAACTAGGATGGAAGGAAAAAGAATGAAAAAGTGAAAAACAGAGCATTAATTTTATTTAATAGAAAATAATAGTGATCCCGTGAATGAGAGCGAGTGAGCCGAGTCGGGGGTCGCTCGCCACGATACTTTACCCAGGGAATAATAGCACAATATCTACGTTGTAAATATGAACTCTTTTTGAGAACTGCTTACGCTCATGTTTAGAAATTAAATTGTTTACTTTATTCTCAAAATTATCAACTCAACTTATATAATTGTTTTCATTAGATTTATTGAATTATAAATAGTGAGTGTTGTTATATCACCTGCATATTCCTTTAGGCATCAATGTCGCCATAAGAGTAAATACAAAAGTTTGGTTCACTATTTGCTGACAATAGTAGGCGGTTAGAGCCGAGCCTGCATTCATTTATCGACCAACGTGAATGCAAATTGGTCTAACGGCCGATTTATTGGCAGTTAGTGCGTAATTTTGTTCATTGTTGATAATTGCGTTACAGTTGCGTTGCTTTTATTGTGTGCTTTAAACGATTGTTACAACGGTTCAAGGATTTGTTACATTATCAAGTTGATATACAGACTACCTTAAGGTGAGTTGTATGGCCATTATTTGTTGCTAAACGTCGTTGCGCGTTCAAAAGTAGCTATGTGTTTTTACACACTTTAAGAGACGCAGAAAATTATTATCTCGAAATATGACCCGAGTGTTAAAAAAAAATATTCTTACTATTGATACATATAACAAATTTACATAGTTTTTTTAGATTAATGTTGGATAGGTATTATTATTAATAATGACAAAATTAAACATTATTGGAAATTTTGATACAGAGTTCACGAAATACACATAGCGACTATTGCACGCGCAATGATGTAAAGCTAAAGGCAAATTTAACGATAACAATAGCTATTACTCAGCTTTGACGGCAAAATGTGTTTTGCTGGCAAATTTTGCTGTCAGCGTAATTTTTGATATATATAAGTTTTAACTGTAGCAAGAGCCGTGTTGCCTTGTAGTTTGAGCAGTCGACTGCTACGCAAGCAACGCAAGTTCGAATCCCAGCAGGCGCCTGTATCAATGATTTTTTCTAAAATACTTATGTACAGTGAATACACACCACGAGCTTTACGGTGAAGGAAAACATCGTAAGGAAACCTGAGAAGTAATTCAAAAACGTACGTATAGTGCCTGAGACTGCGATAGACTGACCATCTGTCACGTTGGCACTTAATCATCTTCGATGAAAAGTGGGTGTTGTTATTGCAATATCTCTGCCTACCCCCTCGAGGAATACAAAGCGTGAGAATATGGATGTATGTAGCAATAGCTCTAACCAAAAATATAAATAGTTAAAGCTTTATATAGTTAAAGTCATGACGTCATCTACAAGTGTAAAATGCTGTAACAATTTATTTGTTAAAATTTATTTATTATATAGTTAGTCACATAGTACTATACTATATACTATACTAATAGTTAGACACACTACGACATGATCTAAAGAATGTCACTTATAATGAAGGTAAGTTTCGCAACACGTAAAAGCGACGGCGACAAGCGAAACACAATTCTGAGGTTATAGCTAAAGTCGGTTAATGCAACCAACCATTACACTTTTATTATTGTCTGTACTTCATAAAACTCGGCAACGACTCGCCGCAGAAACACGGAACTACAAGTAGATATTTATTTATTTATTTGCGGTCTGGTGTACAGGCGAGCATAGTACCCTGTAAAATGAGTAAACCAAATATTTATACTCCGCGGTGCCTTGTTTCCATTTATGAATATTTATACACGATGGGAAATTAAAATGCATACACTGATGTGTGTAATTTGTAAAACAGGTCTATAAAAAAAAATTGTTTTGTTGCCCTGGATATCATCGCAAATTTTTACGATTTCATGTGCCCAGACTATGAATATATTCATGAAAGTTCTCTTTGTGCTCGAATTTTTTTTTATATTATTTTATTTTATATTTTGAACAATTATCAGGTTGTAAAAATTCTACAAAATTTTCCAAGTTATGTAAAAAAAAAATTTGAGCAAATCTTACAAAATCATCATCTCCCTGGCCTTATCCCATACGTTGTTGGGGTCGGCACTTGATTCAAACCGATGTGGCAGATCACCTGATTTTTATACGAAGCGACTGCCATCTGACCTTCGTAACCCCTTTTTAGAGGAAAATCTGCAATCTGGGTTAAACCAGTTGTCAGGCTTTCTTAGGCCTCTGCTTGACCTGCAACGATTGCTAAAGATGTTAAATTGGCAACCGGGACCAACGGCTTAACGTGCTCTCCGAGGCACGGAGGGAACTCGTGCGGTCACCCATCCAACTACTGGCTAGGCGTAGGGTTGCTTAACTTCACTGATCGAATCATATGCGCAACAGCAACTGTGCCACGAGCTCCTCTTACAAAATCATTGATAGTTTAATGAATTGTGTGCATAAATAGACCCAAAATCATTTTTATATCTAGAGCAACAAAACCACTGTAGACCGGTGTAATGTTTTGCATGTTGTCTGTCTCATTCCCGCAGCAATATTGATTGTTAAGTTAAAAAGCGCAATATTGAAGTCGAAAACCAATTTCGAGAGTTGTATTGAGCTATCGCGAGAATAAAACCCGCTATCAATTTCGAATATACTTCACGTACAAACGTATTGCTCGAGGATGTGTAGTGGCGAGCATTAAAAGGTGGTCAAGTGCAATACCATTATATATACAGATAAATAAAATTGAAATGTCTGTTTTGTAATTTCAAATTAACAGCTTTTCACTAAATGCATATGAAAGTACCGTAAAAGGCAATTTTTTTTTCTCGGTCTGACTGTCGTCTGTTTATCCCGGGCATCTCTAATATCTCTGAAACGACTGGCAGCTGAAAGTCCCGCTAAAATGTCCATTTTCAGGTAGCATAGGTGATGTTACAAAGGGTAACTTAGGCTACTTTTATTTGAAAAAGTAAAATATAAGCGAAATAAAGTCACCCAGAAAATTAAGTCTACGCAGGTGAAACCGCGGGCCACAGCTAGTAGCATAACGGTAAGGAGCAGTTTGAAATTCGTAAATCGAAAACATGTAGGCCATTATTATACCCTGTGAGCGATGAGTGCGGTGTGACGATTTGATTATATATTTTGTACATTTAGGCAACTGAAATTGCGAACATGAATAAAAAGTTGAACAATAAAAACCAACCCGCTTTATGATCAAAATTCTAATGTACTTTTTAAGGAAATTCATGTTAATTTTTTTACATTTATATATACAAATTTGAGTTTGCACGAATTTACAATAATCATTTAAGCAGTGACAAACACGCACGATAATTCGGTTCAAATGAATTAATCGCCTAAAAACCAAAAGATTTTTTTTCATGAGTAAACTGACTGACCGAAACTGTTCATTTATTTTGGCAATAAGTGGATGATGAAATCTCGCACTGAAAAATACGTGACAGTTTTGAGTTAACAGTTAGTAGTTCATTCATATTGTATATTCAAAATTTCGAATAAACATTTATAAAACTACAGGATGAATTACACTTTGACCCGACCAAATAAGTCCGACGGGTTTCTTATTTTCTTCTGATTACCCACATACCCTGACCTGCCTTTCCCAGGGCGGTCGGGGGGGACCTTTTGAAGGTTTCCCCATCTATACAGATAAATAAAATTGAAATGTCTGTTTGTAATTCCAAAATAACAGCTTTTCAATAAATGCATATGAAAGTATACACGCTACTGAGACTAAAACACCAAATTTTAATTTTTTATAATATTTTTCTCTGTCTGTTTGTTTGTTCCGGGTAATCTCTGAAACGACTGGACCGATTTTAACTGGACTTACACTGGCAGGTAGTGGTAATATTTATTAAAAATATTAAGGTTCCGCGACAATAAGGGTGAAACTAAATCGACGCGGGTGAAACCGCGGGGCACAGCTAGTCGTCAATAAAAAAAAAAGTGTCACTTCTTAGATTTTTTTCTTTTTTATAACTATCTGTAAATTTCCAGTAATAGCCTGGAGTCTGGATGATTAGTGCCTGTTTAGTGATATGTGACTTAAACATAACACAGCGAAATATGGGTGCTCTATAAGTTCACCTCTGCCTACCCCTTGGAGGAATGCAGGCGTGGGCATATACATGGAAGTATGTTCACCGTTTAATGTAGTTACAAGTGCCTTCACTACTTTTGAGCGCTCAACGCAAATAGTGAGGATAACTGCGCACGTATTCGCTCGCTCCATGCAAGACCCAAACAATTGCTTCTGCTCATTGAAGGCCAGCGCTCGTAACTTGTGACGGCACCTGGGGCCTTAACATAAGCTCTTATTAGCATAATAGTTCTACTTTGTGACAGTGACTTATACACGTCATATACATCTGTCTCATAATAAGAGTTAAACTGCCATGGCAATAAGAGGTCATGGTAGGTACTGTACTTAGTTTATCAACTGTCTTTGATAGTAGCTTTATTTTCTTCTTCGTTCTTTTCTGATCCCCTTAAATTTGGGAATAACATTCAAGGAAAAATATAAGCTATTTAGGTCTAGGCCTTGTTGACCTGAAACCCAAACTTAATATCATTTACGTCCTCGCACGAAAGTGGGGAAACTACTTACAAGGAATATTACCAACATAACTTCTTCCCAATATTAAATAAGGTAGCGTCTCTTTAAATTCACATAACGCTAAGTGGAAACAGAAAACACTTAAGGGTTTTGTATCTCTTTTGGATCACATTATAATGTCTTGAGTGGAGCCAACAGCTTATAATTGTATTTGTGTGGGAATATAAGTTAGGTTATATTACCTATGTTTAAGTATATTTATTTTCTAACAACAAAAACTATGTTGCTTAGAGATTTTTGTTTTCAGAAACAAAAGTGCAGCCTTATTTAGATACTATATATAACTTCGGCTATCTGCCAGTAAAAGTCCCGGAACAGACAAACAGTTTTTTTTGTTGGTACCGTATATACCTTCGGATGCATTTGTGAAAAGGTGATAATTCGAAATTACAAACAGACACTTCAAGTTTATTTATTTCTATAAATATAAAGGAAAACAAACGAAAAATGGGAATGGAATGTTAAGGATAAGGGTGCGTTCCCAGCAGAGACGCACGATGATGCGTAGCGAGTCATGTGTTTGTTAAGAATAAATAAAATCGCTTCATTTACCAAGCCTCGCTCAGCGCAGTGATTTTATTGGCTCTTGACAAACACATCTTTCGCTACGTATCCCCATACATCTTTGGTGGAAGCGCGCCCTTAAAAACCAGATATTTTACTTAACTTCTGATGTGAACTCTTGACTTGCGACAATAAACTTCATTTCAGCTACGCTGTGAGTGCTTTTGTGCGCGCTTTGTGTTTATTACAGCTCTGTCGGATAGGCGCCGAGAGCCGTCACGAATTTTGAGTGAGCAGAAGTATTTTTTTGGGTGTTTAAAATGGCGCCAGCGCGAACAAATACACACACAGCTTTATCTGGCACAACGGCGAATCCAGAATCCATGACCCCCATGACCCCCCCCCCCCCCCCTGAGCTGGTTCCAGGACTTAGGTGGACCACTAATTGAACATGATTTTACTGTCTTGCGTACATTAATAAAATACCTAATTTTTACAAAATTAAATTTTAAGTTCGTGACTTGACCACGAAAATGTGACCCCCTCCTCGCGCCAAAGTTGAATCCGCCCCTGATCTGGCATATTGTTTCGTATTTGTTTGGAAATAAATGTTATCTTTTTTTTTTATTTCTGGTCACCAATTTCGTTGCATTCTCAATACTAGTGATGACCTGCACCAATCGATATTTACAATCCAAAATACTTTTTTTTATTTTTCTCTACTTTTTAAGAAAAGCTAACTTATAAAAACCTCTCATAGTTTGTAAATCATTTCTTAGTCTCACCCTTCAACTTTTTTAATAAAGTAAGATACCCGTTTAATAACGATGAAAGTTAAAAACTATGAAAAAGTCTGGCTGAATAAGTTTCTGCTGAAGAAAATAAATTAATAAACCTCTTGAAAGGTTTCAGACCTTTAAGTAATTGGTACAATAAACTCAAGGACATGGTAAGTGATGCCTGAGAGACTCATCATTGTCTTCTCATAGTGAAGATAGTCAGTGAATATTATTTCCTTACCTTACGCACCCACAGACCCATATGAGTGAAGAAGGAAAAATGTAACACTTTGATACTTGTATGAAAGCTCTCGTCTTCATATTCTTGCATAGAATATTTAATAAATATTCCAAGCCTTTTTTTGAAAAAGTGGAATAAATATCGCTAGCGTACCGAAATTGTGGCGTTAAAGTTGGCAGAACTCTAGTCTCAGTTCTCAGTTGCTCTCAAGATCTTATACAACTTACGTGTAAATTTGAAGGCGTTTTCAATCGTTTTGTGAACACACGATGTACATATATATATATCATTGTAAAGTTTCATTAAAATTAATTCAATAGTTTTGCACGAATGAGAAACACATACATACATACTTATATACTTTCGCGTTTGTAATCACGCAAACACTGCTGAACTAATTAGAATATTCGACACAGAAACAGTTTCTTTTCTTCAGTACCTAGCATAAACCCTTGTTCATGCTGACTGTACTGCATATTTGGATGTCGTGAGAATTCATTTGACATCAAAACAAAAGCCGGTGGAGGTGGTAGTAACATGGATGCCTCGAACAGGCCATACTTTTTATAATGCGGTCGGAAGCAAGTATATAAAGCAAACCGTAGAGTCGTCCAATGCAGAACTTGACCTATATTCACAATCAATTACTTATCGCAAGCTTCAATGAATATTAAAAGAGATATCCATTAAAGCGTGTTCGACTCGGTCTGCTTTATTTTTATCTCAATGAAATGTATCTACTTATTGATATTCTGCTGTTTTATATTAAAAGTGTAGTTCTCTATACGAATGCTTTTATAATAATTAAATTAGTCGTGGTGGCCGTGTGGTTCGAGTAGTCGCCTGCTAAGCAAAGCGACGCAAGTAGGAATGCCAGCAGTATTTTCACCCCACGTGCTTTACAATGAAGAAAACCTGCATATGTCTAAGGAGTATTTAAAGACATAATGTGTAGTGTCTACGACGGCTATTGAGTAACCCTCGGCTACTGAATGAAAAGTGGATAGTTGTTGTTAAAAAACGAGAACGTGTACATATTTATTTATTTTAATTAATTATGTTTTGTAATAGACCAAACTCGAATTAAAACTATGTTCACTCTTTAGTAATCTGTCGTTTGTCACAAAACGATATAGAACTACTTTTAAACCAAATATTATCATAGACGATGTTTTGTAATAGGGTTTTTAAAGGTAGTAAGTAGTTACATTTTCCTAAGTTTTTTATAAATATCCAGAAGATCTCACTTCTATAGAAATTTATCTCATGGTTCAACAAATACCTTTGGTGTCTGTTCTTTGTATTTCACGATAGCGATTAATTAGCAAATCTCGACCGGTTTTCCTCTTACTCTCTCAAAATAAGAGATTCCAAATGGAAATTTATCAGTATTACGGGTGAGTTAGTGTGACCAACTGGTTGTCCCCATAATGAAGAAATAGTAGCACACAAGTCGAATGGGGTGGTACTCGAATCTCTTCTACAGTGCCCCTTCTATGTATTAAAGGTAAAAATCACAATAAAGATATTTGAATTATAATTGGTTGTTTTTTGAGCCACTTGTTTAATTGGCACATTCTTATGGGAACTTCTTTTGGACGGTAGGAATTGGTCAAAATGTTACTTTGTGTACAGGGCCAGATAAAGTGTCTTTTTCCTCTCGCTTCGCTTATAGAACAAAATGTATGGGAATGACATAGGTCACGTGCCTGATTTATATCATTTCCATACATTATGTATCGCTTCTATAAACACAAGCGCAAGAGAATGTTACTCTGTGAAGAATAAAACTAAAAATAGTCTCACAAAAACTCAGACACGTGCAAGACCTGCAATGTATTGTAAAGTGAAGGTATCGCATCAAACCGACTTAAAATGCAAAGCCCTGTCATGAAACTATGGTCTCGTCTAGAAAATGTCGTCGAATAATAAGCTAAGCCATAACCATTACCCGCCCAGACTTCTGTACGGCTTATGTGGAATGCTTTTACACCGAAGCGATTTAAAACTCACCGAAACCAGAGACATGCGAACATTTATGCGGTAGAATTTCTTTCAATCATTTATTCACACTACTTAAAATTGATGCTGTTTCGTGATTGTGAGAAATAATGCGATTATGACATATTATGACGAAATTTAAAAAAACGCATTTTCTACTCTCACACCGGAGTGTCTTACTTCGGAGTGTAAAGGTAAAAGTGTCTTTATTAAGAGAGTATTGTAATAAAACTGACTATTTAATTACAAACAAACAAGTCAAAATCTACTACTTTAAATCAAAACAAAATTATTAAATAAAAACGGTTAAATTTTTTTTACTGTGCAATAAATAAAAAACCGTTTTTATTATAACCGTATAGAATGACGTAATGGGTTTGAATTAAGACGAAATTAATTATTTTAATTTTGACACTCATTTTTCCTTCTTACAGCGTACAATATTTTTAAATAAAAATTTTGTGTGTATTTAAAAACAATCTTCCCTCTCTTCAAATCACTCGACCGGTCCAGTCAGCTCGAATATAAAAAACTAGCGGACGTCACGCTGTTCCACCCGCATAGTTCACGTTCCCGTGAGAGTGCAAGGATAAAATATAGCCTATATTACTCGCTGAGGATGTCGCTATCCATTGCTGATAGAATTTTTAGTCTATTAGTGTCAGAGCCTATTCGGTACAAACAAACAAATGTAATATTAGTACAGATAATTTATTATATTCATTACGTGTCTGTGTGAATGCAGCTAAGTACATTAAGCCCGAGTGAGACGTGAGAGGCGTGTGGAAGTGCTAAATGTTTTCCAATAAGTATGGGGCGACCCACACAGCCTCACGACGTGTCGGCTGGTTTCGATTTTAAATCCCCTCCTACGGGACCATTGCTGTTTTCACTTGAGAATTTAAAAACAGGACGAGTTGTTTCGAAGTTGTTGCGAACATAAATTAGGATCTTGGTTTTGAAAGCTTCTAGGATATTATGACCGATCACTGTATCTCTCTTATTTTGAACCAATGATATTATATACCACTAAAGAGGCATGTGGCATACATAAAGACAGGAAAACGTCTCAAAAAAATTATATCTGTTTTATTTACTTGCTTATCCTATCCTTTGATCTATACTATTGTACGGTCAGATTTTGAACGTCTATGAACAAGCAAACTTATGCAAGCAGTCAGGCTTCAAATTTTTTCTTTGATATAATTAATACGAAAACACTGTCCACGACTATCGATACGACAGAGCGTTACAGTTATCATTACGTGAATCGGGCTATAGTCACCCTATAAATATTGAAACACCTCTACGTTTCACATAAATCTATACATCTATACAGATAAATAAAATTGAAGTGTCTGTTTGTAATTCGAAAATAACAGCTTTTCACTAAATGCATATGGAAGTATACACGATACTGACACTAAAAAACCAAGTTTTAAAATTTTTCTCTGTCTGTCTGTCTGTCCGTCTGTCTGTCTGTCTGTCTGTTTGTTCCGGGTAATCTCTGAAACGGCTGGACCTGATGTTTCAAGGAGTAACTTAGGCTACTTTTATTTATTAAAAATATTTGTATTCCAAGACACTAAGGATGAAACTAAATCTACGCGGGTGAAACCGCAGGGCACAGCTAGTAAGATAATAAAAATAATATGCAGTCGTTTAATGCAAGAGAATGTCGCAAATCTCGAAGTAAAACTCGGTTTAGTGGTGGATAATAAAATGCGATCTACGTACTTTACAACGATAAGAGTTCTTTATGGTCCCCTATGTGGAGTTTAAGGTTCCCATACGCTCTTCGCGACTCTCAATCTTATCTCATTAGCCTTAAAGCTCAATAAATTCAAGACGACAGATACGAGAGCGCATAACTTCATGTAATCCATCCATTAAACTGGGAATAAAACGAAGTTACATTTCATCCATCTTTGCGCGAAGTGGTGCTAAGTTCGAAGTACCAGTACTTAGTTAAGTAGTCGCGTATCTAGATCTGTGAAGCATATTCTGTGAACAGTCTGAACTTAATTTTAAGTTTTTATGTCTACTGTCGTATCATCTGTCATGTTATTATGGAATTTTTGAGAGAATATATCATTCCATGATTGAAGTAAACTTAATATTGCAAAAGATAAGAGAGCTATGGTAGCCAAGTGGTTTGAATAATTGCCTGCTACATAATATGTATATGCAAGTTCGACGCTAATGCATCACGAGCTCTACCGTGAAGGAAAAAAAATGTGTGTAATATATGTATTGTGTAGTGCCTGCTACGGGCTACCTTTTCTAAAGCGAGTGTAGTGTTTTTATTTAAATCTAAGAGACTATATACTAATATTATAAAGCTGAAGTGTTTGTTTGTATGATTCTAGACCGCACTGATCTCAGTGAAAAAATTGTGTTGCACAGTTCATTCATCGAGGAAGGCTTTTGGCTTTATAACATCACGCTGAGACCAATAGGAGCGAAGCGTCAGGAGAAAATGTTTGAAAAGCGGAAAAAATATCACTAAGTAACATAATATGTATTGTTAACTAGCTGTGCCCCGCGGTTTTTTCCGCGTAGAGTTAATTTCCCACGGAACCCTAATATGTTTTCTAAATAAAATTAGCCTAAACCGTGATGCCGTGACCAAGGGAATTTTAATTCAGTTTTATGTATAAAAAAGATAGCTAGATAACTCTGCCCACGCAGGTAAAGCTGCAAGGCACAGTTGGTCTTTATATAATACTTACACTACCCCTCAAAGTTGATAGACTTGCTAGTTAAGTGAACTTCTACGTAATGAATACGAACTTGTAAAAAATATAAACTCGCCAAGTGCGAGCCTGACTTGCGCATCTGGTTTCACGTATACTTTTTAAAAATGCTACTATTAATTCACGGTTCTGAGAATACACTTTACCTTTGCTAATGGTAACCTCTTAGCAATTTGAATTAAATTCTAGGCTTACGGGAAGAGTCTGGAAATCCCACATGCAATAAAATAGGAATCCCTATCATTCTATCCTAATTAATTATCAGAGATTGTGAGCGGAAATGTTGGTAGAGGGCGTCCAAGGAAGAACTACTATGGTCATTAACATCTATACAGATCTATACAGATAAATACAGTTGCAGTTTCTGTTTGTAATTCCAAAGTCCCGTTAGAATCGGTCCAGCCGTTTCAGAGATTACCAGGAACAAACAGACAGACAGACAGACAGACAGACAGACGGACAGACAGACAGACAGACAGACAGACAGAGAAAAATTTTTCAACTTGGTTTTTCAGTGTCAGTAGCGTGTACTCTCTCATATGCATTTAGTGAAAAGTTGTTATTTTGGAATTACAAACAGACACTTCAATTTTATTTATCTGTATATGTATATATATATAGATATAGATGTATAGATATAGATAGAGAATTAAGTCCTTTGTTTTCCTTTTGGGACACGTAACCCTAAAAACTCTAAAGCATCGCCGCCAAGAAAAAAGCTTGCAATAATTTATTCAGATTGATTAAAAGTCTCGCTAAACGGCGTGAAGTTTTCTCATTACCAAGAGAAACATTTTCGTAGCAAAGTATAAAGTGTGACAAAATGTAAGAACATTAACATCAAACGTTTCAGATAGTATCGATAGATGTCGCTGTTCAAAAAGAAAAGTTATTAAATAGTCCATTAGAACTTTTTCCACGCGAAAGAGTTTTGCAATTTTTATTTCAATGTTATGCTTGAACTTTCATTTCTTAAAGAAAAGAAAATTTTATCTTCCTGTTACGAATGTTTTCGAGTTGTAACGATTCAATGGGACTTTCAAAGAGTTTTTCCTCAGCTATTCTGATGAAACTGTTTTACTTTTATCTTTTAGGTAGAAGAAGATCAAATTTACCTTCACATTTCCACTCTTTGTATAACACAACTGAGGGACTACTATCAACGTTAAAGCATTGACGTTTTACGTACTTCTTAGCTTTGAAGTTTAATTTAAGTATCACCAAATGAAACGCCTAATCTAAGAAGTTCTTAATACGCGCTGCTTAAACCGATGATAGTTCACAGTATTATTGTTCATAGCTATGCCCCGCGGTTTTCCCTGGTTCTAGTTCATAGATTGTATGAGAATACAAAAAAGGCTCTGTGACGCTCACAAAAGCGGACGGATTTGAATGATTTTCTTTATTGAGAACTTGGGGCCCGTATAAAGAAAGGACTTCTGAGTTATGACACTTCATTTTAAAGTACCAAAATGAAATGATCAGAAGTTCTTAACGCGCTCTGTTAAAACCAATGATGGTAGGCCCCCTTATACACACCTAGTATAGTTTTGAAGATATAAAACATCTTTATATTTCTGAGAAATTTTTTCGTTTACAAAATATTTTAGGACTCATCAAAACGTTATCAGTGGATAATTTTAGAGGGCTTTAAGTATCCATTATGAGAAGGTTCGAGTGGTGATTTATAAAGGCTGAAAAACATAATATCCGTTAACGGGCGAGCTGTTTGATCGAGATCGTGCCGATAGCCGCCGACAACTTTATGAGGGGTCACTGCGAATGCCCAGAAATCAATTTATGTACGAAGTGTGCGTAAAATTTCACGAGCTCTTTACTGGTCATATTACGACTCTATGTATATTATTTGTATACTTAGGAAGACCACGGTTGTATTAATATTTAATGCTAGCTGTGTTCCGGGGCTTCACCCGCGTAGACATAATTTAATGGTTGGCTTTTTTGCGTATTAAAGTACCCTTGTAACATGCTATCTGCCAGTAACCTCCGATAGGTTGAATTAGTGTAAAACTTTTTATAAGCTGAGTTGATTACCATGTGAGTGAAGCCACGGACATTACCTAGTTTTGTACAAACATTCAAACTTGTAATGCTTATACAAATATATCATATAAAAATAGTTGGGGTTACTTTTATTATTTAGTTAGAATATAATGTTATAAAATGCCTACTTGGTTGACAAACAAGCATTACTATATAAAAACCACCTGATAGTAAGTTGTTATCGCAGCTAGTTAAATTACATCAACTAGACGTAGTTAAAAAGATAAAGATTGCCAGATATAAAGGTTGAAAGAAGTAAAATTTAAAACATACACACACACACACACCGTACGTCAAACTTGTAAAAGCTGGTTGTTTTTTTGCGTCAAGGTGTTAGAAATTATCAGAAAAATATGAAGCAAATAACCTTAATATAATATTTTGGGGATGTTCGCATCCACCACGTCGTGTTTGCTTCCAATCATTCAACACTAAGTAGACGTAACAAAATTTTAAATCTGACATTCCGACCTCATTAGCAAACTTTGAGTTTGTAGAAGCGAAAGCGTGGCTTGGGCACAGAATAAATACATAACCTTACTAACCAGTATGGAACATAGAACAAATTTTATGTATAATAATATGTCACTCTTTGGGTTATTCAAATTTACCCCTTTATCTACTGTCAAAGTAATGTCAAAGTTTAGAAAAATACATACATACATATGCTGCTCACACCTATATTTCCCAAAGGGGTACGCAGAAGTGTTCTAATAACAACACCCACGTTTCACCGAAGATGGTGAGTCTATCGCCATCTCAGGCACTATACATTCGTCTTTGAATTATTTCTGAGATGCAGGTTTCCTCATGATGTTTTTCTTCGTTTCCGTAAAGCACGTGGTGTGAAATCACTGCAAATAAGTTTTTCTTTTAGAAAAACTCATTGGTACAGGCCCCACTGGGATTCGGACTTGCGTCGTAGCGTAGCTGGCGACTGTTCAAACCCCACCAAGAAAAGTGTCTGTAAAATCGGCCAGGGCGTGACTCCCCTTACTGACATTGTGAGAGTGTTTCATTTCTGGCGATTTGTTCCTAGATTCCATACTGTTTGTAGTAAGCTCATATTTATTCTGTGGCGTGGGTATGTTATGGTTGCCCAATCCGCTTACGTTATCGGCTGTGAACTTTTATGATGTCCAACTTCGTGTTGGCTTTGAGGATTTGTTCTCATTGTTTTTGACAACGGTGAAAATGTATGATTACTAAATAATCCGCATTAATATTATTATTCGAAAAGTGTCTCCGTCTATCTACCTTTTCACTAAACCGCTTATTCGATTTTGCTATAAATTTGGTATTACCCCAGGGACTCTAAAACTAATTACGCGGACTAAGTCGCAGGTAAATATTGGTTTTAATTATCTTCGGTGACATGTACCCACATGTTGTTACAACAGTTCTTCAAACCCCTTCGGGAAATTCAGGCGTGAGCGTATGTATGTAGTTTTACCGCTAACCTTCAATGCACGGTAATAATCTAAGTCCTACTGTCTGTATGGCGCAACGCGACTAAAATACATACGCAGTTACTCCCACTATTTTCATTGCAAAGACTTCGGATACTTAAGGATGAGACACAAATTAAAGCTAGTATATTTGTTTGTTCTGTTGCAGTAATTATAAATTTTCATCTATACATCTATACTCTATACATACAGATAAATAAAATTGAAGTGTCTGTTTGTAATTCTAAAATAACAGATTTTCATTAAATGCATATGAAAGTATACACGCTACTGACACTAAAAAACCAAGTTTTAAATTTTTTCTCTGTCTGTCTGTCTGTTTGTTCCGGGTAATCTCCGAGACGGCTGGACGGATTCTAACGGGACTTTCACTGGTACGTAGCTGATAATTCAAGGAGTAACTTAGGCTACTTTTATCAAAAATATTAGGGTTCCGCAACAATAAGGATGAAACTGAATCTACGCGGGTGAAACCGCGGGGCACACCTAGTAAAACATACAAAGAGGATCTTTGAGATATTAACAAACAAGGGAAATTAGCGCATTAACTCAACTTGGGAATTCGTGAAAATGTCCACCCGTCATTGGAGGTCAGCAATATTTCTATAATTCAGTCCTCACGCCGAGACCCCACGATTTGCTCATCAAATCTAGGAACACAAGTTATCCATACATTCTCATAAATTCTACATATTGACACAGAAACGTACCCTCGTATCTTTTACTGAATGTAACCTCAAATATTAGGAAAATTCCCAAAATGCCGCGCCAAGATTCAATATTGAAGGGTCAGAGGGTCACAATGTATTGTTCGTAAGAATAATAGGCTTTACGGATTTGCTCGGCCTTGTTCTCCGCGTTCAAGGGTTAAGTTTTTGCGACAGCTTTTCGTAAGTTTTCATATCATTCGAAAACTAGACAGACATACTATTATTTAATATCATATACTAGCTTCCTTCAGCCAGTCTTTGCCTGCGGAAAAATGCAAAGGAAATTTCGATAGCCATCGCATTCGCTACCTTATAGGGATGAATTTTTAATGCATTGAATTGATAGAGGAATTCATTAGAGGTCGAGTTTCCTTTCAGAAGGCTAGTTTCCGAACCGATGGTAAATTTACGACGTTCATAAGTGCTCTTGGTTCATAAGTGGTCTCTGGTGTGACCAGAGACCAAACTGAATAAATCATTTTCAGTTTCATTTTCAATATTTACTTTTGTAAAATACTTTGGATTATTTTCAATAATTATATTTTTGTTTGTGACCAATAAACTTATACATACCTTAATTAGTTTGCCTTTGACAACTTTGTACGTAGCATGTAAAATGTCCTGAATTTATATCATATATAAATCAGCGCCCAGCCTACACTGATGGTGTTAGAGACAGGGAATTTGTAGAATGTGTTCCTTGTAAGCTGTAGTTAAGCACTAAAAAAAGGTTTTCCGAATGTTTTATTCTCTGGGTCGAAAACTGCGGGTGAAATCACGAGCAGAAGCTACTTAGTACATACAAAATACGCGTAATTTTTAACTCACGGAGTCCTGACCTCAAGAAGCAAATGATGGCGACTATAACCATAAGTATTCATTAAGTAAATGTTGCATGGAACAAGTAAGAACGACAGGAGATATTTCCACCGTGTTTATTGTAAAGTGAGGGGCGTAGTCGCCATTACTTCGAAGCTCATTTACATAAGGTAGTAAACATCGTAGATTTGTATCTCTAGGACTACATTTAAATTCATACTTTTAGAAGGTTAATTATAGGGAATACTTAAAATTATTTGTTAAAGAAATGCGTTCAATTTATGTATTACAAATCACAGCTTTTTTGCCAGAATTCGGCCCTGTGCTTTTCGAATATTTTGCGTAAGTGTTTCAAGACTGACTCCAGTTCCCCATGTTATAGGTTTTAACATTTTTTAACATTGACTATATTGATTGACTATATCGATTGGTATTAAGACTCTGATGGAAACCCGTAGAGACGTTTCAACAAAGTCAAAGTCAAAAATATCTTTATTTGATTAGACTTTATACAAAGCAATTTCAAATCGTCAGAATGACACAATTTACAGGATTATACATGCTACCGCCAGGTTCGGAAGGTTGCTTTTACTGAGAAGAACCTGGCAAGAAACTCAGTAATTACTCTTTTCAAAAATATTATACAATTTAAAAAAAAAAACAAAATAAATCATTTGTGAAATGTAAGCCCATGGACACAGTTCCAATGTACAAATGTCGATAAAAATTAACATAAAGGAAAGTCTAGTAGTTCTATTTATATCTAAATGCGTAGCTTGAGATGACCAGCCCCCACAAGCAGCACCTGTTCACAAGTATGACGAGAATGCCAGCCAACAGGTTTTGAAATCATTCCGTGAATAACACACAAATTGAAATTAAACCCTACTAATTAAATCCTAGGAGGCCTACCGTTGAGCTCTAACATTTCATTTTAGTACCGTTAAATTAAAAGACGACGCTAAGAAGTTCTCAATATGCAACACTTAAACAATCATAGTCGTCCTCCAGATAAGCTTATAGGATACATGACAGGTTATTTCTTAAAAATAATACTAGAACAATAGAAATTAGTGTGATTAGAATTATTTCCATTTTTTTTTCAGTATTTAATTAAGATACTGCAAATACTTTGTCTTTCTAAAACAAACAAAAATAAAACAATCCGAAGAATAAAATGATTGATGGTATATTTCGTCAGCTTTCATTTCCCAGTTCTTTATAATTGCCACGACCGAGACCATCAATAAATTATACTCAATCAAACCAACTTGAAATGGAATCGACGTAGTTTGAAAGAAGATGGAACATAGATTGATCACCGCTCTTAGATATCTACTGAAGAAAGAAAACAAATTGGATCAAAACTTGTTATTTTGTTTGAGGACAACGCTGTGTCTGTGTGTGTGGGGACTATATATACGGTCTAGTCTTTTTAGGCGGACATTTTTATGTCACAGAGAATCGGTTGGTTGCACATCACAATTTACATAATATTTTTTGAGGTATTTTAGTTTTTATTATTTCATTTTAAAACAACAATATGAATTATCTTACATTCCACAAATCATCCAATAAGCATCGAACCTTTGGTAACCTTTAACAACTACACTTTACTACAAACATAAATAGTGGGTATAACAACCAGAAAAAATGGTAAAAGATGAGGGATTTTTTATTTTATAGATACTAGCTGTGCCCGGCAAATATTGTACCTTGCTGTCGTTGCCGCTCTTTTGGGGTGGGACACCCGTTTCACTTAAGGGGATGAAAAATACATAACAACCTATTCTCAGACCAAGTTGTGAAAATAAAATGTCATCAAAATCGGTTTATCCTTAGAGTATAGAAACAAACACTGAGACACGAAATTTTCAAATATATATAGATGTACCAGCAGATGCTCTTTGACAAAAAATGTGCGCCCAAAACTTCTCGAGTCCGTATACTTAAAGGCTTTACGTACGTCACGCTCACGTACTTTCACATTTTATGTCTGAAAACATAAAATACCAACGACATAAGCCAATTTGTTGCTGACAATAGAATTTGCAAAGTTGAGTATGTTCGTCATTGAGAATGTTTTACTTTCGTAAAGTACTCAAATATAACTTACTTTACTACTCATAACCTACTCGTAGGTGAATTAGATTAAGTAATTCAAAGACGTCGTATAGTGACTGACACGAAGATGGACTCACCATCTGTCACGTGGGCACTTAAACATCTTCGGTATAAAGTGTGTGTTGTTATTACAACGCCTCTCTTTGGCGACCCTTCTGATATGTCAGAACGAATTTAAGACATAAGTTAATCTAAGGATTAGAGAAGCTTTGTCTTTCTGATATTTGATTAAGATAAACATAGTACTATACAAGGTAAAAGTTAGTCTGGGCTTATCATTTTCATTCAGAATTGTTTTTCAGCTGTGTATATTGTATATTTTATCCAAAACCAGTCTTTGGAATTTTGAGTTCATGTGATAACAAACCAAATTAACACACAAATAAAAATACAAAATTTTCTGTAATTAATTCTTTATTCGTGATTATTAACTTAAATTCCCAAGTAAATGAACCTATGAAATATAATTCCTAATTGCATCACTTATAGAGATTCTCAGGGCGGATGTTTGAGCTCTGAACGAGTTTGCTCCCAGTTGCCGGCAAACTTCGCGTACCGTTTGAGTAAGGTAATTTTCTCATTCATATTTGCTTCCTCTTCTTTGAAGACTTTTTAGAATTGATGTTGCAGCTTGTGAATATCTCTTCTGCCCTTTTACGAAGATTTGTACTTTATAGTGCCGCAAGCTAACTAGCAAGAAACTTTTGTTTCGGGCCCACAAAAGTTTTGAATGTGAGGTAAAAACTTTTAAGTGTACTTTTATTTTAGAGTTCCCTACCCAAAAAGTTAAAAATAGAATTCTTATAGCATCGTATAAATATAAGGCTTGCTCCGGTGTCTATCACACCTTTATGTTTCAGAAACTACAAGCATAAAACTATTCATTCTCGTGCCTTTTACTAGTTTATTTGGAGTCAACACAAATGTGTTTTTATTTACATTGCTTGCTATCAGTGTCATATTTCTATCTATAAGAAGCTATCGACTTGAAAAACACAAGTTCTTTGAAAATATTAGTTCGAGTACACATAGGTCCATTGCAGAGCTAATAATTAAAAAACATATCTAAAGAATGCTCACGCCTGTAGTTTGCCAAGCCACGCCATTGAGGTAAGCAGAAAATACTGTTGACCACACACTACGATACTGGCATATTTCTTTCGCTTCCAACGAAAAGGTATCTTGTTGAACAAAAATGACTACCAAAAATATTTGTATCATTCTTACCAGAGGTAAAAAGTTGTGACAGCGGTTACCATTTTGTATCACAATAAACTTGGTAGATATAGAATTTATTAACGTGATTTAGTACAAGCACGTCGGGCCTCAGTTACTGTAACGTCTACTATAATATTCATGCCTTTGGAAAATGTATCACTTTAATACGGTATATTCGGAATTATGGAGATGCTTCTTATGAAATATTGCGTTACGCTATCATCTCGTCATACAATCTTATTAACGTATTTTTTTCAATTTTCATTTTACAATGATCTGATATGACATAATTTTTTTTTCGTTTCATAATTATTATTCCCCTTGTCGCGTCTTTTCTACAGGTGCCGTCACGAGTTATGGTCACTCAGAGAATAAAATGGGTGTAACTGCGTATGTATTTTATTCTTAACGTGCTATACAGCCAGTCAGACACGGCTCATAAAATGACTACAATAAATAAGGTTCGTGCCTGTAAGTAACTACAAATGATCATTGCTATACCACAGCTGGGCACTTGCTTAATAATTAGTACTTGGCGAATAATTTGTAATATAACTTGCGAGTTAGCACACACATTTAATGAACAAACTATTGGGAACATATAATGCATTAGGGAATCATAACTTTATACTTACTCAGACTTGAGTGGTTCATTAGTTTCCTAATTAATAGTTTGTAGAGCTCACTTTAGTTCTTAGCAGTAGTTAGAACTAGTAATTTATACAACTAAGTAAGAGGCTAATAAGTATCTTACTTATAGTACACTAGCTGTGCCCCGCAGTTTCACCCGCGTAGATTTAGTTTCTTCCTTATTGTCGCGTAACCCAAATATTTTTAATAAATAAAAGTAGCCTAAGTTGTTCCTTGAAACATCAGCTACCTACCAGTGAAACTCCCGTTAAAATCCGTCGCCAGACAGACAGAGAAAAATTTTAAAACTTGGTTTTTTAGTGTCAGTATCGTGTATAATTTCATATCTTTATATATAAAAATACACCCATACGGCTGATAAGGCAGAAACCAATTTGTCTAATTTTTATTTTGAATTTATTATGCAAGTTCAGGAAAGGTGAGGACAAATATATACAGGTGATACGAATCTCCAGGTCATCTAGTAAGAAATAAAATAACAGATCATCGGAATTATAGAACACCCCTCCCGAAAACAATGGGAAAATTAATTAAAACAAAATCCCTCGGCGATATCTCTGCGTTAATTTTGTCAGGTCTACCAAAATTCATTAATTGCGATATGAAAATGTTAATGTCATTTAAATACGCTTTTTGGTATAAAAGCTCAACAATGTTGATATTTGCTTAAACATATATGCTCACGTCTTCTAACCCTAGAACCCTGAAGGGGCAGCCAAAGGTGTTACAAAAAAAATTACTACTTGCTTTTCACCAAAAATGTTCAGTGCCCCAATAGGTTTTGACACGTACAAACGCCGTCGTTACGTTTTCATTAGTTTTCATTTCATTAACTCAAAATGTGGTTATCCGCCAACCACTATCCATACATTTTCCATTTTCTTCTCAGACTCACTGACAACATATTATATAACTAGCTGTGCCCCGCGGCTTCACCCGCGTAGATTTAGTTTCATGTTTTTTTAACGGAACCCTAATATATTTTCCAAATAAAAGTAGCCTAAGTTACTCCTTGAAACATCAGCTGTCTGCCAGTGAAAGTCCCGTTAAAATCGGTCCAGCCGTTTCAGAGATTACCCGGAACAAACAGACAGACAGAGACTTTTTTTAAATTTGGTTTTTCAGTTTCAGTAGTTTTCACTTTCATATGAATTTAGTGAAAAGCTATTATTTTGGAATATTATTTATCTGTTTAGATATACACATGCTCATTCCTGTATTCCTCCAAGGGGTAGGCAGAGATGTTGTAACAACAACATCCACTTTTCACCGAAGATGATTAAGTGCCAACGTGACAGATCTGAGAGTATTGACGTCTCATGCACTATTCATACGTGAGGAGCTCGTGGCACAGTTGCTATTGCGCATATCATTCGTTCAGCGAAGTTAAGCAACCATACGCCAAGCCAGTAGTTGGATGGGTGACCGCCCGAGTTCCCTCCGTGCCTCGGAGAGCACGTTAAGCTGTCGGTCCCGGTTGCCAATTTAACATCTTTGGCAATCGTTACAGGTCAGTCAGAGGCCTAAGAGAGTCTGACAACTGGTTTAACCCAGATTGCCGATTTTCCTCGAATAAGGGGTTGTGAAGGTCAGATGGCAGTCGCTTCGTATAAAAATCAGGTGATCAGCCACATCGGGTTGAATCAAGTGCTAACCCCAAATTCATGGGATTAAGGCCAGGGAGATGATGATGCACTATACATACGTCTTTGAAATACTACCCGGACATATGCAGGTTTCCTAACGATGTTTTCCTTCACCGTAAAGCTCGTGGTATGAACATCATAAGAACGTAAGTTTTTAAAATACACATTGTTACAGACAGCTGGGAATTGAACTAACATTTACTTGCTTACCATTCTACAACACAGCATTTATATTTATTACTTGTGAAAGCTCCGCTCTACCTTTGACATTTATTCGCTCAAACTCACACCAAGTTATTATACTTTGCATGTCACGTGATAAAATGTTTCTAATAAACGTCTGAAGTTTGTTTGATACATTTCTCTTTACGAATTCCAAACCAAACGATAACACGATAACTTCGCGGAATTAGATTAAATACTAATCCTTAACTTTCATGTTCGTTAATTTGAGAAGTCTGTGTTATCAAATAGCAATGATATTACTTTAATTTGGTATCTGTCTGTCTGTTCAAAATATAGCTGTCTTGGTATATTTTTTAAACAGAATTATGAGTATCACTTTTACGCCTAGAATCATCCCTAGGCAATAAGATAAGGGTATAACGATAACTTCCGTTCGATATTTGAAGCTGCCCGACTGTGGACAGAGGGCCTAGTGCGAGTTTTTCACTAAAACCGTCACAAGTCACCACGCCGACGTAAACGCAGATTTGTATAGGATCGGAACAGCGCCTCTGTCAGCCCACGGATGGCACTATTATAATCCTATACAAATCTGCGTTTACGTCAAAGCGGTGACTTGCGACGGTGATCTTAAGAAAACTCGCACTAGGCACTCTGTGCGCTTTGTCGCCTATATTGTCGACTAATAAAAAATACTATTTCCCAAACTAAGCGTAAGTAACAGCATTAGTTGTTCCAATAATATTATTATAGTGAACCCTTTCTAGCCTGAATCTAGAAACTGATTCTAATTAATAAAATATTATGCCAACGAAGTCGCGGTTAAAAGCTAGTCTGTTATGATTGCAAAAATTAAAATAAATTTATATTATGCCGAGCCGACGGTTTGAGATGCCTGCGCTAGTTAAGGGTATTTTCATATAATACGAGCACGTAAATTAATTAAAATTAACTTGAAGTTAATTGCTTTCCACCGCGTCACGTCAGATTGTTGTTTATTGTTTTAAATGTAAACACAAAGAATAAATTAAGCTTAGAAGCCGCAAAAGTGACTATTTTATGAGAATGTGTTGATATTTTTGGAGCTGCCCGAATAGAGAGCTTTGTTATTATATAAAATACTAGCTTGGTTTCACCCGCATAGACTTATTGTGTCATACAACATTTTATGTCACGTTCTACGGGATCCTATGTCCTTCTCCTGGTTCTAAGCTACCTCGTCACCAATTTTCAGCCAAATCGGCTCAGCCATTCTTGAGTTATAAATAGTTTTATATATATAGATATACAGGTTAATACAATTTAAGTGTCTGCTTGTGATTCTAAATTAATAGCTTTTCACTAAACACATCAATTTTTTTTTATAGAAAAAAAAAATATAAAAAAATTATAAAAATTATAAAAAATATAGGGCGGTTTCGAGATGTAATATACACGAAATCGCTGTCAAAGTCCCTACGATATCATTACGACTTTGCGTTAATCAGAGAACTATATTACCTAATCATAACGTTTTACTTGAAAGTAAACAAATCAAATCACTTACATCATCATCTCCCTGGCCGTATCCCATGTATTTGGGGTCGGCACTTGATTGAATCCGATGTGACTGATCACCTGATTTTTATACGAAGCGACTGCCACTTGAGCTTCGTAACACGTTTTTCGGAATCTGGGATAAACCAGTTGTCAGACTTTCTTAGGCCTCCGACTCACCTGTAACGATTGCCAAAGATGTTAAATTGGAAACCGCGAGTGACGGCCTAACGTGCTCTCCGAGGCACGGAACTCAGGCGGTCATCCCACTGGCTAGGGTTAGGGTTGCATAATAATGGAATGATACGCACAATAGCAACTGCGCCAACAGCTCATGTTTAGCTTAGTGATCAAATATCAAATCAATCACCTACTCAGAGACTTTTTGACGAGCCTTTATAAATTTACAGATCACAAAAAGTAGGGAGATACCTTCTTTCTAAGATCTGTGAATTTAAAAAAAGAATTGTAAATAAAACATGTTCAACAGTAATTTGCAACAGTGTCACGTGTCTCGTGAAAAGTGCGACGAAAAATTTCACACTACGTGATATGAAACTCTGCCGACGTTTGTGATTGAAACCGAAACATTGTGTTGTGTCCATACTATTTATGTAGGCTCGTTTTGGTCCTTATCATTTTCAAACCTCTTAAAGCCTTCTTGAAGCACATTTTTTTTTTTACTGCAAACTCAAATATATTCAGTAGTTTTATAAGAGAATTGCTGTACTCCACGATTTCACACAGCTATCTGCCAGTGAAAGTCCCGTTGAAATAAGGTCTTGCTGTTTCAGAGATTAGCCGGAACAAAGAAATAGACAGACAGAGAAAAAGCATAAAAAAAATGTTTTTATGTAAGTATCGTATATACTTCCATAATATGCATTCAGTGAAGTGTTATTCATTTGGAATAACAAACAGACTCAAATTTATTTATCTGTATAAATTCTGCACACAGAGTGGTTTCTTACAAAATGGTGATTCCCACAGAAAGCAAAATCACAAGCAATAACGCCTCGTGTAATATTTAGGTCGATTCTAAACAATACCTATCGTTGTCCATACATTTTTTATCGCCAACATTGAGTGACTCATTGATCGCACGTACCGGGAAGAGCAACGCGGTCAGTCAGAGATAACATACTATAGAACGAAATTAACAAGTACTTTTTTTTTATAACAACCGTAATTATCAATACACCATAGCAAAAATGAAACAGCATTAATGTGAAACTTGCATTGTTTGAATTTTACTATAACGGATACATTTTGATAATTATTTAAATATACGTATATTTAAAAAAAATATATACTAATAAGGTGGCATGCACGTATACAGCCCACCTGATGGTAAGGGGTTACCGCAGCCTATGAACGCTTGCAATATCAAGATTCTGTAAATATCTCTTCACACACATCTTACTCTCGCGGGAACTACGCGGGTGCAACAGCGTGACGTCCTCTTGTGGTAAAATATCGCAAAATATGTAATGACCCTGCCATTAGAGATATATGCTTTAAATCTATAAATATCGTGGACCAACCAAGCGTGCAAAGCATTTGCAGCTGACAAACTGTTAGTTATATCTCGTGCCTCGACTCGAGCACATGGCTATGCATTACGTTAGCTTACTTCTAATAAGTATTCATTTAGTGAATTCAAATGTAGTTATCAATCGGTATGACGACGATTGCACACTTGACCCAGAGTTGGTTAATGAAATAGAATCGTTTAGAAATGTGATTAGAACGATTACTGATGAAATTAAAAATGGTTTGGGAAAGCAGTATTACGATACGTAAGTGTTTTAATAAATATAAATCATTTATCGCTTTAATCAGTTGAGCTACATTAGACTGCATCTACAAGTTTAATTAAATAAAAGTAGATTAAGATTCTCCTTAAAATTATGTCAATGTAGACGACTGTATGTGGATATTAATAAGTACTTAGAGTAATTAAAATTGAATTTAAAAAATACCATTGGTATAAGTTTATTGGTCGAAATACATTTTCTAACGAATACAACTCATAATCGAATCCCAAAACAAGTAAAATCCTCATAATATGACGTATAGTCAGTTAGGCGAGTCTCACGCCTAGCGATGCGCGGTGGCGAGAGGTTAATAGCGATTGTTTCGATTGTGAACAATAGCAGCAATGGTACCGAGTCCCCATGTAGTTGCCAATCATTAGACACGGCGCAATGCATCGTGTTCCATTCAGCTATGTTCGACACGACTCGGACCAATCGCTTGCATCAAAGCGATCGAAAACCTCTCGATTATTTCATCGCCAGGGCGAGTCGATGGTTAACTCGATTGAAAATTTGTTGACTTCGATTGTTTCGGTTGTTGAAATACCTCACAATTGGGCTTTGCTACTGTATTCCCCCCTGGCGGCGTTCTCGCATATACAAATATTCTTCAGTACCGTAAATACTACCATTACTAGGCTATTAGTAATTTGCCATTATTTTGACATTTCAAACAGACACTTACATTTTATTTATTTGCATTCCGGACGAATATAACATTTTTGATAGGTACTTATTTATAATGGTGCTTAAGCTTCGATAATGTGAACAGGAAAAGTTTAAATACAATTATTATCAGCCCATAACTACTGGACAAGTAGAGATAAGTGCGCAATAGTAACTACATTATTAAAAAAACATTCTGTCCCATGTCATCAGTCTCATTTAGTTAGACTTATCAAAAGCATCATTGTATCAATTTACTGCTGGGTTTGATCCGCGGGTGGGCTAAATTGATATCGGGGTTTTCCAGCTGTAATTTTCCAATAACAGCCCGGAGTCTGGACTAGTGCGCGGTTAAAAATGTGAAAAGTGGTAATTGTGTATTATGAGAGCCTGCTTTATATTTATATGATTGTCTTTTTCAGATACACAGACTTTATTGATACGTTTGGAGCTCGGCCCTCAGGCAGCGAGGTATTGGAAAGAGCAATAGATCACATGGTAGAACTCACTAAACTTAATGGAATTACTGATATTACTACGGAAAAAGTAGAGGTAAAAATGATAATCATTTTATATACTTGAGTTTGTAACTCATAATGTAAAATCTATTTGGAATCTATCTGTGACTTGTGCCAAAATATTTTATATATATATAAGAGACTCGCTACATAACTGCCTCGTTGGTCTTGCGGTAGCAAACGATACTGCGAAACGCGAGCTCCTGGATTAGATCCCCGGTCCGATCAAAGTATTATTAGGTGTAGGCCAGTCTTAACCCTTTCGGAATACTGGCGTGAATTATGTATTTATGTACTTATGTATTATTTTACGATCTTCAGGTACCTCACTGGGTTCGAGGTCAAGAATCAGCAAAGATGATTAAACCACGTTCGAAATATATTGCGATACTAGGACTAGGCTCTAGTGTCAGCACACCACCTGAAGGTATCACCGCTGAAGCTATTGTAGTTCGAAGCTTCGATGAACTTGCTCAACTTGATTCAAAATCAGTTCAAGGGAAAATTGTTGTATACGATGAACCATTTGTTAGCTACGGAGACACGGTGCAGTATAGATCTCAAGGCGCTACGAAGGCGTCATTGAAAGGTGCTGTAGCATCTCTTATAAGAAGCATCACACCATTTTCACTATATACGCTTCATACTGGTGCTCAGTACTATGGAGCTAATGTCACCAAAATCCCAACAGCAGCCATTACACATGAAGATGCTGATTTATTGAGAAGACTACAAAACAGAGGAAAGAAGATAGTACTTCATATTAACATGTCCAGCACTTTTGATATGAAAACATCTCGTAACACTATCGTTGATCTCAAAGGTAAGACGAATCCAGAGAAAAGTGTGATTGTGTCTGGTCATATCGACAGTTGGGACGTAGGCCAAGGAGCAATGGATGACGGCGGAGGCATGTTCATTAGTTGGCTTACACCTTTAGTGCTAAACCGTTTACAGTTAGAACCTAAACGGACCGTCCGAGCTATACTGTGGACTGCTGAAGAACCTGGATTAGTTGGTGCCGAAGCCTATCTAAAGAGACATAAGAAGGAACTCCATAACATAAACTTCATTATGGAGTCTGATGAAGGAACCTTTAAACCTCTGGGATTGAAGATTGCTGGATCAAAGAAAGCCAAATGTATTGTCAGGGAAGTGATGAAACAGTTCGCTCCGATAAATTTAGTTAAAGAAAGTGACGCGCCTGGTTCAGATATAGTTTTATTCATAAAGAAGGGCGTTCCTGGGGCATCCCTATTGAACGATAATTCACGATATTTCTGGTACCATCACAGTGACGCTGATACAATGAATGTTCAGAATATGACTGACGTCATTGATTGTGCTGCATTTTATGCCGCGTTTGCTTATGTTTTAGCAGATTTGTCGGTTGACATACCTCGAGATTGAGGAGACACATCAAAAAATTACAACACTACATTTTATATTGCCAATGGAAATTAAACTTGGAGTATTTTCTCTAAAATAGCGTCAAATAATTAATCAAAAGTAGCCCTAAACATTCGTTTGAGTTCATTTGTTAGTCGTGAGTCGAGACTTATGAATATTTTACTTATCTTTGAAGTTCAACTATGTTCTGGGCGCTATTGTTATATTTGAATAAAATGAATTGTAATTTACCGAAAAGTTTTATTGACCTTTATCAAATGCAGAGGTTATGCCGTCAAGAAAAGAATACATGAAAGGGGCGGTATAGTGTTATTTAAAAATCTTTTCTTTCGTCATTCTGTTAACAAAACTTAGAAAAGAGGAAAGATCAGAAAAAATATCACTTTTAAATGACTTATTTTTTTTGTATAATCAGACTATTGTGGTAGGTAAATAGCAGGTACCTAAGCTAAATTTTAAAGAAATTGTTGCTGTTTTCACAGAGTTTCCGGGTAGCTATTCATATTTAAAGTTCTTTCATACCGCAAGAGGGTGAAATATGAAAGCGTACCTAAAGCTGCCTATCCACCAACAATATACAAAGGAAGAATATAATGCTACGCTAAACCAACAAAATTATACCAAAAGATACATTTTGTCCAATTTAATTATAAGCAAATTTTGTGTAAATATTTGAACACAAAAATCTGCAATTGATTCTGAATTCCAGGTTATTTAACTCAACAGTCGAATTGTTTTAGCCTGAGGCAGGTGCTCAAATTTATGGTGAGTGAAAGCTAAAAGGAGGGAGGTGCTTTATTTTCTTAAATTCATTATAGCCCACTGCTTAATTTCACATATCGAGGAAGGCTTTAGACTTTGTCACATCACACAGCGACCAGTAAAAGCGAAGCATCAATGGAAAATGTTGCAAAACGGGAAAATTAACCATTATAGCGACGCAAGTTCGAATCCCAGCGGAGCATGTAACGGGTTTTTCTAAAAACTTATGTACAGTGAATTCACACCAAGTGCTTTAACGGTGAACCATACGCCTAGCAAGTAGTTGGATGGGTGACCACCCGAGTTCCCTCCGTGCCTCGGAGAGCACCTTAAGCCGTCGGTCCCGGTTGCCAACTTAACATCTTTGGCAATCGTTACAGGTCAGTCAGAGGCCTAAGAAAGTCTGACAACTGGTTTAACCCAGATTGCCGATTTTCCTCGAAAAAAGGGGTGGGATACGAAGGTCAGATGGCTGTCGCTTCGTATAAAAATCAGGTGATCAACCGCATCGGGTTGAATCAAGTGCTGACCCCAAATACATGGGATAAGGCCAGGGAGATGATGTGCTTTACGGTGAAGGAAAACATTGCGAGGAAACCTGCATATTATGTCTGAGAAGTAATTCAAAGACGTATGTATAGTGCATGAGACGGCGATAGACTCGATCTGTCACGTTGGCACTTAATCATCTTCGGTGAAAAGTGGGTATTGTTATTACAACACCTCTGCCTACCCTCGGGGAGTACAGGCGTGAGCATATATATGCAAGATAGTTTTGTATGTAAATCCAACGCTGGTAAATCAGGTAAAGCCAACTGGTAAACTTTACCTGATTGTGCAATAATCTGATAAGTATCCGAATTCGATCTGAATAATATCTCGTTGTATCCTAATATGCGACACAACGCTATAGATAATTGGAAAATAACTTACGTATAATTATTTTATATTGGTAACTGATTTTGCTCATTTGAAATGGTAGTACGCCGACATTTTCCGACTCGTTGGAAGTAATACTATTAAAGAAACAGTAATTATAAATGGCAGCCATTAACTGTGTAAAGTCTGATGAGAAAAGTTCCAAAGTTCAGTGTTTAATTAAATCTGTAATCATTGAATTATCTGCAATAATTATACAAGTGCGTAATAACATCTGGTTCGAAATCGTAGCCAATGCGGCTTACTGATTATTGCGAGCGGAATAGTCCATAGATATTACAAATTATTCTGCTAATTTGATGTCAGTTTCATAAATACGCGCTAATAAGATGCTAATATTTTTAACGGTTAAGAAAATACGAACACCAGGTACGGTTCGAACCCTTGTGTGTCAAATTCTACCTTACTATGGGTGGTGAAAAGACGCTTTGTGTGTGTGTTCATTCATTTGACAATACTTTATACTATGTACTTACATATATATCTATACTTAATATTATAAATAGGAAATATTTGTATGTAAGTATGTTGGTAATGAATTGGCTCAAAATGTGCTGGAACGATTTAAATAAATCTTTATTTGAATGCTACATTATCACTCATTAATATAGGCTATATTATGTTTTATCTCCATACTCCTTCGGGAACGGGAACTACGCGGGTGAAACCACGTGAGGTCCGCTATAATAGATAATGCTCATACCTAAGTATATTCCCTGAAATGGTAAGCAGAGGTGTACTAATAGTACAACCCACATTTCGCCAGTTACATTTTAGTATCATATAGTAATCCAGAAGGAAAATTACAGACAGAAAAACCCTAAGAACACTTTGCCAGACCCCGGGATCGAACTCAGGAACTCGTGTTCCGCAACCACTTGAAAAATGAGGCTGTTCAATTACTTCAGACAATTGTACGTACGATAAAATCTAAATTATTGTTCTGTTCCCCAGAATTTCCTCTTGTATATTTACTAATTAAAATTAAGCCCAGCATACTAATCAACCCCACGTCGGAACCGTTTGATATTCATAGCTTTTCACACGCACTGATTTCATTTGACTGTGAGGTACAAATGTTTGTATAAATTAATTAAGACCTTAATTATTTAATTAAAATTACCATCTCCATTGCCACACAGTAAAATTTTATCATTTACATACGTAGAATACAATGAATAAAAATGAAAGATTTAACATTTGTTAGACACCCATTACTTAATAGTAATAGCACTTTTAGGTTAATTATTTTTTATTCAATAAAACTTAATTATATATACAAGGAACAGTACTTAAAACTAATTAAACTAGGTTAATTTATTTTTACATAGTGTTAAGTCGCGTCATCAAACTCAGTGGTCAGTCTTTCGTATAAGTGCCTTAACAGGGTCTTAAACTCAGCATACTTTTTGGTCACCTCACAACGCACGCATTATAGTATTACTAATGAACTAGCTAAACCCCGTGATTTCACCCGCGTAAACTTAATGGTGAAATATCATGAGTTAATTTGGATTCCTCAATTTACTCTTAGGGTCAATAAAAAAGTCATACATAACAGTAGTAAGACGACTGACAGTTACGCATGACGCAACAAGCAATATATTACAGGACCATCTGCCACAGTCGGCTAATTAATTCTGTTTACACTCACTTTGAACATCATTTACATCGGAACTACATTTTGCACAGCCTATGTGTCGTTTTATAAGTCGTTCTAAGTGCCGTGGTGGCCGCGGACCTTGAGTAGTTGCCTGCTACCCAAGCGACGCAAGTTCGAATTCCAGCGGCGTACTAATGAGTGTTTCTAAAAACTTATGTGCAGTGATTACATACCACGTGCTTTACCGTGAAGGAAAACATCACGAGGAAACCTAAGAAATTAATCAAAGACGTATGTATAGTGCCTGAGACGGCGATAGACCTACCCTCTATCACTTTGGAACTTATGCATCTTCGGTGAAAAGTGGGTGTTGTTCTACCCCTTCGGGGAATATAGGCATGAGCATATATGATTGTATGTATGTGTCGTTTTGAGGCACAGGAGTTTAAAATCAACCAATACAAAGCGTTAATAATTAAGATCATTGCTGGTCCTTTTGAAAATGAAAATGAAAAATATTTATTCAGTTTAGGCCCTGGTAAGGCACTTATGAAAGTCGAGAATTTACCACCGGTTCGGAAACTAGCCTTCTGAGAAGAACCGGCAAGAAACTCAGCCAGGCATCATGTACATAACATCGAAACAATATAAATCATAATGAAATCATAATACAAAATCAAATTTGATAATAGGTATAAATATTCACAATAGTGACAAATTGTATTAGCATGCAAGTCATTATAAAACAAAATCAAAGAGATAAAAAAATAACAATACCAGATAGATTTACAAGTGTTTGCATACCATGTATTTGTCAGGAGCTACTTGTGCAGAGTGATTTACCTAGTTCCATATATCCTTGTCATTTATATAATCCGAAATTTTATAATATGCTTTCTTCATCAAAACAGTTTTGACATGTGTTTTAAATTTATCATAATTTAACGCGATTATTGATTGTGGGATTTTATTGTAGAAGCGAACACAGTTCCCCATGAATGATTTATTTACTTTAACTAATCTGAATCTAGGAGCCATAATTTTGTGTTTATTTCGCGTACAAATCGAATGAACATCACAGTTTAAATTAAAGAGATGAATGTTTTTTTTCATGTACAATAAATTCTCATAAATGTAAAGTGAGGGTAAAGTGAGTATATTAATTTCTTTAAATTTATTCCTCAAGCATTCACGGGGTTCCAACGAGTATATTGCCCTGATGGCTCTTTTTTGAAGTATAAATATAGAATCTAGGTCTGCCGCGGAACCCCATAACAATAAGCCATATGACATAAGACTATGAAAGTATGCGTAGTAAACTAATCTAGCAGTATCGACATCCGTCATTTGTTTGATTTTCCTAACAGCAAATGCTGCTGAGCTAAGTTTTCTTGACAATGTTTCAATATGAGAGCCCCATTGTAATTTTGAATCTACTGTTAGCCCTAAGAATACCGTACTATCAACCAAATCCAGTTTACCACCATCTAGTGATATATTTGTAGCTATTTGCGATGTATTAGGTGGTGAAAATCGAATACATTTAGTTTTTTTAGAATTTAAAACGAGGTTATTGGCGTCAAACCAATTTGAAACAGATGTTAGTGTTTCATTCAGAGTATTAAGCTCCTTATCTTTCCTGCTCACTTTAAAAACTAAAGATGTATCATCTGCAAACAGAACAATATCACAGATACCTTCTACAACAAGTGGTAGGTCATTTATGTACGCTAGAAATAGGAATGGACTTAATATGGAGCCTTGCGGCACGCCTGTTTTAATTAATGACCCTTTAGATGTTATACCACTGACGCCAACTTTCTGATGACGATTGGACAGGTAAGAGGACACAAGATCGAGGGCGGTTCCGCGAATACCATAATATTTAAGCTTCAGAATTAGCGTACGATGGTCGACGCAATCAAAAGCTTTTGAGAGATCACAGAAGACTCCTAAGGCGTCATAGGCGCCCTCCCATGCCTCAAATATATGTTTTATTAATTTTGCCGCCGCGTCCGTTGTGGATCTACCTTTAGTGAAACCAAACTGGTGATCGTGCAATATGTTATTTATGTTAAAGTGGGCTAACATCTGATTTAGCATTATTTTCTCAAATATCTTACTAAGGGCAGGAAGTATTGATATGGGCCTATAATCAGAAGGATTTTCTCTGGAACCTGCCTTAAAGATTGGAATTATTTTACTATATTTCATAAGATCCGGAAAGACACCCTGATCAATACACGAATTAAAAATAGTGGCTAATGCAGGAGCGATTGTTGTTATAATCGATTGAATAACTTTAATTGAAAGTCCCCATAAATCCTCCGTATTTTTCATGTTAAGTGACTTAAAAGCTTTAATTATATCACTAGCAAGTACATGTTGAAAACTAAAATCTGGGACAATCGTATGAAATGATTGTTTAAGTAATCTTTCAGCTTTATTCGGACATGAGTTTAGGTGTTTAGTAGTTTCCGCTGGTATTTGAGCAAAGAATTTCTCAAATGCGGTCGCGACATCTAACTTGTCTGAGACAATATCATCATTAATTTTAAGTTCACTAACCTGCTCTTTATTTTTATTTTTTCCCGTCTCCCTATTTATAACTTTCCATACAGTTTTTATTTTATTATCAGAACGGCTTATTTCGCTACTTATGTGTCTCGATTTAGCTACATGGCAAACTTTTTTGAATAATTTGGAATACGTCCTAACATGGTTGTGAAAAGCGGCATTGGTTGTTTGGGCTTTCTTGTGGTATAGGTCATACAGGGTATCCCTACTTTTCCTAATGCCCCTAGTTGCCCAGTTACTAAACTGTAATTTATTATTTACTTTACTTTGTTGCTTAGGACATGCCTTGTTAAATTCTTTACATATGACATTATGTAACTGATTAAAGTATTTATTTGGCTCGCTAGACTCTGTTTTTTTTATTTTCGACTCAACATTATTTTTAAACTTAAGCAATCTATGGTTAGTCAAAGCTCTAGATTCTCTAAAAGAGTTACAAGATTGCCTTCTGCACTGCAACTCAACTAGTTGTGCCATATGGTCAGATCTAATGCCACTTATCTGTGAGTGTTTTATGATATTTGCATTTGTTATTATATTATCAATGCAAGTAGAAGAAGTGGCCGTTATTCGTGTGGGCTCATTAAATATAAAGTCTAAGTTGAATGTTTTAAAAAGAGATATAAATAAACGCGCCTCAGAAGTATTTTTCAAAATGTCTACATTAAAATCACCACATATCAAAAGTTGTTTATTTGTCCTAAAGAGCTTCTTAAGAATAGCCTCCATTGTTAAACAAAATGAGTGAAAGTCAGAGGACGGAGGTCTATATACACATACAATTATATAGTTGTCTTTGCAAAGGAATTCATCAACCACTCTGAAGGTTATATAGGTAGAGTGTGACTCAAATATGTCCGTTTTAAGTAACACATCAAGCAAGATATACGAGTATCTAGCTGTGCTCAGCCTGTGCCTACAAACCGCTAAGTATTCATGATGGGCTAACAACTGAATTGCTTACAAAACAGAAACGCGAGATTGTTAGATACAAGCAAGTGTTGCGTTATCTATACAGATAAATAAAAATGAAGAGTCTGTTTGTAATTCCAAAATAACAGCTTTTCACTAAATGCATATGAAAGTAGATACAGTACTGACTGGAAAAACCAATTTTTAAACTTTTTCTCTGTCTGTTTGTCTGTTTGTTCCGGGAAATCTCCGAAACGGCTGGACAGATTTTAACAGGACTTTCACTGGTAGTTAGCTAATGTAACAAGGAGTAACTTGGGCTACTTTTATAAAATTAAATCTTCGCGTGTGAAACCTCAGGGCACAGCTAGTAATCTATATCTTTACAGATAAATAAAATTGAAGTGTCTGTTTGTAATTTCAAAATAACAGCTTTTCACTAAATGCATATGAAAGTATACACGCTACTGACACTAAAAAACCAAGTTTTAAAATTTTTGTCTGTCTGTCTGTTTGTTCTGGGTAATCTCCGAAACGGCTGGATGGATTTTAACGGGACTTTAACTGGTAGGTAGCTGATGTTTCAAGGTGTAACTTAGGCTACTTTTATTTATCAAAAATATTAGGAGTCCGCGACAATAAGGATGAAACTAAATCTACGTGGGTGAAACCGCGGGGCACAGCTAGTAAATAAATAAATAAAATATGCTCGAGCCATTCCAGGGTCCCCGAAGGGGTAAGCAGAGAGTGAGTCCATAGCCGTCTCAGGCACTATTCATAAGTCTTTGAATTAAGTACTTCTCGGACATATGCAGATTTCCTCACAATATTTTCCTTCACCGTAAAGCACCTGGTGTCCACTTAGTTTTTAGAAAAACTCATTGGTGTAGGTCGCTGGAATTCTAACTTACGTTGGTTACGTTGGAATTCTAGCTATGCCCCGCGGTTTCACCCACGCAGAATAAATTGAATTGACCCGTTATACTTTAAAAAAAAAAGTAGTGTAAGTTACTCCATGTAACATTAGCTATCTGCCAGTGAAAGTCCTGCTAAAATTGGTATAGCCGTTTCAGAGGTTACACGAAACAAACAAACAGACAGACAGACTGGTGGACAGACAGACAGAGAGTTTTTTTTTAAATTGGATTTTCTATTTGGGTATACTTTCATATGTATTTAGTCAAAATGTGTAATTTTTAAATTACAAACAGACACTTCAATTTTATTTAACTGTATGGATATAGATTTAATCATTTTCGAGCTAATTTAGAAACACTAATAAATAAAAATTAATCGCTTGGATTCAAATTGTGTCAAGGCTAAACCCATCGTGGCCAACGAGAGCCGTGGATACACATCATCCTAGGGATGATGTAAGCGTATTGTGTTAAATATTCCATTTAGTGGGGCACTTGATCCCTCGTATTAACGTCGCCACTATTGATATTGAATATAAATTGTGTTTTCTCCCAGGGATGGGGTTTAAATAGTAAAGGTTTAATTTCATAAGTAAATTATGAAACTACTAACGTGCCGTAACGAGCTATGAGCGTTCAGCGAATATAGTAGTAATATTCATAACTCATAATTTTCGATCGTCGGCCTGGGCCTGTAGACAAAGTAACATTATCCTAATAGAAACGATACAAAATGTGCGGGAATGACTTATGTCATGTGACTGATTTATGTAATTTCCATACATTTTGTATCGTTTCTATTAGCGCACGTGTGACAGACTGTTACTTTATCTACTACCTACTATAGGCCTAGACAAAGAACACGCTCTCTCTCACTCGCAAGAAAAAAATGCCAGCGCCGATAGAGAAAGAAAGCCGTTGTTTACTTTTTTTTTATTATTTCGTTCAAATTGTATTCTAAAATTTTTAGTTTAACGCAGTTATGCCTAGTGGTAAGAAATTACAGTTTAACTTAGTAAGATCCATTGACGTAAATCACTTAACATATAAGACGACGTAATGTGAGTAAATCCTAAAATATTTTCCCTAAAAGCTTAACACCATATAAACAAGTTCTTTACGACGTCATATTTTTCTTTTTACATACTTTTCCGTAGAAGCCACGACGCAATGTCCATAAGGGGAGCAGTAATACCCGCACGGAATGCCATGACACGCTCGGCCACCACAATATTGAGCATACTTCAAACCTTCGACCGTGAAGCGACGGAGAATATTAAGCTTGGTAAAGCTATCGACGAGACGTGGGAATGTATTAGTGACCCTACTCTGTGTTTGTTTGGCGTCAATAATGAAAATGAAAATGATTTATTCAGTTTAGGCGTTGTTATTGGACGTTGAGAAACGAACTACATACTTACATTCTCACACCTATATTAAGGGATAGGTAGACTTATACTTATAGTACACCCACATTTCGCTAGTTATGTTTTAAGTTCCATGTAATAGGGGACGAGCCTTAGAGTAGGTACCTACAGATGGTAAAACTCAAAACTTAACACATCTCGGGGATCTCTTAAAAAATTAATAAAAATGTATGTAAGCAGAGGTGTTGTAATAAGAACACCCACATTTCTCCGAATATGATTAAGTGTAAACGTGATAGAGGATAAGTACATAGCCGTCTCAGACACTATAGGTCTTTGAATTACTCCTCAGACATATGAATGTTTACTTCACAAAAAACGTGGGATGAAATTACCTACTGCGCTTTAGGAAAAACTCTTTGGTACAGGACGCTGGGATTTGAACTTATATCGCGTAGCAGGTGACTGCTCAAACCCTACGGTCACCACGGCATCCCCGTACTAGTATTGTTGACTCAAAATAAAAGACAGATTTATATAACGTGTATACATATGTCTCTGTCACACGTCTTCACTTGGGTGATATTTCAAGCAGCATGCATGATTTTGCCCCATTTATTATTACCAATAAAGCGAGTACTATTTAATTGATAAATAACCCAGTATCTTGGAGCCGTAATTAACTACGATATACGGTATAATAGAGGAGTCATGTCTATAATGATTTATAGAGGGCTCCCAAATAACTGCGGGTTATACATCATTCTGGGTATAATACGCCCTATTTGTTATTACACTCGTGTATGGACGAGATAGTGGCACCGAATACAATATTTGTGGTGAACTGAGGAACTATTTGATATATTCTAGGACGTTATTGCAAAAAGATATTAATATACTACGATGAAAAAATGTGAATAAACCTGCTTTCATCCATGAAGGGAGTTTTGAACTCCATGTAGACATTTGGCCCTAGTACCTAATACATTTTTGGGGTCGCCACTAGATTCGACCCGATGTGGCTGATCATCTTATTTTTATACGAAGCGACTATCATCTGAACTTCGTAACCCCTTTTACGAGAGAAATCGGTAATCTGGATTAAACCAGTTGTCAGACTCTCTTAGGCTTCCGACTGACCTGTAAGAAGTCAAATATTTAACTTAACGTGCTCTACGAGGTACGGAGAGTGGTAGTAGGTAAAAGGAATACTCGTATAAAATCGTTACATGGAAAACAATGCAGGTTAAATCTAGTATTATATTCTTAAGTACCATTAATCATTTGGAATATACTAATTAGTAAAGTAAGTGACGTTGAGACACAGTGTATTTATCTTGGAGGTAAGTTGTAGCAATCTCGCTTTAGAGTAGTTAATCAAAGCTTAAACTGTCACTGGCTAACTATAAGCTCTGGTCACAGTAAACATAAAAGCTTACTAAGCAGTATGGCAACTAGGATCAAATCGCTCGAAATAGCGCACTCTCAGACGCACGCATCTACGAAATTCTAAGCACCTCTGAGCTTATAGACAAAGTAACATTATTCTCACGCTTTGCTTACAGTAACGATACAAAATGTATGGGAAAGACATATGTCACGTGACTAATTTATGTCATTTCTACACATTTCGTATCGTTTCTACTAACGAAGCGTGATTGGGTGTCATTTACCAACATTCTTTAAAGCATCTATTCGACAAATCTGCTTTGACAGTAGATATTTTAAAACATTTGAGTGACAACCCTAACACTTCAATTAAGCATAAGTTTAAATTTCAAAATTAAAGCCTAGTTTCCATACTGCTTAAGCTTATGTACTGTATACTGCGCTCTGGTTATCATAAACTGGTACTTAGCTAGAACTGTCATTATATTGCGGCTATTTGTCTTTAGTTAAGCACTGGATATCGAACTACAAGGTCCAATATCTAGATTGATAGTCTATGAAAACGTAACTAAAACTATTTATACATATCTATACAGATAAATAAAATTGAAGTGTCTGTTTGCAACCGCAAAATAACAGTTTTTCACTAAATGCATATGCAAGTATACACGCTACTGACACAAAAAAACTGAGTTTTAAAATTTTTCTCTGTCTGTCTGTCTGTCTGTTTGTTCCGGGTAATCTCAGAAACGGCTGGACGGATTTTAACGGGACTTTCACTGGTAGGTAGCTGATGTTTTAAGGAGTAACTTACTACTTTTATTTATCAAAAATATTAGTGTTCCGCGAGAATAAGGATAAAACTAAATCTACGCGGGTGAAACCGCGGGGCACAGCTAGTCTTGACTGACCGATTCATACATCAACGCAACGTTTGATAATGTTTACTTTATTTACCATAATTATAATAAACTAAAAACCTGAAAAACCTAAAATATATTATTATTAGGTCCGTGGGGTCCTAGCGCTATAAGGCTATTTAATGAAATTACGAAAAGGTAAGTCGACATCACCGGAGACCGAAGAGCTGGCAGCTACCTCGGACAAAGAATTAGTTTAGCTATTCAAAGGGGGAATGCTGCCAGTATCTTCGGAACCTTGCCTACAGGGACTCCTTTTAAAAATATACTTTAGGTTTTTAGTTTATTATAATTACTAGCTGTGCCCCGCGGTTTCACCCACGTAGATTAGTTTTATCCTTATTGTCACGGAACCCTAATATTTTTGATAAATAAAAGTAGCCTAAGTTACTCCTTGATACATCAGCTACCTGCCAGTGAAAGTACCGTTAAAATCCGCCGTTTCAGAGATTACCCGGAACAAACAGACAGACAGACAGACAAACAGACAGACGGACAGACAGACAGAGAAAAAATTTAAAACTTGATTTTTTTATGTCAGTAGCCCGTTTCATATGCATTTAGTGAAAAACTGTTATTTTGCAGTTACAAACAGACACTTCAATTTTATTTATCTGTATAGATGTATATATATAGATGTATATAGTTGTTAATTTGATTGAATAAATTTACCATAATTGAGATAAGTTGGTTTAATAATTCGCAAAGAGATTACAACTAAAAAGAGTAAGAAGAGACGAGGTATATGGAATTGTATTCTTAAATCTTTACAGATAGAAATACAATTGAAATGTCTGTTTGTAATTCCAAATTAACAGCTTTTTGAATTGAGTGATTGATATGAAAGGAATATGGTATTGCTTACAAAAACCTATATCCGTCCGTCTGTATGTCTGTTTGTTGCGGCTAATCTCTGAAACTGGTAGACTGATTTTAACGAGATTTTCTCTGGCAGATAACTATTTTAGACAAATTGATATCCTTAAAACATTTGAATATACGCGGGTACAACAGCCAGGTACAGCTAGTACCAAATAAAAAATATTCGTGCCGTAGTCAAAGGCTTACATACAACCACGTATGCTGAATATTCCGGTTCGTGGAGCATAGGAACGTGACCGTCAGCTGACTTCGAGTTATCCGTTAGAGCAAATCAAATACCGGGATACCAGCCGCGTTATTCACTAAGGTTTCTGAGCGTCGCACTCGGCGTCGAATGTCGGTGTTAAAGATATGAAATTGAACCTTATCCTCTATGTGTTATGTCTCAAATTCCTATGATTGAAACCAAAGGTCGTCATCAAGTTCGACGCTTAAACTGAGTGTAATAACGCATCGGGGTTCGTGTTTGAACGCATTAATAATTCAACATTCTCCTAAATACATACACAAGTGCCGAATGTGCCAATTTAACTAGTTTTGGTTTAATTACGAAGGTACTGACTACGAGGTATTGGGGTAATTTAAAGCATTTTTGTACACCAGAAGGAAACCGAAAAGAACACCGTGAACACCAAAAAGGAAAAGCGTTACAAAAATTCAACAAATATTAGAGCTATTGCACAAAGATCAAATAATATAATGTATTTTTTAGGAATGATAAAATTACGTTACCCAGATCACAGATTTTCCTCGTTAAAGGGGTTGCGAAGGTCAGATTGCCCTAGTTTCGTATAAACATCAGGTGATCAGCCACATGGGGTTCGCTGAAGATGCAAAATTCTAACGGTGAAAGAATTTTAAACTCGGTCGAGTAGTTTTTGAGTTCAGTCGTAACAAACGAACAAATCTTTCCTCTTTATAATATCAGTATAAATAGTATAGACTATATTCAACTCAAATTCCTATCTCAATTTTGCTAAACATCCATTGAAACCTAAGAGGATCTCTCGTTTGGGATTCAGAGTAAAAGTAAAATCTCTTAAAACTTTAAAATTTACATTCCTTCAGTCTTCGGAAAAAGTTGCACACCAAATAGTCTCAAGACTTTTTCTAAAATTACGAATGGCCAGGGCCACATACATATTATTTACCTGGTGGTGTACTACCATCGTTATAAATTTCAAATTCAAATTCAAATTCAAATTCAAATATATCTTTATTCGATTAGACTTTATACAAAGTACTTTCAAATCATCAGAATGACACGATAACACAGGATTATACATGCTACCGCCAGGTTCGCAGTTATAGCAGTGACTTCTTACGTAATGAAACGTCAAAGCTAAGAAGTTCATTGAACGCGCTACTTAAACCGATGATGGTAAGACCCCTGTACATATACATTCTTATGGTATTAGTTAAACAGATCGATAATAGTTGAAGCTAAAAATAATAAGACCCACCTTTCTTAGCCCACCCTTGTTTTTCCCCTAGAAACCTAATTGTTTGCCAGATGTCCACAACCCACATAACTGTTTACCTTGGCTAAATATTGGATCATTTCGCCTTTGGCGTACCTTGTTATTGGATATTTATAAGACTAGTCAACTTTGACAGTCAAATATGAAGTGTTATGGAATATTTACAAGTGTATTCACTCTCATTCGATCCATATCATCTTTCACACAATCCATCCATAGTTTATTAGGTCTTCCCCTCCGCCTGCTACACAAGCGACGCAAGATCGAATCACGGCGCTATACCAATGATTTTTTCTAAAAACTTATGTGCAGTGATTTCACACCACGTGCTTTACGGCGAAGGAAAACGTCGTGAGGAAACCTGCATATGTCTGAGACGTAATTCAAAGACTATACATAGTGCCTGAGACGGCAATGGACTCACCCTCTGTCACGTTGGCACTTAATCATATTCGGTAAAAAGTGAGTGTTGTTATTACAACACTTCTGCTAACCCCTGTATGTATATTATTATAGTTAACAGCTATTGTTGGAGACTGCAGCTCGCTTAGTGCGTTTAAATATATCTCAACTAATAACACTGGGTTCAAACGGAACTGAGTTTCATTTAAACAATTAATCAGCATTGTTTACTTATTAAAACAGCAATTTAACCAAGCAGCAATTTATTTGCAAGGAAAAGCTGTGCCTCGCCATTTAATACGCACAAATTGTAAGTCTGTGTATTATACGAAAACAAGAGCTAATTAGGAGAAACTTTGGCAAATGTAAATCTTCCAGCAGCACAATTTACTTCAGAGTCTAACTAGAAACGTTTGGATATTTATTTTCCTGAATAAAGGACAAATCCAACTGCGAATTATTGAATTATTTGGTTACGATAACTTTACTTAAATGTATGCAATTTATGATACTAAAAAGAAGATAAATTTGACGTTAGTTTTTTATTAAATAGGATGCCGGTGCTGTTGCTCAGCAGGAGTGCCTCAAGCGCCTTAAATATGGAAAACTTGTTATTTATTTTTTTAACATTTCTGAACAGCGGGCCAAGTGTAAACACGTATTAAGAAGTTCTTAATACGCTCTGCTTAAAGCGACGATTGTAGGTTTTTACATAACTTATACAGTTAGACAAAACATCTCCAAATACATTAAAATGTATAAATAAGAACCTGTTAATACATTTAATAAATTAATTAATCAGCTGTACACATTGTTAAAAGATATATGTTTTATGAAAAAAAATTTAATCCAGCAAGAATATATCTGGTTTTACCTGATTACTTGGGTAGGATCATGGTAACCAGTTTTACATAATATGAACAAACAAACGCCCCATCTCTGGGTCATTGATGGATATCATCAGTCATATCCAAAATATATCACAGCGAGGCTAGTTCCCGGGAATGGGCCCATTCATCACACCCTTATTCCTTCGCCTTTATGCCTTTCACTTAGCTGAAAGAATCAAACCTTTACTGAATTTGTGCGTCTATATTAAATACTAGCTGTGCCCTGCGGTTTCACCCGCGTAGATTTACTTTCGCGGAACCCTTTTTTTTAAGTTACTCCTTGAAACATCAGCTACCTGCCAGTGAAAGTCCCGTTAAATCGGTCCAGCCGTTTCAGAGATTACCCGGAACAAACAGACAGACAGACGGACAGACAGACAGAGAAAATTTTTAAAACTTGGTTTTTCAGTATCAGTAGCGTGTATACTTTCATATGCATTTAGTGAAAAGCTGTTATTTTGGAATTACAAACAGACACTTCAATTTTATTTATCTGTATAGATTAGTACCGGATAAGTAGCTGAAATAAAAAAAACAGTAAAAAATTGTAAGAAAAAATCAATGGTCATTAAGACAATAAATTTGTATAACTTTTTATACTGCTACTAATAAAATAATAGTGCGATTGTGAGATTTTTTATTTGTATGCTACTCGAACTACTCAACCCACGTTATTTTTAACACGTCATCCGAGGTTAGTTCGAAGAAATACATACATTAAGTAACCAACAGTATCTTTCGTTTCGTAAATTCTTGAAGATTTTTTGCAACTGTTTATTAAGAAACTTAGCAATTACACTTGAAAAATATATTTTAATTTGAAAATGAAAATTAAAATGATTTATTCAGTTTAGGCCCTGGTAAGGCACTTATGAATGTTGAGGAATTTACCACCGGTTTGGAAACTAGCCTTCTGAGAAGAACCGGCAAGAAACTCAGCTGGCATCATGTACATTTCATTACACAGTAAAATAATGATAATTACAAAAAAAACATCATAAATTATTCACAATAGTGAAAATTGTATCAGCATTGTGTAATTTAAAAACATTATTGTTTTGCCGTTCCATAGGAATGCACGCAAACCCGTACCCTATTATGAAGTGAGAATAATAACTTCCTCTGATACATTTAAAGTAAACCCTATTTATATTTAACCCTAAACAAGGGTAATTTTAAAGCTCTTTGTGTAGAAATTCTCAGTATAATTTGTCATGCTAATCCAAAGCATTTGCAATGTTAAGTGCCCCGTATATCTGAACATGTGTCGTCTCTCTCTGCCAACTGCAGTTTAAACACAGTTATCTAAGACAAGGGATTAGCCGGATTCTATCACAAGACATGGGTGGAGGGAATTTCCACTTACATTAATACGTTTTGTACAGTGACAGTCTTGCAAAAATATATGCGATATATTTTTGCTTATATTTTCATGCTGAGAAGAGCGAGCGAGAGAGGAGCTCGTGGCACAGTTGCTATTGCGCATATCATTCGATCAGCAAAGTTAAGCAACCATACGCCTAGCCAGTAGTTGGATGGGTGACCGCCCGAGTTCCCTCCGTGCCTCGGAGAGCACGTTAAGCTGTCGGGCCCGGTTGCCAATTTAACATCTTTGGCAATCGTTACAGGTCAGTCACAGGCCTAAGAGAGTCTGACAACTGGTTTAACACTTTTAGAGCTCATGTACGTAAGATTATTCAGAAAGCTCGGACCTAAGTTTGTAATTATCACTACCACTATCCTTATTAAAATATCATCATACTTTTTTTATTTTTTTTGTTGTGCAGGGGTGTTCTGCCCATTGAGATATTGTTTATTATTGTATTATTTAAGTTTATTATTATTATTATATTGTTTCAAAGTCTAGTTCGATCTTGTGTTAAGTTGTTGTTTCTTTTTGTTAGTTCTCTTGGTTTTATTTTCTTAAGTTAATTAAGATTATAATTAGTTGTGATTTTTATACTTAGGATAATATAACTAACTCTCATTTATGTATACAAAGTGCATGTTCATGTTTCGTAACCTACTATATTTTGTTAACCCGTGGAAATCCTATTATTAGCCTTACTATCAATCTGTTTTACGACTAGTTCATATTTTGTTATAACGCCGTTGGTTTTCCTTAATAAAATAAATAAATTAACCCAGATTGCCGATATTCCTCGAAAAAGGGGTTGTGAAGGTCAGATGGCTTCGTATAAAAATCAGGTGATCAACATCGGGTTGAATCAAGTGTCGACCCCAAATACATGGGATTAAGGCCAGGGAGATTATGATTTTCATGCTGAGAATGATATATGTAAACCCTGCTTATAAAAGAACTGTTAAAATATATCTCATCGCTAACGTTCCTAATATTTTTTTTACATTAGCAATGATATTTTTTTATTCAAAATACTTAAATTAAATATACGAGTACAATGACAATATTATTTAGGGAAACGCCAAAATCTGATGAGCACAAATTTCATGGACCAGCAGTTTAAACTAGGTGTTGGTTTCCGTCAGCCTCTTTTCCGTCAGGACTTTGAATTCTATTAATATAGATTTACAGTTGAATTTGGTAATTTTTATTATGTGAAGGTCTGAGAGAAGGTATTATAAAGTGAGTATCTCAGTCCTCTAGTCTATAGAAACACGAGCTGTCTCGAGTACTTGTCACGGTAAGTACTGTGAAGCATGTCCATTACAGACTAAAAGCTCTTTTACTTCAAGGCCTCTGGCGTAGTCTCGTAGAGGTTTTAACGGCGACGCTGGATAATGTCTGTGGGTTTCACTTGCAAGTTTCTAGCTCAGTTCTTGAAGTGTTTGAGTATGTTTGTCTGTGATAAAGTAAACAATACCTACAGATCCCTAAGTGTAGGTTATAACACGTTCAAACGTAGTCACTTGACATTGAGTTTTAACGTGACAAAATGTGTTGATACTTTTTCGAGGGCGGGTTGTGGGTGAATGCCAATGATGGTGGATTAACACATTTTGAGCCACACTAAAGCATAAGCTCAAGCGACCTCATTTGAACATTTACAAACTTATACTTGCAAATCGTAAAGTGCGAAATCCTAGTCATTTTTATTTTATTATTATTATAAGCCCGATTTGCCCCACTACTGGGCAAAGGCCTTGAGATCTAGGATTGTTCAGGCCAGTTTTTCAGGTAGGCACAGTTCGAAGTCATAGCAAAAACAAAAAAAATAATGCTGCCTTAGACTTGTAATTGTGTTCTTGCGATGAGTAAGGTCCATGGAGGAGTGGAGGTGCTGTGCTGCCTAAAGTGGGACTATTTCACTTCTTATTATATTGGTAGACTGATTACATTCTTTACAAGGAAATGCGTGAGTGACGTTCTGGTATTGGCGGATTCCTTATTTGACACCTTTGTATAAAATAAAGTCTGGGATTTTTTCGTATTTTCTACGCTATCTATAAGAACTTATGGTACATGTGTTGTCTTTCTTCCAAGCACTCTGTATATCCACAAGCCACATAGGGTTACTAGCTTTTCACAAAAGATAGGTGCCGACACGACGTAACAAATGGCGGTCGCCGACCGCCGTCACATTCTTTGAATGTTTCTCTTACCTGTGCATTCTCACAAATTTTTTCTTCGTTTTTAAGCGTATGATGCAATATTAACACAGAAATACATTTTAAAATCGGACCATTGGTTCTAGAGATTAGCACGTTCAAGCGAACAAATAAATTCTTCTAAGATATAGATAGACTAGCTGTGCCCTGCGGTTTCACCCGCGTAGAGTTAATTTCACCTTGTTTTTTAAAATTAAAAGTAAACGAAGTTACTCCTTGTAACATTAGCTACCTTCCAGTGAACGTCCCGTTACAATTTGTCCAGCCGTTCCGGAGATTTCCCGGAACAAAAAGAGAGACAGTTTTTTTTTTAAATTGGCTTTTTATTAGCAGTACCGTGTAAACTTCCATATGCATTTAGTGAAAAACTGTTATTTTGGAATTACAAACAGATACTTCAATTTTATTTATCTATATGCATGTATGTATAGAAGATGTAAGATATAGATTACTTGCGATTTAAATTGTGAAAAGCGGAAAGTACCCAGAGTTTACTAAAGAATATATCATGAACAAAGCAGTAGGTACTAATTGGTTTGTTTTATTTTCCTGAATACTTTATTACACGGTGGTAATTTAAGATGTTACAGTGAGGGCACGTCTAAACCGCTGTAACAACAGGAAAATATTATCCTTATAACGTTTTCCTGTAACTTTTCATGAAAGAAGATGATTCTGCTAAATTAATTTTGCTGCGAAATGTTTGTAATGATTGTCATTTGTTCTTTAATATTTTGATTCTTATAAAAACAGGTAACTTAAAATATTGATTTTTTTTCTTTAGATTCAAGTTTGCAATATGGAATAAAATTGATCTCGTATGTTCTCTATAATGCAATTTTAACCAAAACGACAAAGAGTACAATTCGTGCAAAATGCGTTTTCACCTGCGTACACACAATTTTAATTCAGGCATTTTTTGCCCTAACACTTAACTAATTTTGTTAAATAAAAGTATTCTGTGAAACTCCCATTAAAAAAGTCCAGGAGGCCGACCATCATCGGTTTATGCAGAGCGTATTAAGAACTTCTGGGCTTTGACGTTTCATTTTGGTACCGTAAAATTAAGTAAGTAGTTAAGAATTTTTTAATACGCGCTGCTTAAACGATCATAGTTGGTAATCCTGCTGCCTCAAAGTATAGGATATACAAATACAAAATTTTGTTGTTAAAAGTACCTACTGATTGTTTTTTAATCTAAGCATTTTCTCATATGCATCTACACACGCATACATATGAGTACACTTGAATTCAATTATTTACATATATGAATCTAAATTCCATGGAAAAATGGAATCCACAATTTGTCCTGTAAATTAACTATCAACTTCATGCTTTAGTAAGCGCAGCACGACAGTGTATTTTACACTATCGAGTCAAGCTCGCCCGTGGGAGTGTTTACAATAGTATGCAACGTGCATTCTAAAGATAAGCTAATGGTGTCTGGCGTTTAAGCTGACTGTGTTCAATATATTAGCTATTTAACATACTAGTTGTTTCTGATTCTATAGGAAAATTCAAATTATCTGAGTGGCAAGTTCTTACTACCGCTAGAAAAGCTCTTTTTATAATTAATAAGATATAACTTAATAAAACCTGCCAAAAAGACTGTATAGTTGGTCGGGTGGTCGCAAGCGGACCGCGGAATTAGAGATCCCGGATTCAATTCTCGAGTTGGTAAACACTCAAATAAGTCTTTGCGCGACCTTGGGCAATTGAGTAGCAGCCCAGATTCTAGATTAGTGCTCGGTTAATGGCAATAGGCTTGACCCCTATTACATGGTACTTGAACATCAGTGGCGAAATGTGGGTGTACTATAAGTGCACCTCTGCCTACCCCTTCGAGGAAGACAAGTGTGAGCATAATGTATGAGTAAAACAGGTAATTTATAATATTGTTTTTTATACTTTAGATATACATTTGCAATGATCATGCATAAGTGATGGAATAAATTGATTCCGTATATTCTCTAGAATGCGATTTCAGTACAAAATACTTTTTGTTGAATTAAATCTGTCACTGCTAACACGACAGCAATAACAAAACAAGATTAGAAGCAATTCTGACTAGATATAATTTTGTCATACGATAAACCATAAAAGCAAGCAAACTCCTAACTCTGAGGAAACTTTCATCAAACGACAGTAAATGTAGCAGTTAATTTTATTCGCAACGTATCCCAAATCGGCAACAACTCGTCTTACCCCGTAGCAGTTTTATTGTGTGCCGTACGTGTACCTGTAACCCATCGAGCTCGTTAAAAAGTTCCACCTTCGTGTCTGCTTTCATTTTTATCTCACGAAACTGCAACTCGGTGAGAATATAAAAAACTAGCGGACATCACGAGGTGTTTCCGTTCCCGTGGGAGTACGCGGTTACAATATAGCCTATGTTACTCGCTGATTATCTACATAAATATTATAAAGAGAAAGATTTGATTGTATTTTTGTTTGTTTGTTTGCATTGAATAGGCTCCGAAACTACTTGACCGATCTTGAAAATTCTTTCAGCAATTAATAGCTGCATCATCAGCGAGTAACATAGGCTATATTTTATCCCCATACTCCCACGGGAACGGGAACTACGCGGGTGAAACCGCGTGACGTCCGCTAGTGTAGTACATTGCCGAAAGAGTTTTTATTAATCGGTCCAGTACTTTTTTAGCCAATTCGTTACAAACATACTGACATACAAATCTTTTCTCTTTATAATATTAGTACAGAAGTACCTATAGATGTCGGAATTTGTTACCAAAGTACTTCGGATCCCATACTGTGGAGTTGAAAAGTTACAATGAGTAGAACAAGAAAAACGCTGTCTTTTTTGGTAACAATTCAACTTTTCAACTCTCAAAGACGATCCAACATTACTTTCGACTTTTCGAACACGCGAGGTTAGAAATACGAAAACGAATCGAGAAGAAATGTAGGCATTCTGAATATAAATAAAATACCAATCTTGAACTAGAAACTAATTAAGTGCGTGCTCCTCAAAGTTCGATGAGTTTGAACATTGGAGGAAAACATTCAAGAAGTAAATCGTAAGTAAATTCACGAAAGCTATACATCTATATCTATACATCTATACAGATAAATAAAATTGAAGTGTCTGTTTGTAATTCCAAAATTACAGCTTTTCACTAAATGCATATGAAAGTATACACGGTACTGACACGAAAAAACCAAGTTTTAAATTTTTTCTCTGTCTGTCGGTCTGCCTGTCTGTCTGTCTGTCTGTCTGTTTGTTCCGGGTAATCTCTGAAACGGCTGGACGGATTTTAACGGGACTTTCACTGGTAGGTAGCTGATGTTACAAGGAGTAACTTAGGCTACTTTTATTTATCAAAATGATTAGGGTTCTGCGACAATAAGGGTGAAACTAAATCTACCCGGGTGAAACCGCGGGGAACAGCTAGTTGCTAATATGATCGGATTTAAACATATCCAACGCATTTTTATACGGGGGTAGGCAGAGATCATTGTTTGCCACATGCTTCGGACCTTACATCGTTCGCTAATTGTATTTTTTATTTTTGTACCTGCCGTACATACTTTTATATGCATTTTTAATACCTATTCCAAATTATCATTTGAAATTACAAACAGAGGCTTCAACTTTATTTATTTACTAGCTGTGCCCCGCGGTTTCAACCGCATAGACATAATTTCATGGAAATCTTTTTTTTTTATAAAAGCACAAAGTTACTCAATGTAATAGCAGTGAAAGACCCGTTAAAATCGGTCTAGCCGTTTCGGAGATTAGCCGGAACTAACAGACAGAGAGACAGAGAAAAAAGGGTTTTTCAGCACCTTATTCAAAAATATATTTATTTACTAGCTGTGCCCTGCGGTTTCACCCGCGTAGATTTAGTTTTATTCCCGCGGAACCCTAAACGTTTTTTTTTTTAAATAATAGTAGCCTAAGTTACTCCTTGTAACATCAGCTACCTACCAGTGAAAGTCCCGTTAAAATCGGTCCAGGCGTTTCGGAGATTACCCGGAACAAACAGACAGACAGACAGACGGACAGACAGACAGAGAAAAAATTTAATACTTGGTTTTTTAGTGTCAGTAGAGTGTATACTTTCATATGTATTTAGTGAAAAGTTGTTATTTTAAAATTACAAACATACACTTAAATTTTATTTATCTGTATAGATATAGATTAGACTTTTCACAAAGTCATCATCATCATCTCCTTGGCCTTATCCTATACATTGTTGGGGTCGGCACTTGATTCAACCCGATGTGGCTGATCACCTGATTTTTATACGAAGCGACTGCCATCTGACCTTCGCAACCCCGTTTAGGAGGAAAATCTGTGATTTGGGTTAAACCAGTTGTCAGATTATTTTTAGGCCTCCGACTGACCTGTAACGATTGCCAATTAATTGTTATACTTTCATATGCATTTCGTGAAAAGCTGTAGCTGTAACAGAAACTTACATTTCATTTATCTGTATAGAGTATAGATTAGTAAAATGAAGATTTAAATGATTTCATACCACGGACTCCGTTATCACGCCTTCCAAGCTTTTTAAGACGGCAAACGAATTACTCTGATGAATTTATTGGGGAAATTGTTGTAATGTAATTTCCTTGTTACCGAAGTGTTTGGCTGAAAGTAGGCCAGGGCACCAAATTCGTTCGTTTAACTAACCTTTAACTCAATTCCCAAGATGGAAAACAAGCCATAAATCACACGGTAAAACATTCATTGCCTGGAAAAATCCCGCGAAAATATTGTGGGAACATTATATCGTCCTTTGTCCCCCGGGCATTGGTAGTTTGTATTTACGCTACGTGCTTATATTCAAGCAGCGTGACTAACCTGTTTCTACATTTTCATATACAGACTATGGATATGTATTTAGAGTTTAATTTCATCTAAATAAAATAATAAAGAATAATGCTCACGCCTGTATTCCCCGAAGGGGTAGGCATATATGTTTTAATAGCAACCCACTTTTTACCAAAGATTATTAAGTGCCATCAAGACAGCCATCTCAGGCACTATACATACGTCTTTGAATTACTTCTCAGACATATGCAGGTTTCCTCACGATGTTTTAACAAAAACGTGGTGTGAAGTCATATTTTTTTTTTTTTAGAAAAACTCATTGGTACAGGCCCCGCCGGGATTTGAACTTGAGTCGCTTGCGTAGCAGGCGACTGCTCAAACCCCAAGGCCACCACGGCTCTAATATCTAAAAAATTATTATAATAAAGCATTACCTAACATAAATCCATTAAAACGAAAAGAAAAAAAATATAAATAAGACATGGAATTTAAATTTGTGTAAATAAATAAATAATTAACAGAACCAATCTAAGTTTAACAAAAATCATACAAGAAAGTTGTATGTAGTAAGTATGAAATCATTGGTTTAGTTGATATCGTATTTTATTTACACTAAGTGATTTGATCACTTTTCCACCGCGACTATAAAATTGTTTTCATTATTTTAATTCATTTTCCGCGCAAGAGTTGTAAGTGGAGATTGGACCTCCATCTGCCAGTAGCTCGTGTCAAGTGGTTTGGGAGCCGCCTACAATATCAGAAGGCCCTTAATTATCTTCAAGGGCTACAATTGTTTACTTAGGAACATCACTGGCTACTCACGATTAACCACGGTTTTTATTGCATTACTCATAATTTCATATACAATTTACGGGGAAGAAAAACATCGTGAGGAAAACTGCATATGTCTGAGGTGTCATTCAATTAAATTCAGTGCCTGTGACGGCAATGGACTCGCATCATCTGTCACGTTGGCACTTAAACATCATCGGTGAAAAGTGGGTGTTGTCATTACAACACCTCTGCCTAACCCTTTGAGCATATGTATGTATTGTCTTGCTGGTGAATCAATAAATTAATATTTTTTTCTCTATTAATAATATTTACAAACAATCTATACAGATAAATAAAATTGAAGTGTCTGTTTGTAATTCCAAAATTACAGCTTTTCACTAAATGCATATTAAAGTATACACGCTACTGACACTAAAACACCAAGTTTTAAAATTTTTCTCTGTCTGTCTGTCTGTCCGTCTGTCTGTCTATCTGTCTGTCTGTTTGTTCCGGGTAATCTCTGAAACGGCTGGACGGGTTTTAACCGGACTTTCACTGGTAGGTAGCTGATGTTTCAAGGAGTAACTTAGGCTACTTTTATTTTTTAAATATTCGGGTTCCGCGACAATAAGGAAGAAACTAAATCTACGCGGGTGAAACCGCGGGGCACAGCTAGTTATTATAAATAATTTGAACAACCTCTTGTTACGCGATAAAATTCGATAAAATAAGTTTATAACTTATATCATTTTATCGCGTTTTATCTCGCCGATATCGACGAGAAGCGACAACACCTGATACACACTCTTCGTCTGTACATCCGCGAGTTGCCGTGCTATGCCAACTAATACGCAATCACAAACGCAATTAACTATTGAATTGTACTCTATGTAGTTGTAAATAAGAATCAAATGCCTAATTTTCTTAGTGGCTATTTTCGTATGCCGCGATAGCCGCGTTTGCGTAGACCCAAGGCCAATGTAATTTAAAAACATTTTGCGTTTGTATACACTAGTTTGGTTCGGTCTATTCACGCTGTTAGGAGTGTACCGTTTAGAAACGAATATTACATATCTTAAACCATTAGTGTTTGTTTTCTTCGATATAACAGTATGACAGCATATTAATGTGCATCATAAAGTTAATGTTTGGTACAGTTTGACTTTATTTCAAGTGATTTGTGAACGAAATGCAGTCGACTAAACTCAGATCTGTATATAATTTGGTCGCAATTAATAGAGATATTATAAGGTGAGTTACTGTTCTAACTGCTGTTTTATTTACTTACTAGCTATGCCCCGTGGTGTGTAGACTTAATTTCAAGGTTCGCTTTATTTATCAGTACCCTGTTGTTTTTGTAAATAAAAGTAGCCTTAGTTATTTCACATCAAATGTTCCGTTATTATCAAATCCGTCCAGCCGTTTCAGAGATTAGCCGGAACAAACAGACAGACACAGAAAGATTTTCAAAATTGTTTTTTATGTACCTTTCATATACAGGTATATTATTTCATATGCATTTAGTAATAAGCTATTAATTTGAAATTACAAACAGACACTTATTTTTTTATCGATGTATATATTGAAAGAAAATATATTATACATGCTGATAGAATAATCAGAGGGCCGAGTTTTCTTAAAATCGCCGTCACAAGTCATCGCGTCGACGTAAACGCAGATTTGTATGGGCTCACAATAGTGTCATCTTTAGGCCGACAGAGCCGCTGTTTCGATCCCATACAAATCTGTGTTAACTTTGACGCGGTGACTTGTGACGGCGGCAGTGAAAAACTCGCACTAGGCACTCTGTACCGGATTCGAACAAGTGCAATATCTTTCATTTCAAGGTATAGCGTAATGGGGCCTCTCGTTTATTCATTTTAGTTTGAGATTGTGATCTAAATTAAGAGCAGCCCCACTGTAATTCCATTCCATAATACAAACAATAGCAGTCAAATAATGCTAAGTACATCAGATTAGTGTTGTGTCCTGGCGTGAACGGTTGCCAGTACTCCACAATAGTAAATTCAATAAAATGTATACCAGCAACTCGGGTTTAATATTGGGGTTTATTTATTTCTCAAAAGGAAATAACTACTATCATGATTTATTAACAACTAAGTAATTGTATGTACGTATCAATGATTGGAACTATTTTGGGAGTGACCTTAACTTTGACTTTTTATCAATAACACGAGATATATCGATATTATCAGTATTAGTAAGTATTACACTGTGTAAATACCACGCGGTACAAGCTAGGTACCTAGCTATAAATTACTAGCGGACGTCACGCGGTTTCACCCGGGTAGCTCCTGTTCCCTTGAGAGTACGGGGATAAAATATATCGTATGTTACTCGTTGATGATGTAGCTATCCATTGCTGAAAGAATTTTCAAGATTGGTCAAGTAGTTTCGGATCCTATTCAATGCAAACAAACAAACAAAAAAACAGTCAAATCTTTCATTTTTTAATATTAGTGTAGACAACCATATTGCATGAAAGAATTGATGGATGTGATTGACTCTCTGTCCTCCTTGCCTGATACGAGTTGATAATCAAACAACTATATATCGTAGGAGTGTAGCTGTGAATGCATCGGCAGTTAAAGAAAGCGAAGACCCTGCGAAGCTCAAGCCATGGACGGATATACCAGGTCCGCCGTCACTACCTTTAATTGGACAGTTGCTCAATTTCCTACCTGGCGGTAAGTATAACACCTTTGTTATACACATTATAAATCCTAGTCTTAATTTATGGTCGATTGAATGACAAACTAAGTAAATAAACAGCTTGTTTTAACAAGTCAAAATATCCCTTTGTAAATTTATCGATGACTAACTTAGCCCTGCATATAAATTTTACTACCACGAACGCACTTATGGCACTCAAAAATTAAGCGGCTTTATTTCAGTAAAATAATTTTCAAAATCTGTTCAGGAGATACAGAAATTACACCCTACACCTCGCAAACTTTACGTCTTATATAGATTTATTTAAATTGCAGGAATGATGTACAAAGTGGAAGGCATAAAGTTTTCGAACTTTCTTTACAAGAAGTATGGTCCGATCTTAAAATTGGACGGCCTGTTTGGAAGACCTACTATAATATTTTTGTTTGACGCTGATGGTGTCGCACAGGTAAACGATTACTGATGACTCTATAGGGTCATCTTAAGGTGATAAATAACTAAACCTATGGGGTACGCGACGAATTGATCTCGATTAGCCTTATGATCGGCATAGGCCATTGAAACTGAGGTTTTCCTAGCCATTTTCCTAGCCTTTTTGTCCTAGACCTAGTCAACTGATGAACGAATATGTTTGTTAATATTAGGAAGTTAGAGATCTGTCAATAGTAGGGAATAGCACACTGTTGACAGCCATAATTATGACGTAAAGTGACACCGTTGATAATTTTGACAAGTCGTTTTCAAACACATAAAATGCCATCTAGAGACTTAACACAACACGATTGTTGCAAGTGCAACCAGTACGATGTTAAATGCAAAAAAATTTGATAACTACGTGAACAATTTCAGGTAGTTATCCAAGCGCAAGGTTTTGATTCAAAGATACAGAATTAAGCATCTATGCTATCACTAACCTTTGTCAAAACTCCAACACTCGTTCCTAGGTCAGCACAGCTATTCCTAGCTGCAGATGTCTTCAGCAGCTAGGAATTCCAGAATAAGAACCGTTTTATTATCACATTGTCCAATTTGCATTGCACTCAACGAATTTCATGCTTACAAGGAAAAATAGCAATTTCGAATAGCAACAAGGATGTACCTCGTTGGCGTATGCGCAGAACCGTATCTGAAAGCAAACTAAACGATAGCTAAGATGAAGGCAAGCGGTCTTGCTTTTCGCTTAAATTTGAGGGTAGTCGCAATAAAATTGATGACGGAATTGTGGCAGACACATTCAATTTCAAGTTTGTTATACGTAATATTAATCACGAAAAATCATACTTATTTTTAAAAGCAAATCAAATCAAATAATAGTATTCAATATAAGTTGGTCCTTATATTAACAACAATTACATAAGTTTATGTACAACCGTTTCTAAATTAAAGCCTGACAGGGACGAAACGGCAAAACACACTCCCCGGTTTTTTTAACATGGTTCCCTTTAAATAGATGGGGTTGATTGAATACAATTATAAGCTATTATATTAAAAAAATTTGAACTTTTCATTTAATTTTGAAGTGTCAATATTAATTTATTTTGTAGATACTACGTGGTGAGAACTGGATGCCAATACGTCCTGGTTTTCACTCGTTAGAGTATTATAGGAAAAAACATAATAAGACAGAGGAACAATCAAAACCGACCGGACTCATTACAGAGTGAGTAAGTTTTGTACTACTGGTTTTATTCCCACATACAAAAATAAGTAGAATTCCCAAACGCAACTTTAATTTTGACGAGTTTTTTCGCATAACAATGTCATGCATCATAAGTTTATTATTGAAATGGTTGCTTTTATTATTATTTTCAGCCACGGGGACCTGTGGAAAGAATTCCGTTCAACGGTCAACCCGGTGATGCTTCAACCCAAAACCATAAAGCTTTACAGTAATGTGCTCGATGAAGTGGCACTTGACATGGTAGCGAGGTATGGACATTTATTAAAAATACTATTTAGGTACAAATGTAACTTTTTTAACATTAACTAATTTAGGCCGTCATGAAACATGATAAGTGATATTACAAAAAGTAATACCCTACATATTTTTCTAATGCCAATCGATTTAAAGAAACAATTTCGCTCACAATAATTGTATACTCGTATATACATGCTCATGCCATCCCAGAAGAGTCCCCGAACGGGTAAGCAGAGGTGTTGTAACAACAACACCCACATTTCACCGAATATGATTAAGTGCCGACGTGACAGAGGGTAAGTCCATCGCTGTCTTAGGCACTATACATACGTCTTTGAATTACTTCTCAGACATATGCAGGTTTCCACACGATTTTTCCTTCACCGTAAAGCACGTGGTGTGAAATCACTGCACATAAGTTTTTTTAGTAATACTCATCGGTACAGGCCCCCCTGGGATTCGAACTTGCGTCGCTTGAGTAGCTGGCGACTACTCAAACCCCTAGGCCACCGCGGCACAATCATTTTGAAATGAAAGTTTTACTATAATGTTAAGGCATATTGTTTTTGGCCATGATTCAGATTGCGATCAATCCGCGACGAAAACAACGTAATTAGGGGCGAGTTTGACGTTGAGATGAACTTGTGGGCCTTAGAGTCCATCGGTTCTGTTGCTCTCGGCTGTCGTCTTAACTGCTTCGATCCCAATCTCGCTGAGGGCTCCCCGGAGAGGCAGCTTATTCGGTGCATCCATGACTTCTTCAAAATATCTGAACAGCTGGACTTCAAACCAAGTCCATGGAAATATATCGCTACTCCCAAATTCAAAAGAGCTATGAAACTTTATGAAGAACAGGAAAAGTAAGTAATTGGAAGATTTTTAAATCTATGCCATAGAGTACACAGGTTCCATACGTACTATCGATAGGGTCAAACACGAACACATTATTTTTAAATTGATATGAAATATTTTAATTCTTTCAAGGAAACACTCACCAGTAATCAACATTATATTCACTCAGATAAAATATTCCATAAATCAGTTAATTATATAGTACTTACATATAATTTATAGTATTTTTTAGAAGTTCTGTCATATCCTGAATCATGCTGAATATCAGTAATTTATTTCAGCCTTATAAAATACTTCGTTAACAAAGGAATAGATAACATAAAATCAAACAAAAGTGTCCCTAAAACTGATGATGAAAAGGGTGTTTTGGAAAAACTGCTGGATATCAACGAAGATGTTGCCGTCATTATGGCATCCGATATGCTGTTTGCAGGAGTGGATACCGTAAGTTTCATCAAAGATAGAAAAGATACATTAAGTACCTACTTGTTTTTTTAAGTGACATTACCATACTGAAAACCACGCGATTTGTCTTAAAATATTGTGCAGCAGCAAAATCAATGAAGGACCAAAAACTTCTGTAGTAAATTTGAAACTTACTGTTCAAAATTGGTCACATATTTTTACAAATCAATAAAAACTGAAGTCATCATTCCCATACAGAATTATTTTCTCTGTTTAAATACATTGTTTTCCTAAACTAAGTTACGGAGTTTTAATAGGGTTCTTACTAACATTTAGAAGATATTGAACTTAAAGAAAGCAGAGGGAAGTCAACGTTTGTCTTCAAAATAAATCCGAAGCGAAGCGAGGCCGTGTCTTTAATTATAAAATAAAAAATAACTAACCTAAAATTCACATCCTGGAAAAAAGAGGCTAAAAAACCCAACATGACACGAACTGTATAGAAAGCCAAGACCCACAAACGTCAACTTAGAAACATTTAAGCAGCGAATCGGGTAATGAATGAAGTCGCAAAGACGGCCTATGCCTATTATCCTAATAGCATTCCAACTCCTATAAAATAATTTGACTTTAGTTTTGCTTTTGCAGGCTTCAAATACAATCACTGCCACATTGTACCTTCTGGCCAAGAACCCAGAGAAACAAATCAAATTACGGGACGAGTTGAATAGCGATCAACAGAAGAAACCCTACTTAAAGGCTTGCATTAAAGAGGCGATGAGGATTTTGCCTGTCGTCACTGGAAATATAAGACAAACCTCTAAGCAATACAATATTCTAGGATATAAGTTACCTATAGGTGTAAGTTCATCAGAGTTTCTGTTCAGCCCTATTGGTGTTGCTCTCTCATAAGACATTGCCACAAAATTAATGTGTTATCCACCAGTCTCGTCATATTTCACTTGACTTCCTATCTTTGTATTTCCTAAAAGATTAGCTATAGTGACGAATTTGTAAATCATATTCAGTATAGTCTACATTTGATTTTCTTCTCACATTATATTAAGAATCCAAATAAATATGCAGAATCTAAGTAGTATTGGCTTCAATATTTTATATTGATGAGGCAAATACCGCTGAACTGCATAGGCCCTGCAACTTTTAGAATTTTCACCGAATAACCTATTGAATGCTAAGTGCTATTACCAATTCATACTTGTTCTGTATTCTAAGAGTATACAATATTTGCAGACACAAGTAGTGTTCGCCCATTATGACATGGCGATGATGGAGGAACATTACCCTAAAGCTAAGGAGTACATTCCCGAGAGGTGGATAGCAGACAAGAGCGATCCCATGAACCACGGCAACGCTCATCCCTTCGCTTTTGCACCCTTCGGTTTCGGAGTTCGAAGCTGTATAGGTATCGAAATACTCATTGATACACACATATTATGATCTTACATCTATTTCTCGAATTGGCAGGCTTTTATTACACCCACCTTTCCTCAGGTATGTTTAAAGTCCCATACAATAAGGCGAGCTTATTGCCATTAACCGGGAACTAATCCAGACTCTGGGTTGTTACTGGGAAACGAATTCCTACCCTGGTATCGAACTCCGAACCTCGTGTTCCGCAGTAGCATTTGCGATAGATAGACCAACGAGTCAGTACTTGCTGATATCACTTAGTACAATTACAATATGTGTTTTCTTCGAATTTGCATTGTAGACTGCTTTGAGAACTTAACTCAAATAAACATTTCTCATTGAGTGAGAACCTAGACGACTTTTCATGTCTTTGCGTTTTTTTCCGACCAGAATATTTATATAAACCTATATCTATCTGGTATTGTTATTTTTTTTATCTCTTTGATTTTGTTTTATAATGACTTGCATGCTAATACAATTTGTCACTATTGTGAATATTTATACCTATTATCAAATTTGATTTTGTATTATGATTTCATTATGATTTATATTGTTTCGATGTTATGTACATGATGCCTGGCTGAGTTTCTTGCCGGTTCTTCTCAGAAGGCTAGTTTCCGAACCGGTGGTAAATTCTCGACTTTCATAAGTGCCTTACCAGGGCCTAAACTGAATAAATATTTTTCATTTTCATTTTCATTTTCATTTCGTTTGAAAAAAAATGAGGACAGATATGAGAGCCTGCATTGATTACATTTAGATTGTTATAGAGATCCTCATTGGAATCACTGTAAAATATTATAAGAGGAATTTGATCCATTGTTTCTTCTCTTGTCAGGCTTTTATATAAAAACGGGTCTACTCTTAAAATATGTCGTTACAGCGGTTGAGTTTGAATTTCAATTTCAGGTCGCAGAATAGCGGAGCTGGAAGTGGAAACCTTTCTCACGAGGATGATACAGAACTTCCACGTGGACTGGACCGGACCTCCCATCAAGACTGTCCAAACATCCCTCAACTACATGAAGGGAACCTTCCACTTCACCATCAAGGATGTTTAAATATTAGATCCCTTGTTATATAACATAGTCTAAGATAATCCTTGGTTTAACAGTAGCTTTTTCTCTCTGTGATACTGATTTATAATTGGATTATATATCGGAATAGTGTTTAAACTATATATTGTAACTAGCTGTGCCTTGCGGTTTCACCCGCGTAGATTTAGTTTCATACTTATTGTCAAGGAACCCTAATATTTTTAAGAAATAAAGGTAGCCTAATTTACTCCTTGAAACATCAACTACCTGCCAGTCCCGTTAAAATCGGTCCAGCCGTTTCGGAGATTACCCGGAACAAACAGACAGACAGACAGACAGAGAAAATATTTATAAACTTGGTTTTTTGTGTCAGTATCGTGTATACTTTCAGATGCATTTAGGGAAAAACTGTTATTTTGGATTTACAAACAGACACTTCAATTTTATTTATCTGTATGTATAGATATAGATGAGGCGGTTTAGCACGACGATATAACGAAAGATAATACAGCGAACGTGAGTGGAAGAGTCGGTAGAAGATTTCAAAGGAAGAATTTGGAGATTTCGTGTCTGAAGGAGCCGCGTTAATGTGGACGAAGCGAAACATAAAATAAATGACACTCATCTGTTTACGAATAACTATAAGCAGGGTTAAGTTTCAAAGATATTTATTTAATTTTTATTTTATACATCAATATTGAATGTTATATTTTTATTTACTCACTATAAATTAAAATGCATTTTATAACAATGAATAAAAAATATGATTCTTCTTTTAATAAGCCTATAAATTTGTTGGATGGTTAGACACTGACAGATTTATATGCACCTGTCTCGCACGATGAGCGAGATTTGCCTCCATGCTTATATCCATAGAATTAAAAACCTTTCACAAATCTATTTTTAAACCAAATGTTATTGCCACTACTTATTCCAATTCAAAAATGGAGGAAATTCCATTTGTATTCCCAATAGTTCCCCATTAAAATACACGCTAATTGAAATAAAAATACGAGGAACGTACTAGAAAAAGATACCCTACATTACTTATAGGGCTTAGTGGCGCCAAAGAGTGGATTGGGAGTGGAGGCATAATCCCCTTTCAAGGCATTTGCTTAGGCTTTTACCGAGAGGGTCAATGTGTGAGTGTATTGAACATACATACACTGACTATCCCACCGCCACACAATGATATAATCACTGAACTGTGAGAGATCTTAGGATTATGGACTTTGTGTAATTTTTTTACCTAATAACTTATTGCCCCAACCAACTTCTTATTGATATTAAAAAAATGTATGTATGGATGTTTGGTACTCTTTCACGCAAAAACTACTCAACGGATTTTGGTGAAACTTTACAATAATATAGCTTATACATTACATCTGAATAACACAGTAAACATGGGCTAATATTTATAAAGATATTGTGTGAATTGTCAAAATATAAAGATAAGTCAAATCCTGCGCAGACGGTGTTACTGGCACCCTAATTTTAATAAAACACGGGTACATACAACAGCGGTAGCATTTCATACCAAGTGCAATTTAAATCAATAATGTCTTCATTTTGATTGTTTTGTTCAATAAGATTAAAGAATAAGAGTTCAAAAATAGCAAAACTACTTATATTTATAATTATTAATCACGCAACAAATGTATCTGGATTCTTAAAATGATTCGGAAAAATGCGAACAGCTTTTCCCTATCGAAATTATCAAATTCAGGCATTTCAATATCCTTGCTTTGATAAGATATGATAGAGGAAGTGTCTTTGTTAGCTTATCCTCATTTTCCCTATCTACGGATCGTCGTAATATTTTTCATAAAAATGGAAAATAAGCTTTAGGGCGTCATGTTTCCTTTCTCTCTCGTGCGTTACAATAGAGTAGTAGATAACGTGATTTGCATAAAAAATGGTATAGTATTTTACAGGGGGTCCTGAATGACACACAGCGTAGGTATATTACCCAATCCACTATAATGGTTGCGTGGGACAATGGCTTATATAGGGTCATCTCGAGCTACACAATTGTAAATACCCCACATCCAAATCTATATGATTAGTACAAGCTTTGCCCGCGGTTTCACTCGCGTTAACATAATCTGATGCTTTATGCCGCGCACTCTTTTTCTAAAATAAAGCATCCTTAGATACTCCTTGAAACATCAGCTATTTCAAAGATTAGCCGGAACAAACAGGCAGACAGAAAAATAAATTAAAAAAGACTTTATTACCCTATAAATAATGCATATTATGAAAAGTTATTTTGGATTTACATTATATTATTATCTTTATAGATGTATAAATAGATAGATACTTACATATTTCCCGCGAGATCGTCCAAATACGAGTGTAACACGGAGTGGCAGGCCCATAACAGGTTCACCTTCAATCATGGCAATCTGTGATCAATCTGCACTCAATATTCATAGCTCCGGCCGGTGGGTATGAATATAAACAGCTTCTATCATCCTGCAGGCGCTCCACCAATCTGATCTCTCACACAACCATACTATATATTCTATAGATAGTATCTGCATTAAGACTAAAAGGGTATTAGTGACCTCATATCGATAGAGCGAGAAATTTTGATTAATATTAGCGGACGTCACGCGGTTTCACCCTCGTAGTTCCCGTTCTCGTGGGTGTACAGGGATAAAATATAGCCCATGTTACTCGCTGATTCAGTATAGATATAGATTGCAAAGCCGAGATTTTTATATACAACCCCCATTGAAATCTCTTAGCAAAATAGCTACGATTTAAAATGTTCAACTCCTATCTAACTCTCTTAGGAGTGGCTCTTAAAAAGCCTTTCTTAGTGAACTTTTATACCTACACCTCAACAAGAACACTCTCATAGTTGTATGTTTCTAGGCTAAGCGGCTAATGTAAGTCAGTCAGTCAGGATTATTATTACTTTGAATTTTATATGTAAAAATGTGTTGTAATTTAAGACTGTGAAGAAAAGTGGGGAGTGAAAATTGTTGTATTATGAATGTTACTGTTACACAGAGTATATAAAATAGAACGAATACTGTCTTTATGTTTTCCTGTGGACACGCCATTGGAACTCTGTGGATCAATATCAATTTATCGATATAGAGCAGTAGTGCCTGTGGAAACCAATAACTTTAAAAAAAAATTGTCCACCTTTAGATTACGAGGGATTTTCGAAAGTCTCAAGGCCGTTTCCGTTACGACTGTACGTGTAATACCTTTCTGCCACTCCAAATTACGTGTTGAAAGTACTTGTATACTAAAATATTGTACTACAATAAACGTTCTATAAGTTGACACCAGTCTCCTTATTTCACAGTCACACTACACAAGAGTAGGTATGTTATTTACAGCGTCCTCCTCCGCAAAAATATGGTAGCAGATCTTAAAGTTTAGGAAACACTGTCCAACAAAATTTATACTATTTCCCAACTAGAGTAGAAAGCACTAGATACAACTTAAACCCGACCGCAAGTTTTATTTTAAAAGGAGTTAAAAGTTAGACATTGCGGTGACCAAGCAGACTTTATTCGTTTCGCTCTTGTTCACTAACAGAGGCTGCAATCTGAATTGTAAATGATGCTGAATCCAGGAACTGCAGCTCTTACAAACAAGCTTTGTGACCTACGGGCTTTGCATGTTAATCGCAGATTGCATCTTTCATGAATACCTAATAAATTCTTTCTAGGGCTGCCAATCGTTAAGCTATAACTAGCACTCAAATATTCATTAGTTGTAAAGAATATTGCAAAAATGTAGACAAGTAATGGAAGCCTCAAAGTCAAAGCCTCTCTGGAAAAAAATAAACAAGCCAAAAGTCTGTTAACCAACGTTTTAAATTTAGAAAAGCTACGAAGAAAAGATTTGAAGTGTCTGCTTGTAATTCCAAATTAATTGATGTTCACTACAAGAAAGTACGTATATGAAGTATAAGGTACATTCATAAAAAACTAATTTTCTATGTCTGCTGATAGCAAATGTTACAAGGAGTGACATAGGCTACTTTTGTATTGAAAAAAAATATTGGGTTTCCGCGAAATGAATCCGGGAAGATACTAATACAAACTATTTATTTATATTAAGAGCAATAATGGTATTTATAACACAATATGATATCGCTAGGTAGATTAAGTAAGACACTGGCTTGAAGGGTCCAATAGTCGACCGTTTGATGTTTGTTCGCGCCCGAGGGTGATAATTGGACCTTTGCCTTTATCAGGCTCGCACACTCGAATCACAAAACAGAAACGATACAAAATGTCAGCTTCCTACTTTGCTTAGCTTCTTGGTCAAAACTGTCCCCTAAGTATTGGTTTGAATATGTTTATATCCTCGACAAAATTTATTTATTTCCTCATATTTAATGGAGTCGTAGAATCGTAGTAAGAAGCAAAAACACGAGCATAGGTTACGTTGACGACATTGGTATAAATCAAGTAGGTACATGAAAAATATTAGAAATATGTTACGTGCACTAGATTTACGCCAACTAGGTTGTTAAGAGTTAAATTTATCAAGACTTAATTGGGGTATTGAATGCACACAATCAAAGACACGTGCGTATAACGATCGACTCAAGTCATGTGTACCTTTGCTTTAACGGCCTGTACCTGTGCACGAATATTCAGTTAATGTTAGGGAGCCGCCCTTCTTTATATTTTAATTTTGTGTTCGAATACTCGATCTATTCATAACGACGAATTCTAGTTATATTGCTGCAATTGAAATAGCTTTTGTGTGATTTATTTGAAAGGGGTCTATGGAACTATAGGTAAATGATTAGCCGGAATAGCGTATTTAATTGCATTTAATTGCATATTAAGGGTATTTTTATTATCTCACGACATGGTCAGTGACAAAACAATATAAATTGAAGATAAAAGTGTGCTAAAAGACAAAATGTATTAATATATTGATTTATATAATATAGGACACTCATAATAACTATACAAAATTGTTAAATGGGTTCAAAACAATAAGTAATTATTATAATAACAACCTAGCGTTCCTCTAGAGCCTCTATCCAAGGAATAAGAAGTCCTGAGATAGAGCTAAAAAGTGTCTAGTATAATTGATATTCTATTTCGTTTTTTTAGATGCAACGCTTGTATTTAATTGTAGAAAATTACAAGTTATAAATTATATGCAATTATTATAAGTCTCTGGTGACAAGACGGCTGGGGCTTTTCTTGCTGAGAGAAACAGCATTGCTATTCAACGTGGCAATGCTGCCAGCCTTCTTGGCACAATTTTTCTACTTGTAATTAGTTTTATGTACCGTTCCCTGTATATATAATTAAACTCTTATTTAATAAACTAGCTGTGCCCCGCGGTTTCACCCGCGTAGATTTAGTTTCATCCTTATTGTCGCGGAACTAAGAGTGGTCTAAGTTACTCCATGAAACATCAGCTACCTGCCAGTGAAAGTCCCGTTGAAATCGGTCCAGCCATTTCAGAGATTACCCGGAACAAACAGACAGACAGAGAAAAAATTTAATACTTGGTTTTTTAGTATCAGTAGCGTGTATACTTTCATACGCATTTAGTGAAAAGCTGTTATTTTGGAATTACAAACAGACACTTAAATTTTATTTATCTGTATGTATAGATGTATAGATGAATAGATGTCTAACCATTAATTTACAATTCCGTATCCCAGAAGCAATTTTACAAATGTATCTCCACATCAATTCGAAGGGTTGCTTAAAAATCTGTAGTGTTACATTGTTTGTGAAACGGGGCGAGCGGTCATTTCTCTCTGCCAATCACTCGCTCCACGAAATTTATGGGCTCGAACATGTAAGGCCCATTTTTCTTACTGTGACGTTTCACACGAAACAAATACCAACTGGGGTTTGGTGAGCGGAGTTCAATCCTTTTATTGAATAGCTCTGACGTATTGACTTCGATATAGAAACTTTATAAAACTTGTACATATTAATTGGTCCCTTTTTTCTTCGTACTTTACTGAGTTACGTTACTAGTAATTTACAAAGAAAGAATATTCTTCGTTCATTACCCGGTTTTGTACAAAGAAGTGGCTGTTCTTACTGCAGTGTTCCAAGTTTTCCAACAATAACAAATGAACATCGAACTTGGTGCATAGACCTAATCTCATGGGTTGCTTAACCCTATTTTTTTAAATAAAGGTAGGCGACGTTCCTCCTTGCAACATCAGCTATCTGCCAGTGCCACTAATATCAGTCCAGCCGTTTCAGATATAACGGAACAATCAGGCAGAGATTTTATTTGAATCATTTTTTTTAATGTAAGGCCGTAAATACTTTCAAATGCAGTAAATACTAAAAAGCTATTAATATGGAGTTACAATCAGTCACTTCAGTTTTATTAATCTACTAGCTGTGCCCTGCGGTTTCACCCGCGTAGATTTAGTTTAATGCTCCATGTCGCGGAACCCTAATATTTTTAATAAATAAAAGTAGCCCAAGTTACTCCTTGAAACATCAGCTACCTACCAGTGCAAGTCCCGTTAAAATCCGTCCAGCGGTTTCAGAGATTACCCGGAACAAACAGACAGACAGAGAAAATTTTTAAAACTTGGTTTTTTAGTGTCAGTAGCGTGTATACTTTCATATGCATTGAGTGAAAAGTTGTAATTTTGGAATTACAAACAGACACTTCAATTGTATTTATCTGTATAGATGTATAGATATAGGTTTTAATGTAAATAGAAAATTAATATAAAAGTAAGTACATTATCATAATGCCCGCGCCGCGCTAAGTCCCCAAAAATGTGGGCAGAGAGAAAAAACGCTCTAGATTTACATGTAAATGTATTACCCTTTTCGTTACGTCAGCATTCATCAGTCTTTTCTTACATGTCGGCTGGATTATTACCTTTGTCACAACAAGGCAAGGTAGGTATCACCCGCCGACGTAGGGGCCGTCACGAACTTATGTAAAAGGTAACTGCGCATGTATTTATTTCGTGTCGCACTATACGGACAGTCAGAGACGGACTCATATATTTTTTTTATAAAAAAAGGAAAACACCTTCACGAGGTAACAAAAAAAAATGTGAAATACATTACTTAGGTACTTACTTAATTTTGAAGTTGGTGTTGAGTAACTTTTACATAAGTCGTGACTGTTTCCTTTTTTATAATTTTTTTTAACTTTTCTGTAGCTTTTTGCAAAGTGCACCTACACAGTATGACGCGTCGCGAACAAATACATGCACAGTTATCCCCACAGTTTTCGCTCAGAGCTTGTTCAATTTATTGTATTAATAAGTAGTAGATAGTATAAGTACTACTCATTGCTGGCCATGTAAAAAAAGAAAAAATAAAAAACTCAAATATTGAATGATTATAAATTGACATTTTGTTTTACTACACTCTGGGCCGGATTTAAATTTGTGCCGCCCTGGGGCACTGAAGAAAATGCCGCCCTTAAATTTTATTTTAATAATTTTGATATCTTATTTTTTAAGAATTAGAATACCTAATATTATCTCACTTTCCAAATTTTTCCGCACTAGAAAATTTGCCGCCCTGGGCACTAGCCCCGACTGTCCCTAGTATAAATCCACCACTATACTTGTAAATCTTCTTGTTACTATATTGTTTTGTGTAAATATACCGAAGAAAACATTTATGGATTAACTTTAAGGTTTATTCGGAGCTCATTACTGGTGATAGGTCCTATAGCTGTATAACGTAACTACGCTATCACTAGTAAGCAACACGTAGTAATAATTAGTTTACTACAGTGTAGGTACGGAATTGCCTGGTGCAAACTTCGATAAGCTATGCATAATTATTATGCATCAAATTGACCTGCAGTATGTCAGCGTGCGATGGCTCCCGTTCATGCATTATTCATTAATGCTCAGGCTTGTCGTCTACCGAGTACCTGCACTTAAATTATGTTAGGTTACCTCCTTTGCTTATAAATGTGATTGCAAGCAAAATCTTAGAATATTAGAGGCTCTATTATACCTATTTAACGCTTTGGATGTACTTGAAGATTATAACTCATTCTAGTTTCATTATCTGTGTAATCTGCGGCGTTATTCTGTAAGGTTTCTCAGCGTCGCACTTGTCGTCGAGTTTCGGTTTCGAAGATATGATTTTTTACCCCATTAGTCTGGGAACATGTATAAATTTGCCACAATTTAATCTTGAAGAATATCGCGGCTGCTATTCTAGGCGTCACGGGTTTGGACCCTCCGATGTCCGTGCAATCATTTATAAGATTAACGTTTTGTGTTCGCTGTATAGAATCAGGCGTTACATTGCTGAACTTCATTTAAACATTATGCTCACGCCTGGGGCCTTACCATGAGCTCTTATTGCCATGATAGTTTCACTCATTTATGTGACGTGCATACATCTGTCACTGTCGCACAACTGAATTAACATTGCAATAAGAGCTCATGGTTGGGCCGCTGTATTCCCTGAATGGGTAGGCCGAGGTGTAGGTCTATCTATATTTCGCCAGCTATGTTTTTGTCCCATTTAATAGAGGCCGTGCCTATAGTCATTACCCGGGCACTAATCCAGACTGGGACATTACAGATGGTAAAACCTAACAACACTTTGCCCGACTCGTGTCTCGCGACTACTAGACCCTAACACATAAAATACGTATATTTGACAACTGTATAATTTTCAAAGGTAAAAAAAGAACAACAGTAAAAAACGTATTAATGGTATTATATAAAGTAGTTTTCAACACCGTGATTGATCTTAGCGTGGTGATATACTTACAGCCTTCCTTGATAAATTGACTATGTAACAAAGATTTTTTTTTTCTATTCGGACTAGTAGGTAATTCCTGAGATTAGCGCGTTTAAGCAAACAAACAAACAATTATAACTCTTTAGCTTGATATATAATAACTAGCTGTGCCCCGCGGTGTCACCCGCGTATAAAATCAAATCAAAATCAAAATCAAAAAGTTTTATTCAACATAAGGGACACTTGGAACACTTATTGAACGTCATTTTTCTTACGCTAACTTAAGTTAATTTACTACCGTTTCCAAAAGTAAGCCTGTCAGGAGAAGAAACGGCGAAACAAACTCCCCGGTTTTTTTTTTTACATGTGTCCCTTCTATATACATAGGGTTGTTTAAGTACATTTCAATGGAAGAGTGAGCAACTCATTGCCATGTTTGGCTATCATCAATATACTCAGTTACACTATAATATGCTTTTTCACAAAGTTTCTGTTTGATGCTTGCCTTAAAACTTAAAAATGGTAGTTCACAAATTTTTAATGGTAGTTTATTGAAAAGGCGTATACTTTGCCCCACAAAAGAGTTACTAGTTTTGTGCAGTCTAGTCACAGGGACACGGAGTTTATCCCTCTTGCGTGTATTTATATTGTGCATATCACTATTTTTCTTAAAACTATCTATATTCTTTCTTACATATATCAAATTTTCAAATATGTATTGACATGCCACAGTCATTATCCCTATTTCTTTAAACTTCTCTCTGAGAGAATCTCTAGATTTGAGTTTATAGATTGCACGAACAACCCGTTTCTGCAGCACAAAGATAGAACTGATGTCAGTAGCATTTCCCCATAAAAGGATGCCATAAGACATAACACTATGGAAATAACTAAAATAGACCAACCGAGCTGTGTTTATATCAGTTAGGTGTCTAATTTTCCTTACTGCGAATGCTGCAGAACTGAGTCTTTTCGACAATCCAGCTATATGGGGCCCCCATTGCAATTTATGATCCAATGTAACTCCAAGGAAAACTGTTGTTTCAACAAGGTCCAACACTTCGTCGTTGATAAGTACATTGGTTTGCACTTGTTTCACATTTGGCATAGTGAACTTGACACATTTCGTTTTTTTACTATTGAGTACTAAGTTATTAGCGCTGAACCAATGTACTACATCAGAGAGAGCATTATTCACATCGTCAAAGTTAGCTTTTTGCCGGTCTATCTTAAAAATCAGAGAAGTATCATCAGCAAATAATACAATATCGTGTTTATTGCTTACCATGTAAGGTAAATCATTAATATAAGTTAAAAAGAGAAACGGACCAAGAATTGAACCCTGTGGAACACCCATCTCTACTGGGCACCCCGGAGATGTTACGCCATGTATATCGACTTTTTGTATTCTATTACTTAGATATGAAGATATAAGTTTTAGAGCCAGGTCTCTTACACCGTAGTGATCTAACTTCCTGATCAACGTTTCATGGTGCACACAATCAAAGGCTTTAGATAGATCACAGAATACACCTAGAGCATCCTGTGAAGCTTCCCAAGCTTCAAGAATTTTTCTAATGAGCTCGACACCTGCATCGGTAGTCGAGCGACCCTTTGTGAAACCGTATTGTTTAGTGTGCATCAAATTATGTTCATTAAAAAAGGCTAAAAGTTGATTAAGTATTAGTTTTTCAAAAATTTTACTGAAAATTGGCAGTATTGATATAGGTCTAAAGTTCGTAGGGTCGTTAATACTACCAGCTTTTAATAAAGGAATTATTTTACTATACTTCATTTGATCAGGAAATTCACCACTTTCAATACAAACATTAAATAATAAAGCTAGATCAGTAGCAACAATATCAATAATACTATTGAGTACTTTAACAGAAAGTCCCCATAAATCAGCTGACTTCTTCATATCTAGCGTTTCAAAAGTTTTGACAATGTCTCTCGGGGTAACAGTTTTAAACTTAAATGCAACGTTACATTTATCCACATGCATTTTTAAAATGGCTTCTGCTGCTGCAGGAGACGAATTTAAGACTTTAGTTAATGAAACTGGTATATCAGCAAAGAATGTCTCAAAAGTAGTTGCCACATCAATATCAGTCTTAATTATATGATCATTAATTTTTAGAGTTATTGAGTCATTCTTAGGAGAAGTTTTTCCAGTTTCAGAATTAATAATGTCCCAAGTTGTTTTAGTTACATTGGAGGACTTCAAAATTTTATTTCTCACAGCAATAGACTTGGCGTCTGAACAAACCTTTTTAAATAATTTTGAGTAATTTTTAACATAATTTGTAAATTCCAAATTAAAATTAATAGATTTTTCTTGATAAAGATCATACAGCCTTCGTCTACTTATGTGAATGCCTGGGGTAGCCCACTCACTAAACGACAAACGTTTTCCCAATATATATTTAGTTTCATCCTTATTGTCGCGGATCCCTAATATTTTTAATAAATGAAAGAAGCCTAAGATACTCCTTGAAACATCAGCTACCTACCAGTGAAAGTCCTGTTAATCCGTCCAGCCGTTTCAGAGATTACCCGGATCAAAGAGACAGACAGACATACAGACAGACAGACAGACAGAGAAACATTTTAAAACTTGTTTTTTTAGTGTCAGTAGCGTTTATACTTTCATACGCATTTAGTGAAAAGCTGTAATTTTGGAATTACAAACAGACACTTCAATTTTATTTATCTGTACTGTATGTACTGTATAGATGTATAGATATCATACATTATTACATACAACATACATACATCATATAGTATTATCATACAATGTACTTACAAAATGTTATGACAGGAAGCCACAGTAGATAAAAATTGAATAATGATTCTTATTACCACAACAGTAACTGTATTGTAGATTGTATATTTAAAAAGTATAAAGGCTTGTCCGTGAAATATGCTTATCATATATCTACGAAAATTGGTATTGGTATAATACTTATAATTTGCTCTCCACTATATTTTTAAAGAGTTTTTTTTTTGTATAGACTGCAGAATTGCTTTGTTATGATGTTGTTATATTTGTACCGTGATTATTTTCCGTCCTTTTCTAAAATATTTTCGATCAGAACTACTACTTCTTCTTCTTCGTCTTAGCGTTTTCCCGGCATGGTGCTGGGCTCCGTTTTCCTGCTCTCTCTTCTCCACTTTGCTCGGTTATTGGCATTCTCTTCGATTAAAACTACTACTATTTGGATTAAATTAAAGTAAATAGAGATTTAAGGAAATACATTGTTTATGGACAATACTTCAACAAACGTCCAATAATATCGGGGCTTCCCCGAGTGCGGAGCATTGTGATTGGTCAAACGATGCATCAACACGAATCAGCCAATGGCCATGTGACACGTATAAGATTTTTGTTTTGCCAAAATAACTCAATTATTGTATGAAGTAGCCAAATATTAACATTTTAAATCATAGATTACGCCCTTTTGAAGCGAATAGTACATCGTTTGTTTGTAAACTCTGATTAAATCTATATGAAAACACGAATTGAAATTTGAGTTCTAAATCGCGCTAGTGAAGTTTTCCTTTGAGTTTGCTTAAATAGCACACATAAGTAATAACTGTTGGTCCTCCCCGGGGTACTCTTCATCGACCGAAACGCTGGTCGCGGCCTCGCACACCTTAGTTCATGTGGCCCACGGACGCTTATCCATGATCACACGTACTTTCATGGAATGTTAAGACAATCGTAGAATCTCTCTTGGGTAAGTTTGGCGTTCGTGGCGCCGCACGGAGCTCTGGCATGTAGCGGGGCGAGTGCGCGACCAGCGGTGGTTCCTAGGGACCGCGGTAGCGTGGCGGCGGCCTCGGCCCGCGCCGGCGCTTGGCTACCGCGCTTGGAAGACGAAGGTACCCGGGGGAGGCACCCGCTGAAGGAAAGCAGCGTTAACAATTACTCCAAACAAACCTCAAAAACAAAACAAACCTTTTGCTATTTATGTTACTAATGAAAGTTTTACTTAATAAACTTATTATTATAAGATATATAGTATTTTGGAGCTCGAAATAATTCGACTTTTACGCGTGGTTGAACTTGAAATAGTTATAACAAGTAACGTTGTTATAACTGTTATAATGTAAACAAGTAAAATTTTACTTTTTGAAAATGTGCCTAAAAATGATAAGGTACTTTATACTATGGTGAAAAAAAATGTATGGATCAAATATCTACGTTATATTTTTAGTAGGTTGGTTACTTTTTATTAGAAATGTTGTCAATTAAAAAATGGAATAATAAACTGTAAATTTAAATCTAAGAATGCAACTGTTTTCTGTAATATAGGTACAAAAGCTTGATGAAATATATGGTTATAATTTGACGTTTGTAAAGTCCAAAAGAATTGTTGCTAGTGGAATTTTTCGAGCACTCCAACCGTACGAAATAAAAAATAATCCTTAGCCTTTTAAAAGCTTTACTCCCATTTATCAACAGTTGAAGGTCACCTCAGAGGGTACGTTAACGACACCTGTCAATGTGTGAAAGTAGGGTTATACCGTTATATGCGGTTAAATTGTGTTTCCCAAGATCGGACCTTGGGTAATAGCGGATCACCGAGGCGTTGACCTTAGTCCCTCATCAATCGATTTGCACTATTTTCTTTTCAACCATTTCTTGTTTAGGGTATTAACACCACCTACTCTACGCTTAGGTGAGAAGTGGAACGGCTACTGTTTTGCCTACATTACCTACGTACTTTTGTTCATGAGTTTTATGTGTCCCATGGTTCTTCTCATATGGCTAGTTTCCGAACCGCTAGTAAATTCTCTATAAACTGAACAAATATTTTTCATTTTCATTTTCATATAGATACACCATCCGCCGCGGGGGCAGTGAAAGAGTTAAGTCGGACTCGCACCGACTAAACTCCTCGGTGTTCCTCCTGGTCGCTAAGTGGGGGGTGCACGTGATATGTTTTCACATGCTTCGCCGTGAGTTCTGTTCCTATCCTATCCATCTTTTCCAATATTTAGTCTCGCCTTATCTATACCCATTGTTGCGAGCGCCATCTACACGACATCGTTAGAACTAATCTACAACGCGCATGCGCAGTCGAGGTGCGCAGCGCCATCTTTGGGAGTGTACGGAATACATTTTTTTTGTATTAACTTGTAACTGAGCGTAGTGAACACGTCTTTGATCACTGTCAACCATAAGAGGAACATGTAAAATACAAGCGTTGTTATTTCAAATCGTTTTTAATTATTTCACAATAATATACGTTCCACACAATACTGGAACCCCTCGGCAAGCACCCTGGACGCATAACAAGAACACAAGCCCAAACACCCATTCCTTTCTACGTACCAATTTCCAATTTATATTATTACCATTTCAAGGAGAGGTAAGTTTTAATCAAAGTAAAAAATATTATTAAAAATACACCAATGAATTTATACCTTCGTATTTTTACAGTCGGCTTTTACAGAAATCCGGTGGAAGAAAAACGAGATAAATGTATGAAACAAGAATACTAATGCAACGGAACAAAAGTCCGTTTGTGTTTCCAAGAGAATGTTTTATCGCCGACTTGTATTTGCGAAGGAACACGTAAAAACATAGAATTAGCGCATTAAAATTCTACCATTATTTTCATCTGCGCCTCATTATCATTCTCAAAGCTTCAAAAGTTTTTCCTCTTCACGATTGTTGGCGGAACGAGAGGAAATATCATCCATTCTTGGCTGATTCTTAGTAGGTATTTGTAATTCTAAGTCCCGACTTTGATAAAATATTTTAATTTTTTATTCAACCTGGGTTTCACTGTCTCTTTGAAGTTTCATAATCATCTGCATTTATTCGAGATTTCAAGTTGGACTTAACTTGCCTTTCGACTTTGTTAATTAAAATTGTATGATTCTTTCGGAAGCGACTTTTCTTGTTGAAGATACTTCCTTCGTCCAGTTTTTATTTTGTTTAACTTTCGTCTAAAGGATGGAATACAAAGTTACTCACAGCGGTAAACCATATTTTTTAATAAGGCACTTATTCAGACTCCAAGCCGCTACTGGAAAATTACAGTTACAATTTCCCAAATGACGCTACTTAAATCATCTGTCTTAGATGTTAGAGGCCATATATATAAACCATCATCATCTCCCTGACCTTATCCCATGTCTTTGGGGTCAGCACTTGATTCAACCCGATGTGGCTGATCACCTGATTTTTATACGAAGCGACTGCCATCTGACCTTCGTAACCATATATATAAATATATAGTAAAAATTATAAGATTATTATTTTATTATTTCCTCCATAAAACATGTCTGAAATCATAGAATACGCAAAGGTATATGTTAGAAATCCAGAGATTTTGTTAAGCCCATATATGAGCTTATCTAGATCCATCCATTTCCTCAGGCTCGGGGATCCATCAGGTTTATCGAGAGAGAAAATGGACTTCTATTCACCGAAAGGATTTAAGATCCATTGAGTCTAGTACAGGGTGTCCTGAATGCCATCATTTATTCCGCAAGTTACGCATTATAAAGGTGAAACTGAATTTGCCTACAACATTTCAGAGGTCAGACTGAGATGAGTTTAGTGAAACACTGTTGTTATTTGGAATTATAAACAGACAATTCAATTTATTTATCTGTACATATGAAAATGAAAATGAAAATGAAAATGAAAAATATTTATTCAGTTTAGGCCCTGGTAAGGCACTTATGAAAGTCGAGAATTTACCACCGGTTCGGAAACTAGCCTTCTGAGAAGAACCGGCAAGAAACTCAGCCAGGCATCATGTACATAACATCGAAACAATATAAATCATAATGAAATCATAATACAAAATCAAATTTGATAATAGGTATAAATATTCACAATAGTGACAAATTGTATTAGCATGCAAGTCATTATAAAACAAAATCAAAGAGATAAAAAAATAACAATACCAGATAGATTTACAAGTGTTTGCATACCATGTATTTGCCAGGAGCTACTTGTGCAGAGTGATTTACGTCTTTTATTTATTGTCATTTATATAATCCGAAATTTTATAATATGCTTTCTTCATCAAAACAGTTTTGACATGTGTTTTAAATTTATCATAATTTAACGCGATTATTGATTGTGGGATTTTATTGTACATATACATATGTTCATAGCATAGAAACACCCACTTTTCACCGAAGATTATTTAGTGCCAACGGATGGTGAGTCTCAGGCATTATAAATACATCACTGAAATACTTCTCAGACATATGCAGGTTTCCTTCCTGGTATGAAATCACTGCACATAAGTTTTTAGAAATACTCATTTGTACGGGCCCCGCAGGGACTGCTCAAAGGCCACGGCCACCACGGCTGTCATGGCGATTCCAATTCATACTTTTTAAAGATTACTAACCACGCTCTGTAGGTCTAAAAAGGCCACTTTGGGAGAATCATAATATGATTCATCACCGAAATGACAAAATGGTCACTTAAGTGCAATTCATATTTATGATTTACGAATGAATACAATAATTGTAGATGTTAGTCCCTATGTAACTTTTTATGGTTCTGCTATTTGTCACAAAACTAATTCATATTTTGTGGACCATTTTAGGAATCTTCATAGGAAAGTGTCAAACAGGTGAATTGCGAAATATGAATTATTCCTGAATCATATTCGGATCACATTATGATTCTCCCAAAGTGGCCGTTTTAGACCTACTGCTCATCCGACAGCTAAAGCTTTCACAGTTATACATTTTACCAATCCGGCCTTATAAAGTCTTTTGTAGCTAATATTACTAAGAGCTAAGCAATAAAGCAGGATTCCAAACCAATTCAAAGAGAGTATTTTTCAACCAAATAAAACCCGATCGCTACTTGAGCTAAGCAAACATCGCCAGTAATAAGGGTAAAAGCCCGCGGCGTCCGCCCCTGTCACGTGTCACAACTACTTATTGCCATCATATATTACTGAACAACACTTTGTGTTTCATACTAATATCATTATATTTATGTTATGGTCTCTAATATACAACATAATGTCAAAGAGAATCACAGTTTTTTTTTTTATTGAGTCTTTCATTAAAAAAAACTTAACCAAGTTCAAAAATTATGTGGAACTAGCTGTGCCCCGTGTTTTCACCCGCGTAGACTTAATTTTATGGGTGGACCTCGGAACCCATTTTGTTTTTTAAATAAAAGTCACTCTTTGTAATATTAGCTATCTGTCATTTTTTTATTCCATTATTTCTATTGAAACTTCATATATTGGTGTTGTAAATCTTCTTATAGCTATTGTTTTTGTGTAAATATAATACAGTTAGGTATTGAAAGTTATTTATTTTATTGGAATTGGTTACAACTAACGAAGAAAACGTTTATGAATAAGCTAAGGGTTTATTCATACGGTTATTGTTTTTAATTGCTTTCTTTTGTGATTACCGTATATATATACTTTCTTATATGTATTTAGTGAAAAGCTGTTAATTTGAAATTACAAACAGACACTTCTATTTTATTAATCGGTCTAGACTAACACTATGTTCCCTAATAGAACATAATTTCAAAGAGAATCAGAGGAAATCATGTAAAAAATAACCTTAACCAAGTTCAAATAGAGAACAATAAAATTATGTGGAATTAATTACTCGCTTTACTTTTGTAGTCGGTGCTTGGTACCGAGTTTGCTAAATGCAAAATGAACTTCAAAAGCAAGTAAGTAATTAATTTTACCTTTAACTTTTTTAAGGCGGATTAAATTTTTATTTTTTTTCGCTGTTCAATGGCTTATTGCAAAGTTCATCTTTACAGTCGCGTTATTCTGTAAGGTTTATCAGTGTCAAACTAGACGGTGTCGGTTTCAATCATGGAAAATTGATACATAATCTATACAGATAAATAAAATTGGAGTGTCTGTTTGTAATTCCAAAATAACAGCTTTTCACTTTGACTGGCAGGTAGCTGATGATTCAAGGAGTAACTTAGGCTACTTTTATTTATTAAAAATATTAGGGTACCGCGACATGAAGCATGAAATCGCGGGCAATGAAATAAATCTACGCGAGTGAAATCGCGGGGAACAGCTAGTAGTATACAAATAAAACAAACTACTAAGATATTTAATGAATCCAAGATGCCAATAGATTCAAAATATAGTACCTACTTGCATCGATATTAAATCGCTCTATAAGTTTTAGAGTAACAAATCATTCAAAATATTACAAGGTCCAAGATTGAACGATGTCCGAAACTTTGTAGTTGGCTGGCAATAATTCGAACTTAGTTCGAGGGTATACCCTTGTCAGAACCACGCGCCGCTATTCAAACTTCAGGGAAAATGCGAGATCTCAATCTGGTGTTGCGAGCCGCACCATTGTGAACACCCTAATAAATAAGAACGGACGGAGCTGGGCTGGGACTTTACGTCAATAAACATGTTTGAACTGTTCATCATCATCATCATCATCATCAGCCGGAAGACGTCCACTGCTGAACATAGGCCTCCCCCTTGGACCGCCACGCCGAACGACAATGCGCTATTTGCATCCATCGGTTGCCCGCGACTCTCACGATGTCGTCGGTCCACCTGGTGGGAGGCCTGCCTACGCTGCGTCTTCCGGTCCGTGGTCGCCACTCGAGAAATTTTCTTCCCCATCGGTTATCAGTTCTACGAGCGATGTGGCCTGCCCATTGTCACTTCAACTTGCAAATCTTAAGAGCTATGTCGGTGACTCTGGTTCTCTGGCGAATATGCTTGTTCCGGATTTTATCCCGCAGAGAAACTCCGAGCATAGCTCTTTCCATTGCTCGTTGAGTGACCCTTAGTCTTTCTAAAAGGCCAGCTGTCAAAGACCACGTCTCAGCTCCGTATGTCTTTTCTTTGAACTGTTGCTTGCTTAGAATATTTTGGCATAAGTTTATGACTAGTTTCGATAAATATTTTTTGTATTATTAATGGACTAGCTGTACCTTGCGGTTTTACCTGCGTGGGAATAACAATAAAAACTATGTTTTTTACTGAAAAGCTTCCCCGTTTTTTGTAACATTTTCCATTGGTACTTCGGTCGCAGAGTGAAGCCATACAGCCTAGAGCCTTCCGCGATGAATGAATTACTTCCTGAGATTAGCGTTTAGATTTGCGCATTCAACCAACAAAACAAACTCTTTAGGCTTATAATATTAGCATAGATTATTTCGAATCCAAACTACAAATCTCAAAATATGTCGTTACAAATATCGGGAAAAGAGAAATGTTTCTTGCAGTGATATATTGGATAAATCAATATTGGCCAATTCGTTGCACGTCGGGCCAACGTGGAAGTAATAAATTCTCTAGATTTCGCTCAGCAGGAACTACTTATTAATATTTTTTCGAAAATGAAATTCAATTCTTCAGAATAGGTTGTGGAAGAGGAGGAAGAAGAATTATTTCAGAAGACAACAAACTGTCTATTTGACGAAAAATATTATGATCAACCATAGATACAAAGATAAATCGTTGCATTTTAATATATGCATTGATCCCTAATAATTTTAAAATAATTGCGATCGAAGAGGTTGGCACTAAAAAGTTCACCGAGAACCCTTTCAAGAAGATGAGAAAATGTACTAGCCGTATATTTACACATATAACTAAACTATAAGCCTATTTGTAGGGGTCCTTGGAAGAACTACGTTCTCTCGAAGCTAAATATCGTTATCACCTCCGTCGACGAGTTGTGTTGGTCATCAAACTTTCGTCAAACTATGATACTTGCCAAACTAATCTGACACTTGCGAACTAAACCAGTTTGCACAGGCCCTGTGGCCCTTGAAAGGTAATACGTTCTTCTGTTAGCTTAAGAGACTACCGCGTTATTCACTAAGGTTTCTCAGCGTCGCAGTGTCGGTTTTTAAGATACGAAATTGAACCTTATCCTATACGTATTGTGTATTAATTTCCTATGATTGATACCAACGCTCGTCATCGAGTTCGAAGATGAAAAACCTAAGTGAATAACACGGCTGCTTCTCAATATGTAGTAAGGCCGGTTTTAATTTAAGATTGGTGACACTCTAACCTAAGCAAATACTCGAGAAATCAATTTACGAGTCTTGAATTCATATACACGTGGTACAATTGAGAGAGTAAATTTTAAGGATAAATAAACCTATTCCAACACAAGCAATGGGGCGATGAAACTTTCTTATATAGAGTCTAGACTTTTAAGGCGCACATATTTGGCACAGCGCAGCGGCTGGTGGTACATTTAAAAATAAAAATAAGAAAATCCTTTAATTTTTTTTTATTTTTTCGTTGCTATACTTATTATTTATTTTGTGGTCAAATGTAGTTGTTAGAGGTTACAAAAGGTTACGTTACGATGCTTATCGGATGATATATGGAACATAAGACGATGCTTATATTTGTTGTAAACTGAAATTTTAAAAACAATGCAGACATTTTATTAAAATAAACAAAAATTTTTTTTTTTATATTTTTTTTTTTTAATTGATATATACCACCAGCCTATATTTTTGCCATACAGCATACTGTATGGCAAAAATATACGCCTCGAAAAAATCTCGACTGTCTCAAATGTCTGAGAACAAATTTACGAGACACAGAAATTTAAAAAAAATGGTGTACCTACCCTAAATATTTTCATATGCATTTAGTTAAAAGCTGTTAATTTGAAATAACAAACAGAATCTTCAAATTGTATTTATTTAGATATTGTTATAACAGTTTGGAATGTTTATTTTTAGCGAAACAGAAAAAGCAAACTCTTTAGCACACAAATTACTTGTTACTTAGTTATTACTTAGTCTTAAGTGAGACGGCATAAGTTTCAACAGTTACTGCCATCTCTGTGGTTGACCGAAACATCTAATTTAGCCCGTTTACTTAATCCCTCTAGAGTTGACGCAGTTTGGAAACACATTCATAGTTTATTAATAGGACTTTTATTCGCGGCTCGTAGAGTGTAAGCTAATCCTTAACATATGTCTTACTAATCATTCTAATCAATGAAAATGAAAATGATTTATTCAGTTTAGGCCCAGGTAAGGCACTTATGAACGTCGTAGAACTGACCACCGGTTCTCAATTTTCGCAAACTAACCTTCTGAGAAGAATGGGAAAGAAACTCAGCTGGTATCATGTACACCTCATCACAGAGTAAATAATTAATAAAATGTTATTCATATAAATTACGACACATTTTTTTTAAATAAAAGGCTAAGCTACTTTTCCTCCATATTCACGGCAATTAAATATTGTCTACCTTTAGCTGGAACCCTCGGGGATGAACAATTTATCTCGCAACCTGGTTCCGAGCAGACGAAGTCGCGAGCAGAAAGCTTACTCTACGCTCTGAAGCGTAAGTACTTAAAACGTATAAATTGTTATAATGTTGGCACATATCAATCTCCGGCAGGCAGGTAATCTTGGCACGATGAAATTGCCTGATAAAATATATTCAACGTCTTTAAGAAACGGTTAAAAACGAGATGATTTATTACCCTCAACATACGACCCGAAGTGTTATATCGCTTTACGGTGAATTGGGTATCCTTATCCGGGTTCTTCAAGCTTTACCTTGAAACTAAATGCTTAACTTGCTTAAATTAGGTAAAATAAGAGCTGAAGTGCTACTACACAATTATTTCACCAACTAGCGGACGTCACGCGGTTTCACTCGTAGTTCCCGTTCCCGTGGGAGTATGGGGATAAATTTAGTCTATGTTACTCGTTTATGATGTTGCTATCCACTGATCTCGAAAGAATTTTCAAGATTGGTCAAGTAGTTTCGGAGCCCATTCAATACAAACAAAAAAACAATATAATCTTTCCGCCTTATAATATTAGTGTAGATGATAATAAGGCTATGTGACAGATGATGAGTCCATCGCCGTGTCAGACGTTAAACATACGTTCCTAACAAAAGGCTTCTTATAACGAGATTCACGGTGAATGGAACCATTCGAGTAGGAAAGGGAATTAACTGCTACTAACCACACACTATTATCTGTATTTGACAGATGACAAAAGTTTCACCATATGACACGTTGACACGCTCATAATAAAATTCTACGGGCAATAGTGACACCATAATTTTAACCCTTAAAGAGCTTAAGTAGTTTAAAATTTGTTTCAAAACTGAATCATAACAATGTCTTAAAACTTCTAAACTTTAAACTGCGCTTTAAAGTAACTCTTAATCCATTTTCAGTCCCTGGACTTGACATTATGCAAATAAGGTTAATAAATTAACGGAAAGTTTTTAAACTAATTTAAACTAAAATTACCTCGGCAGGTGCGACACGGGGCGGAACGAACGCATCAAAATAAATATAGCGCCGTGCGATTAGTCCGGAGTAAGCATTAGTCCCCAGGGCCCATTCCAGAGATTGCCTGGATATTTCCCGGCGATTTATTCTGGATTTGCCCATCTTTTACCCGGGATGCCAGCTCAATGATAATAATCTTCTGCGATGTAGGTAGAATCATTGAAGCACCGGGTCACCAGAAAAATAGAACGGCTGCTGAAATAAGTGACGAGATATAGTAAGCTTCAGGGTCTGTATTTAGTTCCTAAGATAATATTATTGATATTAGCTACCTCTAGTACTTATCATATTAAAAATAAGGGACCTTGGCAAATCATGTGAGACATACATACTTACATGGCGTGTACACAAATATGTTGCTAATATATTAAATCTACTTCAACAACTTCTTTATTTTGTTAAATATTAACTGGGTCTGATTTTAATATATTATAGGCATGAACATCGCAATATGAGTAATTTATAGACAGAATAAATATCAGTACGGAAATTAGGAACAAGTACTTAGTAGCCTTATATTTATACTGTACTATGGAGATGTAGGGGTCGATATGACAGAACTTAGCCCCCGGGATCAAACATCGAGCCTGTTTGCTAGTTTGGTTCTACATCTATCTATCATCTATCTATACATATAAAATTCAATTGTCTGAAGTACTTTTTTTTGACAATTGAGCATTCGAACTCTGTTCGTGATTCATGGGATATATCGTGACAATAAGAATTGAAAACGTATTTTTAAAGGGACTGATTGATGAGTTATTATTGATGATTGATGAATTATCTTCCGCGTTCGGCTCAGTTAAAGCAACCTTCCGAACCCGGTGGTAACATCTATAATACTGTAGAATATTTTTTATGTCCTTTTGACGATTTAATAGTACTTACTATAATATAGATATAAATAATTTATTGAAGAAACTAAAAGGAGATTACGAAAATAACCTAATTGAACAAAACAAACATGATATGAAAAAAACATGGAAATCAATTAAAACTATTTGCCACTTAAATAAGGATATTGCTAAGATACCCACTGAATTATTGACTGCTAAATCGAATCCTAATGAATCCATATCATATGTTAATAAACATTTTACAAATATAGGTAACCAGTTGGCTAAGTCAATTCTAGAACGGTTAAATGTAAGTGAAGCAGCACTGGTAGATAAATTTGCCAATGAAAATAGCTCACCTAATTCTTTTGTTATAACACCGACGGATGACGGTGAAATTATGGAAATTATCTTGTCACTAAAAAATAGTTCCTCATCAGGTTGGGATGGAATTTCATCTTCATTCTTTAAACAAGCCCGCCACTTATTGGTACCAGCTGTCTGCTACATTTGTAACTTATGCATATCATCAGGGTTATTTCCCAAGGATCTTAAAAAATCGATAGTCATTCCGGTATATAAGGCAGGGGATAAAGGCAGTATCGATAATTATCGACCTATATCTTTGTTACCTACACTTTCAAAAATTCTAGAAAAGATTATTAATAAAAGATTACTAAATTTTTTGGATAAATATAATCTCCTGTCACCTAACCAGTTTGGATTTAGCGAAAAAAGATCCACCTCGGATGCAATTAACCTTCTTATTTCAAAGGTTGTGTCAAATCTGGATGCATCAAAAAGATGTCTAGGTATATTTTTGGACTTAGCGAAAGCTTTCGATACTGTCTCCATCCCACTCTTATTGGCTAAATTAGAAGCCATTGGAGTTAGAGGATTGCCTCTAAAACTTTTTACTGATTATTTAACGAACAGAAGACAATCAGTCAGGATTAATAACACAATAAGTAATGATGAAATTGTTAAATACGGTGTCCCACAAGGAAGTGTGTTGGGACCTACACTGTTTCTAATTTATATTGATGGTCTATGCAAAATGCAATTAAAAAATGCACAAATCATCACTTTTGCGGATGATACTGTGGTTCTTTTTAATTCTAATTCGTGGCAAGAGCTTCAAACCGATGCAAATGAAGGGTTTTCTGAGATAATATCTTGGCTTGATAATAATATTTTAACACTTAACTTAACTAAGACAAAATATGTAGCTTTCAGCATGACTAAAAATAATCAACCAGTAATTAATTCACTCCTAATCAAAGCACATTCATGTGCTTCATCATCACTAAACTCCTGTAACTGTTATGTTCTAAAGCAAACAGCCACTATCAAGTACCTGGGCATTGTTTTAGACCAGCATTTGAATTGGAAGGAACACATCAGTGCGCTCAATACTCGTCTTCGTAAATTGATATATATTTTTAAAAATTTAAGGCATATAAAAGACGTCAATGTAACCAAAAATGTCTATTTTTGTTTATGCCAGTCATTACTTACCTATGGTATCCTATCTTGGGGCGGGGCTTACAAATCTACTCTATTGAACATAGAAAGGGCTCAGCGGACAATTTTGAAAGTTATGCTAAATAAAAAGTTTCGTTACCCGACCACACAGCTCTATAAGGATGCGTCTGTATTAACAGTGCGTCAACTATTTATTAAATTATTAATATTAAACCAACATAAAATACCTCCTGATTCCAAGTTTGTTCATAAAAGGCGAAATGATATCGTTTATAATACACCGATGTGTAAAGCTAAGTTCTGTAACAGATTTTTGCCGTACCTTGGACCATTTATTTATAACAAGTTAAATAAAATACTTGAAATCAGCAATCTTTCAAAGTATTGCTGTAGCAAAATTATTCACGAATATCTTGTAGAGCTTGACTATTCTGATACTGAAAATTTAGTACTATAACGTTTGTATCTCGTTTTTTTGGATGGAATGTTGACAGGACATAAATAATACAAATTGCTATATACATGGATATTCTTACTACTCATAAATACACACTACTACACTACACACTACTACACTATACACTACTACTACTAATACTACTGCTACTAAACCTTATATATATTATGTAGATAATATATTGAATTGAAGTTTTTGCTCATACTATCACCTCACTTTGATTGTATGATACTAACCAAAAATAATTTGTCTCAAATCTTTGCTTATACTATAAATGTTCGTAGTAAACTAGAACACAAAGGACGTTGGGGCCTACCTTGCCGTCATACAGTTTAATACTAGTACGGAGGGTAGATCATCAATCATGTTCAAATCAAAGCACATAATTATGCATACCATCATACATTGCAGAAAGAAATATGTTTTTACGTAATTACGATTATTTAATATCTGTAATTATTAACTAAGGAAATTGTTGTATAACACCTATCTTATGTTTAATTAGTCTTGTTTATATACTTTTGTCTTGTTTATGTTTTGTTTTTTTGTTTAGAAGGTATGTTATTTTTTATGTAATTTTAGTGGTATAAATACTGATAAGTCTTTATTGTTCATTTGCCTAAAATAAAAATATTATTATTATTATTATTATTATGTAAAAAGATATACTTTGGTCTCGACCGAGGTCGGTAGTAGAGAACCAGGTACGGGCTTTTGCCAAGTAGACTGGTTCAAGTGTGTCAGTGTGATGAGAGTGCGTTATGACTTATGTGGCTCGTGTCCCGAATGCGAGTGCTTGTGTGTCTGCCTGCGTGCCGTGTGGTGTCTGTGGTGTGTTGCGTGTGTTTGTAGTTCTTGTATCTGTGGCGTTCATAAGTATGAGTGATGTAGGGTTTAGGAAGCGGCGGACAATAGAGCATGTGTCTATTACTATTGATTTTTGCATGGGGATGTATGTTTTCTCGTGTAAGTCTAATATTTTTAAGGACGTATTGAGGGTTTTCGGTATAACACCCGTGGAGGAAATGATAATAGGGATGATTTTAACGGTTTCCTGATGCCACATCTGCTTAATTTCATCAGCTAATGGTATGTATTTTTGTATTTTTTCTGTGTGTTTCTGTTTTAGGTTATGTGTATTAGGTACGGCGATGTCTATGAGGTAAGTAGTCTTTGTTGATTTTATGGTCAGAGTTATATCAGGTCTGTTGCTGAGTATTGTGCGGTCGGTAACTATATCTCTGTCCCAGTATAGTTTTGCTTTATTATTTTCCAGAACATTTTTGGGTTTATATTTGTAGTATGGTGTGTATGTGTCGAGTAGTTTGTGTCTGAGTGCGAGTTGTTGGTGTATGTGTTTTGCGACGTTGTCATGGCGGTGTGTGTATTCTTTGTTGGCTAGTGAGCTGCATCCTCCTGTGATATGGTCTATTGTTTCTGTCTGTTGGTGGCATAATCTACATTTATCTGTGTCTATTAATTCTTTAAGAATATATTTGGAATAGTTCCGAGTTTTAATAACTTGGTCCTGTATTGCTACTAGGAAGCCTTCTGTCTCTCCAAATATATTCCCTTTCGTGAGCCAGGAGTTTGATGCGGTTCTGTCTACGTGGTCCTGTTCTAGTTGGTGTGGGTATTTTCCGTGTAGTGCTTTGTTCTTCCAGTGTTCTATTTTCTGTTCATCTTTAAGGATTTTAGTTTTAGGATCAAATTGCGTGTTATTTAATTGCAAAGGGGTTCCAGATTGCGGCAAGTTTACTATAGCTTTATGAAGAGCACTGTCGTTAGCCTTTCGTATGAAATATGTTCGCAGGTTGTCTATTTGATTGTAGTGTAGGTTTTTGATGTCTATGAAACCACGACCTCCGAGCTTTCTTTTGAGTGTGAATCGTTGTACTGCTGAGTGTATGTGATGGATGTTGTGTTTATTACTTGTTGTCCTAGTTGTTGTATTCAGAGCGTTAAGCTCAGTATCAGACCACTTTACCACTCCAAAGGAGTATGTTAGGATGGGGATGGCGTATGTGTTGACGGCTTTGACTTTGTTTTTGGCAGATAGTTGTGTTTTGAGTATTTTGTGGAGTCGCTGCTTGTATTTAACTTTAAGTGTGTTTTTTATTTCGGTATGATTTATCGATGTACTTTGCTGATATCCTAAATATTTATATGTTTCTCTGGGTTCCATGCTGTCTATTGTTCCTCCTTGCAGTTCTAGTTCGAATGTATCTGTCCTATTGTGCTGGGCTTTGATTATGCTGTTTATTTTACATTTGTTGGTTCCAAAACTCATTTTTATATCTGTACTGAAATTTTCTGTTAATTTGAGTAGATGATCTAGTTCTTGTTTGTTATTTGCGTATAGTTTAATATCATCCATATATAGTAGGTGTGTAAGTTTCGTGTTGCTGTTTTTATCAATAGTATATCCGTATGGTGTGTTATTAAGGATTCTAGAGAGGGGATTTAGGGCAAGGCAGAACCATAGAGGGCTGAGGGAGTCGCCTTGGAAAATGCCGCGTGCTATTTTGATTGGGGCTGTACTGAGGGTCTTTGTATTGGCTTTAAGGTTTAGTTTAGTCGTCCATTTTGTCATTGCCTGTTGTAGGAACTGTATCAGTCTATTGTCAATTTTATATATTTTTAGTACATGAAGTAACCAGGAATGAGGTACACTATCAAAAGCTTTTTGGTAATCAATGTATGAGTAGTATAAATTTCTTCGTTTCTGTTTGACTTGGTTATGTATTTCTGCGTCTATTATTAGTTGTTCTTTACAACCTCTTGAACCCTTACTACAGCCTTTCTGCTCTTCTGGTATTATTTTGTTTGTTGTGATGTGTGAGTTAATTTTGTGTGTGATGATGGATGTTAGTAGTTTGTAAATAGTGGGAAGGCAGGTGATAGGTCTGTATTTTGTTGTGTTTGTTGTATCAGTGTCTTTGGGTTTCAAGTAGGTGACTCCCTGTGTTAAGAATGCGGGTATGTCTTCCGGGTTTTGTATGAGATTGTTCAGTGCGTTTGCGATATGAGTGTGTGTTGAGGTTAAATATTTTAGCCAATAATTTTGAATTTTGTCGGGGCCAGGAGCCTTCCAGTTTAGTGTTTTGCGTATTGCTTGTGTAACATCGTCTTTTTCTATTGTAAATTCTGGCATTGGGCTTATGTTCTCCATCTCTTGTTCTTCTATGTGTGTCCATGATGAATGTGTGTTGTGTTGTACTGGTTTTGACCATAGGCTTTCCCAGTAGTTTTGAATGTCTTCTATGTGTGGGTGCTGTGTAATTGTAATGCTTTCTGTATTGAGTTTTTGGTAAAACAGTTTTTGATTGGTGTTGAATAAGATGTTGTCTGATTTTCTCTGATTACTTTTCTTATATCGGTTCAATCGTTTAGCGCTTGCTTGTAGTTTTTGTTTATTGGTATCTAGTAAATCTACCATTTCATCTGTAGTTTTATTTTTAGGGTTAAGTTTCTGTTTTTTTCTTTCTGTGAGGTTTCCGTTTAGGTACTGAGTAAGTTGTCCTATCTCTTTCCTTAACGCTGTGATCTTGTTTTCTAATCGTCTTTCCCATTGCGGTTTCTTTTCTTTATTTATTATTTTAGTTGTAGGAGCAGCATTGTCTTCTGGTCTATTAAAATGTTTGGTGTGTAATGTTGCTACTGTAATTGCAGCGCAATATATAACTTCATGTATTTCTATTAATGTGGCTGTTTCCTTAGATTGCAAGTGTTTGTCTACTAGTCCGTTAACTATGTTGACGGTTTTAATAACCTGGCGAGTTGTTACTATTTTAGGAATGGTAGGTCTATGTACTGGGTCTGTACCAGTGTATTTAATAAGCATCTCTGTAAAGGTGGTATCAATTTTGTTGAAGAATACGGTGTCTATTGTTCTGTTTGTTGTTCCGGTATCTTGTGTTTGTATGTGTTCATAGCTTTCTAAAAATTGGGTATGCAATGTTGTATTAGTTTGTGAGTTTTGTGTGGACTCTGTTTGTTGTATGGATGGATCTGTAATAAGTTGTTGGGTGTTAGGTGTCTGTATGATTGAGATGTGTTGCTCTTCTTGTGAATCGTTTGTGTCAGTTTGATTTCTGGCGGCTGTGTTCAGTGTTAATGATATTGTCTGTTTTATGCGTTCTCGTTCTGATTCTGGTATTCTATTGTTTCTGTGTATGACCCTTATTTGGTCAGCAAGTCGCTGTTCCGATAGATGGGATAGATCCGGGTAATGTTCTACAAATTTTCGATGTAGTAATGGTCTCCAAGCGGTGAGGTCTGTTTCACACATTGTGACCGTGTAGTAGCAACGGAGGAGCTCTGTGTTAATATCATTAGTCCACTTCATCCGTTGTCTACTTTTTCCAGCTAGGGTGGTTGCAGGGAGCATGTCCTGCAAAACACTTCTTGCCGGTGTGTTCATGATGGTTGATGATGGTAGTGTGTTGAGGTCTACGCGGGTCGTTGGGTTAGTTTGCATGGCATGCGTAGAGCTAATTATGTCACTGGTGGGCACAGGAGAGGTAGCGAGAGCATCCTGTACAACATCGAATGACATTGGGGATATTGTGTTGGATCCGGATGAGGGCTCATATCGGAGCCGGTATATGTCTGGTGACGAGCTAGGGGACTGGAATAAGCTCTGTGTGGACGATACGGGTGATGTTGTATGTGAGTCGTGTATTGGTGCTGCAACAGCCGTTGGCTGGGCAGGCCTTTGCGATACGGTGCCCCCCCCAGAATACGAGGGGCAGCCCAGGCCTGACGGCCCGGGGCGGGATTCTCCCTCTCGGGTACCCGCCTGGGGTAATTCTCTGTTTCTTAGGCGCATCGCATATTGGCTTTACTAGTGCTCCGTTGGTCATTGGTTAGTTTATAGCGCAATGCTGCCAATGTCCGCCCCTCACGTGGCATCAGATGGTCGAGCCGGACGTGGAGTTAGATTTGTGAGGGGCTATTATTATTATTATTATTATTATTATTATTAATATATAAGAAGTCTAATTAATGAAATATTTTTTTGTATTTGAATTCGACTGACTAACTGACTTATATATGAACGCACAGCCTAAGCCGCTGATAATCGAAACATAAAATTTGGCGTACTCTTTGTAAAGTGAAGCTATCCACTAAGCGTATTCCGAGATTCCACCTTTAAGAGGGATTCAATACTTTCAATTGGGGTTGAAATTCTTTGTAGGTGAATATTATTTCCACGCAGGCGAAGCTGCGGAGGCAAGCTAGCTGTATATACTTGCCTTGTTATAGAGGATAATTTGATTACACTGTTTGTCGGTATCTTGCTACGAGATGAAATTGTAAATCAACTATTCGAGTAACTTCGATGGGGTTCAATTATTATTCATTGGCATTTCCAGTCCTATTACTACTGGATTATTCGAACACTATTTATGCAACGGAAACATCTCAAACTAGCTGTGCCACGCGGCTTCACGCACGGTTTAGACTTATTTTTAAGGGTGACTTTAATTTCACACATATTTTTTTTTTAAATAGCCTTTTTCTATCATCATCATCATCATCATAGGCCACTGCATCTTGTCAGATGATTGTTGCAATGCTATATCTTATCTCATACATCTTCTCCTGTGGCTTAGTAATCAAATGGCAGCACGGCATCTCTTGCCACATCTGTCGCAAGTGAACCGAGGATCTGGGGCCTAACCATGAGCTCTTACTGCAATGATAATCAGTTGTGTGACAGTGACAGACGTATACACGTCATATACATCAGTCTCATAATATGAGTCAAACTATCATGGCAATAAGAAGTCATGATACCTATTATAGAGGGCCCCTCTACGTCTATTAAAAAAAATTATGGTTACATAAAATGACGTCTACGCGGGTGAATCCGCAGGGCACAGCTAGGTATTAATATAATTATTTTCTTTGGCGATCCATCACGATAGGCATTTATTATTTTTTTATTTAAAAAGAACCGCAGTTTCAATATCGAAAATTAAGCTGGTTTTCAAACTTGCTAAGGGTGCACAAAGATCGGGATTATTACAATTTTAATAATCATCATACCGGGATTACTTTCTTTAATCCGTATTCTGGATAGCAATCCAGTTTTAAGCTCCCAAACATTTTTTCTTACAATTATATTTTTCATTTGATTGTATTTTTTTCCAACTGAAGTCATTGCTTGGAACCAATGAGTTGGAAAACTCGTTACATTTTTTTGTTCAAATATAATATTATTGTTGCCTATTTCACTTTTTTAAATTTTTTTTTGCTTTTTGCCTTATTATATATTTTATATTTTTTCTCTGTCAGTCTGTCTGTCTGTCTGTTTGTTCCGGGTAATCTCTGAAACGGCTGGACGGATTTTAACGGGACTTTCATTGGTAGGTAGCTGATGTTTCAAGGAGTAACTTAGGCTACTTTTATTTATTAAAAATATTAGGGTTCAGGGACAAAAAAATTGACGCGGGTGAAACCACGGGGCACAGGACACATAAAATGATTATTCTGGAGGCGACTACAAAAGTACTATTACAATTAATCTTACACCGTGTTGGGTTTTTATTAAAACACGTAATTACTTTAAGTCTATTGAAACGACGCATAATCTAAATGGCATTCTCCTTACCTTATAATTCCAATCTGAAAACTAATTTAAATTAAACTAGGCTCGCAATTCCATTGTCAACTTGGCTCAGCCTTGTAACGAATTTTAAGCGCATTAATTAAAAATGTTTATGAAGCTAATTAGATTTGGGATAATTTATGAAGTTAGGAAGCCCTGAGTTGGCCAGTCGCCATCCAATCAAACTTTGTCTGATGACTTACCGCTGTCACCGTGTCATAACTTCTCCTTAATTTAATATTGAAAAACTAAGATGACTTACTCCAACAAATTTAAGGCTCTTAACCAAATTAATTCTATAGTACTCTATTCTATTAACACCGAATTGTTTTCAGTTCTATCTCGAGTTTGCCACCGTTTTCCTAATCTATACTCGCTAGCGTCACCGTCGAATATTTGTATGAGAAATTTTACAGTGCCTCCAAGCGGTGACGTGAAGAACTAAAATATGTCATACAAATATTGTAGGTGACACTAGCGAGTTTAGATTAAGAAAATTATGCAAAATTCATGAGAGGGGGTTCTTGGCAACAAGATGTTTACCTAAGCGTCGAAGCCACGATGGGGCATTCAGCCGTACAGATGCCGCCACGAGCTATGAGCGCTCAGTGAAAATAGTGGGGGTATTGCGCATGTATTTTATTATCCATACAGACATACAAGGACTCATAAAATAACAAAGTCAGCTCTCCAACCGATACCTATAGTACCCTTATACTTACTGTTTAATTACATAATAATATGTTCAAACATACCGTTTGCATCTAATTAAAAACATATTACAAAATTAACTTTAACTGACATAGCAACGACTTCAAAGCTCAAAATCTTTAACCCTTGTGGAATCTCTCGATGTTTACAATCATCATTATCCCTTTCTCAACTTGCAGCTTAATATGGATGATTTTATCTCGTTCCCGCGAGCAGAGAATTCTCATTGGGAGGTATTGTTTCAATAAATAACACGATGTTTAATTAACCTATTACAGTTGTTAATTAACTGATTCTGTTTATTTATTTACTAGTTGGCCGGAATCCCGGAGGGTTTGCACTGAAATCCAATGATTAAATCCGTCAGTCGAGCAGTTTTGCAAACAGTCGAGTCACATCTTCTCCCTGGCCTTTCACATTGTTGGGGTCGGCACCAGATCTAACCCCTAAGTCCGATGTGGCTTCAGATTATCGCAAGTAACTTAAGATTTCTTTGTCCGTTATGTGCGCCTGGTACTTCGTTTACCCTGCTTATCATTCACACTGCTCGGGTTGCGAAACTCGATGTTACTAGTTCACAATTTTAACACGAAAAGACTGCTTCGCATCCTTTCATACTAGGTAAATCGGTAACGTGGGTTAAACTAGTTGTCAGACTTATTTAGGCTTCTAACTAATTGGCACACAAAACCGACGACTTAGCGTTCCCTCCGAGGCTGAAAGAGCTTTATCTATCAAAGAGGTTATTTTCGCCTTGATTTTTTTTATAAATTTATCTCGAGAAAATAAAAGCTAACATAATCGTAAGTTACATAAAGATACCAATTTAATATTACTTACAATTTCCAAAGTTATTCGTCCAACAGTTATTAAAGGTACCGATTTAAAACTCAAACATTTGCACACAGTATTACAAAGAACGTACTTTAGAAATCGGAAATTACATAATTTCTGAGCAAACGAAAGCTTTAAAGAAATGCAATATTCCTTGTCGGAACATCCGTAAGCAGCGGTCTTAGGGAAAGTATTGGAAGTATTTGAATAAATTGCACCGGCGGAGGAGAGCCCAAGGCTGGACGTCGAACAACTTATAAGAGACATTTAGTAAATTCCTTTTGCTAACTTCATTTGATGAGACTGACAGTCGATTTTATTGAACAAGAATTATGATATTCCTTACTATAATAATATACAGTACTTATTTAATTTATTAAAATAAAATTTCATTTTAATGTTCCAGGGGCCTCTTATTGCCATGATAGTTTAACTCTTATTATGAGACAGATGTATATGACGTGTATAAGTCTGTCACTGTCATACAGCTGAAATATCATTGCAATAAGGGCTCATGATAAGGCCCTTGTACAGAAAAACATAGACACACGAATAAGATATTAACACGTGCGCCACTCACAATACCTTGCGTTAGGTATATTAAATGATTTTGATTAAAACCTGGAAATCCTACATTATAAAAATACTTTCAGTTAGCACTCGCTTAGAAAGTACAGACACTGTTAATTATTTCGCACTTAAAATTTACCTTCTAAAACACAATTATCCTACTTTTCTGTAAAAAGTGTTATAAAATATCTACGAACAACAGCAAGCCTAATTGGGTTAAAATATCCCTTAAAATTTAATTCGAAGGTCGAAACTTGCGGTCCAGTCGCTTCAACTAATTCGAAACACGTGGTACTCTTAATTCGATATGAACCGAAACGTGCTCCCAGAATTCTAGAATTCAAGGAGGAATAAGCTGTGGATAAGATACTACAGTGAGAAAATGAAAATATGAATATATTTTCATTAAAGCCCTAATGATTAAATAGGATTATTTATTAATTTAATAATACTGTGAGTGAATTACAAATATGGTGGATGAAAGAGCGGAATGGAAGTGAAGAACACATAGCGCCGACCCAAAATAAAATGCGATAGGGCAGAAAGATGATGATGATTCATTTAAGTAGGCCTTGGTACAGTCAATTATGAATGACAAGCAAAATTACCACCTATTTGGAACCTTACCTTCTGACTTTGAGACGAACCGGCAAGAAACTCACACATTTCAGCTAGCATCTTAAACATTTCATCAGAACAAAAAATAATAAAATACAGGTACAAATATTCCTATTACACGCACATTTCATCAAATATTTATAAAATGTTACTTGGGGAAATTTCCATCGTTAAGGAAACCATAATTCCTAAACGTAGCAAGAAATAATTGCATGAATAGACAAAGTGGCCGTCCTATACCGTCTCTCAAATATAACTTAGTACGTCGTTAAATTTCTTCTCAAATGCAAGTTGCTGCTAAGAAAAATCCGTGCTAAACTTATCTTTCAGACTTTAAAACGAATTCGCTATTAGTTTGGTCCCACTTCACTGCAACGTCGCTAGAGTAGCAAAGAGCTTAATTTGTGGATTAGTCACGTGTACGTGGAGATAATTTGATTGGATTTTGACGAGGGCGCTCGTGCTCTAACTCGACGTTTTCGTGCGAACGAGGAACCTCAGGTCACGGAACGTGAGATTGGACAGCTCCATAAATTGCAGTGCACTGGTTGATACAATTTCAGAGCTTTGGCTTTACAAATCGCAAATACATTTTCACCAAACTGATCTGAATTATTGTTGAAGTTGTCGATCGTGACCAATGCTTTGTATCTCTACGTAACTATATCGTTATTTTGTCTATTTGTATTTAGTTTTTAGTATTGCAATAAATGCATTGGTTTTTATATTTTATTATAAAGTAGCAGCTGTATTTGCATAAATAGTATCACGCTACTATTCAAATTTAGTGCGAGGTGAATCTTAGGACACATATAGAAGAACCGTCTAATGTAGATAGAATATTCAGGACTAAGGTACTAGTCCACTAGATAAATATTCTCGATCTTGCGACCTTTAGCTGCAACTAGATCACCATGGATGATACATTGTAGACATATTTTTGAGAAGAGTAAATTTTTTCTGAGTTTCTTCCCAGGTTCTTCTCAGTAAAAGCAACAGCAAAAATAGTAAGATTTATAACCAAATACTTATCAATGGGACACAAATAACATGGGATAAGGGCAAGAGGATGATGACGATGACTTATCAATGTATTTTTTATCCTGATCATTTGAAAGTACATAAAAGTATTTTTCATCATTAGTATTCTGTGGTACTGCTAGTTGAGTTTAAATAAAGAACGCAATAGATTCATCGCTGGATTTCTAGAATCCATAAATAACTTAGAGATACGTGCACTAGCATTGCGGGGCACTAAATCTGCGCCCGACTCCACGGTAACTCGCTCACAGGCGTTGTGGAACGAGCGTTTAAAAACACCAATTTTATTCGAGATATTTCTTACCAATTGGAATGTGTTTCGAATTTCGAATTTCGATTTGTTGCTACTTTAAAATTGGAAAAGTTCATAGATGTTTTTTTTAATTCAACCCCTGTAGGGGTTACAAAGATTATATGTCAAAGTTTACTACGTAATTCAATTCTGTTCTAGCCATGTGTTCAAGGTCAATTTTTTTTTTAATCTACCTACATCAAGTCCATCAATGATGTACATGTAAATAAACAACGTAGGAAACGTGCGAAAGTACACATATGACATATATTATGTATGTAGCTATTTACGAAAATAAATAAGCACGTTTTTTTCTCAGTAACACACAAACGCAAATATTCATAGAAGCCTACCGAGGTGGATAATTATCCGGGACACTCCTATTATAATGGCTGGATTAGGGATGCGCCTTCGAAACATTCAAAGCAATCGTACGTCGATAAACGTATTCGACGGTTTTAATACAAATAACGATCTAATATAAAGAACTGTAATTTTAATTTTTAATTTTAGGCTTTTTTACTAATAATTTCCAGCATTTCCCGCCGTAACTAGCAAGTATCTTATTACAAGCAGATATTACGTAAACCTCTATCGATAAATTTGTGAAAAAATACGTATGATATCAATAACCGTTAAAACTTAACGATTAACTTACTATAAACCCATCGGACTTCATTACATAACCGATTATTTGCGTAAATTATAAACTTAAAAATATTGTAAACTAAAACGATATGAAGAGCACGACATTCAATGTTTGACATACATACTTCCGGCTGACGCATGTATTCCCAGAAGAAGTAGGCAGAGGTGGTGTAATAATAACACCCACATTTCACTGAAGATCTTCAGTAAAGTACCAACGAGACAAATGGTGAATCTATCGCCGTCTCAGGCACTATACATACGGCTTTTAATTACTTCTGAGACATATGCAGGTTTCCTGACGATGTTTTCCTTCACTGTATAGCACGTGGTATCAAATCACCGTACATATGTTTGGCAGCAAGAATACAAATATCGATAATCATAACATCCCCTCACTACGGCAAGTCGTGATGCAGTCAACCAGTTGAGGCCCGTTTTATAATAACGCGCGGTCTGATCCTCTTGTGTGTACCTAATTACGGCTCTGGTTTTAAAAACCCTTACACACTGTCATCCACAGAACTCATTTAGAACAAACATGCACATTTAGACCGGAATTGTTTGTGTTGTACTGTTAGATTAGATGAGGTTGGATGTTAATTATTCATTCATATTGTGTTTTATGTGAATACAGAATGACATGGGAGTTTTTAGATGACTCGGTGTATCTGATGCCTACTTAGTTAGTCATCTAGTTGTGCTGAATAGAAAATACAGATATTTATTGACAACAATCACAAACAAGAAATTGAAGTTACGTATAATCTGGTGACAGTGTAAGTAGTTTCGTCAAAGCGAAATAATAAATTTGAAAATTGTTTTTAAGTAGGTATAAGGTATATTTTAATCACAGTGTAGTTCCATCATCCCTTTAAAGTTCCATACATTGAGTCATTGAGTGTAATGTGATTTTCTTGATGTACTTTCTTTACAAGCTCCTAATTAAAATACATCAAAAATTCCTACATTCCCACAAAAATCCTGACATTGTTGCCAAAAAGCCCGCAACACAAATATAACCGTAGACTAAACGGGGGGCCAACTATGATCGTTTAAGCAGCGTGTATTAAGAACTTCTAATACCAAAATAAAACGTCAAACCATCCGTCATCGGTGTAAGCAGAGCGAATTAAGATCTTCTTTCTTAAGACGCGTTGCTTAAACGATCATAGTAGGTCCTCTGATGTTATTTTTCCTATAGTGTTTAATACAAAATGTTTAGTACCTACATCAACATTGAGAATGGGTACGTACCATGTACCCAATCAAAGCTTAAAAACTAAATAGCGAGAAGGTTAAGGCGTAAATAAGGGCCAATTTCCTACAGCTTAGTTGAAAAGAAACGCACCCAGTTGGAAGATATTAGGGTCCAGAGGGATTAATTAAAGTTTCACTAAACACTGTATTTGAGAGGTAAAATTATCTTGTACTTAGTAAGCAAACGTTATTGGAACGGTCAGTCAGTTCACTTTATATTGTATTGGATTTATGAAGTCGTCTTTTTGATTTATGAATACTAGCTGTGCCCGCAGTTTTAGCCACGTAGGCTTAATTTTATGGGTGGCCCACAATACCATGTTTTTTTAAATAAAAGTATTTTAAGTTACTTCTTGTACCATAAGCTATATGCCAGTGAAAGTCCAGGGGCCTTACCATGAGCTCTTATTGCCATGATAGTTTCACTCATTTTTGAGACAGATGTATGTGACGTGCATACATCTGTCACTTTCGCACAACTGAATTATCATTGCAATAACAGCTCATGGTTGGGCCCCTGACTGTTATTTTTCAAATTGAATATATTTACCTAGAATCTACACACTGTAGAGATTGAATTCTGAGTATATATTGCTAACTAAAGGAGTTCGTCAGAGTAAATAATATTTGATATGTTTCTTTCGTTGAAATCCAATGAAGACTTATTTATTTATTATTCGATTCCAATTTGGCGTAATGTGGAATACGAGTACTTATCAATGCGGAGAATATTTACGTCAGCCAACATTCATGTACAATAAACAATAATGGAGCTTTGTAAAAATATCGTAAGATAAACTTTATACATTCTGTCTCTTATTTATTTTTTCAGTGTAATCTATACATCTATATCTATACAGATAAATAAAATTGAAGTGTCTGTTTGTAATTCCAAAATAACAGCTTTTCACTAAATGTCTATGAAAGTATACACGCTACTGACACTAAAAAACCAAGTTTGAAATTTTTTCTCTGTCTGTCTGTCTGTCTGTTTGTTCCGGGTAATCTCTGAAACGGCTGGACCGATTTTAACAGGACTTTCACTGGCAGGTAGCTGATGTCTCAAAGAGTAACTAAGGCTACTTTTATTTATTATTAAAAATATTAGGGTTCGCGACATTAAACTAAATCTACGCGGGTGAAACCGCGGAGCACAGCTAGTGAAACAATAAAATAAAATAAGTATAAGTAACCAATACATCGCAATGTATATTTGTCTAGTTAATTATTTTTATTCAAAGTATAAAATATAAGTCTTACAAACAATAAGGAATTTAGACCTATTTTTTAAAATGAGACCGTTTGCTCTATTGAATGTAAGCGTGAATCTTAAAGATTTTAATAGTTATTTGTTATACAAGAGTGCAAAGTTGCTTTTTAACCGCGTGTTCAATTTTGATGACCGAGCAAGCGAAGGATTCAAAATTAGAATCCTGAGCGTTAGCGAGGGAATCAAAAGAGCACGAGGTGAAAAATCTTTGCACTCGAGTGCAACACGTAACTTTTCATTCCACCTCAGCGAGGAAATGACTAAATGCAAAAAAAAAACGTTTACAATCACAAGATAGGTACACTTTTATTTCAGTTTAGGTATTAATTACTACATTATGACAGGTAAGTATTACAGAATAATCTTTAAATTATAACAATACTAAGGTATAATTAAGAAAATTTTCAAGTAACGTTGCTACAGTTATTTAAATTGAGTGTAATATTTTTGTTTGGTACTTTATATTGGTGTTAGTCACTTGTGTACTGTTTTTCGGTAAACTATCTGTCATACTTAATAGTTGTACAGATTCATCGATTTCCTTGGCGTGAATGTTGGAGAGAGAGGGAGATGGTTAGATGTTTCATAACGGCTTATTTTTGATGTAGAAGGGCCAGTCCAAGGATCCGATTAAGGCTCTTTCAGTGTCATGGCTCCTAAGATGCCTTCACATATTTTAGACTTATTTTGGATGGAATCCTCTATGTATCCCTCTACAACTGCATTGGACTTCCAGCCTCCGTGGCACTTAAGGGACAGGAGATCAGCTCCGGAATCAGCCAAAAGTGTGGCTGAAGTTCGTCGGAAACAATGACCCGTGTACAACAGGGGTTCTGGAAGTTCAAGAAATGTTGCTATTTCTCGTGGGATACTACCAATTTTATTAGTACCCATAGGCTGTCTAACACACTTTCCATTGCGATACTGTAGAAAAAATCGATCGATTGTAGTGTTAGGCGGGCGTAAGGCTTGATATTTCTCAACAAACGTTACGTATTACTTGCGAATGACGAAGTTGCGGTCTCTTTTTGTCTTTGTATTAGGTAAATTAATTAATAGTAAGTCATCTGAGTGTTTCTCACTGTTTTTGACATTAAGTTGTGTTAGTTCATTAGTTCGACATGCTCCGTTTATTCCAATAATAAGAACAACCTGTAACGTAGAGTCTTGTAGTAGATAAATGAATAAAATTGATATGAACGCATAAATATGCCTATCAACATCTATTAAGTATACTATTTATTTGAGATTAATATACTTAAGTAGATACTGAATGTGCAACTGACTTATTTTTGCCGCCAAATATACGGAATCGGGTGCTTCGTTAAGAAACTTTTCAATATCAGATACTGTGAAAACCTTAGATTTTTTTGGTTGATGACCAGATGAGGCTCTTTTTAAAAATGCCACTAATTTAGGATAGGTATCGATATGTATGTCTTTTTTCATCTTTATTGTTGCTTTTAGCATCGAATACGTACTCCATAGAGTGCTTGCTTTCTTGTTCTCGGATAATTCTATAAAATATGCCAGCAAAACGTTTTCTGAGAAAGTTTTGGCTCCTTTTGCTAGTCGCCACGTGTTGAACATATCGTACTGTTTTAAATACTTCTCGCGTGATTGTTGAGGGAGAAAGCTCATTTGCGCATTATTAACAGTTTCAGTCAATTCTGTTGGCGTCAAACAATCTTCCTCGTCGCTAGAATCACTCATTTTAGTTTTTTCACTTGTTTTCAAGTTTCGTGTTTTTAATATAAGGTTTAACAATGACGTGAAAAAATGCCGCGTAAAGAACCGCGTACAAAGCAAATTGAAAAAAGAACACCAAGAAGGTTCCGAGTCTGAGTTTTTAACAAATAAAAAAAAAGTTGTATGATATATTCGGCACCATAGAGGTAGCAGTAAATAGGTTTAATGTTTTTTTTTAATTCACAAACTTAGTGCACACGATGTTCTAAATTCAATTTACTTTATCCTCTAGAGAATAAAAACGGCTTTTCCACTCAGATATTGAAGATTAAAAATACTCTTTCCGAGATGGTGGGATGAAAAATTATTTACTGTCAAAATATAGTAGAGTTTAAAAAATGTCGGTAAAACCATAAATAAAGAAAAAAAATCGCTTTGGAAAAAAAACACGTAAATGACTTATACGCGATTTGCCACGACGTGACACCTCTTACCGCCATTACGCCTATTCCGCTTATTTTCTCGTAGATGCGTGCGTCTGTGTGAGTGTGTCATTCTGAACGATTTGTTTCTAGATTCCTAACTCTGTTTATTAGTTGTGTATGTCTATTTAGTGTTTATTAAACTTTATGAAAAACTTTATATTTAAACTGTAGTATTAGGGCATATTCATGAGGTATTTTTACCATATACGTTAACCTTATTATGGGACAGATGTATGTGACGTGACTGACGTATATAAATCTGTCACTGTCACACAGCCGAACTTTCATGTGAATAGGAGCTCATTGTTGTGCCGTCGGGCATTTCCTGAGGAATGGTATAGATAAAAACTTAAAAAGGAGGGTGGGGAAGTAGTAATATTATTATATTATTATTATAATAAATATATATAACTTATTATTTTCTAATATTATTCTTTATTTAAACGTATACATTGGGTATAGAAATATTCGATAGAAAAGTCTATTAGTAAAGAGTAATATTTAAGAGAGCTGTGGTGACCGATGGGATTTGTGCAGTCGCCTGCTACGCAAGCGACGCAAGTTCCAATCCCAGTGGAGCCTGTGCCAATGAGTTGTTACAAAGACTTATGTGCAGTGATTTCTCACAAGGAAACATCGTGAGGAAACCATGTCTGATAAGTAAGACGTATGCATAACGCCTGAGACGGCGATAGACTCACCATCTGGCACGTTGGTACTTTATATTCGGTGTAAGTGTGTGTTGTTATTACTACACCTCTGCCTACCCTTGAGCATATGTATGTATATACGGACGTCGGGTCGAAAAATAAGCCCAATTATAATCAAACGCCGTAACTTTATAACAACACAAAGGCACACGTCTAATTGTTTAATATGTAACAAAACATTAAAACCTCCGAGCAATATGACCGCTTGCTCATAATTGGCAAAGGGTTCAAATTATTATACTGAATAATTATTTAATATATTTTTTTCTTTGATTAGAGTCACCTACGCTGTAAAAGCTGCAGGCAGAAAGTAGAATCTAAATATATATCTCAAAGGTGACTGACAGACTGACATAGTGATGTATCAACGCACAGCCCAAACCACTGGATGGATCGGGCTGAAATTTGGCATGCAGGTAGATGGTATGACGTAGGCATCCGCTAAGAATGGATTTTGATTAATTCTACCCCCAAGGGGGTAAAATAGGGTATGAAAATTTGTATGAAACTAAATTTACGCGGGGGAAACCGTGGGGCACAGCTATTCATATATATTACATATTATAGCCGTATAGTAACGTAATCATATTGCTATCTAGCCGACTTGATAGTAGATAAATCGTCCGTCTGTCTCACAGACATAGATAGTATATCTGTGGTCTACCTATCACCACTTTTTGAACCGCTAATTATACTGAAATTTTAAATAGAGTTAGGTTTTACCACAATGTGGAAATAGTGTACATAAAAAAATATAATACTAACGAAAAAGGTACGAAATTTTATGCTAATAAATCTATACTAATATTATATAGAGGAATGGTTTGTACGTATGTTTGTAACGATTTGGCTCAAAAGAACTTCTAAATTCTTTTAAAATTGGAACTTAAACTTTGAACTTCATTTGAATGCTACATTATCACTGATTAATATAGGCTATATTTTATCTCCGTACTCCCACGGGAACGGGAACTACGAGGGAAACCGCGTGGCGTCCGCTAGTAGATAATAAAAGAGCGACGTTGTAAGTTTGTAACAATGCGCACCCCCCCCTAGTTTTACAGCACGTATGTTCTTCCGAAGAAATATTTGAATATGTCAAGCATTATTTAGAAAGGAAGCGTCTGGTTCCCCGCAATAAATTCACAGGCATTATGGAAATTTTGTTTGCGGTAAAATATGGTTCGTTTCGTAGGTACGTTCGTTCCTAACACTTGCCTCGTCAAATAATTCTCTCGCGAAATTCAAACGAATAATGTACGATGTTGCCAGAGCGCAAATAAAAATATGTAACGCAATAATGTTTGTTTTGAATCTGAAATCTGGTTCGTATTTTTTCCACACAATTTTAGGCGTCGTGGATACGATAATGCAATAAGTAGACAACTATAGCACGCGATAATGAGCATAGGGACATCTCTATTTCAACTCCCCGTCCTTACCGTTCGCGCAGACTGCCGGCGCGCCTCACTAATTGAACGAACAAGAACGGATCGGTCTCGCTGCGCGAGCCGATCGCGTCTCTATGAAACTTGTTGTAACTAGTCGGCCAAGAGCTCTCCGCGGCATGCGCACGCGTTTTATTATATCGAGTTGCTAGCTCAACCCCGTGCGCCGGCTTATGTGCCGCCCAGTCGATTCTGTTATATTTCGTGCTTTGTGACTATTTTGTATTTTCCTAGTGTATGTATAATCGTGTGTGTGTCTATTAAACAGTTATTTACCTATATAAACACTCTTGCTTTTCATTAGATAGCTACAACCTCGCTATAACTGGCGCCCAACGTGGGGCCGAACAGTACCTATTCTTTTCGAGTGAACGTTTTATAATATTCCGTTTATTTCGCGAACTTACAAACATTACAGAGTGTTTAATAGTGAATAGACAACATAACATCGAACTTACATTAGTGATATTAGTATAAAAGTGCAAGAAACTTTGTATTTCGAGTTTTCAATTCATGCCTAAGTACCTAACGCTGAATTGCACGTGGTGTTGTTACGAACTATTTTACCTATTCTGTTCGTCCACCGCGCTATATGTTTCGATAGTCTCTCGGTGAGATATGGTGATCACTCGGTCGAGCCAAAAACAACATTCTGAGATGTTTCCTGCAACGGGAGTGCAAGTAGACGGCGTGACGCCGTCAACTTCGAATGAGGGAGTCATTCTTGTCGATGAACGACAATCGACGCCGCCGCTGTTCGGACGCCAAGAGTCCGCCGGCGCTGCCGCCTCATCACCTCCGCCGCCGCTGTACGGACGCGTGGCGTCCGCCGGCGCTGCTGGCCCATCATCTCAGCCGCCGCCGTTGTCCGGGCGTGAGCTGCCCGACTGCTCGCCGCCGCCGCACCAACACGGGCATGTTCCGCCCGTCACCTCACCGCAGCCTACGATGTCCGCGCCGATTGTAATGTCAGATCAGCAGCTTATGTTTTTATTACAAGCACTACGGCCGCAAGCCCCTACACAGTACGCGCCGCCGCCGCCACCGGTAACCGTGAGTAACCTTGCAAACTGTAATGCTAGATTTGATGGAAACGGAGATGTGCTATCGTTTATAAACTGTGTAGAAATATATAAAGACTGCGTAAGTGTAACTGACGAGATAGCACTCCGAGGTTTGCCGATGTTACTTTCTGGTTTCGCCGCTACATGGTGGTTAGGCGTAAAACATTCCGTACCCAATTGGGAAGACGCGTTACACCTTCTACGACAAACTTTCGGGCCACGTCTCCCGCCTCATAGAATATACAGAGAGGTTTTCAGTAAGGAGCAGGCTGAGGAGAAGACCGATGTTTTTATATGTAGGGTGCGAGCTTTATTTGCACAGTTGCCGCCACATACTCTTCCAGAAAACCCGGTACAGCTGGATATGGTGTATGGCTTGCTTCACAAAAGAATAAGAGAGAGGGTAGCGAGGGGCACCTTTGAGTCGTTTTCCGAGCTTTTGCAAAGAGCTCGCGCTGTCGAAGATGTGTTAGAAGAGGTACGTACCCCCGTAGGTATTAAGAAAAATACCTACACGTCCGCTACACAACTGCCGCCGCCGCCACCGTGTCTCTATGTTACACAGTCGTCATCTTCTGGTTTTTCTTCGGGTTTCAAAACAGATAGAGCGCCGCATACCAGCAAACAGAGACCTCGGTGTAATTTTTGTAAATCGTTTGGGCACACCATAGATGAGTGCAGACGTTTATTGAGTAAACAACAACCTACCTATTCAGAACAGAATGTGAAGAATGAACCAGTTGCGACGCAGTCGGATGCTCGCCCGTCCATTACATGTTTTGGATGCGGTGCGCCCGGGGTCATTAGGTCCAACTGTGAGGCCTGCAAGGCAAGACGTTCATCACCGCCTACTGCCAACACGGCATTTCAATCAGTGTCCGCGATTAGCCCGTCCGTTTTAAATCCGAGAGTGCGACCTATTCTTAAGGTAGAAGTGTTCGGGGCCGTCGGAACGGCATTATTAGATACGGGTGCGAAACACTCGATTGCGAGTGACAGTTTGACGTCACATTTGCGAAGTAATGGTCAAGTATTTACCAAAGTAGAAACTGAATTAAAATTTGCCGACGGTTCGAAGCGCGTTGATATTGTAGAAACCGCTTTGTGTCATGTTAAAGTTCAGGGAGTTGTAGTGGAGACACTATTTTTAGTTCTGCCTGGGGCCACTGAATCTCTATTAGGGATGAATTTTATTCAGGAGGTTGGCATGGTAGTTGATTTCACTAATAACCGGTACTCTATAGGTACATCCGAATTTCACGTTTTAGAATTCGAGCGCGACGATCGCGTAGTTACTAGTGCAGCGATTGGCCTCCGCGAGGACGAGGGCGTTCTCTTAACTTCAGTTGATAAGAATAGGTTAACTGCATTACTGAACGAACATGAAGATGTATTCAGTGCAGGGGGAGGGCCTACCCCTTTTGCACTGCACCGCATTGATACGGGGAACGCCGCCCCTATATCAACACCGCCATATAGAATTTCTCCGTCTAAAAAAAGAACTAATGAAAGCGGAAATAGACGAAATGCTAGCGGAAGAAATAATAGAAGAAGCGGAATCGGAGTGGACATCGCCAGTAGTGTTGGTTCCCAAGAAAAACGGAGACATTCGGTTTTGCGTAGATTATAGAAAAATGAATGGAGTCACGAAAACAGATAAATACCCATTGCCGTTGATCGACGATCTACTCCATTTGACAAAACCGAACGCCGTGATGAGTACAATTGATTTAAAAGCAGGGTATTGGCAAATAGAAGTTGCACCGGAAGACAGAGATAAGACGGCGTTTGTTACACCGTTTGGCACCTTTAGATTCCGACGAATGCCATTTGGCCTTAAAAACTCACCCGCGACATTTCAACGATTGATGGACAGGTTTAGAGCAGGTCTCAAGGATGTGAGCACAGTGGGATATTTAGATGACATTTTGGTGATCTCTGATGATTTTTCCACCCATTTAAAGGATCTAGCACTAGTTTTCGAACGGCTAAGACTCTTTAACCTCAGAGCGAACCGAGAAAAATGTATGTTCGCCAGAGACCAAGTTACGTACTTAGGTCACGTGATATCAGCTCAAGGGATAAAACCGGACCCAAATAAGGTCTCTGCGCTGCTGGACAGGAAACCCCCTGCCAACTTGAAAGAACTACGAACCTTCCTACAAACTTGTTCGTGGTTCCGTAAGTTCATTCCGCAGTTCTCGGACATCGCTCGTCCATTGACGGACCTTACTAAAAAGAACAGACCCTGGAGATGGGGCGTGCATGAGGATCATGCACATGAAGATTTAAAACACAGGCTTACAACTAGTCCCATCCTGCGACAAGCAGACTTCGAGCAACCTTTTATTCTGCGCACCGATGCTAGTGCGTATGCTATCGGAGCGGTGCTCATGCAAGGTCCAGATCCGAAGACTGAAAGGCCTATTGAATTCGCTAGCAGGTTGTTAACGCCCGCTGAACGAAACTATACTACTACAGAAAGAGAGGCATTGGCTGTTGTATGGGCTCTTGATAAATTTCGAGGATATCTCGAAGGAGCTCAAGTCCGTGTGGCCACGGATCATCAGCCTTTGAAGTGGCTTCTATCGCTCAAGACTCCAAGTGGCCGCCTAGCTCGGTGGGCCTTAAAAATTCAAGCTTACAATTTGGATGTAGAGTACACTCCGGGTAAAGCAAACGTCGTAGCCGACACGCTGAGTCGCCCCGTTTGCCGTCCTTTTGCAGAAGATGTTTCTGCCTGTAATATCTGTCCAGTCGCAGTAGACTTACCTCATCGTAGTTCCGAGGAAGTACGCGCAGCTCAGTTAGAAGATCCAGAGTTGAAGAAAATACTCGCCGATTTTGAAGAGAATGATGCTGCTATACGCTGGACCGATCGTGGATACTATGTTACCCAAGGAGTACTCTTTCGTTTTCATCCGGATGGTGAGTCTGAGGAGCCTCAATTAGTCGTTCCAGAATCCATGCGCGTCGAGATCATGAAGGAGCTTCATGATGCGCCTACAGCTGGTCACTTGGGCCTTGAACGTACTTTGAAGAAGGTAAAGGAAAGATATTATTTCCCCAATATGAGACAATACATTACCAGGTATCTGAAAACCTGTGACCTTTGCCAAAAGTTCAAAGCCACGAATCTTAAACCGGCGGGTCTTCTACAGACCCCGGTTCCACAACAACGTTTTGAAGTCCTCGCTATGGACTTATTTGGCCCACTACCTGAAGGAAGTAACGGTGAGAAGTGGATCTTTCTGATCGAGGATACAGCAAGCAGGTGGGTTGAGCTGTTCCCGTTGGCAGAAGCCAATTCAGAGAGTTGCGCCAAGATACTGATTGAAGAAGTATTTATGCGATATGGTTTTCCCCGTCGAGTTATTTCGGACAACGGTGTGCAGTTCGTGTCGGCCGTGATGCAGAAGGTGATGCATGTTCTCGACATCAAACAAAACCTGACTCCCGTTTATCACCCCGAATCCAACCCGGCTGAGAGGAAGAATCGAGATATGAAGACGATGCTAGCAATCCTTGTCGATCCGGAACATCGTCGTTGGCCTGAAGTGTTACCTGCTGTACGATTCGCTTTGAATACAGCACCGAACCAGGGCACTGGACACTCAGCCGCCTACCTCACCTTTGCGCGTGAGTTCCGATCCCCGGTTGATGTTGCGAACGACCTACGGCAGATAGTCGATCAAGAGAACTACGTGCCACAGATCACGCCGTATCTCCGTAGTTTTGTCGAGCGCCTTCAGGAGGTGAAGTGGCGAGTCGAACGCCAACAAGACGTCCGCAAAGATGCTGCTGATAAACGTCGCCGTACTGGACCTGAATACGAAGAGGGTGACCTCGTTCTCGTGGACAGCCATCGCCCTAGTCAGGCTACAAAGGGGTTCACAAGCAAATTTGCTTCGCGACGGGAAGGCCCGTACTGTGTTAGTAAACAGGTTTCCGCGACAACCTATGAAGTAGTAGATAAAGAGAGTCTACCGAGGGGGAAGTATCATGCCAGCCTCTTGACTCCATATGTAGGTGAATCGGAAGTAGTTGTACATCCTAGAAGGAGGGGTAGACCGCGTAACCCTAATGCCAAGCCAGCTGCATTGTCTTCCACTGGCTTGGAGGGGGAGGATATAGCACGCGATAATGAGCATAGGGACATCTCTATTTCAACTCCCCGTCCTTACCGTTCGCGCAGACTGCCGGCGCGCCTCACTAATTGAACGAACAAGAACGGATCGGTCTCGCTGCGCGAGCCGATCGCGTCTCTATGAAACTTGTTGTAACTAGTCGGCCAAGAGCTCTCCGCGGCATGCGCACGCGTTTTATTATATCGAGTTGCTAGCTCAACCCCGTGCGCCGGCTTATGTGCCGCCCAGTCGATTCTGTTATATTTCGTGCTTTGTGACTATTTTGTATTTTCCTAGTGTATGTATAATCGTGTGTGTGTCTATTAAACAGTTATTTACCTATATAAACACTCTTGCTTTTCATTAGATAGCTACAACCTCGCTATACAACTCACATAATTAAGTAATTTCTTATCGACTTTGGTTTTTCACGAGTAATCATAAACTGTGTGTAAACTTTTTACGTTTTTGTGTCGCATCCACGACCGATAAGAATTAAAAATATGGCTTGGAGTGTGAGCAGTCGCCTGTTACGCAAGTGACGCAAGTTTGAATCCCAGCGGGGACTATACCAATGAGTTTTTCTAAAAACCTAAGTGCAGTGATTTCACACCATGAGGTTTGCGGTGAAGGAAAACACCGTGAAGACACCTACCTATGTCTGAGAAGTAATTCATAGACGTACGTATAGTACCTGAGACGGCGATAGACTCACCATCTGTAACGTTGGCACTTAATCGTCTTCGGTGAAAAGTAGGTGTTGTTATTGCAACACCTCTGCCTACCCCTACGGAGAATACAGGCGTGAGCATATGTATGTATGTATATAACAAAACATTAATACAGTCTATACCTAAATATAGGTATTAAAAAACATTTAAAAAATTAAGTATGCTTTTCCGTATCGCAATTTGGATATTGGAAAGATTAAAAGCGGAACTAAAACCCGCTTAAAAGCCTTGCATAAAATGCTAGTGTGGTAGAATTTTGCTACGTTCTTAGGTACAGCTGGGACTATGATATATGAGCTAACGCAGCAAAGTTTCTAACTAGCCGGCGCACATTTGCATACAATTTTGGCTGCTAGAATTCAAATTTTTGCGCTTCCTAACTTTATCAAATTGAATTTTCCGCTTAATTTAAAAATGAATTATGCAACTTACTTTCATTATTATACCTTCATCTTATTATTCATTGCTGAGTTTTTTTTATTTTCATGTGTTTTATATAAGCAAACATTTTTTATTCAGTGTTCCTCCTCAGAGCTATTTATTCGTTAGATAATGTATATATTCTATTGTTAAACGCCGTGGCAGCAGTGATTAGAACAGTCGCCCGCAACACAAGTATCACAAGTCACAATCCTACCTGTCTGTGCCAAAAACTTCTACAAGGACTCCTAAAAGTATTTTGGTTATTCGCTATTTTCTATTACGTGGATAATACACTATGTCATCCGAATCTATTTAAAAATTTCACTAGCGGACGTCACGCGGTTACACCCGCGTAGTTCCCGTTCCCGAGGGAGCGCGGGGATAAAATATAGCTTATGTTACTCAGGGTGAATGTAGATTTCCAATGGTGAAAGAATTTTCGTAATCGGCACAGTAGTGTTTGAGTTTATTCATGACAAACATACACACAAAAATATAAATATAATATTATAGATGGAAAGGGCAAGTTATAAAAATTTTTCACATAAATTACTTCTTAAAGTACGTTCCTATAGGTACAAAACATCCAGACTCAGGGCAAACAAAAATGTAGTCACCCTGACGCGGGTATAGACCCCGGATAGAGACCATACATCTTTTAATAGCTTCCCCATATAAACCACGCGGGCCCTGCCGCTTCAGTGGGCTCAAGGTGCTCACGTGCAAAAGTAAATGTACCAAAACATTGGATATTAATAAGCTTATTGATTTTCTACCTCTTTTAGCAGAACGATCACGGACGTTAATAAGTTAAGATACTTTACATATACTGACCTGACTTCATGTTTTTTAAGCTTTCCCTGAGTAAATATAAAAGGCCTAGCTGATATAAAGGGTCTAGCTGAGCCCCGCGTGTAATTTAACAATCACGATTTTTCTTCTCTTAAAGCCAATTCTGATATAGCTATATTATTGTAAACTTTGATCTAAAAAGGGTTTTAGATCTCGCAACTGCGAGAAAGAGCAACAAAGACACATTCTTACAAATTTTCGCGTTTATAACATTAGTGTGATAGTAGAATGTGTTATTTTGATTGAGTCAAAAGTATCGAAGAACATCACTCCCGGCAGAGACACAATACTACTCTCGTAGAAGTATTTGACCGCGTTCTGCAAGGTAATAAAGTGAGCAAAACAACTCAATTTCTTATCTACCAACCTAACAATACAATTGCAGTCCATAGAAAATCCCTTCGAGGCTCAGATGAAATATGACCCATATTGTATCCACATAAAGGAGTATAAATCAAATACGTCGCGAATAGAGCAGCCCATATACTTTAGGTATGTGTAAAATGCAGAAACCCAATCGACCCTGTAGCCTCAGGGGAAACATAAATAAGACGTCGATTTCTTTCAGCCGCATGAATGCTTCGAATTCTTCTGACTTTTTTGTGGTGGAAAGGGTAAGTCGAACTTCAATCGTTTACGTTATTAGGCACACCGATTGCCCCCGGATAAATAATAGGACATCGTATACGGTATACCTAGGTCACTAAAATGTCTTTGCTTGCAGCAATGTGTGAGTGACGGTTGTCAACTTGCATCTATAATGGTTGAAGAGGACAATGGCTCGCATTCACGTCATACTTGTGAACAGGTGCTGATTGTGGGGGCTGGTCAACCCAAGCTACTATACTTACTTACTTTTTATTGACATTTGTGCATTGAAACTGTATGCTGTTTCTATGTGATTTATTCTGTATTTATAAAGTGTATATTTTTGAAAAGTTATTACTGTTTTTTTGTCTTTTTTTCGCAGTAAGAGCAACCTTCCGAACCTGGAACCTTTATATCCCTGAAGTAGATACTTTGTTAAAAGTCGAATCAAAATTTAGATATTTTGAGTTCCAGTTAGCACAGCGCCTCAACCCTTCTTCCCGCATCCACGGAACTCAAGTCTTACGTCCTTAGTCACCTCAGGAATACATTACTCTTAGCATTTTTTGACAATGATTTTCTATGCAAATACAGTCGGTAAAGTACAAGTACAGTCGCCAATCTGCCAACTCCTGTATGTAATACATACATTACATATACAAAAAACAAGCAAACTATACCTCCCTTTGATATTTAGTATCAAATTGCTCCTACACCCCGATACAAGTAATCCTAACGAAGGGCTGCTAGAGACATACATAAATTGTCGTCCCTTTGTTCCAACCAGACATTTACTTAAAATAATAGATATTCCGTGTATTCATCACAATATATTATTTGTTGGAGACAAAGGATTTAATTATGATAATACTAGCACTATAGGTAACAAAGGTGTAGCACAGCACTGAATACTAAATACGAATACTGAATCAACTCCAATAGAAATACAACGTAACGTACCGTCAACTTTTGCATGATTTGTGATAGAATAGAATGTGAAACAATTCTATTCTATAATAAAAATGTAATACTTTGTTTTTGAATAATTAGTTATCGTCTTTCTTTATTTTCATTCAGCGGCCATCAACTTCAAAGCTTTAACTTTGAAGCTTTGTTAGTTGGTCCACAGGTTTGTATACGGATTTGGTAGCTGCAAGCCAGCAAGCTGACTGCGTTACCACCCTGGATGAACGTCACCGAAGATATCGACTACTCAAAGTTTCATTGTAATTTTTAAAAGCTATCCTATTTCAATAATTGTCTCTGAGCTTTATTCCCGGAAAGGTTCAGTGGAGGTAAATATTAGATCAAGCCTTTTAATTCTGATTCTGTTTTTTATTCCGAGCAAGATCACATTTAAAACTTAGTTAGGATTCTTTATGATCTCAAACAAATTATACATACTCTACTCGATGAATTACAAGGAAACAAATATATTAAACAAATAAACAATGTGTAGGTAGCGAGAACATCGTTGGAATGAGCCATTCAAAAACCAAACAATGGGTGAAGCTCCGAGCTGTCCTCCTGATGAGGGTCCCCTTGTAACTTGTGAGCGTTTCTCCCATTTTGATGACACGTAAGTACCTGTTGGCCTAATTACTGCTTAATTACAACCTCATAAGTATATTTTATTATACAGTAAATAAATGCTTTGTATTTGGACAGTCCACATTTCATTAATGTCGAGATAGACTGGTATTTTGTGCCATATGCATGGATTCAAATTCTTTAGGATTCACGTGCGACTTCTTGCTTAGGCTATCGATCGGTCGTCAGGGCCTGTAGACAAAGTAACTTTATCCTCATGCTTCGCTTACAGATACAAAATGTACGGGAATGGCATATGTCACGTGACTGATTTATGTCATTTCCATACATTAGTAAAGTTACTTTGTCTAGGCCTACAGATGTCCTATCGATAACTTTTTATTGCTCACATAAATTGACCATTAGTAAGAGACAAAGATATGTGACGGCTATAAGTCTGTCATACACTGAAACTATCTTGGCAATAGGCTTTAAGTCCTGTCATTTAATTTTGAATTTAAGCTACGCTGCGCCTCACACGGCTCAATTTTCTAATTATGACGTCCACTTTTGCTTGATTCTTCTATTGGGCTTAGGTTACCTCTGTTATATAAGTACGGCAGCCTCTACACGGTCGAAATACCCGGATCATTACGCGTTTGACCTAAAATATATTGTCATAGTTCACAGCCTTTTTGTAGAACTAGAACTTTAATCGCTTTGTAAAACCACTTTCAATGCACAAATCTTCATTGGAAACCAAGTATGAAACTGTATTATAAGTTGACTACTACGTATATCGATATATCAAAATATATTGACGATAGACCATAGCATAGTTTCACACAAATAGTTTTCAACACAGTCAGCGCTTCAAGTATAGGTGTCATCACAATCTAAGAGCGCTGACCTTATATGCGCATTAGTCATTTTATGAGTCTGCCTTGATCGGTCAATAAAATACATGCACAGTTAGCCCCCATCATTTTCACCTTGAGTAACTGTGCTCTTGATAAACTAATCAAAACCTTCTCATTCGATTCAAAATACTTAAACGAGGGCGAATTAAATTAAAATTGTAATTAAAAGAGTGAACGATTATCTAAGTGCTAGTAATATAAAGACGTCGCGCGTCGGAGTGAAAAGAATGCGACCGTAACAAACGTATTTAAACTTTCTTTAGATAACACGGCTCTCTTTCATTTAAGGCTTAAGGATTCCGTCGTCAATGTAAAATTCAACGAAGCTGGGATAAATGGAAATTGTCTACCAACGGTTATTTAACCCCGCTGCGTTAATATAGAGAGGCTATTAATCTTAAATTTTACAACAGGGACCCTTTAATACGCTCGCTTGAGATGCCCACAAAAACCAGCAGATTTTATGAAGGCTCTTTAATACTTAACGATTAAGAATTAATTTTTTTTAGACTTTTCTAAGTTTAAGAGATATGATAGGACGTGTGGTTTATTAGTGGCCTTCAATATAAAATCCGGGCTTAATGTTCAAACCGACTGCTTTACCAAGGACTGTTGTGATTTTTCATATCACAAGCTTTACGGTAAAAGAAAACATCGTAAGGTAACCAGGAGGCCTACTCGCTTTCTCCAAAAAACGTAGGTTCGGCCGAACGTTCACAAAGTGCCTATCACGGTTGTTATTCGTTCTAAAATTACGTCCGAACATGGTCTGCTAGAAAATTCTTTGCCGTTTAGGAATAGGTTAAATATTAATAATATTTTTTTTAAATTAATGAAAACAAAGCGAGTTTGATTTTCGTTCGATTTCGAAGTGACGTTTTGGAAGAAAGGGAGTAGACCCCCTGCATAAATCTTAAAAACATTCAACGTTGGATGTGAATTATAATATCTAGAATACTATAGACGTAATTGTACTAAAAATAAAAGGGTATTTTAGGCCCAAAGAGCATCTCTACCGCATTTATATTTTACGGTGAACTTTAAAGATCAAGCTGGATCGGTATAATGAAAACGAAATTATGACGCTCATAACAGTTACAAGAAACTCCTCTAAGCGTTGGAGTACTTGAGTCCTAAAATTTAAACATAAAATCTTTGCTTGTACATGGTTATTATACAGGAACTTGTGGCACAGTTGCTATTGTTACAATATCTTTGGCAATCGTTACATCAGGCCTAGACAAGGTTACATTATCCTCGCGCTTGCGTTAGTAGAAACAATACAAAATCTATGGGAATGACAAGTACCTACACTTTATCAACGTACAATTTACCTAAACAACAAAAATATCGTTTTCTTTTTGTTGCTCGATATCTATACATACTACATACAGATAAACAAAATTGAAGTGTCTGTTTGTAAATCCGAAATAAGAGTTATTCAATAAATGCACTTGAAAGTATACACGCTACTGGCACTAAAAAACCAAGTTATAAAATTTTTCTCTGTCTGTCTGTCTGACTGACTGTCTGTCTGTCTGTCTATCTATCTGTTTGTTCCGAGTAATCCGAAACGGCTCGACCGATTTTAACGGGACTTTCACTGGTAGGTAGCTGATATATCAAGGAGTAATTTAGGCTACTTTAATTTAATAAAAATATTAGGGTTCCGCGACAATAAGGATGAAACTAAATCTACGCGGGTAAAACCGCAGGGCACAGCTAATTCAGAATATGATTTCTATAGATGAGTAATCAAGTTAAAACAAGATCTCATGGTCGTTGTAACAACCATCCATCGTTCCAGAATGTATGTTTTAATTTACATCTTTGTTTAATAAACCGTATTTACCTAATAGTCCTTTAATTACAATTAATGCCCTAGCACATTGGTCCTTCGAGCCAAATTGGACCACTTTGTAGAAAGCTAAAAGACTGAACACTCAGCGTTAAAGCTATATTACACTAGCGGAGGTCACGCGGTTTTACCCGCGTAGTTCTCGTTCCAGTAGTACGGGGACAAAATGTTACTGGCTGATGATGTAGCTATCCCTTGCTGAAATAATTTTAAAATCGGTCAATTTTTACGGAGGCTATTCAATGCAAGAAACCAATAAAAAAAACAATCTAATATTTCCTCTTTATAATATTAGCGTAGAAAACGTGTTAAAACTATAATGTGACCAGGCTGATAAGTTTCTAAATGACGTCACATGTAAGTATCTAAGCCACAGAGTATAAAGCTGCTATCCATAATCATAATACCCAAATTATTTCAAAACAAACTGGATAAGCGCGGGCAGACATTGGTTTGAACTAAAAGTTGTTAAATTTTAACATCCGCCATACGAATCCCTTTAAGTTAGGCCTTAATAAATTCATATTAAATTATTCCCTCATATTCATTGTAACTCCCGAACTTTTGGGAATCCTTTGTATTGCCCTTTACCCACTAGTTTACGATACTAAAGTAATGCAACACGTATTTAAGCTTTATTTGATTACGTGAATAAAGCCCTCATCACATGTGTACAAAGTTTTACATCTAATTAAATTAGGAGCAAATGATGAATCATTATGAGTGATATAAATCAGAGGTCATACGAGAATACACGTTGTGTCGCTGTTTTAATATACGACTATTACTGATAATGAGCTAAATTAGTAATAACGTGATTTTGTATGTGCTAAGAAGTGGAAAAATACATCTTCATGTACTGTCGGTTTTTCTGGATAAAATATTACACTTGATTCCGTCAACAATTGTACCATTGTGTGTACTATATCAATCCAAATATACGATCGAACCCAAGACATTGTGTTAGGTAAATACACTTGCGTTTGTAACCGCAATACCAACGAGTAAGTCCATTAAAACCAAAACTAAAAAAAATTTACTTAAATAAGTGATAATTAAAAACATATTTACTAGTATTATACCTTTATTAAGACATACTTTAATATGTACAACGAATTAAAGCATAGAAGGTTGTGGTTTTTTTACCATTATTATTATTAATACAAAGAATAAGGAGAATAAATTTCATTACTTTATTCAATTTCTTCAGGTACTTATTTAATATTTTTCTAATAACCAATTCACAATAGACAACAAAATTCTAGTTGACTATGTACTTTCATTAGTTTTAAAAATACGTCATATGTTAAAAACTAGCTGTGCCCCAAGGTTTTACCCGCGTAGGGTTAGCACGCCGAACCTTAAGATTTTCTAAATAAAAGTAATGTTACTCCTTGTAAAATTAGCTATCTGCCATTGAAAGTCCTGTTAAAATCAGTTCAGTAGTTTCGGAGATTAGCCGAAACAAGCAGACAGAAAGAGATTTTTTTTTAATTTATATTCTACGTCAGTACCTACCATATATACTGTCATGTACATTTAGTGAAAAGCTGTTAATTTGGAATTAAAAACAGACACTTCAATTTTATCCATCTGTATGTAAGTAGTATGTATAAATATTTTAACAAGAACATTCTTTGCTCGAAATATCAGTAGTTAAATGATAATTTCATTAACTCCGCGGTGCTAACGAGACATGTACTCCATTCTTGGAACGCAATATTAAGTCGGCCGACAGCGCTGGCTCACTTCCAGTATAAGATAACTTGAACTGCCTTATTACTCCTGATAGCGTCACTTTCAATTCCATCATTGCGAATTTTTGACCTGCGTAAAAATACAATTACCCCTTAAGACTGAATTATGAACGGATATGAGATATCATGAACATGATGGGATGGGAGTGGTGATAAAAATCCAAGAGTTGTATTATTCATAAGGCAATTTAGTCAAGTGCCTTAGGGTCCAACATGGGATAAGGGAACAGAAAATTAAGATAATATTTATAAAGAAGTAATTTTGTTACAGAAATTCTGAGTGGTAAGTATGTCTACACGATAAGCAGATCATCAAACCGAAACGAATACTAGTCTCGTACGAAAATGTAAGTGAAATAACTGTGTGTGTCGTATAACAATTGCAGAGTAACTTAAATAATCTGGGTATGCAATATTACAGACCAATGTTTTTTAATTGAGTATTTAGACACACAGAAGCTACATCAAATAAACATATACGAGGCATGTTTTATTTTATATATGATTTTTTTACATACATATTCTCACGTCTGTATTTCCCGAAGGGGTAGGCAGAGGTGTTTTAATAACAACATCCACTTTGCACCGAGGATGATTAAGTGCCAACGTGACAGATACTGTTTCTATCACCGTGTCAGGCACTATATATAAATACGTCTTTAAGTTATTTCTCAGACATATGCTGGTTTCCTCACGAAGTTTTTGTTCTCCGTGAAGCACGTGGTGTGAAATCACTGCACATAAGTTTTTTAGAATGCCATGTAATGAATGCTACAGTTGAATGATAACTGCTATGAAATCGTAGACTAGTTGTAGTTTTGCCCCAAAACGTTGAGTGTTACTCACCGATGCAATTCCGAGGCCCAGCGCTAAAAGCAATCCAGTTATACGCATTCTTGTTGCTCAAATTGGCTTCGAATCGCTCAGGCTTAAACTCCAGAGGGTCTGCGAAAACATCTGGTTGCCTTTGCGCTTGGAAAATGTTCATAGTTACTGACGTGCCTTTTAGTAAATGTAAGCCCCCAATATCTGGAAAATAAATCAAATCGCAGTGGTTCAATACAGCTTCTAATTATAAGTAATTATCCATTTATTCCTGGTATGCATCATCTCTCTCTTCATTAAACTGCATTCACTATTTCAATCCATCTCACTTCTTTCAATCCATCTCGCTTCTTGCCAACTCTTTCTCGAATGTTAATTAGGTAAAATCCACCATTTATTAGATCTTCTTCAGCTTCTATATCAGGGTTTCAATACGTACCAATGTCCTTTGTAATTAACCTTTCGATTACTGGCACTGAAGGATATAACCGAAGTGATTCTTTAATAACCAACTCAAGGTATTTCATTTGGTGCAGTTCACTAAAAATATAATGAAATCTCAAACTGTGTTGGAAATGAAACAGAATTATTCAGACTGCAATCGATTGTGCAAATATCTAAAGAGGATTAACTTTTATCCGTCTAGCTGCATAGCACACTCTGAGTAAGAAACGTATAAGATATAAATGTTTCTCCAAAGTTAAAATATTGGGTCTAAAATACATTATTATTTTAAGCAGAAGTATAGTGCCCTTTCAGGGACCCTTCTAGGATGGTATGGGCATATTTTTTTATGCTGTGTGTTTATCTAATTTCATGTTCTATATAATTAAACTTTGCCATTGAGAAACCAAGGATAACAATTATATGGGCGGGTGTTATTTACTTTTAACTTTAGGATAACCTACCCTCTAGAAGACGACATGAGTTTTAACACGCACTCTAATTCCACCTATAATCATTATATTAATATTATAAATGGAAAAGTGTCTCGGTCGGTCTGTTACCTTTTCACAACTAGAACCCAAGGACTTCATTAGGTTGATGGCTTATGATTGATATGAATGTGATTAAAATACATACTGGTAAGTAGGATCCCTGTCCATGTCATCTCCAAATATGTGCTTTTGTTCCATATATAGCTTCTCCTGAACATCTTCATATTTTGAGATACAAAATAGACAGTACGCAATACCGGATGTAGTTGTATCGTGACCCTGTAACATTATTCGTATTGGGTCGGAAATTTCAAAGGTAACCGGAGCGAGTAGAAAATGCAGGAAATTAATATTTGTATCAAAAGCAAGGAAGTTTAATTGGAAAGAGCTTAGAGTTGGTGCAGAAGTAGAATATTTTAACGAATTGATTGTCATACTAAAATAGTCTTAATTAGCCTTGCTGCGGCGCAGTTGTTAGCAGTTCGAATGCCTTGTAAATCAATACCGAATTTTAAGAATGTAATTTGAGGATTGCACTTAAATTACAATAATCCCAACGCTGCTTGCAGCTAAACTTAATATAAATATAATTAAGGCAATTTTAACACAGCTTTGAAAATAAAGCTGAGAAGACCGCAATCTTATAAATAAAATCTTGTGTGCATCGTATTTCTGTGGTTATGCCACCTGATCAGTGGTTGACAAGTTATGAATCAGTATTCTACGTCTGAGGTAAATATCAATTTATTGCTAGCTGTTTGCCTTCTAACATGATGCTTGACACCCATCATCGAAACTAAAGGCGGTGCAAGGCCATAACATCGGACATTGCTTGTTGAAGATGTACAAGTTAAAACTCAAAATTCTCTTTCTATTAATTAATGTATCATGTTTTAAAGGTCTACCCGAGTGGAGTGAAACTCTTACCTCAAACATAAAGGTGTCCACTTGTTCTCTTACAGTTTCATCATCGAACTTCTGACCATCAACTTCAGATAACAGTAGCAAGTCCAAGAATGCATTCTTATTCTTAATACCTATAAAAAAATTATATTTTCAAGCTTTCCCACAAGGGTACAAGGGTAAAAGAGCACCTATTTAATGCTGCCCGACTGAGGGCTCTTACCACCATACACTTCTCAACCTTCGACTGCAAATGAGGATTTCATCAAGTTTTCAATATCGACAAATTTCGTTTCCTATAAGCGTGGTGCGAATGTACTTATCTATACTTCTATACTTAATATTATAAAGAGGAGAGATTTGTATGTAAGTATGTTGGTAACAAATTGGCTCAAAAAGTAATGGACCAATTTTGAAAATTCTTTCACCACTTTAATGATACATTATCACTGATTTATTTATTTATTTATTTATTTATGTTACACAAACAGATTGAGATCCGAAGAAATTACATTAACAAGAGTATTAACTTAAATATTGGAACTAGATAACAATCCAAAATATGTGTAAACAGCTAGTCTAAGTATATAAACTGTAAAGAAACTATATGAAAACTATAATATTAAAAGAAGATATGATAATAAAGAAGAATATTAAAGAGTATCTAAAAATTTGATAAATTTAGGATAATCACTTAATTAGACTATAGATTATAATTGATCAATACTTGTGGAGGTTATCCCGGCACCACCTTTTCAAGGCAGATATATTATTGTTAAATATATCAATGTTCTTGTCTTTGATGGCTATTTCATTGTACTGTCTGCACATTCTAACAAGCGGATTATAATACGACGTGTTGTTATTATATGTTTTTAAAAGAAATGTCCGGGGAGCTCTGATTTTATAACGAGTGTTAATGTTGATGGAGGATAAAAGGAGTGGACAATCTAGTTTGGAATTGATGATTTTGTGTAAATATAATAGGTCAAACTTTTTACGACGGGTGATTAATATAGGCTATACCTACTAGTTTTTTATATAATGATTGAATTCTAAAGACAGCGATCAACACTTTTAGATCCACTCTGATACTCAGAAAAACTAGTCGAAATAAAAACGAGCTTACCTAGTTCATTATTACTGCTTAAATTGGTAATATTAGCCTTTGCCAGTTCCTGTCGCCTCATCTCGATGACTTTACTGGTGTGTGCGTGGAGCATTTGTAGAGCCGCTTCCTCCTGCTTCTTGTACGACAACAAGCTGTACACTATCTTATTACCGATTATTGGTATCTCTATCTTCATCCCAATCAGCGTTGACATGCTGAACAAAAATAGCACTTAAATAGATTGAATTATAGCTCATTTTTCAATGGTTCCCTTGATTATCCTCCGACTTTATTAATTCAGAATGATCATAATATAATAACCAATACTCACATATCAATGGCCTTTACATATTTCGAATCTGCGTTTTCTTGCGCATTAAACGAAACTCCCATTATGGACTCTGAAAAAAGTAATAATAAAGAAATAAAAAAAAATTAAGTACTTTATCGAAAACTCGAGATAAAAGGTTGTGATGTCAATAGTGGAGTAATGCATTATCATTGTAACCTACTTGAAACCGTAATTATAAGCACGCGTGCAATATCATCGTGATTAGCAGAATGCCCTTGCTCTGGGGTCTCATTATAGGCTCATTGTCAGGTTAATTTGACTCATAATATTATGAGACGGGTGTAAACTATCATGACTATAAGAGCTTATGGATGAATCACAGGTTCAAGTTGCAATCAAGACTACCTCTTAGGTCTAGTGGTCGTGACTGTTACTGCGGAATACACGGACCTGGATTCGATCACTAGCTCGGGCAAAGTGTTTTTGGATTTTTCCCAGTATTATTCCGGTGGATTAGTGTCCCGTTAATGGCAATATAGGCTCACCCCCAATTACATGGGAACATAACTGTTGAATGGTATACTATAAGCACCTCTGCTCTATCATCCGTCATATCTGTATTACTCTGCTTTAAAATAATTGTTTATTTGTCCGATTGATAAAAAAGTAAAAAGCCGAAGACTTTATCTACCTAGATAAACATAACATGGTTACAGTGCATTGAGAAATCTATTGAAGTTATATCATATTTAGGCAGGTATGTCTCACTTATCGTAATGATAAGATTTGTAGTAGCATCATCGCTTATTATAACTCGTTTGACAATATATTCATATTTTCTGAGTTTGCGGTTGAAACTGTGGGGCTCTGGGGTCCGGATGCTAATCAACTTCAAAGAGGTTGCTCTTCGTTTTTTCACGCTCAGGGAATCAGCGTTGCTATTCTACGTAGCAATGCTGCCTTCTTGACACGATCCCGAGAGACACCGACTTAGGTCAAGTTTTCTACTTGTAATTAGTTTTAAGTCTTGTTCCTTGTATAATCCTTGTAAGTGTTTTCTAGAAACCCTTCATGAAAATTGTAAATTGGGTTTATGTTCGTACACTATCACATAGAGCCACCTAGTCTCAAACTATGCAAAGCTTGCACTAACACATAAATATATTTATAAGAAATACCACATATCTAGCTTTTTTCAAACAAATGCTCGTCACATAAAATATTTTCTTTGACGCAGGAATCGAACCCGCGTCACCTAATGTAGCAGTCATATTCACTAACCCAAGCCCATGGGGTGGTAAATTTACCTGTTACATTGTCGAGAGCAGCTAAAGCGACGACCGGCAACAAATCCACAGGACCTCGGGTCGACATAGTCTTCAATTTGTTTGATAAAATGCGTTCGTTCTTGCAGAATACGGGCAAGAAGTTTTGCAGTATATTGAAATGGAAAGCTGGAGTAAGGAATTTCCTGTGCGTTCTCCATCTTTGACCTGAACAAAAATCATATTTTAGCCATAGGGCTGAACCTAAAAACTGGAAATTGTAATGTCTAATTCAATAATTTACATACAAACATACATATTCACGCCTGTATCCCATGAGGGTAGGCAGAGACCACCGTTCGTCACATGCTAATAATTGATTGAAAGTATTATATTACTGAGGTTCAATATAGGTACACGGGTAACAATATCCTCGTAATATTTAAGGCATGGTAACCTTTACAATATTAATGTAGGAAGAGACTTTAATTAAGACCTATGCATCGTTATTGAGGGAGCTATAGGCGAAATCTATGTCTTCTAGTGTAAGGAAGTTATTTGTTTTTTTATCTTAACAACTTCATCATCTGTGGTCTTATCTCAAACATTGTTGGGGTCGGTACGCGATTCAACCCGATGTGGCTGGTAACCTGTACCCCAAGTAGGTACAGGGTTGTACATGATTTAATGTTGTCGACATAATTATGATTCCGCACTTGGTGAAATTGGTATGGCACGAAATGAGTTAACCCGCCAACTTTGAGCTACAGAAAAAGTTCCGATCATCACACTTTGAGCCACGCAATTATAATACACTCACATATCATGTCAATATAAAATAGAACTGCTTACCTGTAGACGTCAGTAGACCTTGGCCCAGCCATGGTAGCAGAAACCTGTACGAGTTGCCTTTGGTTATAAGCTCGGAGCTGGAAATAATTGGCTAAAAAACAACACACTTATAAAAAAAGGTGTTTATAGCTTGATTAACTATGACGGATAGGTACTTATATTATACTAGCTGTGCCCCGTGGTTTTACCCGCGTAAATTTAGTTTCATACAAACTTTCATCCCCTATTTTATCCCCTTGGGGGTAGAATTTATCAAAATCCTTTCTTAGTGGATGCTTACGTCATAAAATCTTCCTGCATGCCAAATTTCAGCCCGGTCCGTGCAGTGGTTTGGGCTGTGCGTTGATAAATTTTTATTTTTTATTTTATTTTATTTTATTTCACAAAATCTACAGCTCTTAATATTTAACATAAACATATATTATGGCGTGTATCTTCGAGCCAATGTCGGATTTACATTTTATGGAAATTATTTGCTTAAATTGAGATTGAAGTACAGAGTGAGTTCAGAACAGGATCGCTAGTAGTTACATATCTACAAAATTGCCATTATGTGTGTGATTGTATGAGTGTGTGAGTGTGTGTGTTTGCGTGTGTGTGCGTGTGTGAATGTGTAACTTGGAGTGAATTACTCAGCTGCTTGCGTTGATGCCGCTAAAAGTGCCAATATTTGCTTCTTGAAACTAGCGCTATGTCAGTCAGTCAGTCACCTTTGAGTTATATATATTTAGACTAGGTTCTGTCCGCGACTTAGTCCACGTGGAATACGTTACTTTAGGAGAACGCTAACTTAATGATTTGTCTTAGCGTGATGATATAAAGCCTTTATCGATAAATCGAGAATTATCGAGAACACTGTAATAATTTGTCTAATTGAATTTAAATAATTAGACAAATTATTTCAGTTTCTTAAGATTTGCACTTTCATGCAAAGAAACTCTTCAGCTTTGTATATTATGTAGTATAGATGACTTGATACTTTTTTATTATTATACTTTACACATATTAAAGTCAGAACACGTAGCAAGGTGCCTCTCAAAGCACATTTAGTAATAAGCATTTGCGGTAATCGCTTATCGTCAGACAAGTGACATAAAAAAGTAGCAGACTAAAGTGACAGACCAGCCACTCATGCATATTATAATTATTTAGATTTGCGCTCCTTATGATCATTTTACATTAAACAGAATTATTATAATATATTAAAATCAGTCCAGTCGTTCCAGAGATTAGCCGGAAAAAACAGACTGATGAAACGCATTAGTAAAAAGCTGTTGATTTGGAATTACGAACATACACTTTAATTTTTATCTGTATAGATGTAGTTGGATTGTACAGAAATAGACTCGTACCTCAATGTACTTCGGATGTCCAATCACTACATAGGGACTTGTGAAAAAATATACCAGGAATGGGTCCCCATATTTAACTGACAAACGCTTGAGTAGGTTCAAGAACTCTGCAACAAATATTCAAATTATTTGCATGTTAAGTATTAACTAGGTATAGACAGGCGGAATCACGAGTTAAGAGCGCTCGGCCGTGACCAAGGGAAATGGGGATTAATTTTTATACATAAGTGATAGATGATAGATAGATAGATTATACATGCAACCGCTAGTAGTAGCCGCGCCATGTAGACAGACCGATACTCGTAAAATGACTACAGCGCATTCAAGGTCAGTGCTAATTAATCGTGACGGCATCTATACATAATAGGTTAATTTTAAATAATAACAGTATTTGGTAGTGTTGTTTGGAGGTGACTAAAGGCACCAGATTTGAGGCGCTGTGTTGCTAATGGGAAAGATGGTGAAATTGCACCCTTGGTGTTACTAATACTCGTAGGTTGCGATGGCCGCTTACCATCAGATAGTATGCTTCTTTGTCATCTTTGTAGAGTAAAGCCTGATTGAAGGACATTAAAACATAATAATCTCTAAAAGGTACTCCTTCAAAGCAAACCTTCATTTAATTGACATGATTGAATGTCAAATTCCAAAATATGTTCTACAATTCTCTAAAAATATATTTAAAAAAAACTTCCTAAATAATTCCTATTAAATGTATTTCATAGCACACAAAATTCCATAATATATCGAACATTAACATCGGTATCCGGTAATTATTTTAATTGATTCATCAGTGACGAACAGAACAATACCATTAAAATAAACCCACTTCGTTTACAATCTCAAATAATAAATAACGGCCGTACCTGTAGATTTAACCAAAAACAAATGTGTGCCTCCCAATAAAGGCAAGGGAACCGGTCCTTTGACATTGAACTGCATGTATTGGACAAGCACACTAATCCAAGAACTTAATAACACCCCCACTACCAAACACAATAGTATGTACAATATCATTTTATTTTATTTTATTTACACTTGTATATACAATAAACGACCTCTTTCGAACAAGCACACACTGATAGTGAATCTGGCGCAAATATTGTAATTGAACTAAACAACTCTGTATACTACATTCAGTGTGTGCGTTTAACTCACACACACATATTCAATTTGTCGGATTCTATACGAAGGTCCATAAATAAAATGTTTAAGGACACTTTCATGCAAAAACTGTTAAGTGAATTAAATACTAGCTTATAAGGTTTAACCCAATTTTATGCGAGTTTTATTTTGTATATTTAGGTTTTAAGTGACCTGTGCCCGTAAAAAAAAAACATTCATTTTCATGAATGTGAACTTATAAACCACTAGGCTAACGTATTTATTGGAAATAGGTACATGATTGACAAATGCGCGATCATCAATTCAAGGCCATTGCGGTCCAGTTGCAAAATTATTACGTACTACGAATGATTATTCAATTAATAAAAGTTCAATGGATGCCCATGACTTCAATTTTATCTTGTATACCTTGCGCTAACATCTTAAGCTGTTATTTAGTAAGGATCGGCTCTGAATATCTTGATTTGCATGGTCGAATAGGCTTTGGGAGACCGAAAACGCTTACCTATTCACAACTTGCCTGACACCTGCGCCTTGCACCTCCACAACAATCAGGCGCGATCAGCCCAAGATGATCTTATGTAGGCGACAGGCATCGTTCTTAACAACCATCCATCCTAGTGTATGAATCTGAGTTTGTGCTAGTCAGGTCCCTGACATTGAGAAAATTTTTAATTTTTTGGAACTCCAGTCGGACGTAGGAACGAAAGCGTGGTAAGGGGGCCAACTATGATCGTTTCGACTTTTTCAAGACTTAAAATACTGGTCAATAAACTTGATAAGTAGAAGAAAAAGATGTTTGATCGTGTGGGTTGCATATTTGAAATTCCGACTAGCACTTTGAAAGAAATTCTAATTAATTGTGAGGTAGCGATATCAAAGTCATTAGTCTTTTTCCAAAAGAATTTCCTCAACCTCGACGTGCTCAAGATAAAAGAATTTTCAATTCAGTACACTCACACGGAACACAGCAATGAAACTTGAAACGGAAACGGGATCTTTGACGCTGTAAGGTGCGTTCATATTCACAGATATTTAATGAAGAGTCGCGGTGGCCTTGGGGTTTGACCAGTTGCCTGCTACGTAAACGACGCAAGTTCGAATACCAGCGGGGCCTGTACTATAGAATTTTCTAAAAACTTAAATACTTACTGTATTTAAGTTTTTGTTCTTTACTGTGAAGGAAAACATCGCGAAGAAACCTGCATATGAAAATGAAAATGAAAATGATTTATTCAGCTTAGGCTTTGATAAGGCACTTATGAATGTCGAGGAATTTACCACCGGTTCGGAAACTAGCCTTCTGAGAATGATGTCTAAGAAGTAATTCAAAGACGTATGTATACTGCCTGAAACAGCTCACCATCTGTCACTTTGGCACTTAATAATCTTCGTTGAAAAGTGGTGTTGTAATAACAACACCTCTGCCTACCCTTCGGGGAATACAAGCGTGAGCATATGTAGGTATGCATGTATATTTACCATGGCAGAATAGATTGAAAGAAGCAGTGCGTGACAGACGAAATACTTAATTTGTGTACGAACTTATGAAACATACGAACATACTCTCTTGTTTAACCGTTAAAGGTAAGATCCAAGGCCTCCAGACACGCGTAGGTAAACTTACAGCTTAGGCCGCCCCGGTGCGGGGCACGGACCTCAGTGTAGGGCGTTGCTGAGGGGTGAGCTATGTAGCTGGATCTGAGTGGTATTATTTTGTGAGAAGTTTAAGGTACGATATAATGTCTGACGGTATAAACGATCCTATACGCGTACCTATACACATAAAGCAACGCTTTCCAAAGATAATGAGATACCCGAGGGACCCAGTGGAAATAAAACCTTAGCCAAGTCCCCGAAGAAGGTCGTTTAATGGCCATGTTATGTACCTGTCACGGATTCATTGTGAATTTGGTCAGCTTGCCAAATGCCTAATGTTCCAACAAAAGTTCTCAAAGAATTCATAATTTTATTTTAATGGACGCGACTACGTACAGTACAAAAACGGGGGACAATTATAATGATATCTTAATATCGCTCCGAAGCGTCAGGAGAAATAAACTATCTAGTCTTTATTCGCGTTTCACGATTCGCGAGAAAACCTGAAAAATATAAGAAATTCACCGATGTAAACATTATGTGAATTCGTGTCTGGGAATCTGGGACTCGGTCACTCAGACGCACCTCATTTATCAAGTTTGAAGCTAAATTATTCTCGCTGAAATATAAACTTTGTCAAGCCTTGTGGAAAAACGTGAAGTTTTTTAATACTGCAAGGGTAACAAACAAGCGTAAAGGTGGTTTACCACCTTGGCTACTGTAGCCTTTTTAAATACTTGTTATTTGGCTATGATTGTCGATAAGGGCGCATTAAGTTAGATTCTACACTTAGATCAAAAAACCGAATGGAAAATCTCTTTAGGCCCTAGAAGTCTCTTGAATTATAATGTAAGTTATATTATTTTCTTCTAAAGTGCTTCCTCATCTACGAGGTCCATGTGTGTAATTTTTCCAGTAGTATACTTATATTCAGTGCCATGATCTATATTCCCAATTAGGTACTTGTTATAAATAATACAGACTTCTCGAAAGAGGGCATATGACGAAAGTTGTTTTAACTACCAATTAGGTACTAGTCGACCTATAGGCATATTTCTGAATATCAATCATTATTAAAAATTGTTTCGTTCGTATACTGTCAAGTATCGTTTGTTGTAATAATATTCAATAGTAGTTGTTTTGACTTTACATTGCTATCGTAGACAAACTACATTTTGAGATTAATACCTACACGCTGATAAGTATCGAACGGTTTATGTGTTGTAAATCTTATCGTATGTCAATGTCAAGCTAGAATCAATAACATAGCGATATACATAAATAAAATTGAAGTGTCTGTTTGTATTGTTAAAATAAAAATATCGTGTATTTCTCCAAAGTGTGTGTGTGTTAGTTTCTTAGTAATTACTATTTCACGCTCACATAACTTGGTATTAAAGGTATTCGCATACGAAGTCTGAGGTAGACTACTTTTTAACCTGAAAATACGTGGGTAGACATTTTCAAGTTTTAGCCTACATTTATGTGATTAGTTGCTATAAAATGGCCACTTCACAATGAATCGTAACTTAATCTCTCAAACTGCTACATAAGAATCTACTAATGCAAGTTACCCTAATTTAGGGGCATGTGGTCCCTTTATTGCCTGGTAATCTCAATGGAGGAAGCTACTGATGATATCGCACTTCGGATATTAGCTTCTGCTCCTATCTACGTTATTGTAATACGCGTGTTTACTACTCACAGTTCAACTGCTGACAAAACAGTATGTTAAAATGTCTATTAGCATACTACTCATATGCCGTTAGGATTCTCTTACCGCGCGGCGGTCCGTCTCTGTAAAGGATGGATAATGTAGTTCGTTTGCAAAAATCTAAGTGATCTCTATTTGATTCTTCCTTAAAAGTACTTTCAAGTCGACACAAGAATAAAAAAATATTAAATTACGAGTATACAGGATTATAGAATAATGTTACCACCGGGTTTGGAAGACTTCACTAAGAACCCGGCAAGAAACTCGCAACTCTTTTCAAAAATAAGTTTAAAATGTTAAATGGTTACAATATACTTTTTCAATATAAATCCTTGGTTGCAGTGCTCACTTTACAAAAAAAATAGCTTAACAAATAAAAAAAAATAAAGATCACAGATTAAAATTATATTAACAGTAAATTAAAAGGCTGGATGAAGGGTGGTCATACAAGTCATACAAGCAAACAATTTGGTCTTAAAATTATCACTTATACAAGTACTTATATCTATACAAAATACAGCCACATCTTGTAACCTACAGTTATAGCAGGGTAGATCAGGTACGTACCAAGAGGCAGACTTCCTAATTTGAAAGGTGTATTTATAGTTTACCCGCCTAGAATTTCAATTAACCTAAGATTCTGTGAATTTCGTCTTAAATGCAGAAATTCTCCGACTGTGGGCTTTGAAATTCCATGAGTGGGAGGTGAGACAAACGAATGCCGTTAACATTTTTATAGTTGGTATTTAACTTGCGGATAGAGTTAAGGAGCATTTTTAAATGAAAGAAGATTATTTTATGATAGATTTTCATAATATTAAAAAAAAATTTTTACATTTTAGGTAAGCGAGGGAAACCGCGGTCATTTTAAAATTTGTAGCGAATCAAAACATAAACATGTTATAAGTACATAAAGATAAGTATTTTTTGAAAAAATATTGTTATTTGAATTCACTTCAGCCAAGTCGACTTTAATTTACTTTATAATTAACACAGGTAAGATCACGTAGCTCAGTTACGTCACACATTAGCCTGCATGTTTGAACCTCAGCCTTAGTCTGAACATAATCCTTGATATTCATTTTAATTACTCCGACCGCAGCCTCAATGTTCAGAGGTAGCTAAAACCCAGCAATTTAATCGTGGTTAAGTGAAACCCCAGTGTTTGAAGCCTTTAATAAGAATATCCAGTCACCATAACCACGTTTATGTGTGAAACATTAAGTTTTACGATGTAGTACCCTGTGTCGAGTTTCTCGTAGATTTTATTAAGTGTTCCCTTCGAAATACTTAAACGTAAATTACTCTTACACCCACTGAACTGTTCAGTAGTAGGTACTTAGATACATACCCAGACTTCAGAACTAGGGTTTTTGAAATTGTCCACTGGCATACAATCGTTACCTAAGCGCTCGCAAAACGAACAAAAAAAATTTCCGTACGGTCGCTTGTCAAATAAGTATAAAAAATAATTTACAGCAATTTTTTTTTTATTTCAAGACAAATGGAAAGTAGGATACGCGGTAAGGTAGATACCGGCTAAAATGAAGCTTAAAAAAAATATTATAAGAAAGACGCTCTCAAAAAAGTAGGTACGTCGATTTCATCTCCTATGTCTGCATTTTAATTTCAGTGAGTAAGAATGATGGTGTTTTTTTTGCATTACCTAACATCATGCTCTGTGATGTGTTTATTGAACTTAGTGATATTTACGTAAATAACCAACGATATAGAACCGACTTTAAAGGTTAAATTCACATTGTATAGAAAACATCCAGAGCAATGCAGCGTCAATAATTTGAAAGTAGAAGCTGCTTTCATGAACAGCAAGATTAGAATATAATGCCTTTGTGCCTACGCTTCGGCCTGGCTGGGAAATGCATTGAATGAATGAATTTGCAGAGATTAAAAGCATTGGCGGTCCTTTAAAGGATTTCCGTTTAATACGTCGTTTTTTTTTTAAATTAGATACAGAAAATTGATTAGATGCTTAGCGTTGGTAAGGTTAATTATTTATTAGGTCATCATATACAACATTTATTAACCAATTCCTAATTACTAGATATACAGCACTCAATGTAACTCATTACATCGTATATTTTGGTAACTTCTCTATAAATAACAACAACGCGCACATCTACAAACTTAATTATTTTCCAAACTCCTACACCACGTAAGCCTTTCCAGAATAAATTAAGCCCAGCAATGTACCATAATATATTTGGTATATTGTCTCAAGCAAGCGTGACGTTCGAGACACCAACATAATGGCCTACGTTCCCCACAAAGTTTAATTTACACCGAGAAAGATCACTCTCGCGGTTCCCCTACATGCACAATGATGAGATAAATTCTCGTACATTGAAGACAAAGGTTCATAAAGGGAAATTACTTCGGATGTTATAAGTACTTCATTAAACCTGAGGACATCGTGCGGTAAACATCGTTGGGCGGCTGTAGTTAGTTAGACTTACCTCACAAATCTAGTAATTCAAAGTTTTTAGTGTTCATTTGTATAATATTGTACAAACAAGACGTTAGGTACCTAGGTCAAAGTGCTTCAAAACTCGTTATCAACAACATAAGCCAAATAATATTTTGTAACGGAAATTAAACTCCAATCCCTGACTTTACTGATAACGCCTCACACTGGGAGCTATCGTTCATCAAACAAAAATTGCCGAGGAACGACACATAGCAGGTGAGGGACTGGTGTTTTTCGCATCGAAGCCATCGAATCCAGCTAGTTTAGAATTGTTTGTCTCGCTCAAAAGGTTTGGCTCAAATTTTTATGTCTATGGTAAATACGTCCATAGACAATTTGTAGAAAAACTGCGTACCTGTCAATTAACTGACAGGTACGTCAAGTTCATGTCAAGTCAATTCCTCTGCCGTTAATTGAACTAAGTGTGAGTAAAATAAATAAACAAACAACCCAGATTTTCGGAGAGTATTTTTATTAGTAATATACATATATAACAAAAAAAGTTTATAATCTTCTAAATATAACCAATGTTTAATTGAGACTCGGAACATCATCTGTCATTCAAATTATGAAGATCTCAGAGGTAACCTCCAAATAGTTTTAATTTATTATTTAATTTTACAAACTCTGTTTTACATAAATGCAAGGATATTTATATTATTTCAGCTCCCAGGAGATGAAGACTCCGGACCGATGTGTCGCACCTATGTTTTCCAAAATGAAAGCCACACTTTAGGGAATGCTTTAAAGTGTATTATCAATAGATAGTAAGTACCCTACTTCATATGTATTTTTTACTAGCTGTGCCCTGCAGTTTCACCTGTATAGACATAATTTCATGGGTGACCTGCAAAACCCTAATGTTTTTTAATAAAAGTATCCTAAGTTCCTCCTTGTAAAATTAGGTATCTGCCAGTGAGAGTCTCGCTAAAATCAGTCCATCCGTTTTTGAGATTAGCCCAAACAAACAGAAGGATAAACACGGAAATTTTTAAAATATTGGCATTTTAATGTCACTAGGGTGTATACATTCATATGCATTTAGTGATAAGCTGTTATTTTGGAATTATAAAGAACTTCAATTTTATTCATTTATATAACTTAATTTTTTGTTCTCATTGATTTTATTAATTTTTTCAGTGATGATGTAGAATTCTGCGGTTACACAGTCCCACATCCAGCAGAAGCAAAGATGCACTTCAGGATACAAACACGAGAAACTCCAGCTTTAGAAATACTCAAAAGAGGTCTTAAAGACTTGGAAAAAGTTTGTGACCACACTATAGAAGTATTTGAAAAAGAAGTAAAAGATTTTTCTAAACATTAAATATTTTTATCATTTCCTGCCCCTTAAATTAAGTAAATATTTTAAATAAATCCCTGTTATTTACTAATGCAATTAGCCATTACTTTAGTAAAAACCCCAAACAGACTGTAAAATCTGTGCTTCCAACTACCTAGATAGCTATTTAGTCCACAGCAGATGGAACTACTATTACTCTTACTAGACATCTATAAAATAAAATTGAAGTGTCTGTTTGTAATTCCAACAGCTTATCACACACAGAAAGATTTTATTTTTTGTTTGTTCGCATTGAATAGGCTCCGAAACTACTTGACCGATCTTGAAAATTCTTTCAGCAATGGATAGCTACATCATCAGTGAGTAACATAGGCTATATTTTATCCCCATACTTCAACGGGAAAGGGAGCTACGCGGGTGGAACCGCGTGATGTCCGCTAGTTATATATAAAACAGCCTTATTTTCAACAGCAAATATACCATATGTATATATTATAGTGCCATCTGTTGGGGCTATTTCTAAGTACCTACCTAGTACTTAGTAATCTGCTATACAAGACCTAGGAGTCTGTGTTGTACCAATTAGTTTTTCTGAATTCACACAAGATGTACAGTGCAGGAACACATTGTATATTGTGCATTTATCTGAAAAATTCAGAACAAGAACCTTAAACCGTGGTTGAATGTGCATCAGACACCTTGTCACTGCAAATTTTCAGTGACAAGTTCAACACCTGGCAGACATGCAAGGGGCATATCAATATTTATAAAATAGCAAGCACAGAATAACTAATACTACTTGATAGTGTAGTATGTGGGGAAGATTTTGGTATTTGGTAGTGTGGTACTACTATGGTACAGGCGTTACAAGAGCCGTCGCGAGTTATGAACGCTGGCCTCTAATGCAGTAATTTGTTGGGCCTTGTAAGGCGCGACTCGAACAAAAACATGGGTAAAAAAGTTATCCCCCATAACTCATAACTGCACTTATAGTACCACAGACAACAAAGGAAAAAAAACAAAACTGAATGTTATCAAATGTTTATTGTTGGTTCATGTTCAAAACATTTTCTTAGACTTTGAATTCAGAGTAAGGCGACTTGGTCAGCGGGATGTCCCTCCACAAGTCGGGAGTGAGGTAAGCGTAGGTCTTGGCAATAGCCGCGTAAGTGGCCTTGGCGAAGTTGCCCAGAGTTCCTGTGGACCCACGAGCTGAGGTGTAGCAGTCTTGAACACCAGCCATCTGAAGCAGCTTCTTAGGGACCGGAGCCGACACAATACCAGTACCACGAGGAGCGGGGATCAGCCTCACAGTGACGGAACCACACTTTCCAGTGACCTATAACAAAGACAAACAGGATGTTACACATGTGTTATAGACGCTTACAGAGTTCTTTGCACTAATGGAAAAGTCAGACGCATACAGAGCTTCATTGTATTTCAGAGGATACCACGAATGAAATGATTATCAGTTTTCATCATTGAACTTGTAAATTGAAGAAAGTATTAAAATAATAGGATAAGTATAAATTACCTTGCAAGGTACAGTGTGGGGCTTTCCGATCTTGTTACCCCAGTAACCTCTGCGGACAGGTAGGACGGAGAGCTTGGCCAGAATGATGGCACCACGGATGGCGGTAGCCACTTCCTTGCTGCACTTCACACCGAGACCAATGTGCCCGTTGTTGTCACCGATAGCAACGAACGCCTTGAAGCGCGTGCGCTGACCGGCACGGGTCTGCTTCTGTACCGGCATGATTTTGAGCACCTCATCGTTGAGAGACGGCCCCAGGAAGAAGTCGATGATCTCGAACTCTTTGATGGGAAGCGAGAACAGATAAATGCTCTCAAGTTTGTCGATCTTTCCTTCGCGGACTAAGCGACCGAGCTTGGTGACAGGCACCCACTCTTTCTGGTCTTCCTTGCCGCGCCCACGGCCACGACCGCGACCGCGTCCACGGCCACGAGGGCCGCCGCGACCTCTGTCGCCACCACGGGAACCAAAGCCTCCACGAAAACCGCCACGTCCACCGGCTGGAGCAGCGTCCGCCATTCTGAAATATTTATTTACGTTAGTATTTTAATTTTACCACGTGTCCAAGCTAACCTATAATATCACAATTTATGTGATAATCAGACGCGTTATGGCCATCACCGTGTAAACACTATGGTAGATACCACGAATGAAATGAATTATTATGTCTCATCATTTTAAAACCACGTGGAGATCAAGAAGGATTGAGATACGAATAATTTTATAGAATTTGGATACTTTTATAGAATAGTTACAAACCCTCAATCAAATCAATGTAAATAGTCATATTATTAAGTTTAAAAATACAAAAACAACCAGAAATTTTAAATAATAAAATACTCACGTTGAACAGTGGTAACAGCAAGACAGTCAAACACAAAATGGCCGAGATGCGGTACGTGCTCCGTATTCTGTTTTACAAAATAGAGAACGGAATATGATACACATTTAGAAAGAGACAACAATATGAAATTCTCATATGATGGAAAAAGAAAGAATATAAAAGTGAAGTATGTTTCGGATAGGATTTCAATATTAATGGAACAATATACCACTACTTATAAATGATTGAAGTATCAAATCAGGCTACAGTCTTTTCGCATAATGCCTTCTGATAAAATATTGGATTTTTTTTCAACCTGAGTTTTTAACCATCCGAAAAAAATATAAAATGTATTTTTTTGCTGGCAGGTAGTTATTATAATTTTGAGTATTTCAGAAGACTTCTCAATCCGACATTATCTCCAAGCAAGATAACTTGGCGCAGTTGTAATATTCTAGCTTGCTTGCTTGCCACTGGGTTTTTCGCTATCGCTTCTGAATCGTTGGGCAGTAATACTATGAACAATTGTGCTGCGGCAGCGGAAGTTCAAATTGCGAATTTATATAATGACTCCCAATCTATAATATAGAATATTGATCGAAAGAGGCAACATAAGAAATTGGACATATTAAAAACGCCTAAGAGTAAAAGTTATTGATAGGTGAATAAAAATTTTAGGAATAAAACAATCTTTGTTTGTCCAACTAATATAACAACTTTATTCCATACATTTCATAAGCATTTAACAAAAACAATCTGATAGCTATCACCAGTACTATCTTGGACGACGAAAGGAAACCGGTCAATGCCGTTGCAAGCAGCACCATACTGGCCATCTTTGGACAGAGCCACTACAGCTCCCATAAAGTTTGGATAGTGTTCCAATATTCGTTTGACTGCTGTCGTTGCCGCTTCAGACGGCGAAGCACCCCGACGCATTTCTTCAACTGCTAGGAAACTGAAAATAAAGGACAGCATGGCATTAAATATTTGTGCTTCTTTGCTACTTCATATCGCGATTATAATCATGAATATTCTACCTGATAGTAACACTAACCTTGGAAGGAATCTGAGCATGACGTCACCATCGCCAGTCGCCGCAGCACCGCCTACCGCATTGTCAGCATATGCTCCCGCTCCCGGTATGGGCGAGTCACCAATTCTCCTGAAATTTATCATAGTTATCTATATAATATTAAAGTATCACTCAATAATCACATCATTATTAGAGCACTAGTATAAAGCCATAGCTGTAATAATGCATTCTTGCAATAGTCTCACATGATGGTTGGCCAGATAAAACTTATTAACTTAGGTACTATTAATGATTTATAATTTCTATGATAAAAATCATATTATGATTCATACCCCATTACTAAAAATTATGCTTGCACCAACTTGACTATTATAGCATTAATAAATTATTTACCCGGGTATCTTATACTTGGCGCCATTTGTTGAAGTCCCAGCAGCAACATCGCCATTTTTGTCAATGGCAACCATACCAATGGTATCATGATTGAACTGGTCAACTTTGACATGTCTCTCTGCATTAGGATGGCGATGCTTCTCTGCCTTTGTATATGGGCCACAATATTTACTAGGATCAGGCCTGACATCCTGCAAATACATGGACATACTATATCAGACTTTATTAGGAACAAAATTTGACAAATATTAATACAATAGTTTCTGAGTATATCTTTACCATAACCTACTACAGATGCTGTCATGACTATGGTGATAAAAAAAGTGGGGTTACTGCGCACATATTTTATTCGTGTCGCACCATTTCGACTGACTCATAAAATGACTACTTCACATTCTCAGAACACATAACTTATGAAAACAGCCATGAGAATTAGGATGAAATTCAGAATACACAAAAACATGCATTCATTTTATTGAAGAATGGAAATGCTTTTCCCATGCCTTAAATATTACATAAGCATTAGGCACCATCATTTCCCTGGCCTATTCCCAGACATTTTTTTTTTTTTTTGGGGTCGGCACTTGATTTAACCCGATGTGGCTGATCACCTGATTTTTATACGAAGCGACTGCCATCTGACCTTCGCAACCCCATTTAGGAGGAAAATCTGTGATCTGGGTTAAACCAGTTGCCAGATTATTTTTAGCCCTCTGACTGACCTGTAACGATTGCCAAAGATGTTAAATTGGCAACCGGGACCGACGGCTTAACGTGCTCTCCGAGGCACGGAGGGAACTCGGGCGGTCACCCATCCAACTACTGGCTAGGCGTATGGTTGCTTAACTTCGCTGATCGAATGATATGCGCAATAGCAACTGTGCCACGAGCTCCTGTTATTTATATTTAAAAAAAGAACATACCACCCAAAAGTTAGGCTGACAATTATCCTCATTACGCCACTTGAGCCACAGTTTTTTAGATTCTGTAGTAGTGAGTGTCTCTTCGTGGAAACCCATCTCAACTGCAAACTGTGTGGCTAGCTCTCCCACAAGGAAAGAATGCTTGGAATGTTCCAGCACATGTCTTGCTACTGATATTGCACTCTTTATTCTCCTCAAAGCACCCACTGCTCCTACATTCATTGTTCTCCTGAAAAAGTAGATGGTAATTTTTTTATGAAAGAATTATTGTTGCCTTGATGCCTCAATTTACATTGGGACGGACAGATGCACAAAACCAGTCATATTGGAAAATGTGGAAACATTGCCCAGCACTGAGACAGTATTCTGTCTAATAATTATTGTAATTATTCTCAAACTCTTTCTTCACTGTAAAGCTGATGATTGTAGCATAACTCATTGGTACCAATGGTATCAGACAGAAGCCTATGAAAAACCTTTGCTTCAATGGCTTTATTTTATGATCCATTTTAATAAAAATATTAATTATTATATGAAAATATAGCTTAGAATCCAAGTTATTAATACAATATATTAAATAGAACTATAATGATAACACATTAGATATAATTAGAAAAGTACTATTTCTTGAGGTACATATATTATGAGATTTCTTCTAGAAGTGTGGCATTGAAAACATGCTCACCCATCCATGATAAGTGCATCCAATGTAGTCTCACTATTTTCATCGGGACTGCCTCCATAACCAACTGTTCCATCACATTGCTCCACTTCACATACAGAGGCACCCTGTTCAATTGCATCTAACGCCAATCCTCCTTGTTTCAAAACTTCCCAAGCTAACAACAATAAAAAAAATATTATTTAACACATTCACTGCTAAGGACGCACCTGCGCGTCCAACTATTAGAAAATTTACAAAGACGAAAAATTCAGCAGTAAATGTGTAGCTTTCAAATTGTGAAAGAATTTTTAAAATCGGCTTTACTTTTTGAGCCAATTCATTACACACTCATTACAACATACATACATACAAATCTTTCCTCTTTAATTTAATATAATATCTCTTTTATAATATTAGTCTAACTAACTGTAACTGAAAACTAAAAACCTTAAAAAATATTAAATCTAATAAGTAACTAAAAACCTTAAAAAATATTATCTGATACCTAAAATATATTATTAAAAGGAGTTAAATAGTGGTTATTTGTATATTATATTATCTGTTTCTTAACTAAATAAAGTCGTTATGATCCAAAGAAATATAACTAACTGATGTCCGCGACTTCGTCTGCGCAATCCATTAAGTAGTTTTTACATGAAAGAGTAACAAACATCCATCCATACTTTCGTGTTTATAATATTAATAGGAAGGATAGGATATGTAGTATAGAAGTATAGATTTACTCATTTACTTACCTCTTATTGTAGAATTGGTAAACATCCATGTTGTCACCACTACAGGTATATTTGGTTCACTTTTTACTACGGTAAATACTAGTAAACAGAAAACATTAAGGTTCTTCATTTTCCAACAGGTACTTTGAAGTAGGTAGATAAGCTAGTGAAATGAATTCATATCATGCACCTGTTCTTTAACAATAATCGTTAGTTATTGAAATAAACTAGAAAAGTTACATTTATAATTGTGTTCTCTTTGTTAGGTATTCGTAGCTGGCATTTGAATTATTTTGTTATTTAATTTATAGCTTGTTTTGTTTACTGATAACGTAACTTAATATTTCTGATAGGGATGGCGATCTGAGATCGATTAATCGAAGAATCGATTTATCAAGCCAAATAAATCGATTTTATAAATCGATATGTAACACTGAATCGATTCAGTGAATCGATATTTCACCCTAGAGAATCGACACTCGATTTTTTCTATTCACAACACGATTTTAATCTATTCAGTAGTTTTAGAATAAAAATTTGAAATCAGTATTTTTTTTGTTAAAATTATTACTTAATATAACAAATACATTTAGAAAGTAGAATTATGTCTTCTTTTTTACCTGATACTTTCATATTGTTATAAAAATGATTGTGATCATCGAATTTCTTGAACTAAAAAAAATCCCTGGTTTTAATACTAAGTGATCGCTTATTATGGTATCTTGTTTTTCATAAAATGGATTTATATTTACATTGTAAATGCAGACTCGAGAAAAATCGATTTTTTAGAAATCGATCTTTTTGACCTCGATTTTTTTATGAATCGATTCATCAAGTTACGATTCGAATCGATTTAAAAATCGATCATTTTTGGAAAGAATCGTCATCCCTAATTTCTGACATTTCATTCAGTCAGACTTATAGATTAAAAACCTACAGGCTTATCATTTCTTTATTTATTTAGCCGTCAATCAATGGAGTTGCCAGTTAACTATTGTTTTTTAATTGGCTGACTCTTTAGCCAATAAAATGCGTGCAATTATCTCTTTGCATTGCAATTGGTCCTTTTGTAATCATGACCTTGAAGCTTGTTATTTTTGTTTTGACAAAATGTGACGGCGCAGCAGACAGAAATCTTGATCATATTTTGAAGTTGTTTGTCGTTTGTGTGGCCGATAAATCTGTATCTTAAACATTAAATTGAGTTCATATAGTTTTTTTTTATATTTGAATATGGATCTGGAAACGTTTTGTCGCGAACTACCGAAAGTTGTGAGTGTACATGATATAATATTTATTTCTGATTTAAATATTACGAACCCCTTGGTGGTATCCGTGGGTAACAATGAAGCTTTCGCCTAAGAATAAAATCCCTATCCCTACTAATATAATAAATGTGAATGTAAGTTTGTTTGTTACGCTTTTACATAAAAACTAGTTAACCGATCATCATGAAGCTTTGTACACATATTCTTGGAGGTATTAGAAGTAACATGGGATACTTTATATAAAAGCTAGTATTTATATGTTTATAATTTTATCTAGGAACTGCATGCCCATTTGAATGGATCTCTCAGTACTTCCACAATGCTCCAGTTGAAGCGCTACCTCGCAGATACAGGGATTGTTGATAAAACAAATGCTTTCTTTGATGAATTTCAAATTGGTGCCGGTGACACCAGAAGCTTAGCCGAGTTTGTATTTTATTTTAAATTTTTTAATATAACTTAATGATTAATTTACTTATATATCCCAATAGTTTTTTTCTGTAATTTAATATACAGTTTGCACAGTTTTGGCACTAAAGGAATTGTTATTGATATTTCAAAATGTTGAATATAGCCCCAAACTAAGTATCATTATCATCACCATCCTCTTGCCCTCATCCTACTTTATATTTGTGTATTTACTGTGTATTTTCTTCCATTCCGCTTTATCATCCGCTATATCTGTATTCACTCCCATTCTAACCCATCATTAACACAATCCATGCAACACAACTTTTTTTATGAATAAAGTAGTTATCATGACATCATCTTCATTACTTTACTTTGTATAAGTATATATTATAATATAGACAGTCTTTTTCCTTGAGCTTGATACATTTATCCTGTGACAATCTGACATAATTCAATTGTTCCAGCTGTTTCCATGTATTCAGCATAGCACACTCACTCACAAGCACACCAGAAGCCCTGGCACTTGCCACCAGCTTGACATTACAAGAATTTCAAGATGATGGTTGCTGTTACTTAGAACTAAGAAGTACCCCAAGAGATACACCTCATATGAACAAACAGCAATACATAGACACCATTATACAATCTATGCAGTAAGTTGATATAGTAATGGAATGTCAACAAACATTTATGCAAATGTGAGATATACTGCGTTGCACATTGTTGATTTATGACTAGTCTGTCTGATATGATGTCATCATTATATTTGTGCTCCAATGAGTTTGTGGCTTATCTGAATGTTTTAGTTGCGAGATCAATTAGCTAAGTAATTAATTTAAATAACATTATTATTTTTATCTGTATCTTTCTCTATTTACTTCTCTGATGGGGTTGAGATGTTCTCTTCCATACTAATACCAATAACACATTTGAAATATGTTTTTTTTGTGCCCATTATTCATTGCCAGCAATTTCAGTCAGAAGAGTTTAAAATTAGGAAGAAGGGAATTATTGAATTATTTTTACTACTAAGCAATTATAAATATTTTTTACTAAATAGGTATGTTATTATTACCTTTTAATTAGATATTATTAAAGTGTTGTAAAGGTTGTACAATTCAATATTAAATTTAAATGTCAAAGTTTAAATTTGTAAACATTTCTTAACTTATGAAAAATCAGTCAGAGGCAATAAGAAGGCTGTATGTAAGACCTAAATTGTGGGCATTCCATAGAAAAAAAAAATTTAGCTTTACTATCTCTCTGATTTGCAGAAACTCATCAATGCATCTCAGCATGGTAACTAGGCTGATAGTATCAATAAATAGAAATTCTGCCCCAGCAGACATAGAACAAATAACAAACATCGCCATAGAGAGCTACAGGAAACATCCTGATATTGTAGTGGGCATTGAGCTCAGTGGTGATCCAACTGTTGGCAGATTCCAAGACTTTATACCAGCATTGAAGAAAGCAAGAGATGCTGGCATGAAAGTAAGTATAAATATGTAGGCATAAATCTTCTTCTTCTTCATTTAAAATTCTCTTGTTGGTGCAGCTGATGAAGCTCCCTCCACTTTTTCCGGTTCAGTGCTGCTTCTTTGCCCTCCATATGTTGCTGTCCTACAATTGTTTGGTGCATCCTTGGTCGTCTATACCTTCCAAAATAGTTTATATAAAGCGGTCATGCCGTATAAGGTGACCATATTATTAAATCATGTCATATAAATAAATAATGAATAATTATGTACATGTATCTTTAATTAAGATAATTTGTCAAAAGATGGCAGCACTTGTTCATCTACCTACATAGATATTTCGGAGGTAGAAAATCTTGATCATATACCTCTTTAATACAAACACCCAGACTACCAAACGCTATTTTATGGTGTAATGTACTGAAACTATTATATAGGGAAACACATAAATTACTCTCTATTGCCAAGGAACTTCGAACTTTAGCACGGCGAGAAAAGTCTATCTATTACTTTGTCAACAGGTTAATTTATCGTTTTTTTCAGGTAACCTTACATTGCGCCGAAGTGTACAATCCTCAAGAAATGTTTGAGATGTTACAGTTTAAGCCCGAGAGGATTGGCCACGGTATTTGCATTCATCCTAAATTTGGCGGCACGGATGAAGCATGGTCCCTGTTGCGTGAATCGAAAATACCTGTTGGTAAATATTTTCATCAATTCAATTTCAGCTAAGTATGGATTTTAAATGTTCGTACTGGGAACATGTAGTGCCATCTATTGGTAAATATTAACTGATGTGATCGGGAGTTCGTTATTTAAATAACGTAGTTCAAAATACGATGTATTCCTGTACCATACTGCATCATCGTGCCTAGTGCGAATTTTATTAAAATCGCCGTCAAAAATCATCGCGTTGACGTAAAAGCAGATTCGTATAGGATTAAAATAATAAACTATGCGCAAATGTAGAGAAATCGAACCCGCTATTAGTTCTCTATATATGACTGTATTTATAATTGTTTATATAATGTTCAATTGCAGAGGTATGTTTGACAAGCAATGTGAATACAAAGTCCACGAGAGACTATGAATCCCATCATTTCAAGGAAATGTATGAAGCTGAGATTCCCATCATAATATGTGTAAGTTTATAATCCTATGATAGAGTAACCAAATCCCCCAGTAAGCACTTGCGTCTAACAGCTGGTAGTAGTTTTCCCGCCGTATATGTTTTTTTTTCTTAAGATGGAACTAACACGCATACGCATTCTGCCTATTCTGCCTAGTTAATGGGTAAGTAGTTAACTGAAAATGTCATTATATCAAGCTTATATAATCCTAGAAGTGTATGAAACTAAGAGATGTATGAATATGGGTGAAGCAAAATAAACTAAGTATATATTGACTATGCTAACGCTGGCGTTCGCATAATGTATGCATGTTAGCTTGAAACAAATACTTTTACTTGAATGTTTTTAATTTCTTTCTGGTTGCAGACTGATGATAAAGGAGTGTTCGTCACGTCCCTCTCTCATGAATACAGACTTTGTGCAGAAACTTTCAACCTAGATCAGTCTCAATTAGCCAGATTATCTCTAAATGCATGCCAATATGTATTTAGTGAAGATGTCCGTAAAATATTGAATGATAAGCTACTCAATTTTATTGATAAAAATGCTTTGTGATTTTGTTACTATTTTGTTAAAAAATAAATTATACACATTCCATAATTTACTCATTTTATGTTATACTGCATATTATGATGTTGGTCAGTGGTGAAATCACGAAACGATCAGGGTTCGGACCCATGCTTCACCTAAGACCTCTAACTTACTACTAATCGAATAAGTACATCTTATTCTTATACATAGCACAGCAATAAAGTACGTTTTATAACAGGAATAGATCGCCCACCAATCACCATGGCTGGCGATTTCTGATTGTCATACAGCTTATAATCCCTAAGCAAATTATTTTATCTGGATTGTTTTATGTTTAGTTAATAATAAACTTTAAAAACATACACTTCTTTTCGTCGTGCAATAAATCCAATCCTAGACCTATGATATAACATGTTTAAAAAGAGGTCCTAGACCTAATAGATTAGTAATTTATTTTATCTACGAATAAAACATGAAACCTGCAATTTTTTACCCTGACAATCTTGAGTACGTTACCCTAGCAAGAAAGTGTCTCCTAGAGAGATGGGAGTGGTACCAATAATTAGTGCGTCATCTGCTGTAAATGTGCGCCAAATATAAAATTTGTGCGTCTTGTAGTTGCGGAAAAAAAACGAAAAAACTAATTCTGCTAGGGTAACGTTTTTCCAGCAAGAAAATTTTAAACGAATGATCGGAGAGAGATTTTTTTTGTGTGGCTAGATAGCTTATATTTGTGCATAATTGTGCGCCAAAAGCCAGATTTGTGCGTCTTCAGGTTCTCGAGATATTACAATTCCTGCTGGGGTAACGTTTGGCAAAATCACGTATCTCCAAAACTATTGTATGTGCGTCTGTATGATAAACATGCACGAGTAGCTCTTAATTTGTGCTTATTTGTGACAGAATTAGATTTCAGAAATTATTTATAGTTTTCAAGAAATCGCCTTTTTTTTGAAAACCCGAAAAAAGCTCGCAGCGCCTAAATGGGAAATCGTATAAGTTCACTGAAAACTGTATTCGATCCTTCTTGACGCTTATAATAACCATAGAAAGTTTTAAAAGTGTACATGCATGCGTTATTGAATAATTTTGATAAAGTCGAAACTACGTCGCATTACTTTAACGGCAAAATACAAGAAACTGGCTCAAGCCAAGATATGAAGGTATAAACTAATAATTAGTGCGTGTAATGAAGTATATATTGTGAAAATATTCAGCTTGAAATGTTTCGCATTAATAAGATATAAGGAAAAAAGAGAACAAGAAAAACCACTCATTATCCGACCAAATTATAATCACTACAAAAAAGCGACGGTTACATACATATCGGTGACCTTCTTAATTTGATGCATTTATACCTGAGCTATGTCCGTACAGTCGCGGTAAAAACGTTTATTGGGAATTATAATCAGGAATTACTTGTATTATTAGGTAGTTGGTGTCCGCAAGTTTGCATATCCATACATCATACTTTCGCGTTTATAGTATTATATACTATTGCACTATTATTCTTATAGTTGACTTAAACATGATTTTGTTAAGTTTTATCTATATATACAGTATACAGATAAGTAAAATTGAAGTGTCTGTTTGTAATTCCAAAATAACAGTTTTTCACTAAATGCACTTGAAAGTATACACGCTACTGACACTAAAGAACCACATACATACATATGCTCACGCCTAAAGTATTCCCCGAAAGGGTAGGCGTGTTGTTGTAATTTTCCACCACGACACTTTTATTTTATCGGGACTTTCACTGGTAGGTAGCTGATGTTTCAAGGAGTAACTTAGGCTACTTTTATTTATTAAAAATATTAGGGTTCCGCGACAATAAGGATGAAACAAATCTACGCGGGTGAAACCGCGGGGCACAGCTAGTCTAAATTAAAACCAGCCAAACCAAACCGTTTTTTATTTATTATAGCATCAAATAAAATCAAATTACCCATCTAGAGATAAAGTTAAAGTCAAAAATATCTTTATTGGATTAGACTTTATACAAAGTACTTTTAAATCGTCAGAATGACACAATTTACAGGATTATACATGCTACCGCCAGGTTCGGAAGGTTGCTTTTACTGAGAACAACCTGGCAAGACCTAGCTTCGGACCAAATTTCAAGATCTGAATTCTCGGGAAGTAGGTAAAGTAACCCTGTAGGTTGCCTTGCGAGTGTCGAAAATTTTAGTATATACTGCAATTTTTTATTGTAGCTCCAATGGTCAGTAGTATTTTTATGAATGTCAGCTTGATATCTCCACGCGTTCCTGAGAAAAAGAGTCTTGACAGACGCGCAGCTGGACAACAAGATGATCCTATAAGAGTTCCATTTTAACTTCTTGAGGTACGGAACTCTAAAATCGGAGGATAAAAATTAAAAACTTTGTAAACGTAAAACGAATACATTTAATGTAATTAATTATTAATTCGTTTACTACTTACGATTACCTAAGCACTGAAGCTTATACTACAACAAGGTACTGAACCGTGTGTAAAGTCGCGGATACTATAATCCATCAAAAGTATATATTTTTACTTATTTTCTACTTCACTGTACATTTTTCAGCCGGTTCGTGTGTCAAATTAAGAAGGTCACCGATATGTATGTAACCGTCGCTTTTTTGTAGTCATTATAATTTGGTCGGATAACGAGTGGTTTTTCTTGTTCTCTTTTTTCCTTATATCTTATTAATGCGAAACATTTCAAGCTGAATATTTTCACAATATATACTTCATTACACGCACTAATTATTAGTTTATACCTTCATATCTTGGCTTGAGCCAGTTTCTTGTATTTTGCCGCTAAAGTAATGCGACGTAGTTTCGACTTTATCAAAATTATTCAATAACGCATGCATGTACACTTTTAAAACTTTCTATGGTTATTATAAGCGTCAAGAAGGATCGAATACAGTTTTCAGTGAACTTATACGATTTCCCATTTAGGCGCTGCGAGCTTTTTTCGGGTTTTCAAAAAAAAGGCGATTTCTTGAAAACTATAAATAATTTCTGAAATCTAATTCTGTCACAAATAAGCACAAATTAAGAGCTACTCGTGCATGTTTATCATACAGACGCACATACAATAGTTTTGGAGATACGTGATTTTGCTAAACGTTACCCCAGCAGGAATTGTAATATCTCGAGAACCTGAAGACGCACAAATCTGGCTTTTGGCGCACAATTATGCACAAATATAAGCTATCTAGCCACACAAAAAAAATCTCTCTCCGATCATTCGTTTAAAATTTTCTTGCTGGAAAAACGTTACCCTAGCAGAATTCGTTTTTTCGTTTTTTTTCCGCAACTACAAGACGCACAAATTTTATATTTGGCGCACATTTACAGCAGATGACGCACTAATTATTGGTACCACTCCCATCTCTCTAGGAGACACTTTCTTGCTAGGGTAACGTACTCGACAATCTTGACAAACCAAGTGTCAAGTTGATATTATGCAAATGTCAATATAGATGGACAGACAAGACGGCTGACTGACTGAAGAGATTGACGGAACTTGTTAGATAACCTCAAAATTTCCAAGGAAAGGGAATATTCATTGAGAGATTTAATATCAATTGGACGAAATAATGACCGATTTAGCAGATTACCCAGTCCCTAAAGGGGCTGATTCAGAACTTCAGGACTTCTTATTGGCTGAGAAACAAAAGGCACAGTTCCATGCACAGGTAATATTTCACAATCATGTCAGTTCTTGAATCATGCACCTAAAGCATTTCATTCCAAAAAGCGTTTGTTAAATAAACAACACTGCCTCTAGGCATTTCAACAAACAATACGGGTTTATGGTGATGATGATACATTGGGGCTAAAAGTTTGTACTGTATCTACTGTTGCGAGTAACATCACATTACATATCTACTCAGTATTCTTTGGCTCAAGCGAAAGTACTGTAATGTTACTATACTAAAAGCTACTAACTATTTACTATTAAGTAATGCTGATAAATAGAAAAAGAACCTATGGCACCTTCTCACAGCTTCAAAGAAAGCTGTATGTTGGGCCTATTGAAGTTATTACTGAGTTTCTCAGCAACCTTCCGAACCGGGCGGTAGCATGTATAATCATGTCATCCTGACGACTTAAAAGTACTTTGAAAGTTAAATAATGATATTTTCGAGTTTGAGTTTATTATTTTATTAACTAGTGATAATTATATTCCAGATCCATGAGTTCAATGACTTCTGCTGGGACAAATGTGTAGACAAACCTGGCGCCAAACTGGATTCCCGTACAGAGACATGCATCACCAATTGTGTTGAGAGGTTCATTGATGTGTCACTACTCATCACAAACAGATTTGCACAGATGCTTGAGAAAGGAGGGGGCATGCACTAACTTGAATAAGTTGTTATGTATATGTAATGTTATATGGTCATGGCTTTGCAGAAAGTACCTAGTCTGTTCAACACTTTGGCTGCAGCAGAACATTTTGAAATGCCACAATTGTATGCTTTACACATTGAGTGCTAGTGATACCATTGATAAATAATTGTCAATGGCATTAGTAATCCCATGTCATTAGTGACTGCGATCATTTCGGCCGGTGGTGTAAGGGCTTAATTGAGCAGTGCCAGGGCTGAAAGTGTTAAAGGAACACATGGTGTGTTTTGCTGCAGCAAAAATGTTATTATTATTATTTCAGTGCATTTGATAATTGTATGAGACTGGTCCATTGTTCAGTTATGTTTGAATTAATAGGTACTGCTATTTTATGTAAAGATAAATGTTGCATACATTTGTCTCATATTATTTTGAGTGTTACTTAAGCAAAGCCAAATGTAGAATTAGTATTTTTTGTTATTGGTTTTTTCTTAGCACCAACACTGTTGTGTTAACATCTCAACTGTAAACATACCATGTCCTAAAGACAATAAAATTTAGAATAAAACACAAAATTAAATATTAATTTATTTTATTTATTATATTAAACAAATTGCAGATCAGTTCATTTGGGAGTAAATCCCATTACATAACATTATTCACAATTATTTATTAGTTTGGTACTGCAGAAGAAATGATGCAATATCAAGTATATTAAGTAAATCAATCAATCAATGATAACCAAATATGTAGCAACATACTGGGCATAGGATGAGAATGGAATGAAAACCACACAATATACCTAGTAGTAGGTATTTGTTACAATATAAACGATGACTTAAAATAACAGCTACAATCTGTATAATATTTCGACCCGAGGCTCTCGACGATATGTGGTTTTCAATCATAAGAAACAAATACTTAATACTCATATAATAAGGATCAATTTCATATCTTCGAAATCAACAACCCATTGAAATATCTTACAGAATAGTGCAGTCATACTGTATTGTGATGCCCAGTGTTTATTTAAGAAGTGACTTATCTCCCAACTCGGCCCAGTTTTGCGTCAGTTTTCGGATCTGCAGTGACACTCTGTACTGCAACTAAAGCCTCATTGATTTTGGTCTGTAAATCTCTCAAATCTTGCACAAAAAGAATTTTAAACACATCAGCTGGCTGTTGTATAACATTACCCTCATTTTTTTGCGGTTCAGGATGTGGCGATGTTTTTAAGATTTTGGCAAGTGCAGCCAATCTCACTTTTGGATCGGGATGTGGTCCAATACCAGCCAAAGTTGATACTCTTTCTACTCCTGCCTTGAATGCTGGACTTGAAACTGGAAAAGCAAAAATTTGTATTATAACAAGGATATAGGGTTGAACTGAGTAACCTCCTGCTGAAAGATGATGAGTAATATAAAATCAATATGAAAATTTAATTTTTATCTAGGATTGTTCTGGCTAATCTCTGACAGCTGGATCAATTTAAACAGGAGGCTAAAACTGCAAGCTAAAGCTGATATCCATTTGAGTATAAGATTATGGAGTATATATTTTATATCTGAAGCAAATACAATTATAAATATACTTAAATTACTTTGGTGTTGTATATATAATAAAATACTCACAGTCTAAGTTGTCCAATGGATTAGAAGATACAACATTGGGCGTAGCTTGCTTCTTTTGCTCCACTTTTGCATTCTTATATTTCTCAACTGAAATAAATTAGATTTCTTAGGTAACTAGGTATACCTGTGTATAACCCAATGAGGAAAAACATAGCATACTTTATAGTTTTGTCTTACCATTATCGGCATATTCCAATCGAACAGCATAACACAACAACCAGTTAAGTTGTTCATTCAGGGTGCCATCTGTGGCAGGGCTCAAGAGGTCCCTCTGATAGGTGTCGTAAGCTGCCGTCCAATTATCAGTGTCTATATTACGCAAACCTTCCCGCTCTTCAATCTTATAATGCCTAATTTTCTGATCCTCCAACCACAAAACTACACTCCTATACTCCTTCTCATCTGTAAAAGGAAGATATAGTATACAATACTGATTTCATCAAAGCCGGCTGTTACGAAAAGTAGCACAATTATTTACCTTCACTGTTAAAGCTATCAGGGTTTGGGTGGCCCAGAGAAGTTAGTTTTAGCTTAAATATGCTGCTCATTATTGTGAATTTTCTCTACGGCTTTTATTTACGCTAAACTTTTTAACCTCTTCCACCAACAAAAAACTAGCTGTGGAGCTTTAGCTGTCACTGTCAGTCAGTGCTTTGCTGCCATAAATATAGAAAAAATTAGCTTATTCAGCGTTCTTTATCTTTGTGTACTGTTGACTGTGCCGTCTGTCGCCAAGTTATTAGTCGTCTATGGTTATCACTACATGCATGCCACACACAGTATTTAGGAAAAAATAATCTTGTTTTATTCTATGCTCATAAACTGTCACTGCTGTCTATCAAGTCTGTGTCAATACTGTCAGCCAAGTCAATTCAATTTCCTTCAATAAAAATATCACTTGATTTCAATTCAATTCATTAAAATAATAAGGAAATATTTATTTCAATGCACAAACATTTAAGCAGTGTACTGTGAGCATGAATTTCGTTCTAACCAATTTTTTTTTAATTATTAGGTAAAACAGTAAGTTGGTAATTTATTTTCATCACCCTGAACCAAGAAAGTGCACAAAACGTGAAAATGTCGTGGATAAAAGAAAATTGCGTGTCCTTCTTTCAACTATTCTGTATCAAAGTAGTGAAGACAGGTTGTGTACCTCAGCACATAGCCTTCATAATGGATGGAAATCGTAGATATGCTAAGAAAAACAGCGTTGAGTGCAGCGCTGGTCATTACAAAGGATTTGATAAGCTTTCCGAGACCCTAAAGGTGAGAGTTATTTACTCAATTTTGTTTGTATCAACTTCATAATAAACTGCTTAAAAGAGGGTTTTCAATTCATTGGGATCTTACTACCCCGACCAAAAATGAGGAGTATTCTTCTTTATAATTTTATTCATATATACTGTATTTCATTCAATGGTTTGTATGTACAAGTGTCTAAAATAAATAATTCATGCATTTTTTAATTTAATTTAATTACAGTGGTGCCTAGACCTTGGCATTCCAGAAGTGACAGTGTATGCCTTTAGCATCGAAAACTTTAAAAGAAGCAAAGAAGAGGTGGATGCCCTGATGGATTTGGCCAGGCATAAGTTTATTAGATTCCTCGATGAAATGTGAGTTTATTTGTTTTCTTCAGTAAAAGCAACCTTATGAATATGGCAGTATCACTTATAGTCTAACAAATTCAAAATAATTACAATGGCACATTAATAATGATAAAATGTTACCAAAAATATATAAGTAGCACTAGCTGAATTGTCACATGCTATCACATCAGCTTGATAACTCGAGTTCACAGGGAAAATATTTCAACTTTTTTTAAAATCTTAAAATAAAAATAAATTCTTAATAAAAGATTAATGTTTTTGATCCTTTAGTTTCACACTGGAGGCCAAAAGCCTGTTTCGCAGTTTCCAGTTGACACAGTAAACATTATACTTACATAAAAACAAATATACCAAACTGAATTTGTTGCCAGTGACCAAATAAACGAATGGGGTGTCAGACTCCATGTAGCAGGACGTTTGACAATGTTGCCCGATGACCTGCGGTCGCTGATATCCCGAGCAATGCTTGCAACTAGGAATAATAATAAGTTGCAACTTAATATTGCTTATGCATATACAGGTAAATTATTTGATGTATCATAGATAATTAAAAATTACTAGTCATCAATAGCAATTAAATAATGCAAATTGACCTACCTTCTTACTTCTAAAGAGTTAGATATTATTTGTTATCCTCTTTTTATTTGAGTCCAATAATTTGAACTGCAAATAGGCAAGAGAATATTCAGAATTAAAAAAAATCATAGAGTAAAGGGATTTCAATTTTTTTTTGTGAATTGCAAAAATAAAAATAAAAATTCCCAATACATTATATCACACTGAAAGTTATGGTCAAGTATAGAGTAGATACAATAGAAAATAGTTTTTATAACCTCACAGGTAGAGATGAAATCAGCAGAGCAGCATCACACCTAGTGGATGGTGTTAGGAACAATGAGCTAAAGCCAGAGGACATTGATGAGAAGCTTATATCCCAAACACTTGATCTTGGAGAACCACAGCTGTTAGTGAGAACATCCGGAGAAGTCAGGTTGTCTGACTTCATGCTTTGGCAGGTGAGGTTTGACACTGGCAGGTGACACATTTTAAGTACATAGACTTTTTTTAAATATCTTGTTAAATTTATAATTAGCCTTGAGACAAGTGAAGCATCTGAGAATGTAGGCAATATCAATTTGTGCTAAGTTACATTGATACAGGTGCCGTCTCAAGTTTTGAGGGCCAACCTTGAATGGGCATTTGTATTTTGTATGTTTGTTAGGAGCGAGCGCGAGTACACATGGGGTGGGCGCTCAATAATCGTTAGGGCACCTGTATGAAATGTCCCAATATAAGAAATGCCCTTTGAAGTTGAAGAATTACATAAGAATGAGCCTTATTGCTTTGTATTAAAGTGGCTACTTCCAATTAATCACTGATGCAATAGATTGACATTAGAGTCAAAGAATAATAATAATGTCATCCTTAAATTGCTCTTAAAACTGTTTATAAATTGTACATCACGCGGTTCACCCGCGTAGTTCCCGTTCCCGTGGGAGTACGGGGATAAAATATAGCCTATGCTACTCGCTGATGATGTAGCTATCCATTGCTGAAATAATTTTCAAGATCAGTCTAGTAGTGTTGGAGCCTATTCAATACAAACAAATCTTTCCTCGTTATAATATTAGTATAGATTCCTATTCAGATCTCAAGATAAAAGTTTAATAATTTTCAGGTGTCCAACACAGTGCTGTACTTTACTGATGTTTTGTGGCCAGAGTTTACAATATGGAACCTCCTTACTGCAATAATACACTTCCAGAGACACATCCCAGTTGTCAGTAGAGAGCAGAACCTTACCATAACCAAGCAAGATTTCCTAGACAAACTAGAGAAGAAGAGATGGCAGGAATTAGACAAATATGTCACTTGCTGATAGAAAAATACTTTTTTGTTTGTTATTTCTTCAAATAGTTTAAAAAGTTAAAAACAATTTGTTGTTATAAATAAAACATATATTTATTTACTTAGATTGTTTAAAGTTTTCTTGATTGCCTTATAAAAATACTTATTTTCTACTTTCCTTTGATTGTATATTTGGAATAAGTTTTTGTAGGATCATACGGCTCCCATCTTGATGCTGGGAAAATGTGCTTATTTCTTTCATACCATGATCTGAAACAATGTACAAAGATTTTTACAATTACCAATTTTCAAAGAATACTGGCCCCTAATTCTCTGGCACTTTTATGACTTCATAGATTGACAATGGACATGAGACAGATGTATATGCAGTGGTGTGCATTGCATACAAGCAGATAAGCAGAAGTTACAATTTTTGATGACTGAATACACAAATACGAACATAAATACATACGTTTTGGTACAGACATCTGTACCAAAACGTATTTACTTACGCCGCGCCTTATTGGTATGCACTTAACCTACCTACTTACTTACTGTTCATGCCTACCCATCTGAAAATCCAATGCACGCCCCTGTGTATATGTATGTCACTGTCATACAGTCAAACTAACACACAGTCCAACACTACCTTCCGTCCGCGGCGTTGCCAGTGTTTTATTAGGGATCCCTAAATTAACTCTATTAACAATATAGCCATGGTGCTCAGTGATATTTAAACATTCTATCTATATAATACTATGGATAACTTGGTGTAATGTTGGTTGAACATTTTGTTGAAATAATGTGGTTTATTTTTTTTACCTCAGAAGTACTTTCCCAGCATGTGAGTCCTGTTTCTCTTGTGAGGCGTCATTGACGAGCCGCACATCGTCTGACGCGTCGAATTGGAACAGCGGTCCGCTCTTACCGCGAGCCTGTAACGAACACCTACATCATAACTAACTAATAAAAAAATTACTATAATTAGTTTTAACTGTAGGTAATGCGCGAGTGACGTTTTGTGTTGCATGGTGCCGATTTCTTATTTTTTTAAAGTAGTTTTTGCATGATTCCATAAGCTGCAATAGTCGCATCTTCATACATGGCATGTGGAAAAGCAATCTAATAGATTTAGAAAAAAAAACTGATAATAGTGTATGAAAAGATGCATAAATGTAGACAATGTGAAAGAAGTTTGCAAGAATCGTAGTACTCTCTACACCTACCCTATGGAACATGGCGTGAGCAAAAGTATCTATTAAAATAAAGTAAAGATTTTGTAGGGTGAATTACATCTCAAAATTATCAAAATCAATTTGGCATATCTAATTGACTGCCAATTATATTGAAATGAATATTCAGATACATGATGTTATAAGTTTATCTTCATGAGATCACATTTGCACTCTACAGTAGGTACTGATAATTTCCATCTAACAGATATACTTATCTCAACATGATATTTACCTTGGTAACAATAAAGTCATAGAATGTGTAATGGTGAGGTAGAATGAGATCTTCTTTCACATACATCAGCTGGTCCGCGGACACGGTCTTCAGTTCACTGAACTCTGGTCTCAGGGTGTCTAAGCACCTTTGCAGGAATTGGTAAATTGAGTTGCCTGTAATAAAAAAAAATTACTGGGTACATTAAATACACCTGTGCCCAACTCTATATAGACGTGAGTTTGTGTGTGTAAAAATGTTGTTGATATTCTTATAAAATACCCAGATATATCACAGACTAATAGCCAATAAATTGTTATGTGGAAATATAATTCATAGATGTTTAACGCCGTAGCATGTGGCAAATAGTGGACGCCTACCCCCCATGGGATGTAGGCTTGAGCACATGTATGCATGTATGTTTAAGACCAATTTACATCACTAAGCTACTGGGGTCAAAACTCAGAATAGAAATACATAGAAAATGTTGCATAATGGTATATGAATGCAAACACCTAGAGCATGCGTTAAGGCTAAATAAAATGGCAAAATTTCTTTATGTTAGCAACATTCCTCAATGCTTGCCAGGTAAAAAACAAACCTTTTTTTAGTGTAACATTCCTCCTGTGTCCGGAGCCATCCCAGTAGCTGAATGTAACTGTAATTGGTTCGTCCTTGAGACTGGCTTGTGTCATCACCCATTCCAGACGCAGTTCCTCTCTCAGCTTCAGGTCGGCCTCCTCTCGTTCCCTGTCTGGCAGGAATGATGTGTCCACATCTGGATTCTTACGAATCTTTTTTAGTACCTGTGGATGATTTTGAACATGTAGTTTTTTTATTTGAAAGGTGACATCACAACTCGCAAGTTATGAGCACTCAGTGAAAACAATGCGGATTACTTCTATATACAGGTGTCGGGGAAAATAGGACAGCTGTTAAAATATGTGAGAAAGTATAATTTTAGGAAGCAAATAAAATGATTATGACAAAAATATGTTCTTCCGTTTTTGAGTAATTGACGTTCAAAGTTGACCATATCAAGACCTTATTTTCGCATAAAAATTTGTGAGAGTTAGTCTGTAAGAGTTATTGACGTGAAATCTAACTATGTTTTTATTTTTTTTCTCCCACTTCTAAATCCTGAAATAATCCCATAAAATCATTTTCGAAACCAATAATCTTATCCTTAATTTAAAAAGTTGAATGTCCGCGTACGGAATGTAGGTAAACGCGGCCGCGCGTTCATTCAATCACTTAAGGCCGCAAGCTCTTGTGCCATAGCCGCCTATAACTATGTTATCGTTGGAGCTAGATGTTTTACGATTTAAATATAGTGATATATTCATAAAACCCTACAACTTCTAGAAGACAACTGTTCCTTTTTCTCCGACACCCTGTATATTATATTCTATTTGCATCACGCCACATGGACAGATTCCTAAAAAAATACTACTGCTTGAAAGTTTAGAGCTCATAACTTATACTCGCTTCTATGTGATTATGATGGTAAGGTACTATTGATTCATACAGACCTGCTACTACTTACAACTTAATCAATCAAATTATTATGAGCTAACTCTAACCAACTATACTTAGCATTGCCCAACATTTTCTAGGACCCAGACAGACATGCTTTCATTTAATCCAAACAAACATTATAATAAGGATTAAATTTTTGTATGCATAAACATAAAAGTTGGACCAATTAGAAAAAATCTTTCAGCCACGTATAGCTAGTTACATTATCAGCGATCAACAAATGGGAATAGTTTATTTTTATACTCCCAAAGACTATTACTATGCAGGTGAAACTGCATGATATCTGATACTTTTTCATAAACAGAATAAAGTGATTAACATACTGGTTCTTCCTTGTCCCGCCAATTCTTCTCCTCTTCTTTTTCTTCCACTTCATCAGACTCTCCATCTTCTTCTTCATTTAAATCAAACGAGAGTGCTTGAATCTGAATAAAAATATTTGAATTTTTACCAAGTAATTATTTTTAGTACCAGACTATTTAATATCTCCCTATTAATAATCTCTAATATATCAAATAACTGCTTGACTATATTCATGACATTATAGTGTATATTAAGTAGGTCTGAGAAGATGTAAACAAATTTTCACACGCCTTTAATAGTGATAAGGGTGTTCCACCCCAAAGATATGGGAAAACAATGTGTAACAACAGCTAATATACTATTAAATTAAATAGAAAAATGAATATGCTGTTATAATACTTCTCACATAGTCAAACAGATGATACGTCTCTGTAACATACTTGCCGCTTTTGTTTATTTTTCTGTTCTTGTTTAGCTTCTATTTCTTTCTGTCTTTCCTTCTCTTTCTCTGCTTTCTTCTGTGCTAGTTTCTTCTCTCTTTCTCTTACAATATGCTCTTGCTTTGCTTTCATTTCATCTAAGGTCACAAGGCCTATGGTGGAGCTTTTTAACTGTTGTTCTACGGCATCATAGTGAGTAGCAAACTTATTTTCTATGTTATCAATCTTAAGATCTTCTTCGATCTTCTTCTTTCGAAGTTCTATTTCTTGCTGAGCTTTCTCTCGCTTCTTCATCAGGTGCATGGCTCTGCCAGCCTCTGATGCAGCTCCCTTGTAATGGGCCATGGTATTTATTTATCTACTAAGTTTTGAAAACAAAAATGTTATATCAAGAAATGTACGTGCTAAGTAACTGCACAGAGCCACTGAATATTTAAGGTGGACACTGAATGGCCTGGACGCAAAATTCTAGAAATGTTTAGAATAAACTTAGGACAATAACAACAGTGAATCGCTAGCAAGTGATTGATTTTTACGATTTGACAGACGTGTTTGTAGCACTGACAGTTCTGGCACGCTCCTCGGAACAGATAAGACAAAATTTGCCCATCAAAGATAAGAATGTTCTTTATCTATGTACATGGAAATAAAAAAAGTTACTGTAATTGTCAGTTCCTCTGTCTGTCACTGTCAAACAACAATTGTTTTGTCTTAGCTTCACGTGCCGAGCCGGCCGGTTGTTTAAAATTTAACGAAATTCGAATAAAATTCGTATAATAAGATTTCTACATCTAACTGTAATTTTATTTAAGTCTAACTAACTCTATAATGAATGAAACAGTTTTGTTTCCGTCCCCCAATTGGTTTCAAGTGGCTGGTTTAGCGGTGAGTCCGGACAATTGGATTATTTATGGAGGTCCGAGCAAAAGCCTTTGTGTTTTGGAGCCGTTGCCGGCGGAATATAAGAGTGTGTTCTCAGGAAACCGAAGTTACCAAGCACACGTGCGCAATAGAGTGCATCATGAAAAGTAAGGAAGATTTATTTGTTAAAAATAACAGGGTAGAAGTAATTATTCGGTGTATTGCATTATATTCTGCACATTTACACAATGCTATTTGTTCCTATTGTTCTCTAACAAGTTTGATGTTCTGTTTATAGGATAATCAGTGTGGATTTCTCTCCATCATGGCCAGTAAAAAGATCAATTATAACTGGCAGCAGCGATGGTATTGCCAAACAATGGCATATAGAGAGAGTTGAGAACGAACTCAAAATCAAATGCACACATAACCATGATATGCATCATAATGTGCCAGAGGTAATGCACATATTGTTTTGTTTTTCAATTATTGTTTACTGTTTCTTTAAAGCATTCACTGCTAACGATGCACCTTGTGCATCCAATTTTTAGAGAATTTATGAAGAAGATGAAATGTTAGCAGTGAATGTGGTTATAAGCTACTAATGTTACAGGTTGTCTGGTAGAAGCCTCTCATGGTCGATGTAAATGCAGATTTGTATGGGCTCATAAAAGTGTCATCTTAAGGCCGACAGAGGTGCTGTTCCGATCCTATACAAATCTGCCTTTACATCGATGCTGTGACTTATGACAGCGGCAGTGAAAAACTCGCACTGGGCCCTCTTGAACATGTGTATCATGCATAATCTCATTGGTGGTAAAAGGTCTATCTAATCTAGGAGATTTTGAACATGATTTGTTATTCAGTCGTTAACTGTATTTACAGGAACTTATAGGAATTGGTTACAGCACAGACAGTTTTGCAATATCAGTGGGTGAAAAGAACTTAATGAGATGGGACCTCGCTACAAATGTGGTGAAGAAGATCTACAATCATAACCTGAAGAACTTCAAGCCACTATGTATGGCATGTTCTCCTCACTTACCCCTGCATGTTGCAATTGGCACAAAGCAGGGAATCATCTTTGTTTGGGATTTGTCTGGTAATTATAGAACATTCTATATAACTTACGATTATTACTGTGAAAGAAAGAAAAAAGAAACATTGAATGCAACTATGAACTATGAACAAGAAAAGAAGCAAGTAAGATTGGAAAGGAAAAATAAAAAATAGAACATGCTTATTTGTAAATCCACAAAGCATTTGTTCATTGATTGAATATTACTTATTCACATAACCACAGGTTTCATCATTATTTGATATAACCCTTGTGTTTATCCTTATACTACTTAGTTTAGCACATTCACAGCTGAAATTTCATCTTCTTCATAAATTCTCTAACAGTTGGGCACGCAGGTGCGTCGTTAGCAGTTAACGCATTGCATATAACATCTATTTAAAGGTTCTCTTGGTGTGTGGCATTAAGTGTCTCCTTCAATTTGGAAGTGACCTGCTGCGTCACCAAATGCTAACCTGCATACTAGCAAGGTCACATGTACTGTACACACACCACACAGCACTTGTTCCATAAGGAAATGAGCAAATTTAAATAAATATAATAAGTAGTATGATATCAAAGATTGTGATTTTGTTTGTACATTAATAAAAATGCCCATTATTATATTCCCAATAGGTTCGGGTAAGGTAGTATTCAAAGTGCGTGGTAATGATGAGGAAATTCTGAACATAAGCTGGTGTCCACAGTACGAAACAGTAATTAAAAAAACCCAGGCTGCTGCTGTAAAGAAGTATACAGCTAACAGCCGTATGGAGAAAATTCGAAATGAACCAGAACCAGGTGTGAGCAAAGATTTGGAAACATCAGGAGTTGTTAAAAATCTCCCTGAAGATAGTTTTGATGAAGGGAAAGTTGCAGAAGATGATATGTTTGATATCTACAAGGACCATGAAGCGGATGAGTTTGGTCACAAGAAGTATCAGCCGGAAGATATAATGGTCAAAGTTAAAACTGAAGAGAAGCCAGATTTTTTAGCCGAGTGTTTGAAACTTAAAGAGGTTATTCTTAGAAAGAAGAATGAGCCTGAACCATCGATACAGTCTTTAGTAGATAAGTTAGAGGAAACTCATGTTGATGAAGGGACTCCTGTTGATTGGAGTGAAAAGCCTGAAGGTAGCGGAGTTCAATCTGATAGTGGTGGTCAAGTGTCTTGGCATCGTGAAGTCAACTCTCAAGAGGCCGCCACAGAAACTATTTCAGAGACACATCATCACCTATTAGCTAGTATTAGTAAATCTGGGTAAGTGAGTTTCAAGCAAAACATTTATATACTCATACCATCACAGAAGGGTCTCTGAAGGGCTAAAGAGAGGTGTGTTGTAATTACAACACCTGCTTACCACCGAAGATTATTAAGTGCCCATGTGACAGATGGTTAATCCATCGCTGTCTCATGAACTATACATATGTCTTTGAATTACTTTTCAGACAATGCAGGTTTTCTCACAATGTTTTTCCTTCACCGTAAAGCTTGTGGTGTTAAATAACTGCACTTAGGTTTTTAGAAAAACTTTTTAGTGCAGATTGCTGGGATTTGAACTTGCATTGCTTGTTGCTTGCCACACTGCCACGGCTCTTAAGAGTTTATCTTTGCGATTATATCATAATCTTATTTATTACCTGTGTACCATTTAATTATGTGGAATCTTATAATAACATTATGAGTTTTTAAGTATATTTAATAAATTTGGTAAAAATAATTTTCTTTTTTTTGACTTTCAGAGGTGTTAGAATATGGTCGAAATCAGGTAAGTTGGTAGGCAGCTGTGCAGTGCCATTTTCAACCAACGCCGTCCAAACTAAACACACACATGGAAAGGTCAAGGTTATCAGTTATTGCACTCTGAACTGGTACAAAGCTGATATGCTACTCATAGCTGATGGGAGGAACCAGCTGTTGGAGTGCAATCCACTTGCTAGTGATGGGTGAGTTTATTTTCTTTTTTTGTCCTCGAATAATAGAAAATAATGCTTATAACACCCAAAAAAATATTACTGCTCATTCTAAGCCGGCGCTCAGAATTAGTGACGGCACGTTGGGAACAATAGTGTCATTTCATATAGAGCCGTCGTGGCCTTGGGGTTTGAGCAATCGCCTGCAACGCAAGCTACGCAAGTTCGAATCCCAGCAAGGCCTGTACCAAGGAGTTATTCTAAAAAAAAACTTATGTGCAGTGATTTCACACCACATACTTTTCGGTGAAGGAAAACGTCGTGAGGAAACCTGCATATGTCTGAGAAATAATTCGAAGACTTATGTATGTATAGTGCCTGAGACGGTGATAGACTCACCATCTGATGTTGGCACTTTATCATCTTCGGTGAAATGTGGGTGTTGTTATTACAACACCTCTGTCTACCCTTTCGGGGAATACAGACGTGAGCATATGTATGTAACTTACATACCTTATACCTTAATGACTTCATTAAGGTGCTTAAAAAAACTTAACCAATTTCAGTAAGAACAAATTGAAATGGAACTTAGTCCACAACCTACATAAGCGCGGTCTTCACTGTATAGCGACGAACGCGCCGCGAGTCCAGACCAAGGACACTTCCCTGGATGGTTGCAGTGTGTGGACCGCTGCCCAGGATCGATACCTCATCAATTATTGCATGGACAAGAGAAAAACAATAGCCGAATACAATACCTGCGGAGGGTACCTCTACAGTGTCGTACCTTGTCCGTACGATGCTGGGAAGTAAGTTGTGTTTTCTTTTCTATCAATATTTATATAGATAAATAAAATTTAAGTTTCTGTTTATAATTTCAAAATAACAGCTTTTCACTAAATGGATATGGAAGTATATACGGTACTGATTATTATAAAAACAATTTTAATAATTCTTTTCTGTCTGTCAATCTGTTTGTTCCGGCTAATCACCGATACGGCTGGACCGATTTTTAACGGGACTTTCACTTGCTGACAGCTAATGTTACAACGAGCAAGCTACTTTAATTTAAAAAAAAACTTTAGTGTCCCGCGGGTTACCCGTGAAATTAAGTCTACGCGATTGAAACTGCGAGGTACAGCTGTATGTAATATTAGTAGATCTTACGACAGGCCCGGCTCGGTCTAGCTTGTGGCATCTTGTCGTGGGTGTTTATAATGTGTTGTATATTTGTTAAGGGTAGCAATAAGTGTGGGTGACGGCGCGGTGCGCGTGTGGCACTCAAGCACACATAACGAAGACGACACTCTATTGAATCTCGGCCGAGTGTCCACCTACTGGCAGAATGTCCAGGGGAAAGTGCTCACCACGGCATGGCATCCAGTTAAGGAGAACTACCTCGCTTTCGCTACAGCTGAGTCCAGGGTGAGTTGAAAGTACTCTTCTGAGGGCTAAATGCGAGGTTCTACTACCGCCGTCGCGATGACGTAAACGCGGCATCGTATGGGATCGAAGCAGCGCCATCTGTGGGCCAATAGATGGTACTGTTTTGATCGAATGCATGCATTAGCGTGTATAATCGTGTGTAATTGTGTCATTCTGACGATTTGAAAGTACTTTTTATAAAGTCTAATCGAATAAAGATATATTTGAGTTTGAGTTTGAATCTGCGTTTACTTTGGTAGTAGTACCGCGGTAGTGAGGAAACTCACTTAGCCCTCTGAGGGCCTAGTGCGAGTTTTTCGCTGCCGCCGTCATAAGTCACTGCGACGACGTTATCGCAGATTTGTATAGGATTGAAACAGCGCCATTTGTCGGCTCACGGATAACACTGTTTTGATCCCATTCAAATCTGCGTTTACGTTAACGCTATGATTTGTGACGGCGATTTTAAGAAAAGGCACTCGACGTGCCTGATTGTCAAATTAAGGCAAAGTAGCATGTATAATCCTGTAAATTGTGTCATTCTGACGATTTGAAAGTGCTTTGTATAAAGTCTAATCGAATAAAGATATTTTTGACTTTGACTTTGACTTTAAGGATATTATACGATATCTTGATTTCCTTCCTCTCACTGTTAAACTACAGAACCAATTTTGTTGCACTGAGATACATACAGTTACATTTTGTCACTTGCGGATAAAAGTTATCAGTATAAGGGTTTTTTTTTAATAAAAATGTAAATATAGGTTCATTCATGTCAAGAAAGACTTAAGTCATGTCATGCCAAATAACAGTAGAACCAAAATTTTTTAAAATTTCGAACTCAAAATCAATTGTTTTTTAATACGTCTACTTGCCTATTGGAATGTATATTTACGTTTTCAGGTAGGTTTGTTATTGACGAGTGGTAAATCAGAGAAGCCGGCTCGTGTGTTGAGTCCCGCTTTAGCCGGAGGAGTGTACTCGCTGAGTTGGGGCGAGACTAACCACCTCTACGCCTGCGCTAATGGACAACTGGCACTATACGATACTGACAAACCTGATGCTAGTGAGTATATATATATTTACATTTATGGCACAGAACATTGGTTGGTGGTTGGCACATATCATTTTCAAAACGTATAAAACAATTAATAGTAAGTATTTCGACGAAAAAAATACTACATGTTTTTTTTATGTGATACTAGCTGACCCGACAGACGTTGCCCTGTCTTAATTATGAGAATGCAACACGTATTCTGTCAATTCTATGTCCAACGTCATAGGGTTACATCAAAAAGTTTTTATTGTCCAAATCGCTAAGGTTAAATTTAAGAAGAAAGAAATTTTATATGGTGGTTAAGTATTCTTAAATTTTCTAATTTTCCAAGCAATTTTCTTAGTTTTTTTTTCATAAGAACTATCTGACAATAACGAACACAACAAAAAATTTTTTATCGAAATCGGTCCCGCCGTTCACCCGTGATGTCGTGACCAAGGGAAATGGGGATTAATTTATATATACTATATAGTTTTTACTACCTAGCTGTCCTTTGGTTTTACCCAGGTAGCATTAACTATGATGACATATATAAGATGCCTCGCTGAACTTCTTGTCAGTTCTTCTCAGAAAGCTAGTTTCCGAACCGGTGGTAATTCCTTAACTAAATAAGTAATTTTTATTTACAACATAGCCTTTAATAATCGGTGATAATGTGGCATTCTATTCATAGAAGATGTTTTCGAATTAATGCAATTTTATTTTAATTGAAAAAAATATTCTAACACTGCCTGACGCGGGGATCGACTACCTCGTGTTCAGCGCTTGCGAACAGCGATGAGTAGACCTTCGGAGCAGGCTTAAAAAAGAAAAATAAATACACACTTAATTTTGATCAATACTACAACAAGCGTTACCCAAATTATGGTAAATAGTTACGGTGGCCTATGGTCTATGGAAAATACCTGTTCACACCCTTGAAGAACTCCTAAAAAAACTTAAAGAATTGTTTGTTTCTCAGGTCCAAAGTTTATAAGTGTGGAGTTTGAAGGCCACACGTGGGAAGTGAGCTCAGTGATGTATCGTGCGGGGATGTTGGTCTGTGGCAGTAACGCGGGAGCTGTGGCCGTCATGGAACTGGACCAACATGGATTGTATCACGTGCAAGCTGCACTCTTTGCTTACACGTTAGTATCACATGTTAACAGTAGTCTGGAAAGTTTATATGTAAGAATGATAGGTAATGTGTGATCAGTACCTCTATCACGAGTTTCTTAGCGTCTTCCTAATCTACACTCGCTAGCGTCTCCGCCGAATATTTGTATGTCACCGTTAGGAGCTCATACAAATATTTACGAAACAATTGCAAAACTATTTTATAAGCTGTGTGTGTACCTTTCCATCAGAGAGAGGCTAATGGTCTACTCGCAAGCGCTACTGTGGAACATGAGGTCCTGGGTTTGATTCCTGACTGACTGGATTTGATGAGACTTGAACATATCTGACTTAATGTGGGTGTTCTATAAGTACACCTCGACCTACTGCTTCGGAGAATACAGACAAGAGTATACTGTTTGGGGTGTGTGAGTGTCTACATGTAAAATTACATTTTAACCGACTTCAAAATATGAGAAGGTTATCAATTCGACTGGATGTTTTTTTAAGAGCTTAGAATGTTATTACACAGATAGTTAGAGAGAGTGTAAAGCATGTTCATTATAACTATTTGTATTGTTTTTTGTCGACTTTGTGGGTCCTGTGTATCAAGGAATTGTTATGTTTATAAAAGGGTTAAAATATTACTCCTGTCCTTAATAGAATCCCTTTGCGTTTTGTGCCTCATTCTGACAAATAAATCAATTTGCTTTCAGTAAAATGGTCCACATAACAGACTGGCACCCAGAAGCGACGTCCAACTCCACAGAAGAGTCTCCGTACAGTAACCTCATTGCCGTGTGCTCTCTAGACAAGAATAATACTATTATAATTATGGAGTACTCTGTAAATGAAGGTATACTTAGTTATATAATTATTTTTATTAATTTCCATAAATATGAGAAAAAATATCTAGGGCATAACGGGATCTCCCGTTCAAAAACGGAGCTGCTCGACTGAGGATTGACCTTACTCACTCAGTTTAATTTATAATATATAATAATAATAACTAATGTATATATACTGCAATGCGCTCGAAAACTATTATTGCGCGATTTAGGCCCTCGTGTATTTGTACGCAAACTTCGCAATTGTAAGCGAGTAGCGCCATCTATGTAGCGAGCGAAGAAACGCTACTACTAGAGTAGTGTTTTGTATCTGTGAATAAGGTCGTCACTAGTCGCCAGTGGTCCGTGGAGGGGAGGAGTAGGAGTGGAGTCGCTGTGCTAGCAATAGTTGTCACTATGTTAACACAGGGATCTTATTCTTTAGCATATTTATAGGCCTCGGAAAGCGCGTTAAGCCGTTGGTCCTACGCCTGATCTCTCTCCGGTCGTGTCGGATTGTCTCCCATCGGACTATGAGAGTTTGGGAATAAAGAGTGCACCTGTGTTTGCGCACACACTTGTGCACTATAATATCTCCTGCGCACATGGCTGATCCTCGTTGAGATTAGCCGCCGTAACCGAAATTCGGTAGATCATTATTATTAGGCTGCTCTAGCCGCTTAGTACACTTGTTTATCGCCTTATTAAACAGTAGTAGAATAAAAAACTGAATGTTGGTTTATAGATGGCAGTAAGCAGTTGACTACGTGGAAGACGCTGATCGGTCACAAGAACTCCGTGCTGGTAGTGGCGTGGAATCCTCACACCGATGGACAACTGCTCTCCACCTCCACCGATACTTCTGTCAGGGTGAGATATTATTTACACACAAACGAGTAGACTTCTCGAAGGGGTGCAAAGAAAATTTACACACATGCATACATATTATGCTCACGCCTGTATTCTCCGAAGGGGTGTTGTAATAAAATAACAACACCCACTTTTGACCGTTGATGATTAAGTGCCAACGTGACAAATGGTGAGTCTATCGCCGTCTCAGGCACTATACATACGTCTTTGAACTTCTCAGACATATGCAGGTTTCCTCACGATGTTTTCCTTCACTGTAAGGCACGTGGTGTGAAATCACTGTATATAAGTTTTTTAGAAAAACTCATTGGTACAGGCCCCGCTGGGATTCGAATAGCGTCGCTTGCGTAGCAGACGAATACTTAAACTTCTAAACCAAGCGTAGGTTAATATTGTATGCTATTGTATGTTAGGTTAATAATGTCTTGTATTTATCAGACAACTAATACAATACGTTCTAGTTGGTATAATTATTTTTGTTTTTTTTCAGGTATGGGATGCAGTGTCTGGTACATGTATAGCTATATTCGGAGGTCACATTCAGTCGAGTTTGGGAGCGGCGTGGATATCATTCCCCCAGCTGCCTACCAAGGTACTGTCCGGGGGAGGAGACTGCTGTCTTAGACTCTGGGACATTTATGATCACCCACCTGAGAATTATGATGGTAAGTGCTTTACCAGATTTTATAAGAATTTTGCTGCGGTTCATAACTAATAGTCTATACATCTATACAGATAAATAAAATTGAAGTGTCTGTTTGTAATTCCAAAATAACAGCTTTTCACTAAATGCATATGAAAGTGTATACGGTAATCACATAAAAAACATTTTTTTTCCCTGTCAGTCTGTCTGTTTGTTCCGGCTAATCTCCGAAGACGTCAGCTAAACCTATTTTAACGGGACTCACTGGCGGATTGCTAATGTTACAAGGAATAACTGACTACTTTTATATAAAAAAAAACATTAGGGTTCCGCGGGACACCCATCAAATTAAGTCAACGCGGGTGGAACCGCTGGTCACAGCTAGTTTTATATTAATATTTTTTTTTATTATATATCTATAAATCCAGCCGACTTCAACATGTAAGGAAAAACCGTATCAAGATCCGTAACGTAGTTTAAAAGAACGATTCAAACAGACTAAAATAATGTCGTAATCCAATGGCGACTTAAATTTATACTCAGCAAAATTTTCGAAAAAATTATGCTGAATCAAATAGTCGCTTACTTTAATCTTAATAATATTCTACATGGTGAGCAATATGGCTTCACCAAAGGTCGTTCAACCACTGATGCTGGTGTTGCACTTCTTAGACATATTTATAGAGCGTGGGAAAACGCTCACGACATGATAGGTGTATTCTGCGACCTATCCAAGGCATTCGATTGTGTACAACACGAAACCTTATTAGTTAAATTAAACTATTACGGTGTCAAAGGTAGGGCACTCGACCTAATCAAATCATATCTTTGTCAACGGATTCAAAAAGTCGAAGTAAATGGGGTCAGATCTTCCGGTTCTCCAGTACTAATGGGCGTCCCACAGGGTTCAATCCTAGGACCATTTCTATTCTTAGTATATATTAATGATTTACCAAATTTAGTAAAGAATACGTGTGATATTGTACTGTTCGCTGATGACACATCTCTTTTGTTTGAAGTCGACAGAGCCAAAACGAATTATGAAGATGTAAACAGTGCACTTGATCAGGTATTGAAATGGTTTAATGTAAATAACTTAGTTTTAAATGCCAAAAAAACTAAATGTATTAAATTCACTTTACCAAACGTCAAACCTGTTGATACAAAGGTCATGGTAAATGGTGAAACTTTGGAAATAGTAGATTCTGTAGTATTTCTAGGTGTAACCCTTGATAATAAACTTCAGTGGGGCCCACATATATCCAAGTTATCAGGAAAACTCAGCTCCGCAGCTTATGCAATTAGAAAAATTAGACAGTTCACCGACATAGAAACAGCTCGACTTGTATATTTTTCTTATTTTCATAGCGTTATGTCCTATGCTATTTTAATTTGGGGCAAAGCTGCTGATATAGACTCTATATTTACACTACAGAAAAGGGCTATACGATCTATATATAATTTGGGACCGCGAGAATCGTTAAGGGAAAAATTTAAATCAATTGGAATTTTGACAGTGGCCTCACAGTATATTTTAGCTAACTTATTATTTGTGCATCAAAACATTGGATCGTTTCAAAGGAAATGTGATGTGCATAACGTAAACACAAGACACAAACATAAAATTGTAGTGCCTGCGCATCGCCTACAAAAAGTGCATGGCTCATTTTTAGGACAGAGCACACGCTTCTATAATAAATTACCAACAAAAATTGTAAACTTGCCCTTCAACAAATTTAAAGAAACAATTAAATCAGTTTTGCTTGAAAAAGGATATTATACTGTAAGTGATTATATTTGTGATAAGGGAGCCTGGGATGTACCTGATAATGTTTGTAAATAATCCCATTGGCACTGTACTTTTGCTACAATTAATTAATCTTAATTTTGCTTTGACTGGCTGGAATTTGCCATGCTCACATATATTTGTACTATATTTTTAGTTTTTAGTTTTTATTTTTGACAATTGAGCATTAGAGCTGTGTCCATGGGCTTATAGTTGCTTGAACAATTTATTTTGTATTTTTAAAACTGTATAATATTCTTTAAAAGAGTAATTACTGAGTTTCTTGCCAGGTTCTTCTCAGTAAAATCAACCTTCCGAACCTGGCGGTAGCATGTATAATCCTGTGTAATTGTGTCATTCTGACGATTTGAAAGTACTTTGTATGAAATCTAATCGAATAAAGATATATTTGATTTTGATTTTGATTTTTACTACTTAAAGATAATACCAACTTTTCAGATTCAAAATACGAACTGCCGAAGAGAGATCGAAAGAGAAAAGACAGAAGAGAAGATACAGAGTTAATGTGGTCACAACCAGCTCAACTGGACGCCGTCACCGCGGAGTGCACAATTAAACCACCGAAGAAATACATAATGCCCAACACATACGATCAAATACTCTCAGTAAACATAAAGGCAGCGAGATACCTTCTTAATAAATACTTGAAGAAGAATGCCATAGAGACAGACTTGGATATAGAGGAAGTGTCTCTAGATGAGTTTGGAGTCGGCTTCGTTAAAATATTCGGGAGTATTAACGAGGTTAATGAGGTTCTCGACGCGGAATGTGAGTTTTACCTTTGTATAAATATTTTCTTAGGCTATTATCTATACAGATAAATAAAATTGAAGTGTCTGTTTGTAATTCCAAAATAACAGCTTTTCACTAAATGCATATGAAAGTATACACGATACTGACCCTAAAAAACCAAGTTTTAAAATTTTTCTCTGTCTGTCTGTCTGTTTGTTCCGGGTAATCTATGAAACGGCTGGACGGATTTTAACGGGACTTTCACTGGTAGGTAGCTGATGTTTCAAGAAGTAACTTTGGCTACTTTTATTTATTAATAATATCAGGGTTCCGCGACAATAAGGAAGAAACTAAATCTACGCGGGTGAAACCGCGGGGCACAGCTAGTTTGTAATAAGGGAGCAAAACAAAACATCGATTAGATTAGGCGATTTCATAAAAATGCTAAAGAAAAATACGAATACGAGGCGGGACTCGAACCCACGACCTCTGCAATCCGTGCAGTTGATCTTCCAACTGAGCTACAAGTGATCATACCTCATGCGTCGAATTTTTCTATCCCTTGTTCCTGCGGTATAGGGGCCGCCCTGCGCCATCTGTTGGTCGGTATATCGAAACTCAACTGATACATCTAAAGTTACCTATATCCACATATCAAATCGATGACGCAACCCCGATCTAAAATCTAATATTTAGATTAGGCGATGTTTTGTTATAAGGGAGTTATTACAAAACATCGCCTGAAATAATCCTTGGCTACTTGTAGATCCATCTCTTTCTGCGATATGTATTCCAAAAAGGATGGGCATTGTTTTAATCCCAGTGTGGCCTGATCTTGGTGTTGTATTTTGTTAGTACATTATTGATATTTTATTTCTCTCCCTACGTTGATTGCCCGGTTAATGGCAATTTGGTGCTAACAAGGCGATTCAATACTCAACATCTCCCTGGCCTTATGTGGCTGATCACCTGATTTTTATACGAAGTGACTGCCATCTGACCTTCGTAACCCCTTTTTCGAGAAAAATCGGCTATCTGGGTTAAACCACCCTTTCTTAGGCCTCTGACTGACCTGTAACGATTGCCAACGATGTTAAATTGGCAACCGGGACCGACGGCTTAACGTGCTCTCCGAGGCACGGAGGGAACTCGGACGGTCACCCATCAAACTACTGGCTAAGCGTATGGTTGCTTAACTTCGCTGATCGAATCATATGCGCAATAGCAACTGTGCCACGAGCTCCTCCAGCAGGCGATTCGATACTATATAATAATAATATGTATGTTATAATAATGTAATGAATATTTTGTTTATAGTTGATAATCTAGAAGAAGCGATGATCCCGGACGCGTGTGTGATATTGTCGATACTTCGCGGACACATCGCCGCGGCCGTGCAATACGCCGTACAGAGAGATATGCTCTCACCCTTCATCATCAGCATTGCACCTTGCGTCTCCATCAAGTATATATTTATGTTCCAACATTATCTCATCATCTCCCTGCCCTTCAAACTCAAACTCAAAAAAATCTTCATTCGATTAGACTTTTTACAAAGCATTTCAAATCGTCGGAATGACATAATTATACAGCTATTGCTACCGCCAGGTTCGGAAGGTTGCTTTTACTGCGAAGAACCTGGCAAGAATCTCAGTAATTACTCTTTTAAAGAATATTATACAGTTTTAAAAATACAAAATAAATCCTTATCATTGTGGGGGTGTCGGCACTTGCTTCAACCCGAAGAGGCTGATCACCTGATTTTTATAGGAAGCAACTGAATTAAAATTAATTTCCGGACAAACATACATACATTACAAGTTAAATATAAGTTGTCTCTTTTACATTTAAAACTGTTCTATAATCTATACCTTAATATTACTTCTGTATAATTTTGACTGTTTGTGCCAAAATAAAGTTTTAGTAAAAATATATTGCTTGCCAGGTACTGGAAGGACGTGTCTCAGATGTATGTTTCACAAGTCGACAAACTGGTGGCACAGGGAGAACTACAAAGCTTATCTGGTGAGTGACACCAACACTTACATAGCAATCTTATTATTATTTCCTAGTAGTCCTACGAATAATATAAACGTGGAAGTTAATAAATGTATATTTGTTACTTTTTCTCGCAAAAAGTAATGAATGGGTTTTGAAGAAACTTTACATTAATATAGCTTCGGAATAACACATAGGCTATAATTAAGAAGGATATTGTGTGAATTGTTCAAGATAAGTCAAATCCTGAGCAGACGGAGTCGCGGGCACCAGCTAATTTAGACATAATACACGATTTACTGCAACAGGAGGTCCTGGGTTCAATCCAGGGTTGAACAAAGTATTATTGAGTTTTTCCATCTATGATTAGTGCCCGGTTAGTGGCAATGAGTTCCCCCTATTAAAGGGGTCTGAAACATAACTGGCGAAATATGGGTGTATTATTAGTACACCTTTGCCCACCCCTTCGGCAATACTGGCGCGCATATACAGGGTGTCGGGGAAAAAGGAACAGTTGTCTTCTAGAAGTTGTAGGGTTTTATGAATATATCACTATATTGAAATCGTGAAATATCTATCTCCAACGATAACATAGTTATAGGCTATGGCCGAAGACCTCGCGGCCTTAAGCGATTAAATGAACGCGCGGCCGCGTTTATCTACATTACGTACGCGGTAATTAAACTTATAAATAAAAGGGTAGGTTAATGGTTTCGAAAAATTTTATGGGATTATTTCAGGAACTATAAGAGGGAGAAAAAAAATAAAAACGTAGTTAGATTTCACGTGAATAACTCTACGTGACAGCTGATTTTTATGCGAAAATAAGGTCTTGATATGGTCAACTTTGAACGTCAATTACTCGAAGACGGAAGAAGTAGACCCTCTCACATATTTTAACAGCTATCCTATTTTCCCCGACACTCTGTATATGTAATATTGGTAAAGTTCACAGATCCGAAGATCTCCGCAATCTTGTAGTGGCTACAATTAATAAAGTTAGTTTACACTAGTATTATTTACCAGACTCGAGGTTCTACGGCGGCTACATATACCGCAAAGCTGTCATAATGCTGAGTATTCACGACTTCAAAGGCGCTGTGAATGTGCTCAAGAAAGGACGGCTGTTCAAAGAGGCTTACATACTGTGTCGGACTAGGTAATTAAAAAAATAATCTTGCACATCTCTGTCAAACGTCAAATTTGACAGATAGACATTCAGGCGTATGGCGAAATGGAGGCGCTGCGCTTTACTCATCCGCTACTGCCCCACTATTCAACTGAATTGCTTAATTAGTTGAGCAGTAGGATATAGTTTATAATACTGAAAATTTTATGCTCCATAGCTCAACTATTTAGTGCTCAACTGAATTGAGCACTTGGACATCCTGTTATAAAATAAAACTTATTACCTACTGCTCAACTGCCTCATGTTGAGTAGCACTCTACTATAACAAGCTCGTCATATATTTTTATTAGGTAGACAATGCAAGAGCGATAATTCGTCTTAGTGAGGTCAATATGCTGCAGTAGTTGATTACCAGCAGGCGGGCTTTTGTCACCAATATTCAAATAATAAGCAAATACTTATTTGGTATGTTTATTATATTTCAGACATATGGATAGTATAGCGGAGGAAGTCCTACGTCACTGGGCCGAGGACAATTTTACTACTGGAATTTATATCATGGCTGCTGTGTGGTAAGTTTACTGTTTGCACTAGGTCTGTTATTGGCAGGAGGTACTTCAAAAGTTTACCTATAATAAGTCTGTACATGACACCTCTATATGTAACACTTCTATAAGTCTGTCTCTCTGCAGATTATCTGTATCATAATAATTGTCTATATATCATGGCAATAAGAAATAATAGTAGGGTTCCAGTCCGCGGACGCCTATGCAACCAGAAACCGCGGCCCCTCAATAGAGCGGGGAGAGGAACACAGTGGGGTTTAGTCAGTAGAAAAGTCTAGCCAAAGTGACATAAATCAGGCACGTGACTTTGGTTTGATTCCCATACATTGTGCATCGTTTCTTTATGCGAAGCGTGAGGATAATGTTACTTTGTTTACAGGCCCAGGTATGCATAGGTCATAAAAGTAAAAAAAATCGTGGCAGGCAATCAACATTTTATCTAGAGTCTACAGTGTACTACTAATAAGTAACAAAAATACTTCTTTTTCAGTTATTTAGCCCTCGAAGACTTGCCCCAGGCGGCGGCAATGTTAGGCAAATACGATGACCAAGAATCCCTACGCCTGGCCGCTGACATAGCCAAGTTGGCTGGACTGAATACACTGGCGGATCATTATGAGAAGAAGGCTAAGGACAGTCCCAGTACTGAAGAATTGTTAGACCAACTGCCTACCAGAATGGAACTACTCTTGAAAGATGAGGTTCCCAATGGTGAAGCAATTACAAGCAATGGTGGAGAAGACAACGAATAATTTTTGTTACTCAAGGAGGAATATCTCTTACTTTGTGTGTTACCAAAAGTTATGTTAACAAGGCTGTAATTTTTAAATAAACGTTTATTAAACCTTACAGAACAAGCGTTTCCTTTGCAACCTTGCAACTGATATGTCGAATAATAAATCATAATTTAAATATGGTAATTTATTTCTTATTTCTAACACTAAATGAAAATGATTTATTCAGTTTAGGCCCTGGTGACACTTATGAATGTCGAAGAATTTACCACCGGTTCGGAAACTAGCCTTCTGAGAAAAATCGGGAAATTGCTTGTAGACTTGATGTAACCATATTGTAGATGTTGTTCACAAAGGGGAGTGATATTTTCATAATTTTTGAGCCAGGACACACCGTTCCCGAGATAAGATTTTTGCAAAATAGTTTCAATCAGAACCCATGTTGAAATTTTGGCGAGGTCAAGGTCATGCTATGGTCAAACTTAATAGACCATGTGTTGCGCACGGAACTTCTAGCTGGGGGTTTCCTAAAGGGGGGTGAAATTTTCATCATTTTTGAGCTAGGGCGCACCGTTTCCAAGATAATTAGATTTTTCTAAAAATTTTCGGGAGGTCAAGGTCATGCTAGGGTCAAACTTGATAGACCCTGTATACCACCTACCGGTGCTGTACTGAACCAAATATTCCTTATTTCTTAATGGTGGTAGCAAAATGAAACAAAAAAAGAAAAAGTAATCAATAATTTATTTCGTTAGATTACTGTTACGATAATGGACGACAGTTTATTGCAATAATTATAAGTAATTGAATAATAACGTAAGATTAGAAGATTATTATCGAAAATGAATTACATAAATTTATTATTGAAACTGTTAAATGTATTGGGTAAAATATTCGGCAAATAATATCTGAACAATTTTAATGTTACATTTATGCACCGACATTGATTAAGTAACTCTGCACTCTCAAATTATCTCTAAAATAGGTTATTACACTAATTAAGAAACTAAAAGGCACCAAACAAAATTAATACTACTAATACTATTGATTGTACCTTGATAGGGTAATTTTAACAATCTAACAATGGCACCCATTACTCACAAATATCGCATTAAAAAAAATCAATCATAAGAATTAAAAAAAACGTAAATGCTTTTGGAATGTGAAGCATTCAGTCTTGCTAATGTTTCAGAACATTCAGATGAACTAGTTAATTGTTACAATCTTTGATCATTAGAAATAGTTATATATTACCATTCGTACAAGAAACAGATACCAGCAGGTCTAGTAACATTATCCTCACGCTTCGCTCATAGAATCGATACAAAATGTATGGGAATTACATACGTCACGTGACTGATTTATGTAATTTCCATACATTTTCTATAGTTTCTTTTACGGCAAGCGCGAGAGAATGATACTTTATCTACAGTACTATAATCAAATTCAGAATATCTAAGACAAAATAATTATAATCTTTGATTATTTTCTAGTCGGGTATCAAAGGCGTTATAAATTCTCTTTGCATTGCGAGATTCTATCTAGTCGCTATTTTGTGAGTATTATATCAATAATCAATTGTCAACAATTATGGCATTAAGACCAGCTTAATATTGATTAGTTCGCTAGTACGCCGTCGTATAACATAATTATTTCTATGTAATAATTTTCAATGTGCTTCATCCTTGTTCGGAAGGCTCCATATTCTCCCTGTTTGAATCACCTTTGCCCCTCTTTTTGCAAATGTTGATCAGTTTGGCGTTAATTTTCTTTAGTTTTTGGTTTTCTTTCATCACGTCAGTAAGTTGTTGATTCTGCAAAACAACCAAGAAGGAACTGATTAACAGAGCTTACGACAAAGAGTGTAGTGCCTGAGACGGCGATAAACTAATTCCACGTCGGTACTTAATCATATTCGGTGTAATGTGGGTTTTGTTTTTACAACAACTCTGCTTAGTGAGCCTTCTGGCGCGAGCATATTTATAGAATTTTTAATTTTAATCTATTATTTTCGGAGCCTATCCAAACAAACAAATATTACCCATTAGAATAGATTTCTTAAAACTGTGTTTACCTGTACAATGGCGCTGCCTGTAGCTACGTATAACGGCACAGCGGCGGCCGTAGTCGCTAGTTGCTGCTCGAGGGACGCTCTCTGGTGCGACAACTTCTCTATCGTCTATATAAATAATATAATGGATATAATGCTTACAGCGCGTGAGCCGTGGGGCTAAAGTAGTCGCCTACTACGTAAGATGAAATCCCAACGGCCTGTACCAATGAGTTTTTCTAAAAACTGATTTAATAACACGTGCTTTAGGGTGAAGGAAAACATCGTGGGCAACCTGCATATGTCTGAAATATAATTCAAAGACGTTACGGACGGCCATCTGTCACATTGGCACTAAATCATCTTCGGTGAAAAGTTATGGGGTGTTATTCCAACACACGTAAAATGTGTGTTTTATTAAAGTTTTTATAAAAAGCACTAACCATTCGTAACCGTTTAATTTCCTTTTCATGTGTATCCTCGGCAATTTGCTTCGAACTGTCCTTTTCTACTTGATAACTCAGGAAATCTGAAATATAGAAATCTGTATATATAAAAATGAATCCCTATTTCCCTTGGTCACGGCATCACGCGTGAACGGCTGGACGGATTTAGATAATTATTTTTTTGTTGTGTTCGTTATAGTCAGGAGATGGTTCTTATAGAAGAAAAAAAATAGAATATTGCGCGGATTATTTATAAGATTTAAGAATACTTAATAAACTTAGCGCTTTGGACAATAAAAACTTTTATGATGGATCGTTTGACATAAAATTGACAGAATGCATGCTGCAAATATCTCCTAATTAAGACAGGACAACGTCTGTCGGGTCAGCTAGTTACTGTATAAATATCAGGGCATGAATCACGCCAAACTATAAACTACCAAGTTATCTATACAGATAAATAAAATTGAAGTGTCTGCTTGTAATTCCAAATTACTTTGCACATGAAAGTATATTTAGTGCTCACATAAAAACAACAATTTAAGGAAAAATTGTCTGTTTATTCCGGCTAATCTCCGAAAGCGATTTTAACGGGACTTTCTCTGGCAGATAGCTAAAGTTACAAGGCTACTATTCCACTTTTCACCAATTAAATTAACTCTACGTGGGTGAAACCGCGGGGCACAGCTAGTATGCATAATAAGGATGGTAAGCGGTTACCGTCGCTAGTTTCAGTGGTGGCATCCACGAGGTCAATGCTAGTGCTTCGGTTTTGGTCGTGTGTGCTCTGACGCTTCTTCCGCGCTGACTGAACCACCTCCTTCAGGCTGTTGTCCTCTTGAAGTTCTTGTAGTTTATTCTGAAACGTAAAGAAGAGAAGATGAAGTAAAGCAGTCGTGGTGACTAAGTGCTTTAGTAGCGACGGAAACCATTTGTTGCGGCTAACTGCTAGACCGATTTTAACGGAATTTACACTGACAGATGTTACACATAATTTAAGCTTTCTTTATTTAAAAATAAATAGGATTCCACCAAAAAACGCCGTCCATAAAATTAAGTCAAACCGCGGGGCATAAATCTATACAGATAAATAAAATTGAAGTGTCTGTTTGTAAATCAAAAATAACAGTTTTTCACTAAATGCATCTGAAAGTATACACGATACTGACACTAAAAAACCAAGTTATAAAAAATTTCTCTGTCTGTCTGTCTGTCTTTTGTTCCGGGTAATCTCCGAAACGGCTGTACCGATTTTAACGGGACTTTCACTGGCAGGTAGCTGATGTATCAAGGAGTGACTTAGGCTACTTTTATTTCTTAAAAATATTAGGGTTCCGCGACAATAAGGATGAAACTAAATCTACGCGGGTGAAACCGCAGGGCACAGCTAGTGGTAAATAAATATAAATGTTACCTAGATCGCACGCATTCACTGCTAACGTCGCATCTGCGCGTTAACGAAGCAGATGCGACGTCAGCAGTGAACGCGTAAAGCGATAAGACCGTCAATTGTACCCTTAAAATGTTTGTTTATTTTCTTCCCTGGAATCTTCTTAAATAATGTGCAATATAACATAATTGTATTGAATTGTATTCTAACCTCCAAGGCAGCCTTTGCCTCCTTGAGCCGTCGACACTGCTGATCCCTCTCACGTAAGTACTCGGCACAGGTCTCGCACTCTTCATCCAACTCCTTATATCTCTGTCTCAAGTTCGACAACTCTTCTCTACACGACTCCAACTCTTCCTTCGTTGCTTCCAGCTCCCTGGAAATAAGAGATTCTTGGAGATTGGACGTTCTGATAGCTATATATATATAATTGAAACCTGTTGTCTTTCACTGTATTGGTACAGCAATTTCGTTCTTTATACGTTAAAGTAAGGTAAAGCCTCGTTGGTCTTGTTGAATGCGAGGCCCTGGGTTCGACCCCGGGTAGTTATTGGGTTTTTCCATCTGTAATTTCTCAAGAACATCCCATAGTCTGGACCAGTGGCGTGCATTGCATATAAGCAGGTAAGCAGAAGTTACAATTTGTGATCACTGAATACGCTCGTGTCGTGTGTGTGTATATGTTCGTATGTGTATCTTTACCAAAACATACGTACCTGCGCCACGTCACATAGGTTTGTACTTAACCTGCCTACCTACCTACTTATTGTTTATGCCTACCCCTCTGAAAATCCAATGCACGCCCCTGGTCTGGACATGGGACGTAAAAATAGCTGGTAAAATCAACAAATCGCAGCTCTAGTGCGTATTGCAAGCGTTTAGCGGCAGGCGAAATGTGTACTACTAAAGACTTGTGATCAAACTATAAAAGGAGTAGTAGAAAAAACTTTAGGTCGAATTAGTTCTTATGGGGCGGGGCGTCCATAAATTACGAGAGGTGTTTTTTTAAATTTTCTGTCCCTCCCTCCCCCGTTGGTGAGATGTCGTGAGATTTTGTTCAACTACTTCCCCCATCCCCCAATCTCACGTGAGATTTTTCAGAATGTGGGTTTCTTACGTAAGCGCGTTGGGTTGTTATTGTAGAAAGAAAAAAACAATTTGCCTTGTGCTTTTATTTACGACTAGTTAAGACTTGTAATAATCAATATTGCTGAGAGTTATAAATGTAATAAAAATTTGGATTGAATGGACCAAAATAGTATAATTATTTTTTGTTTCAATCAGAACAAAAATTGCGTGATATTTGTAGAGACCCTCCCTCTCCCCCCTAAATCATCTCACGTAATTTATGGACGCCCCCTTATTCGATTCGAAGTTAATTCAAATTAATCTTTTTTGTTTCTTTCTAATTCCAAATGACAAAGAGACATCCATGGTCTAGTTTTCTATACGATTTTTTTACGCTAGAGCAAAAGATCATGATTCAAACATACCTATTATCTTTGCCAGAACATTTGTCCAGAGCTTTCTGCATCTTGGCCAGTGTGTTCTTGAGTTCCTGTTTCTTGAAGCGCAGCTCGTCTATGGTTTTTGTGAGTCTCTTATTCTTCTCAACTTCCGCGTCGTATGACATTCTATCCACAACTACTGCATGAAGGTTCGCCCAATCTATTAAAGAAACATACTTTTAACTTTTTTATTATACTTGAATAATGCTTACTCTTTTTCATTGTTGGTAAGTTTTTAAGGCACTGCAACTGGCAGGAAATTAGGCCATGCATCTTGTTAATTACACCAAAACTGAATACCCCTCATATATTACTAATATTATAAACGCGAAAATTTGTAAGTATGGATGTACGTATGTTTGTTACTTTTTCACGCAAAACCTACTGAATGGATGATTCGAATTTGCGTCACCACGACTCTTATCGATGAACATAGTAAATACCTTCATCCGTATTGACGGACACGTGTGCAACGCTTCTCCTACTATCGCCATTTTTACTCAAGTCTGTGTTGACCAATTGCATTTTATCTTGCAACTCCTTGACAGTGTTCTGAAATAAAAATAAAAAATGAAGTCTACAAAACGGTCTCTAACAAAGAATACACGTAAGTATAGTCTTAAGGTTCTAAGTAAGCGTAATGGTAAAAAAAAAAAACTACCTCCAAAGCCATCTTTTCCTTCTTCAGCCGACTGCACTGCTGGTCCCGCTCCCTCAAGTACTGAGCACAAGTCTCACACTCGTCGTCCAGTTCTCTATACCTTTCCCTAATCTCTTCTAACTCTATCTGGCAGGAGGATAGCTGCTTCTTTAATAGGGATACTTCACTGCTGAAATGATTAATTAACAAGTATGTTTTGAAGGCGTCTTTTCGGAATTCCTCACCTTTTTGGAACTCAAATTCGTGATTGTTAGCTTTACAGAGCTGTATATGTGAATGCATAAGCATGCAGAAGCTTGCCTGCTCATACAATGTTTTATCATGATGGGTGCATTTAAAATTATAGATTCTTTCTGACCAATTGCGTTAAGTGTAATTCTAATGTTAATCGAAATTATTTTATTAGTCCTAGTTTTTTTTTCAAAACATTTATCTAAAACTGAATTAAGATTGCAAGAAGAACAATGTTTTTCTTTTTGAAGTTAGCTCCATTCCAATGCAAATAATAGCTCAACGCGTGAAAAAAGTATGCAACTGAAGGGTCACTAAATCGTTTCGTATAGGTTAAGTAAGAATATGAATGTAAATATGAATGAATCTTACCTGTCCCCACTCTGACTACTAGACGATTCCGATTTCAGATGACTAGGTTCTTCTATCAAACGACCTGAGTTTTCTGAAAAAAGATACCAATACATTACCATCTTTACATATGTTATGAATGTGTCTCTTTCCGTCTGTCTGTTACCTTTTCACCAATAAATACAAATTTAGATAACGACAGATTTAACCAAAACTTGCTATATAACGCATTCTTACATTGTCTGTGGAAAACTGTATTATATGGCCATATATTACGCAAATTGTTTGCAGTCTTTATCTTTGTGCTAATAAGGAGCAGAGAGAGCAGCATTGTCTGCTCAATAGTTATTATATGTCTGTGACGTCATAATATAATTAAATTACTCACCACATATTTAGTACTTTATATTATAACTAGCTGTGCCCCGCGATTTCACCCGCGTAGATTTAGTTTCATTTTATTGTCGCGGAACCCTAGTATTTTTCATTAATACAAGTATCCTAAGTTACTCCTTGAAACATCAGCTACCTGCCAGTGAAAGTCCCATAAAATCGGTCCAGCCGTTTTACAGATTACCCGGAACAAACAGACAGACAGACAGAGAAAAATTATAAAAATTGGGTTTTCAGTGTCAGTAGCGTGTTAACTTTCATATGCATTTAGTGAAAAGCTGTAATTTTGGAATTACAAACAGACACTTAAATTTTATTTATCTGTATAGATTATAATTAATGCAGCGTTGCATTTTTCTATGTATGAAAAATTAATTTTCTTTCTTTCTTGCTATATAGATAAAACTCCAAGGACACGACCATAACTGTGTAATCATATCACTTCGACTATATGAAAGTTACTTTTCTTCGTTATAGATATTTTGATTTTTATTCTGACACGTAAAACGATATTTTTTGCAGTTATTATGGCAACCTCACGACATTAACTTCGCAAATATGCTGTGACAACACCGCTCCTGCTTTTAGAAAAAAGTTTTGGTATAGTAATGGCTTACCATGTGGTGAGGGCGTGTGTCGTATGATACTTCTATGTAGGTCGTGGGCACTTTGTCTTCGTTTGCGAGCCGCTAGAACACTGCTGGGGCGGGACGGCTGGTCTTCCTCCTTGTCACTCTATCATAATACAATAAATAATATCACAAAAATATGTAAAGGAAGGTACTTTCATGACTATATGTTATTAAGAACTATCGGACGTCACGCTGTTTCATCCGCGTAGTTCCCGTGGGAGTACGGGGATAAAATATAGTCTGTATTAAATAGTGATAATGTAGCATTCAAAAGGTTAAAGAATTTTTAAAATCGGTCCAGTACTTTTTGAGCCAATTCTTTACAAAAATACTTTCCTCTTTATAATATTAGTATGGACTAGTTAAACGCGCTTCAATTCAGGTTAAGATTTTTGAATTTTATCAAATGTTGACTTTTCTCTACTATCTATAAAAGTTCATTATTAAAAGTAAAAACCGTACCAAGGTCCCTAACGTAGTTTAGGAGAACGATGAGTTCAAACAGACAGAATCATTCTGTATGGACGTACTGCCGACCGAATTAACATTATTACGTGCAATGGAATCTCAATGCTAGCCGTATTAGTGTGTGTATGTAACTCTCACCTGATTCGTTCGAGACATCGTACTATCACGCCTGAAACAAAAATAGCAATGAGTTTTGAAAAAAGCGAATGTTAACTAGGTTTGATATATAACCCAATCATAGTTTAAATATAATTACAAGCAGTTGGGCATGTAAGAATAATCGTTCTATATGACACACCCACAGACGCGCGTATATACGTGAATTTTTTACCAACTTTATACAAAACGAGAGTACAGAAAAAGAAAAAAACATTAAATTGTTTTTTATTTACGTCAGTATCGTATATACTTTTATATGCATTTGGTAAAAAGCTTTTATTTTGGAATTACAAACAGACACTCAAATTTTATTTATCTGTATAGATATAGATGACCCAATGTCTACGTACCCTCTGCTAAGTCTGATTGGCGTGCTTCTGTTAGACATATCGTCGTCAACATCCATAAACAGGTCGTCGGGCTTGGAGCGCGTTTCAAATACTGCTTCTAAGTTGTTTTGATCTGAAATACATTATTAAAAGCACTGCCTTATATTAATAAATTCCACAAGATTGACTATGGTTGTCTACTTGTTCATATTGAGGTGTTGTTCTCTGTAGCGAGAGTTGTCGGAACTAATGATAGGGAGATAACGTAATAACTCAAAAAACGTAATTTGGTTCCGGAAAGTCTGTAACTAAATTTGACATCCATATATGGCGGTTCTAATTGACACACTGTTTATGTGCAATTTTATATATATAATATGACATAGCCAATACAACGTGCTTGTATCGAAAAGGTCCATGTTGTCTAATAAACTCAACTCAAATAAAAATTTCAACAAAGGAAAGGAACTTAATTATTACAATATTTTTTTTAAACATTAGATGTCTGTTTACCAACAAGCACATTACTGTGCGTTCGTATAGAATACTACATACCTTGAAACTCTTCGTCGAAGAATCTCTTGGAATCGTACAAGCTTTGGCGACGTCTACGCGAGCTGTCAGTCTTAGCTTCGAGTGAAAGTCTCGGCTTCTGAGCTATCTCCATGTCCGACAGTAACTCTGATATCCGTACCTTGAAAATAATCATAAACGTCGTTTAAAGTATAATACTATATGTACAAGTTAACAACGAATTCAGTATAAAATGTATTCAGGCTTTGGCAAGAAAGGCATTACGTACGTAGAAAAAAATACCACCGCTTCAGAACCCAGACTCTTGGCAAGAACGGACAAGAAAAAGCAGATATCTCCAACATTTCATAAAAATATTTAAGATATGTAATTTTTTTATTAAAATAAAACTTACTCAAAACCTAATATGAATTCACTAAAATTATTATTTTTTATGTATGGTCATGATCATATTATATATTTAAGAGTCTTACTCCTGTCGGTGTAACCGATGCCATTTCTTCCTTATGTATGGTATAGAATTAAAAATATATATTGATGAAGTACCTCCAAACTTTGTTTTGAAGCGGTCAGAGCATCAATGTCCTCCATATGAGTCTTGACTGAGGCTTGTAACGCATCGTATTCTCTTTGCAGACTCATACACTTGTCTGAAAACTGTTGAATAAGCTGTTCCTTCTCTTTTATTATTTTGTCATCCTCTTCTTTTTGCTTTTGAAGCCTGAACATTAAAAAAAATAATATTTAAAAATAAAAGCTTCTGACAGTTTGCTTATTATTTTTTAAAATTTGTAACATTTCGTTTTCTCTTTGCTCCTCGATTTGATTGCTTCGAGATTTATTTTTCAAACTAGCTTGTACCCGCCGCCTGCCACGAAATTTCCTGTTATACGGAGGAGTTACGGAAAACCCGTCTTTAATTAATACATACACCTCACCAATAACACTCCCTTCAAATTGCATATCCCTAGGACCAGCGGTTCAGGCTGTGCATTCAGTCAGTCAGGTCTTTGAAATGTATATGTTTAGAAGGCAAGCCTGTATATATTTTTTTAATAAGTTTACGTTAAATATAACTAACATTTATAAAACTAAAAGTTTGTTACTCAATTACTCAACAATGGCTAATCGCATTTGGTATATACACACCTACAATTTCCAAACGCATATGAATATTTATTTCGCAGGAGAAGAGGTGGACGTTAGTTAGTTAGTTATTTGAACACATTGTATCAAGTCACAGATAGGAAAAAAAAACATACCTGATTATCATCCTGCTCTGAATCTCAGCAGTTTTCTCATGAGTCTTAATATTGACCTCCAGTCGGGAGCAGTCTTGACATTTTAGCTCGAACTGGTGTTTCAAATCCATATTCTGTTTCAACAACGAACTCGCCTCCTGTTTAAGATTGTCAACTACCAACGCGCTTTCCCTCACACTCTCTCTCAATATTAGAATGTCTGACGTCATTTTGTCAAGCTCGGAAGTATTCGCCTTTATTGTTGCACCTGATTTCTCTAACTCTGAAGCATATTCCTGTTTCTCTTTTGATATCATGTCATTTACTGTTCTCATATGGACTATTTCTTCGCGAAGTGTTATGATCGTTTCAGTTAAGTCTGCAATTTGAAGGTCCTTTTCCGGGTCTCTCTTATGTTTTGCATCAAGCTCTTTTCGTAACTCGTGTAAAGTCACATCGTTTCTAGCTTTGATTTCTTTCAGGATTGCTATTTCCTCAGTGAGATTCTCTGTTAGTTTCAGATTCGCTTCATTCTCCTCTACCTTGCTATTGAAGATTTGTTGTAAATCTTCATACAAGGTATTTAGGTTATTCAATTTCTTGTCTTTCTCGATCAAATCGAGTGTAACAGTCGCATTGATTTCGTGTAACCTTTCGTTGCGAGTCTTTGCCTCATCTATAGCATTATCCTTTTCACTAACGGCTGCCTTTAAATTATTAAATTCTTCAATTAAATTATCTAGTTCCTTAGAATTTTCTGATAAACCTGGTTTTTGGTTAATCAGATGCTCAAATAGTAAATTGATGTTTGCATTTAGTTGTGAATTTAAGTGTATATCGGTAATATTTAAGATATTCAGTTGTAGTAATTTCTTACAACCTTCGACAATCAGTTTGTTCAGATCTTCTTCTCGCCGCACTATATCTAACGTTACAGCGTTACTTATTTCATGGACACGTTCTTTTTGAGCTTTCATAAGATTGAACTCTTTCTCCTTGTCAGAAAGCTCTAATTTCATGTTATCTAATTTTTCATTCGCAGAAGTCAATTCTGTCGTTAATCCTTCCATATGTTTTTGCAACTGTGAATAGCGCACCGTTATTTCGCCCAAGTCTTTTTGACGTTTATTTGTAATATTATCAATTAGATAATCAAATATGTCAACACTTGACAGACCAAATTCGAAATCTAAAATCTTCAGAACATTTTCCTTGAAAACACTAAGTAGCATTGGGGTTTGATCCGCGTCTGGATTATTAGCAATGTCATCTGTTAGTACTTTCGTATTACTTTTAATTTCAGACACCACATTTGTGATAGAATTAATGTTATTTCTCAACTCTTTTTTAGCATTCTGATAATCTAGTGTCATAGTATCGATTTGTGCTTGTAACTGAGCTTTAGATTCCTCAAAATCTTTCAATTTATTAACTAAATTCTCAACTTCATTACCGTGTTTTGTTATCAAATTTTCATATAACATCTTCATGATGTCTACTATTTTAATATCACAGTTTAAGTTGCTTCTATCGGCGTTCGCAATTTCAACGTAGTAATTAAGGCACTCATTTTTATCAGCATTATAAGAATCTGATGGCTCTTCTGGAATATTTGGCATGGAGGATTTAATCCCGTAAATACTTGCATCACACATACTTTCGTCTAAGTCCATTGATAAATTACTTCGTTCCAAGTGATTTTTGATGGTAGCAACTTCCTCTGTCAATTCTTTGCAATCTTCACGGCCAGCAGTCAGTTCGCTTTGTAAAGTATTAATCTTATTATGCCTCGACGACGTATCGGAATCACTGTAACTTCTATTCAATTTCGTATGCGAGTCAGTTATACTAGGGACACTAGCTGGCAGAGAGTGCATCAAATTGTCTTTCATGGAACATTGCGAACAGCTCCACGTTCGAGTGTCAATTGAACGAGCCTCTTTTTGAGCAGTTACTAACTGTTCTAGTCTTTCACACTTTCCAGTCAGTACATTATTTGTATCTTTAAGTTTCTCTAGTTCTTTGTGTAGGTCATCTGCTTCGGAAATATTCTCCATAACCTGTGTTGAAAGCGTGTCATTTTCATCTTGCAATTGTTTAAGTTCTTTCATCTTGTTGTTCAAAGTGTTCGTTAGTTTCGTATTTTCTTGCACTTTAATGTTGTATTCCGCTTCTAAGGTCGTTAATTTCTTCACTAGCGCGTCTGTAGACGGAATTTCTAACAGAAGATTCTTATACTTTTCTTCCATGTGCTCTTTCAAAGATTTAACATCAGATAACTCTTTAGAAAGTAAGTCGAGTTCTCTGACTAGATTGTCGTGTAAAGATCGGAAATCATTTTGTTGCTTATTGCAGACCACACAGACGGAATCTTTATTTTCATAATTATTAATGAATTTGATGGGGCTATTCGCTGCGTCACTTTTGAAAAGTGATATCGCAGTGTATTTCTTTATTTGTTCCTGTAGATTAGAGTTATCCTCTTTCAATGCTTTAAGTTCTTCCATTACATCAGTTGTTTGTGAGGAATAAAATTCTTTGCATTCAGCCTGTAGTTCATTTGTTTGACAACTCACATCATTGTACATTACTTGTAAATCAAGACAAGTTTGATCATGTCCTATGAGAGTATTATCGGTGGACATCAAAGTAACATTTGTATCCAACATAAGTAGATCTCCATCGAGAGTAGATTCATTTTTAAAATTCGATATTGTCGAATTATTATCCAGCACATCTGGCAAGGAGTATCTTTTGAAACTGGCATTATGCGCGCTTGCTAAGCTAGGATCCGAATTTAAGATCAACATGAGCTCACGAAGTTTGTTTTTGAATTCTGGTATATCCCTCTGGCATACATTGTGGAAACGGTTATGATGGTGTTGTAAAGCTGTCACTTGTGATTGAAGTGATTTATTTTCAGTGTATGTTGTAGCAGTCAATATGGACAGATTCGTTTTATGATTAGCTATTTTCTTTTGTAGTTCAGTGGCGGGTTCTAATAGCATATTCACTTCTCTACGAACTTCTTCTTGTTCTTGTAAAAGTTGTTGATGAGCGAGTTGCATTTCATCCAAAATGTGTAGAAGCTCTGAATTTTCTTCTTTACTTTTAGCTAACTCTAATGACAGCTGTGCACATTTACAGCTATCTGTTTGAGAGTCCACATTTTGTTGTTCAATACTAAAACTGGATTCCGATTTGCTGTCACTAGGCTCTATGTAATCTACTATTTTGTTGCAACAAATTGTCAGTAAACTGGGCGGTGAGTTTAGTTCAATATTTTGGATGGAGTTAGATAGTGATCTTCTGACTGAGTCAAATTGTTCAACGTCACCATTTTTGAAGTGATGTTGAGAAAGTAACTCTAAGCATCTTTCTTTTAGCCGAGAATTTTCAAATTTGATTTCTTCGATATGACTAGCTTCCATTTCCATATTCTCCATTTTTTCGTATAACTCCTGTTTCAGTTGTTTTACAACGTCATTACTTTGTACTATATTTTGTTTTAAATTCGTATTATCAGTTTGTATTTGTTCTATAAGAAGTAACAACTCTTCATTTCTATTTTCTAATTTGGTATATGCAGTCATTAACTCGAGATTATGTTTAGTTAGATGTTTTATCTCTTCTTTAGCCTCATCCAGTATAGTTTCGATATTACTATCAAAGTTTCTGGATTTCAGGTGAATGATGTGATTCATAATTTTCTCCAATGTGAGACGGATTTGTTCATAAATATTGATGTTTACATTTTCAAATTCACATGATAAACTATTTTCAATACTACAGTCTTGGGTAATTTGAACTACTGCTAGCAAAATATTTTTCATATGCTCATCTCTCTCTGTCACAACTGAATTAACTTTGTCATATGCGGTCTGCAATTGAATAAGCTTCTCTTTTACTTTAGTATCGATTTCACTTAAACTTGTTGTCAAATCTGTAATTTTAATCTCTTTTTCTTCAAGGGCTTCATTAAATAAGTCTTCCTTAGATTTCATATTGATTTGAAGATTTTGTACCTCATTTTTCATTTGTACGTATTTTTCTAAAATTTGTGCAAATTCAGAGCGCTTTTGACATTCATCATCTTTTAATGAAGCTATCACATTATCTTTGGCGACAATTTCTTTAACAAGGCCCTCATTGGATTCTCTGATTTGTGTCAATTCTTGGCTCATACTATCTAAGTCCTTGCTTTTTATGCTTAAATCACTTTGTATATTTTCAAGCGCTGATGTCAAATCCGTTATTTGTTTCAACAATGATTCTTTTTCTAGTTCATTATTTTCAATTTTCGAAAGGTGATTTCTTTGTACCTCTAAATATTTAATATCAACGTTATATTTATCTGTTAACTTTGCAAGCTCGTCTTTTAGTATAGCATTTTGTTTAACAGCGCTATCTTTATCTGCAACGACGTTTGTGGCGATAGTTTCGAGAATATTCAACCTATCACATAGCATATTCAACATATTTACAATATTTTCGATTACATTTGGACATTCTTGAATATCGCCTGATAGTATGTTCAGAACAGCCTGCAATTTATTAATAGATGATTTAGCTTTAAGAACATATGTCTGTGTTTCGTCTTCCTTCTGACTAAGCATATTAATAGTTTTTTCTTTATCACTGATTTCTTTTTCTAAATTATCAATCGTGTTTAAAGAATCTTGTATTTGTTTGTTTAAATTTTCGTTCAAAGAGATTAGTTCGCGTTCTTTTTCATTTATATTAGCTATGCTGGATACAAGTTGATCATTATTTTCTTTAATATTATGTAGCAGAGTTTCTTTTTCTTTATTCATTTCTTCTAGCTGTTTATTACTATTTTCGATTTCTGCTAATTTTGTTCTGAGTTCACATTCGATACCTTCTAAATTGAGCTTGTCTTTCATAAGGGTATCAATAGTTGCCACATTTTCATGTAGCTTTTGTTTTAAATTGTCAACTTCGTCATTGAGTGTTTGAATAAGTTTATCATTTGCTTCTAATTTGTCGTTCAAACTACTACTATCTAAAAGGCTCGTAGTTTTGCTTTCAATATTAGATTTCAACTCGGCTATCTCTTTGTTTCGCTTATCTAAAGCTACTTTGAAAGTGTGAATTATATTTTTCATGTTTTCATTGTTTGCAATAAATTGGTCTTCATTTGTAATCATAGTTTCAATGAGACTCTCGTTAATATCTATATTAATTAAGCTTTCTTTTTGTGTCAATTTAATTTGTAGCTCTTGTATTAAATTATTGTATGATTCTATATCGTTGTTTGCTAGTTCCAAGCTAGATTTTTGAGCTTTGATTGTGGAATTCAAATTATCTGTTGTGGCTTTGAGAAGTGAATTTTCATTTTCATAGAGCTGCAGTTTTTCTTTTAAGTTAGATACCATGTCATTTAATTCGAGAGTAGTGTTTTCTATTGATGCAATTTTTTGTTGATGAGCAAACAGATTGGCTTCTAGTTCTAATATGACTTGTGTTTTCATTGTAAGCTGCGCTTGGAGGTCTGTGACGATATCCTGTATGAGAGGCGGGTCTTCGTGTGTATTGCTAATACTGCTTTCATTATCACTGTTCACTAGTGATATATCTTTAGACATATCCATGAAGTGCGTAAGGTCGTTGTCAGCATTTTTACGTTTACCTAGTTCAAATAATGGTTTTAATGGATAGAATTACAGTTGTACGATCTCTAAAAAGCGGTGAATCAGTAGCGCTTTGAGACTTTTTACAGTTCACTTTGGAATCCAACCACAACCCGTCGGTATAAAAGATTTTAAAGGTCGCAAAAAACTACTGCGAAATAAGGTCCTGGGTCCATAAGTCTACGGCAACCATATATGGGAAGGTTTAACGTCCTTGTGTGGTATAATATAAGTAAACACCTACCAGTAAACACTTTCTTCTCGTCCAAAAGCGATAATAGTTCTTCTTCTCTGAGCTTCGCCTTGTTTTTCAGTGTTTCGTACATGACCTCCCAATCCGTCAGTTTGGTGTTAAATTCTTTGCACTGTTTTTCTAGTTCAGCCTTAAAATAACAGACAATTAGTAATCCTAGGTGTATTATTCTATTCGATTATTTATAGGATTCATTCATAAATTGCTAAATTTAATTTTACCTAGTGTCAATCTTAGATTCACCGTAAAATTTCTAAGAATTGAATGCTTAGATTTTGAAGCCTACTAGTAATATAGAGAAAGTGTCTGTTTGACTGTCTGTTAACGTAACCAATTCAGTTGAAGATAGGTAGGGCAGTTGAGGTGCTGTGCTGGCTATGGTAGGATCATATTGTATAATCAATGACTACATTATAAATACATAATTATATTTGCATACTGTGTCATTGCTGGGAGCTACTTGTGCAAAGTTATTTAATTACACATTGTTTGTAAGGTAGGCAATGCGCGAGCGTTGAACTCTGAGTTGTTCACATTTATAGACTGCAGTAGCCACTTACCATCAGGCGAACTGTACTTTAAAATAATATGGATATGGTAATTATTATATTGGAATATTACCTTCTCCAAAGTGACTTGCTTCACTTCGTGTTCAGACAATGTAATTCGGTTTTTTAATTCTAACAATTGACTGTCCTTATCGTTACATTGTTGTTGGAGGGTGCCGACCTCATCTTGAAGTTTGGTAATTGTATTCCAATGTTGTTCTATTGTATCCATTAGTTCTACCTGTAAGTGAAGTATAAGTAAAAAGTCAAAGAACTGATAATGGATGACTTATGCGGGACCGAGCCGAGATTCAGTCTTAGTGCGGTCAACTAAATCCATACTAATAATATTATAAATTCGAAAGTAACTCTATCTGTCTGTATGTCACGCTTTCACGTCAAAACTAATGAACCGATTTAAATTAAATTTGGTGAATAGATCCTGAGAAAGGACATAGGCTTTACAATGGACTTACTTTTCAATTAAAAAGAGGGTCGTTTGGGGTTAAAAGAGGGGTTGAAAGTTTGAAGGAAAGGAAAGGAATGGAAGTACATATCGTTTTAAAGCTAAAAGCTTGGATTGTATGATTAATTAAGAATGCTACCCGCAGTGACAATTCCACATGGACAAATTTACGGGAACAGCTACTCTAACATATCTTTTGTGTAGACACACTCATGTTTTACCGTGCGGCGGACTAGTGACGGCCGAGCTACGGTTCGGCACGGTCTAGCGTGAGTCATCTTTAAAAAAATACTTCTTTGATAAAAATTTTTAACTTTGATAATCAATACAAATGTTTAACCATTTTAAAATTTCTTTCACCAATATTTTAAAAGACTCACCGTGAACAGGAAATATCTTCTATAATGCACGTGGGCGTTAATTGATAAAAACTTACCACATTAGGTTTATACATCTTCTCTCGCTCGGTCAATTCCATTATGTCTTTCAAGTCCCTCTCGGCCTGTTTGGCGTTCTTTCTCAGTATACAAGGGGGTGTAATAGAGTGTGCTGAAACATTGTAAGGTGTATTATTATAAACTAGCTGCACCCCGCGGTTTTGCACGCATAGAGCTAATTTTATGGGTGACTCGCGGTCCTTAATATGTTACGTATATATATAAAAGAAAGTCGTGTTAAAATTGGTAGCTTAGAACCAGGAGAAGGACAGAGGATACTTTATACCGTTCTCTTGAAACCTGAAAAAAAACGGCATATAACACTAGTCTGCGCGGGTGAAACCGCGGGGCACAACTAGTTTTTAATAAAAGTAGTTACAAATTGTAACATTCGCTATCTGCCAATGAAAATCCGGTTTCCCGTTACAATCGGTACAGCCGTTTCGGAGATTAGCCGGAATAAACAAACATACAGATAGTTTTTTTTTAAATGGTTCTTTTATGTCAGTACCGTATATACATTCATACGCATTTAGTGAGAAACTGTAACTTTGGAATTACAAACGGACACTTCAATTTTATTTATATAGAGATATAAATGTACTTATACTAGTATAAAATATTATAAAGAGTTAAAACCATTAAAAGTACGTACAGAAGCATTTGTGGTATGGCGAGCAAGCATCTTTCAAGTCATCATCGCTATCTGAAAAAAATATCAGTATCATAATTATTGTTGATTTTAAACTGATAATAAACCTAACGCTTCCCGCGTAATATACTTAGAAACATTAAGGATGACTTACGCTTAGACCGTGCCGAGACGGACACACAACTTACGAGATGGACATACTACTTACAACATACATACATATTATTATGCTGCCCTTGCCTGTATCCCTGTATCCCATGGGAATGGGCAGAGACCACAGGATGCCACTACGTTCTATAATTAAATCTTAGTCCACATTCAAGCAACTTTTCAAACACGTCCATGGATTACAGCCCCACAATTAAACTACAACAATTAAATTTATCACAATTTTCTTTACTCTATTATAATACGCTCACGTCTGTATTCCCCAAAGGTAGGCAAAAGGTTACCTATTCACGACCGTGCCGAAGAATGGAAGTTGCTGAAATAGTGCTAGCATTCACAAGGCGGGGCATCCCCATGCCTTCTACCCCTAGAAGCTAAACCTAAATAAACAATGGTGCTTACCAAGATCAATAACCTCATCGCTAGAGCCAAATGCCCTTTTTGTAGGAGGCGGAGTGACCAAACCAGACTCCTCGGGTAGAGTTGGCAGCTTGTTCAACGTTTGAACTGGCACGAATTCTGACGCTCCCGGCAATAACATTGGGCTGGAAAATACACAAAAGATTTAAATTATTTTGTATTTCTAAACAGAATTTGCACATAGATTAATAACATCTATACTAATATATAAAGCGGATTTTTTTTCTTTTATACCCTAATCTCAAGAACAACTGGTGCAATTTGAACATTTTTTTTCTTTCTTTCTCGTGGCTTTATTTCGCAGAACCGTTTTTAAAAAAAAATACTGAATGCTTTTATTGCTCCTTGTAACATTAACTATCTGCCAGTCAAGGTCTCCTTAAAATTCGTCCAGCGGCTTCAATGAGAATTCGGAACAAACAGATACTCAGAAGGAGAATTTCAAAAATAATTTGTTCATTTATGTATATACCGTATATACGAGTACTTTCATTTGCAATTAGTGAAGAGTTGCTAATTTTGGAATTACAAACAGACACATACATTCTATTTATCTACTAGTTGTCCCTCGCGGTTTCACCCGCGTAGAATTAGTTTCGTGCTTTTAAAAAAAATTAAAATGAAAAATATTTATTCAGTTTAGGCCCTGTTAAGGCACTTATGAAAGTCGAGAATTTACCACCGGTTCGGAAACTAGCCTTCTGAGAAGAACCGGCAAGTAACTCAGCCAGGCATCATGTACATATCATCGAAACAATATAAATCATATGAAATCATCTTTATATCGCGGTACCCTAATATCCTTAGAACATCAGCTATCTGCCAGTCAAAGTCCCGTTAAAATCCATCCAGCCGTTTACGCTTGATGGCGTGACCAAGGGAAATAGAGATTTATTTTTATATATTTAGATAAAAAAATAAAAATAATACATTACATTACTTACTTATATTTGAGTAGGGGTGTGCAGAATTTTTGTTTCTGTGGCGGCGGCGGTTCCACCTCTATAGAGTGTAGCGTGGAGATGGTGACGCGTCTCGGCGGCGGTTTGCGAACGGCCGTGCGATCCTCATTGCGATCGACAAAACCGTGCAGGAACCGCTGCAGTGCTGCTATCTGCTTTTGCAGGTTGTAGTTGTCTCGCTGTTATTGTGAAAACAAAAAAAATATAAAAAAAAAACTAAAAAAAACGCGATTTTATTAATTACACTACCTACAATATTAGTAATTTATATTTAATAAATTTTTTTTACTGTTGTTAATTCAAATTTATTTTCTACATTTTAGTTAAATTGAATAATCTTATGAAAATGAAAATGATTTATTCAGTTTAGGCCCTGGTAAGGCATTTATGAATGTCGAGGAATTTACCAACGGTTCGGAAACTAGCATTCTGAGAAGAACCGGCAAGAAACTCAGTAGTAGGTCTAAAACGGCCACTTTGGGAGAATCATAATGTGATCCGAATATGATTCAGGAATGATTCATATTTCGCAATTCACCTGTTTGACACTTTCCTATGAAAATTCCTAAAATGGTTCACAAAATATGAATTGCTTTTGTGACAAATAGCAGAACCATAAAAAGTTACATAGGGACTAACATCTACAATTATTATAATCATTCGTGAATCATAAATATGAATTGCACTTAAGTGACCATTTTGTCATGTTGCTGATGAATCATATTCGGATCACATTATGATTCTCCCAAAGTGGCCTTTTTAGACCTACTGGCATCATGTACATTTCATTACACAGTAAATTATTATCAAATTAGTGTATTGTCATCGGTCCTCAGTAAATCTACAAAGTTTGACGTACAAAAATACAAGTGAAGCATGTAAAAACAAAACGTAACTATCTCCATATCACACCTTTTTTTCATACCATATCCCTACTATGACATACATAATATATGCTTATGTGTGGATTCCCCAAAAAGGGTAGGCAGAGGTGTATTTATAGTACACCCACATTTCGGCTGTTATGTTAAGTCCCATGTAATAGAGGGAGAGCTTAATGCCATTAACCAAGCCCCAATCCAGAGGGCTGCCACTGGGAAATTATAAATAGTTTTAAGACTGTGATTTCACGAGACATGCGAGGATGCGTAGTTAGATAAATATAAGGGCCTAGTGCGAGTTTTTCACTGCCACCGTCACAAGTCACCGCGTCGACGTAAACGCAGATTTGTATAGGATCGGAACAGCGCCTGTCGGCCTAAAGATGAAACTATTGTGAGATACAAATCTGCGATTACGTCAACGCTATGACTTGTGTCGGCGATTTCAGGAAAACTCACTCAACGCACTAGGCAAAGTGCCTCTAGTCTTTTAATCATCGTTGTGTATCATGGCAATACGAAATCATCTCACCTCAATATTCTTCTTGGTTTCGAGCATAAGTTCGAGGTTCTTCTTGGTCTCGAGTTGCATTTGAAGTTCAGACAACTGTTTGGTGAGCCTCAGTATCATTGTGGCGTCGGTCGCTACTGCGTTCACTTCAGGCTTGTTCTTTATGGCTTTGGCGCGGTTTGCGAACCTGCAATGAAGTTATTAATAATTAAATACCCTCACATTCCTAAGACAGCAGGCAGAGCTCAAGAGCGAAAGACTGCAGGCAGATGCTGGATGCGGCAAGCTGAAGACAGGGCGCTATGGCACTCATTAGGGGAGGCCTATGTCCAGCAGTGGACTAAGATAGGTTGATGATATAATGATGACATTCCTAAGCCCTGACAAGGTTTTTATTATAATTATAAGCCTTATACCTAGCTAATGAGTGTCGTTTTATTTATATTATTACAGATTTTATGCAAAATAAATGTTCGACTCCTAACAGGGGTTGTAAGTCCAACTCCTGAAAATATAAAAGATAGAATTATGTCTTCGAAAGCTTGTCTCTGTGTGTGTGTTTTAGTTAGTTAATCCTTCACTTATATGGCTGGACAAATTTGGATTGGGCGAGAAGGTAAATGGACTTACTGCAAAGTAGAAATAGTTTCTTCAACAGCAGCGGGTGTGACGGCGCATATGATACTTGTCTTGGCATTACCACCGAGCGAGTTCTGCAGCAGACGTGTCAACTTGCTGTCGCGATAGTTCGCATACCTAGTAGATAACATATGAGGTTAATTACCATTGCGACCGGATTTGCACATCATGTCAACTCTTAGGACTGGTTTTATATTGAGCTGCAGGAGTGAGTGGCATACACAGATAGGAGGTTTTTGGCATCTAGCATGATCATCAGTCGAAGGGTTTTTTTTTTTTATTATATATTATATGTAAGATGATAGTAGTTGTAGGTGTTTCTGCCATTGTGAGTTATGAGCGCTGACCTTGAATGTGCAGTTGTAATGTTATGAGTTCTCTGTATATATGGCGCGACGCGAATAAAATACATGCTTAGAACCAGCAATATTTTCGCAGAGCGCTCATAGCTCGTGACGGCACCTGCATTAAGGTGGCAAACAAGCTGACAGTCTCTTTATCTTAATATACATACAGATAAATAAAATTGAAACTGTTTGTCACACCAAAATAACAGCTTTTCGCTAAATGCATATGAAAGTATACATGCTACTGACATAGAAAATCCAATTTTTGAAATTTTTCTCTGTCTGTCCGTCTGTCTGTCTGTTTGTTCCGGGTAATCTCCGAAACGGCTGGACCGATTTTAACGGGACTTTCACTGACGGATAGGTATTATTACAAGGAGTAACTTAGGCTACTTTTATTTAAAAAAACATTTAGGGTGCCGCGGAAATGAAATTAAATCTACGCGGGTGAAACCGCAGGGCACAGCTAGTCTTACTATAAAGCTACAGCACCCTTTGAATAAGGTTCACTTACTTGTTAGGCCCTTCAGAGAGCTGTTTGATGACTAGTGCTAGATTGGAGAGTGATTTGTTAATATGAGTGCCTTCTTTGAACCGAATCCCCGTGGCACCGGTTTGTCCGGCGCGCTCCGAGCCTGCTAGATCTACCAGGTTCAACTGAGCCACGTTCACACAACCCGCTTGTTCTGATCCATCCACGTGTTCACGGGATTCTATCGTCTGTAACACAATGAAAATTAAATAAAATGATTTATTCAGTTTAGGCCCTGGTAAGGCACTTATGAAAGAATTTACCACCGGTTCGGAAACTAGCCTTCTGAGAAGAACCGGCAAGAAACTCAACTGGTATCATATACATAGTAAATAATGATTATTATCATCATCCTCCTGCCCTTACCCATGTTATTTGGGAATAATGATTAATTACAATAAACACTACGCCATCTAGTCCCAAACTATGCAAAGTATGTACTATTGGAACCCACCAACCAGTAAATGAATATAAGTAGTTTAGTTTTTTTATAAATATATCAAGAGTACTGGAGGTATTCTCCTTCTATATTTATCCGTTCAATCGCAATAGCAAGAACATTCAGGATAGTATACTTACAGAGAGATATAAGTTTATGTGGTAATAAGGATATAAATGTAGATAGGTTGGGACTGGTCCATACTTACAATTTGAAATATTGAATGTGATCTGCTACTCATTTCATTCATATTAGTTGACCCTGTTTGTCTGTTAGCTTCACCCTAAAAAACAAATTATAATCTATACCAATATTATAAAAAGGAAAGATTTGTATGTATGTATCAGAGTAATCAGAGCTATACATAATTATTCCAATTGGGGAAAGCATCCTGTCATTTGTAAGCTTAGGAGATCGAGATCGAGAACAAGATTAGAGATAGAGATCAGAGAGAAGCATTGTGAGGTCAAACTAACATCTTGTGGGTTAAGAGTGAAATCCAGAACCAATTTCGATGAAAATTTTCATCTTTGACCTAAGTTATGGTTTTAAGGTAAAAAAAATAATATACATGTGGTTGAATTGTGTTTGAAATAGAGTTAACTAACTTTTTGTCATGCTAAATATTTGGTACTAAGCACAGTTGCTCATTTCATATCAAAAAGTTAGGCATGTTTGCCTAAAGGAAGGTAACATTATAAGTGGACTATAATGAGCATTGCTATTATATGCTTGCGGTGACATTTAGATAAACATTTATGGCAATAGCACCCACACCACAACATTATGACTAAGGAGGTTGAGCAAACATTTTTCGTAACATATTTGAGCTTAGTTATACTATTTGGATTATCTAAAAAAGTTTCTTTTTGATACTTCATAAAGCAATAATTACCATTTTTTTATTCACAATATGACAAGTTTTTTGCTGAAATATAAAACTTGAAATATTGGGTGTAAGTGCATGCCTCAGGTACAATACGTCTTTGTGTTTCTTATATTTATATATATATATATATATATATATATATATATAGAGATAAATGTAGAGAGTACATTATTATTATAGTATATGAAACAACCTTAAAAAAACTTTTAGCTTTTTTTTTGTCTGTCCGTTAGTCTGATTCTTCCAATAATCTCAGCATCATCTCGATGGAATGCTACTTTTATTTACGAAAAAATTGTAATCCATAAATAATGGCTGCCCAAGAAATTAAGTCCATGCTACCATTGGGTACAGGTATAAGGAATAAATATAAATACCTGCTTCATTATATCCAGTACTTCTTCTGGAGATGAGGTCATCTTCTCCGTTGTATCTACTTTGATACCGTGTAAGGACTCATGAATCTTCATATTGTCTTTCTTTACGTCCAATAAGTCTTTGAGTTTCTCATTATATATCTCCATGTATGATACTCTGTAAGAAATTATATATTCTAAAAAGCTTGCATTAGCAAATAATAAGAATAGTCAGAAAAGAGTCGGCCTTTATACACTTTTTTCTTATACTATAACTAGCTGGTGCCAGTGACTCTATCTGCACAGTATCTGAATTATCTTTATATCTTGAACAACTCACACAATATCTTTATAAATAATACCCTATATGCAGTGGCATGCATTACATATAAGCAGGTAAGCCTTTGTGATCACTGAATACACTTGTGTTGTGTGTGGGTGTTTATGTTCATGTATGCATCTTTACCAAAATGTATGTACCTAGGCCAAGACACATTGGTATGTACTTAAACTGCCAACCTACCTACCCCTCTCAAAATCCAATGCACGCCCCTGCCTATATGTTATTCTGATGTGTAAGCTATATTATTGTAAAGTTCCATCAACATCCATTCAATTGTATTTGCGTGGAAGAGTAACAAACATAAATCCATACATACATTCTTACAAACTTTCACAATTATAACATTAGTAGGACTAGTTGGAAGTAGGATGATAGGAAAACAGGCCCGAGGAGCCTATGATTGTGACCATGACTTGAGTGTAATTTATTTGTCTACCATACAATAGTCAGTGCAGCAGAACACACAGTAAAAGTGATTTTGACCTTGCAAAATATTGCTCACATGAGAATATTAGAAGGTAACACACACACAATAATATATTTAATAGAAGTGAAGTAATAAATGTTCATATTTCACATTAGCTTCCTTCATATTATATTTCAAGTAGGTAAACGTTCTGTGAAACTGACTATGTATTAATTACATAAATTTGATACTGATAATGAACCAAGATAAAAACCAGACTTTGATTAATAGATAAAGCACATAATATTAGTTTGTATAGGTTCCGTCACAATTTAAGGACAAGTGTTTTTGGAGTTATAGAAATCTTTGTACAGTAGTCATTCTATGAGTCTGTCTCTGTCTTTATTTATGGTGTGAGGAGAATAGTATCCCCACTGTTTTTTTCTGTGCTTTTGTACATATTACCTATAACTTACCTTACTAAAAAGTCTCTGTCTGGTATATTTTTGATAATGTCGAATAAATTGATTATGGCTAAAGGTATGATGCCCGGAGAGTCTTCGGTCCCTGTCATGGTATAAGTCTTGCCCGAGGAGGTCTGGCCATAGGCGAATATAGTGCCGTTGAAGCCCGCCGTCGCAGCCTCCACAATAGGCTTCGCGACGTCATTGTAAACATCACTGGTTTTCGTGTTATGATCGTATACTTGGTCTGAAACATGGAGTCGCAGATTTGTTAAGTTTTTGTTCCCATACGTCCTTGTGACGTAGGTAGCCGACGTAGGTAGACTATTGCATATAATTTGAATACAATCACAACTTAGATTTTAAGTCATAACCCCAAATTTACAACTTACCGAAAGTAAAGGCCTGCCCCAAGTCCCGTCCTTGTTGGTCGATCTGATAGAGAGTGTTATTCTTTACGCGCCACTGGTAAGAGAGCTTTTCCTCTATTTCACGTGGAATTAGAGGCCTAACTTTGACAACTACTTTGATATTATCACTCATTTTCTTACATTACTTATTTTATCTAACGTCTTAGAAAAAACTACGAGCGTCAGCGGACATAAATATTAGTTGTAACACATGCAACATTTTCTCGCGCGGCATACGAAACTCTCGAGGTTTTGTAATAACAAACAAACGAGACACGAAAATAACCGACACAAATTTCAAATGAAAAAAAGTAGAACTATTTATTTGTCGAGTAATTTATGTTTAGTTCAGTCAGTTGCGACGTTTTCATGTCGGTATTCACTCAATCTATTCGATTACGATATAGCTCGATTCTCGCTAGCTGTTGATAATCGAGTCAATTTCCTCCATCTAGTGAGGAACACATTACGTAGGAGACTGATAAAGTTGCCTGCGTGCTATATTTTAAAAGACATTTTATTTTATTATTTACTTTTACAAATTCCAGTACAACTGCTCTCTCCTACAGAACACGTATTAAATCTGTCAGTAAGTTATAAGCATTTAATTCAGTATTTTTCACCATTATATTATATTATTACGAATAAGTACGTAATAGGACTTGATGCATTATGCTTTAATTTAATTAATATAATTTAGTATCCAATTAAATTATTCCAATGAGTAACATTTAATCGATTAATAATGTTCTTTGATTTCGAGCAACACTATTGCTGCCACAAACTAAATCCATAAATATATGCAATATTTTTCAATATTTAGTTAAAATACTCTGTGGTATGTTCATGTCGTGGTATGTGGCTTCTGTCAACGACAGCTGTCATTTGCGTCAAGCAAAAAGACGATTTTTAAATGTCAATGGCAATGTCAACGTCATTACCGTCATGGGTTATAATAATTTTAGGTTATGCGTATGAACGCACATGAGAATCGTTTATTTTATTTTAGTTAATAAAAAGTGTTTGTTCTCATTCTCAGTTCTCAGTGTTTGCCCATGTGAATTTTAATTCACGTGTTTTATTCAACAAAATCGATAACAATTAAGTGTTAAAATGCAGCATGATGATGTTTGTATTCTGAATAATTTTATCACGAATTAAATGTTAAGAAGTTTTGAATCGTATTATAACTTTTGTTTATTATGTTCGTAGGTTGTGTGGGCAATAATCAACAAAACACACTGTTCTCATAAAGTAACGTGAGTATTCCAGCCTATATCAATCCGTATTTTATATTACAGCTAATAATATACGTAACTAAGTTCATATTAAATCAATTTCATATTTCCAGCACTAAGACCCAGCATTTTTGCCGCAATGAGTATAACCTAACGGGTTTATGCAGCAGGGCTTCATGCCCTTTAGCTAACAGTAAATATGCAACTGTTCGTGAAGAAAATGGAATTATTTATTTATTCATGAAAACTGCAGAAAGGTAAAACAATGTTATATTATGTATTAACTAATAATTTTACATAGAACTTGATGTAAATTGAGTTCACTATCTAAGAACAAGCTTTTAACAGCAAACTTCTTCTTCATAGAGTTTGAGTACCCCATGTCCATCTTTGAGGTATACAAAGTTCAGCAGTTCAGCTGTGATATGGTAATACTCAAATGATGAACAACGGATGTCAGCTAGTTCACTATGATTACATTTTATATGTGTAAATACTCACTTCCATTATTAACACCAGAGCCATAGGGTTGGATATCCATTTGAGAATAATTGGACCTCCATATAGCTTTAGTAGTTCATTGAAAACTGACAGGACACTTTTCATATAAAATATTAATATGAATAAATGATAATTTTCAGGGTAATGTTCCCAGCCAAACAATGGGAGAAAGTGAAGTTATCAAGGAACTTTGAGAAGGCAATATATCAGATCAATGAGAACCTGCTGTATTGGCCCGGGTTTATTAGGGCGAAATGCAAACAGAGGTTTGTGAAGATAACCCAATACCTTATACGGATGAGGAAGTTAAAACTGAGAAGAGTGTAAGTGGATTTCAACAAATTTTTTTTTATGTTTGATGTTCATCTACTGCAGTATGTCTATACACTGTTCTTCCATGACCATGAACGTGAAGTTTTGAACCATTTTCAATATTTGTATGAAGTATAGATTAGTGAAATGGGGTCAAACTCATCATCGATCACCGCGATCGCATGCCCCGCCTGTAAAAGCGACGAGGAGAAACACCTGTGGGTTTTAGCTGGTATCAGTCCGGCATAACCCTTCCGCTTTCATACTGCCTTTGGTATTGGCAATTTAGTACCAAATATGCAGTTGCTGTATCTTTACCATGGTGATTTTGAAATGAAGGGAACTCTGGAAGTATTTTATTTTGTTGACCTGGTACTGGGAGTTCATCCACCAAATAGGAAATAACACCCTCCTGGTACAATTATTGTTGCCAACTGGGCCAATTTACATGAGGTAACTTTATGTAAATGAACCCTGGTTGGCAGCAAAAATAAAACATGAACAGAAAAAAGAAGTAATATGCCATTACCAAGCTGATATTGAAAGATTACTCCAATTTTAAGACTTTCAGTACAAAATTTGAGAAAGCCTTTTGAGTATCTTTTCAGTGTTAGGATTCAGGGGCCCTACCATAAGCTATTATTGCCATGATAGTTTCACTCATTTATGAGACAGCCATATGTGACGTGTATCCATCTGTCACTTTCGCACAACTGAATTATCATTGCAATAAGAGCTCATGGTTGGGCCCCAGTTATATCTTTCTATCGGCCTGTACCTTAGTTTCCATAGCTTATTCCATCTTTGTAACATTCAAAATAATTTTTTCTTCAATCTGTACAGGGGGCCTACCATCATAGATTTAAGCAGCGTGTATTAAGGACTTCTTAGCTTAGACTAAAATTAATTCTGTGATACATAAATTAAACGACAAGGAAGCTAGTAAGACGTCACTTTTATAATGATGATAGTAGGCTCTCGGTTTTTCTTGTGGTGTATGACAACCTCAATTGCTCTGATTTCAGTAAAGAATTAGTTCCAATCCAACGCAAGATTGAGAGACGTGAAAGGCGTAGGGAGGAGAAGGCACTTGTTGCAGCCAGGATAGACAATGCTATTGAGAAACAACTGCTTGAGAGGTTGAAGAAGGGAACAGTAAGTTGATTTAAATATGATATCTATACAATTGAATAACTTTGTCTGTCTGTAACACAATAGATTAATGAGAAGAAACAATTTTTTTTAAACTTGACATATTGTGATCATGACAAAACATTATTATTTGTTTATTCTTAATTAAAATTTGATCTACTATATAAAATAAACTGCTCTTATATGTAACAATCATATATTAGCCATATTGGCGACTTTTTGCTTCATTTGATTTTAAGTCTTCTTTGTGGTTCTTTCAAATTGATCATTCATGCCTGTGCTGTGGCACCGCAGTACCAAATATTAAATTGAAAAGATCCCAAATGATTTTATTTTTCTTCTTTTCAGTACAACGACATCTACAACTTCCCACAAATGGCGTTCGATGCGGCGCTCAAGGCGGAGGAAGTGTCCGGGGAGAGTGAGAGCGAGAGTGAGAAGGAAGACGAGAGAGAAACAGAGATGGAGCCAGAGTTGGAGAGAGAACTGGAGAAGACGATGCAACAGACCGATGAGTTTGTTGAGGCTGACAGTGATATGGACACAGATGAGGTACTGACTTTGTATAATGTTAATGTATCAATGAGAAAGATGGCCTGTTTGTTACTTTTCCATGGGAAATACGTACTGAATGGATCCTGATACTTTGCAAGTTATATTACTAGAAAACAGATTTACTTTTGATAGTCAAATATTATCTATTCTATAGGGTGGGATAAAACTGAATTCAAAGAACCCAATCACAGAAAATTCATAAAATGTCCAGGAAATTCTATTTACTGGGTTTACATTTTTTTAATTTGATAATTATTATGATACTAGCATGTAGTTCGTGCATCGTCTTACATACTAGTAGCTCAATGTGGAACACTACATTTAATATATATATATATATTACTAGCGGTCGTCACGCGGTTTCACCCGCGTAGTTCCCGTTCCCGTGGGAGTACGGGGATAAAATATAGCCTATATTACTTGCTGATGATGTAGTTATCCTATTACTGAAAGAATTTTCAAGATCGGTCTACAAGTTTCGGAGCCTATTCAGTGCAAACAAACAAACAATCAAATCTTTATAATATTAGTGTAGATAATGTGCAACCCTAGCTAGCTCTATATTATATTCTCAACCGTCATTATGAAAATTTCAGGAAAGTGATTCAGGCAGAAAAGAAGATGCCGATGTAGCCAGTGACTTCGAATCAGAAACATCGGATATTGAGGTATTTATAACTTTCACGGTACTGCAAAGGGTTTGAGGAGATGTGGCTCCTTTCTATTACAAAAATCTCAAACATAGTTAGAAATTGTAAGGTAACTAGCACCTTCTTTAGGTTAATCGCAAGTGAGATTTGCAAAAATGTTTATAACTTAATTTTTTTAAATCAACAAGTTTTTGCAAAGCAAATTCATAACAGGCTTACCAAATGCTTGGTTCACGAAATTGCTAGATTTTTCGGAGGAAAAAGTTGGCTGAACAAATTTAACAAACGATGATTGTGATTTGAATACTCCCGGTAATCTCTGTAAAAACCGCGCTTAAGAGAGATTGAATATAAAAAAGTATTTTTCTTTTATTTCTAAGGGAATGTAGATTAAAAAGCATGTATGCCTTTCCAGGACGTCGCGGAGTCTATGCTTAGAAGGAAGAAACCTCGCGTGGAGATCGAGTACGAGACAGAACCGGTCGCTACCGTGTCTAAGAAGAAAATAAAACATTGATACTTTATTATTATACTCAAGCGTTTTTCTTCTCAAATACCCTCCATACTTTAAAACACTTGAGTATTCAAGTATAGGGTTTGTTGACGATTTCGTTTGAGTATCGTTGTGGCAAACGTGTTGATTTGAAACTTTGGAATTCGACCACGACTCGCCTCTTGCTGATATCTATATCTATACATCTATACAGACAAATAAAATTGAAGTGTCTGTTTGTAATTCCAAAATAACAGCATTTCACTAAATGCATATGAAAGTATACACGATACTGACACTAAAAAAACATGTTTTAAATTTTTTCTCTGTCTGTCCGTCTGTCTGTCTGTCTGTCTGTCTGTTTGTTCCGGGTAATCTCTGAAACGGCTGGACGGATTTTAACGGGACTTTCACTGGCAGGTAGCTGATGTTTCAAGGAGTAACTTAGGCTACTTTTATTAATTAAAAATATTAGGGTTCCGCAACAATAAGGATGAAACTAAATCTACGCGGGTGAAACCGCGGGGCACAGCTAGTTGTATCAATATATTTTCAGGTCACACACATTTTAAAATACGTCAAAAATTTTAATTTCTCAGTAGCACCATTATAGTCATAGTTAATGGGGCAATACTCGCCCATATTACATGTGACTTGAAAATAACTGGCGTAATGTGGGTGTATAAGTAGGGCTATAAGGAAACCTGTGCCTACCCCTTCGGGGAATACATGTGTGAGTATGATTTACTCGTATATTATAAGTTACACTTTGAGTACTGTGCTGTGCCTGTTTTTTATATGTACGTTGACGATAAGCTTACGTAAATGCCTCATGTTGTCTGAGAACTATAAAAAGCGCCCCTCGCAGCGAGTTTAGGAAGTTTTTCGTCTCCATACAAAAAAAGGGTAAATGCAATCAAGCGACGACGTTACAACGTATCAAAGTCTATACTTGGGGCACTCTTAAATGAATTGAATACTGTAGTAGTGTAGTTACATAGATATAAAGCGTTATTTCATTCAATGTAGTGAACTTGTGAACTCTAGTGTATGTAGGTACTTCATCATCATCTCCCTGGCCTTATCCCATACATTGTTGGGGTCGGCACTTGATTCAACCCGATGTGGCTGATCACCTGATTTTTATACGAAGCGACTGCCATCTGACCTTCGCAACCCCGTTTAGGAGGAAAATCTGTGATTTGGGTTAAACCAGTTGTCAGATTATTTTTAGGCCTCCGACTGACCTGTAACGATTGCCAAAGATGTTAAATTGCCAACCGGGACCGACGGCTTAACGTGCTCTCCGAGGCACGGAGGGAACTCGGGCGGTCACCCATCCAACTACTGGCTAGGCGTATGGTTGCTTAAATTGCGTAGTGTATGTAGGTATTAATTTTATCTATAATCCCGTAAAAGGGTGTTCGCGACAAACAGCGTGTTATTAGGGCCATAACTTGTGTTATGACGCACTTTGTTCTTCCGTTACACTATTGTTTAGTGTTTGCGTGCACTAAACGGCCAGCGTTACGTTCGTGTAACCTTCGCTTTATTGAGACTTGGGACGACTTGTGTCGGTCCATTTACATCCGCACTGCTGCCAACAACTTACGTCAACTTATCTATACATCTATATCTATACAGATAAATATAATTGATGTGTCTGCTTGTAATTCCAAAATAACAGCTTTTCACTCAATGCATATTAAAGTTTACACGCTACTAATACAAAAAAAAAAGTTTTAATATTTTTCTCTGTCTGTCTGTCTGTCTGTTTGTTCCGGGTAATCTCTGAAACCACTGGACCGATTTTAACGGGACTTTCACTGGCAGGTAGCTGAAGTTTCAAGGAGTAACTTAGGCTACTTTTATTTATTAAAAATATTAGGGATCCGCGACAATAAGGAAGAAACTAAATCTACGCGGGTGAAACCGCGGTGCACAGCTAGTAGTTAGTAAGATTACCTACATAGCTACCTACGTATCATGTCGATTTGCATGTGGGATAGGAAGGAACGTAAAAGTTCCTACACTCGCCGCTAGGGGCACTGTTTGCGTTCCCATACAAAATGAGGAGACTACGCAATCGATACCTATAGTCAACGTTAAAACATCTTAAAACCTAAACTTGGGGTACGGGCAGACCCAACTTTGAACGCATATGTATGAGTAAAAATGCATTTATGTCCTAATTAATGACTAGCGGACGTCACGCGGTTTCACCCACGTAGTTCCCGTTCCCGTGGGATTACGGAGATAAAATATAGCCTGTATTAATCAGTGATAATGTAGCATTCAAATGATGAAAGAATTTTGTAAATCGGTCTATTACTTTTTGAGCCAATTCGTTACATACATACTTATACAAATCTTTCCTCTTCAAAACGTATCTGAAGCGATAATAGAATTAAATGTACCAACTCATCATAATCTAAAGTCATTAATGTTATTATGAAGCCTAAGAAACCAATTTGTTTCACGTTCCCGTTTCTTCAGAGAAAATAAACTTTGTGTTTCTCGCGACAATTTTCAGTCTCTCAAATGATGAAAATCGTGCGTCCGATATCCCCGCAGTCATGAAGACCGTGATAACTTGATTTATGTTATAATTCCCTTTAATCATTCCATTGTCTTTAATATTAAATGGTAATATTATCAAAGAAGCATTGGACATTGTGCCAAACTCTACGCTGAGTTAGTAGCATTAAATTTGACTAATTGCTACAAAATTTCTATGCTTCGTTCGAGATGTGTCTGGAATTTGTGAGTGCCTAGTGCTAGTTTTCTTAAAATCGTCGTCACAAGTCACCGCGTCGACGTAAACGCAGATTTGGTGCGCTCACAATAGTGTCATCTTTAGGCCGACAGAGGCGCTGCTCCGATGCCATATAAATCTGCGTTAACTTTGACGCGGTGACTTGTGACGGCGGCAGTGAAAAACTCGCACTAGGCACTGTGCCCTCAAATAGAAATCGAAATATCAATTATCAGTATCTACCTTACCCACCTACATTTAATATCGTCTTAAATTATCACGTCATTCAAAATAAGTAAACAAAAAGATACAGTCGAATTGATAACCTCGTCCTTTTTAATGTCGCTTACATATGAATTAGTCGTATCTCATTTAAATTCCATTAAAGTTAAAAATCAATATGTGGTCGAAGTCGCGAGTAAAAGCTAGTTCAGAAAAAAATATCTGTTTGTCTACAGCACATACACATACCTTGTAATATTACGTAATAAAATAACGTTCTTGCTGACGAACTGAAACAAGGAAAATTATTTGTATTAAACACAATAGTAGCAACAAATGGGTTTAAAAATTAGCAGTGGTTGCTTGTTAAAAATCTTTGTTAAATAATTAAATATTAAACTTGCAATGAAATTGTGTCTTATATTGCTGATGTTCAGTGTAGTGACGGCAAATATTATCTACATTAATGATGATAACGGTAACGTCGGGAACAATGTTGGTGAGTTTATCAAGTTTATTAATATTAATTAACTGCTGGGCCCGACCGCGACTCTTATTGCCACCATAGACACAATGATTACGAGACAGATGTAAGTATATGATGTGTATAAGTCTGTCACTGTCACATAACCAAACTATCATGGGCCAACTATGATCGTTAAAGCAACGCGTATTAAGAACTTCTTAGTTTTGTCGTTTAATTTCACGGTACAAAAATGAAACGTCAAAGCTCAAAAGTTCTTTAATACGCTCTGCTTAGAGCGATAATAGTAGGCCTCCTGTTCGCAAAAACTAAGTATTGCTGTAGCTAATACTATAGAAATGATTAATTATTTAGTAACTAGGTAAATATACTCACTTTTTCCTGGAAGAAACCGAGGGTGTTATAACACCCACTTTAGCCTAAGATGACTGAATGCCAACGTGACAGATGGTGAGTCCATCGTTATCGAAAACACACTATACACACGTCTTTGAATTTCTTGTCAGATAAACTCATGATTCCCCACGACGATTTCCTTCATCGCAAACTTCGTGGACTCGTGGTGCGAAATCACTGCACTTGAATATTATTAGAGTTACCTATACGTAAGTAAAGTAATTAAATGGGTTCCAGTGGCGTCATGGGAGTTGAATGCAGAAGTGAATCCGAGCCATACTATGGTTATACCCACTCCGTCATGTGTGGACACATCGTGTGATTCCATATGCGAAGCGCTTGGGTTCAAGCAAGGAGGATGTATTTCCACGGGGTGTAAATGCTATTAATACAATCCGATTCATATTGACTTTAAAATAAAGACCATTTTCATGTGAATATTATTTTTCTATACCACTGAGGTGGCATACTTGAATGTACGTGGTTAGCGCAGCCTATGAACGATTACAATGCCAGGAGCGTCACAAGCGCTTTTCCTACCCTGTGAGTTACTTGTCGGTTCTTCTCAGAAGATTAGTTCCGAACCGTTGGTCAATTGTTCGACGTCCTCAAGTTCCGAACGGAATAAATATTTTTTCATCCCACCATCTCGGAAAGAGTATTTTTAATCTTCAATATCTGAGTGGAAAAGCCGTTTTTATTCTCTAGAGGATAAAGTAAATTGAATTTAGAACATCGTGTGCACTAAGTTTGTGAATTAAAATAGTTATTTGTTATACAAGAGTGCAAAGTTGCTTTTTTACCGCGTGTTCAATTTTGATGACCGAGCAAGCGAAGGATTCTAAAATTGAATCACGAGCGTAGCGAGTGATTCAAAATTCATTCAAGTCATTTCCTCGCTGAGGTGGAATGAAAAGTTACGTGTTGCACTCGAGTGCAAAGATTTTTCATCTCGTGCTCTTTTGATTCCCTCGCTAACGCTCAGGATTCTAATTTTGAATCACTCGCTGCGCTCGTGTTTCAATTTTAGAATCATTCGCTTGCTCGGTCATCAAAATTGAACACGCGGTTAAAAAGCAACTTTGCACTCTTGTATAACAAATAACTATTATTTTAATTCTCAATCTATTCACATCCTTTTTGAAGAAACCCATGTTGTGCTCGCCTAGGAAACCCCTTTCTTGGGGCATTCCGTAGCCCCACCTTTCCTTCTCTCCTCTCTTCAGCCGCAACACGTAGAATCAAGAGCCGATCCCAACAATGTATGGGATAAGGACAGTGAGATCATGAAGCACATGACTGGGATCAGCTGAAAATCGTATTATATCTAATTATTAAGACTAGAACTGAGAATATTTACCAGAAAAAATATATTAAGAACATTCCTCACTAGAGGAACACAATACAATTCATTGTTTTGGGAAGTAAATTAATGTATGGGCGGCCTCTGTCGAACGGGGCGACCAAGCGCAAGAAGAGTATAAAAACAATGGTGTTTTTGTGGCATACAGAGGGAATAATGGATTTCAGAAATTAATCATTTAAGCCCAATGAATAAGGTCCGTTTTCATTATCGCGGCTCCTCACTACTTTATAGCTGTAGGTGTTTGTATTTAAATAATGGTATAAATTCACCGAATTCGCTTTAAAACGGCTACTGAAATAAATAGTTTACGGTTTTTACATTATTAAAGTTAGTTTTTGTTGAGCGTATTTCTTATTTGTTCCAAATAGCTTAGTAAAAATATCATGTTTAGATAAATAGCAAAGCAATTCCTCAAGAGATTTAAGCCTAGAGAGCTACACAGATATGCAAGGAAGGAACAGGCAAACGCAAAAAAGCTTTTCGTCCATGATGAGAAAAGTTGGCGCGCGAAGTATCATAATTCACATCAACTGTTAATGAACTCCATGAAGAGGTGACAAACAAAAGGGCTTACTACCTTATATAGGTGTATAAAAAGTAAGGGCAATCATTCTTACTTTACTGTCGGGCGCACGGAGATACCTGAGGGCTGTGTCTAAGGGTGGCTCCGTCATTAATCTGCAGCCAAGGCCGTCCATTGTGCCGTGCCGTGGTACCGTGTTATGTGCGCCGCGAATTAGTGCCCGCTCACTTCAGTTCTAACGGCTATGATTAATAGTATTTTCATTTAAACCCCCTGCTTGGGAGGCCCTTGCTTCCACCACCGTTTCAATATCAATTACAATATTATCAAGATCTAAAATAATACGTATCTGAATACATTTTCCACACGATTGCATTCTGATTACCTATCGTACATTGTCTTTGGCATATAACTGTATGGCGTCGTGCCTGTACGTGCGAATAGGGGCTGGCTTTGGTCCAGTGCTGAAGGCTTAAGGTGACCTTGATGAAGTATTAAGGAGGTCAGTGGTTCAAAATGTAGGTGAATTGAAAATAATAGAAAAATGGTGAGGTTAAACTAACCACCACACATACAACATTTGGTGGGGTCACCTCACGTTTATGCTACTGGATGATAGATGGCGCTACCTATCGAAGCTGTACACCCACTAACCTCTGATAAATAGTCGAAAGAGATAGAGCATCACGGGACCTCGAAAATCATAGCTGCCCGATTGAAGACTGCCGCGTTATTCACTAAGGTTTCTCAGCGTCGCACTCGTAGACGAGTGCCGGTTATAAAGATACGAAATTGAACCTTATCCTCTGTGTATTATACGTATCAATTTCCTATGATTTAAACCAACGCTCGTCGTGGAGTTCGACGCTGAGAAACCTTAGTGAATAACGCGGCTGTACACCTTACAGCTGAATGTAGCCAAATAGTACTTCCTTAGAGTAGTGTTGGATTTCTGCGGTGAGTAAGATCACAAGTTCTCACAAGTGTGTAGAGAAAGGAGTGGATGCACTGACAAGGAGTGGATCAGTCAGTTATGACGGGATCACTTGGTTTCTTAAGGCTACCGTATGAGCGACGTCTTCGGTGTTGCAAGTGTTAATAAACTACTGCAGTAACTATCAGGTGGAATGGACTGTACGCTTGTATGCTTTCATTGAATTACATATAATAAACGTTTATTGATTCCAATAAGCAGCAACAAAACAAATAAAACTGATACAAAAAAAAATATACAAGCAAGAATACACAAAATAAATAAGTAGTGTTTTTATGGTGCAAAATGGTTCGCACCAGTACATCGGGTGTTGCCGCACATTGTCATCAAAGGGCCACAACTCAACTATACCCGCAGACCTAACTGGAGTCCAGTTCAATCTAGCGGAGCTGATTTTCAGTGTGACCCACATATATAAAATACTTTTATGTAAGCTATGTCTATCGCAAAACAATGTGATTTCAATCATGTAAATTGTCCTAATTTTTCGGTGAAAGCACGCAATCAATTTGTTTTGGAGCCGTAACAAAAACACCAACTTTTCTCTGTTTCAAGATACATTACTCGTAAAACCGGCCGGTCGGGATGTTTTAATGAAATTTGGGGCAAAATTAAATATTTTGTTTGAAGTTAATTAAAGCATTACGCAAAGGCGTGGATAATGAGAGCATGGCTTTTATAACATTTTAGTTACATTCTGTTAGCATTAGGATTCCCGGGTCGAATTCTGGGGTCAAAGAATATGTTTAATTAAATTCCCATAGCTTATTAACATTGTTGAGTCAATAAAAGTGGGGAAGAGCAACAGCCATGGTATAATTTTATATTTCTAAAATCAAAATATACTTCGGTTAGAAAAGCTAATTTGAATTTTCAGTCATTCCTTTAGGATCCCATAATGAAACTTTTGAGTTATTTAGCAGAATCTTTGAAACCACAAATAAATTTTTATTTAATGGGACTTTATTCACGGATCCCTACCTTTTTACATAAATATAGCCTATGTTACTCCTTGTCTGCCAGTGAAAATCGCGTTAAAATCGGTCCAGCCGTTTCAGAGATTACCCGGAACAAACAGACAGAAAGGGGAAAAAAATAAAAATAAAATTTGTGTTCGTAGCGTATATACTTGCATATGCATTTTTGTAAAAACCTGTTAATCTGGTATTACAAACAGATACTTAAATTTTATTTACCTGTATGTGTTGTATGTGCGTATGTATAGATCAATTTAATTTTTCTGTATAGATATAAAGATGTCGCACTCGCTTTCGGTAATTTCAGTTTCACTAGACATTTCCTTTTAAATTTTCAATTAGAGTGAGGTTTTTCTTACTTCCCCGCAAAGGACTGGTTTAATGGCAGTCTTACGTGGCCACGCTTCGAATATTAATGAAGGCAATTCAATTAGCTTAGAAGAAGCACTATTAACCACCCGGCGAGACGTGATCAATGATACATCTCTTGCTACCTATTTATTTATCTACTAGCTGTGCCCCGCGGTTTCCTCCGTGTAGACTTAATTTCATAGATGGCCTTATTTTGCGGCACCAAATATTTTTTAAATAAAAGTCAAAGTCAAAGTCAAAAATATCTTTATTCGATTAGACTTTTACAAAATACTTTCAAATCGTCAGAATGACATTAATTTACAGGATTATACATGCTACCGCCAGGTTCGGAAGGTTGCTTTTACTGAGAACAACCTGGCAAGAAACTCAGTAAAAAGTAGTATAAGTTACTCCTTACGACATCCTTCTGAATCCCTTTAAACTCGGTCGAGCCGTTTCAGAGATTAGTCAGAACTAACAAACAGAGGTTTTACGTGAGTACCGTATATACTTATATATGCATTTAGTGAAAACCTGTTCTTTTGGAATTACTAACAGACACTTAAATTTTAAAAACCTATATAGATTTTAAATATTTTCTTTACCTATTTATAGCTTTGCTGGGAAACTGTATGTGTAGTCATTTCACACCACGAGCTTTACGGTGAAGGGGAAACATCGTGTGAAAACTCTCATATGTCTGACGGCGATGGACTCACTATCTGTCATGTTGGCATTTAATCATCTTCGGTGAAAAGAAGGTAATTTGTTCAAAACACAAACGGTTTAAAATAACTCGGTTTCTTCTTAAAACATCACCTACCTGGTAAACAGACAGAAATTTGTATAAGTTTAGAAATTTCCCCAAAGTTAGGTAACTGTGTACTTAAACACATACACTATCGTACGTAGGTTTTGTTCCTATTAAATTATAACAAATACTCTCCATCAAACAAAACCCAGCATACGTAGGCGTTGCGTGATTAAAACTCACACAAAAACGTACCTATAGGTCAAAGTACTAAAACTTACATGTGTATAAATATTGGTCAAAAGGTTTCGCGCATAGACAATTCCGTACACATCATTTTTATATCTTTTACGGTGCCAAGCATAATGGTCAACTTGATGGTTAACTGTTTGGACGTTTGATTTACATGTTCAAAACCATTTTTTTTAATTCTCATAATTTTATAAGAATTCTATTTCACAATATTTTGTTATGAAGGTTAGGGTAAAGTATAAATTTTTGTCTTAGGTATATTTTGCTTAATAGTAACAAAAAAAATCTCACTTTGGATATACTGCTAAGTGCGAACGGTCATTTATTAAGGGCGTATAGGGCGTTAGATAATTACTAAAAACAATGAACTGAAATATAAGGCTTCCCCGTTTTTATCTTGTCAAGTACGGGACCTTAAAGGTTCATTGACCGATCAGACTACTGAACTAGGGTTTTATTGGCTTTAGGTTCGGTATTGGCTCTGAGTCCACAAGTTATCAATTAAAGAGCTAAAACGATACAAGGAATCTATTCAGTGTTGCCCTCCCCGGGGTATTAGTTCTCCATTACCCACATTAATTAGGGTGCCGGTCTCGATTGATGGACTCTGGTAGAATTCATTTAAAACGATTTCATTCAGATACACTCCGTAAACTCTATTGGCTTTGAAACACCGTTAATATTGAGAACCTCGATGCCTGAAGCTAACAGTCTTTTGATTAAAGGATTCTGTGCTGTTCTATCAGTCCTTGTTTAATGTAAGTCTAGAATATTTAAAAATTCGAACTCTTCGTCGTGTTTCGTCATTTTTTTTTCTTTTATATACAGGGTGTCGGGGAAACCGGGACAGCTCCTAAAATATGTGATAGGGTATAATTTTAGGAAGCAATTAAAATTATTACGACAAAAATATTTTCTTCCGTTTTCGAGTAATTGATGTTCAAAGTTGACCATATCAATACCTTATTTTCGTATAAAAATCAGCTGTAACGTAGGGTTATTCACGTGAAATCTAAATACGTTTTTATTTTTTATCTCCCACTAATAAATCCTGAAATAATCCCATAAAACCATTTTTCGAAACCATTAACCTTCCCCTTAATTTAAAAAGTTTAATTACCGCGTACGGAATGTAGGTAAACGCGACCGCGCGTTAATTCAATCGCTTAAGGCCGCAAGCTCTTCGGCCATAGCTTATAACTACGTTTTCGTTGGAGCTAGATATTTTACGATTTCAATATAGTGATATATTCATAAAACCCTACAACTTCTAGAAGACAACTGTTTCTTTTTCTCCGACACCCTGTATAAAAATGAATCCCCATTTCCCTTGGTCACGGCATCACGCGTAAACGGCTAGACCGATTTTAATGAGATTTTCACTGACAGGTAGCTTATGTTTCAAGGAGTGGCGTCATCTACGAGCGACTGGAGAAACGCTGCTACAGTTGTATAAGAACCTACATTTTCACGTAGTCTTTTTGCACGTCAATATGATATATAAGATTATAGGTATGATGTAACTAAATGATCTATCGGGAGTAAGTGTCCCAGGCAGGTGTAATGAAGGTGGATATTAATACAGCACCAGGGGCGCATGCCTCGGCGTAGGTATTCCGATATTGCGCTCCATATTGGTGATCGTTCAACTGATACCAAATATTCCGCATCGCTCCCATATATCCTATGCGCCTACATTATTTGGTGATATTTATTTAATAGACGGGAATAAACGTAATTAATCTGGACGTTAATGGGAAAAAACATGAAATTAAATTGCTTGCTTGAAGTACTAAGCATAGTTTATTACCAAATTTTTATCGAAAACTAGCTTCTGTCCGCGACTTCGTCCACGTGAAATCATTAGCGTGATGATATAAAGCCTTCCTCAATAAATGGGCTACCTATCACTGGAATAATTTTGAAATCGGTCCAGTAGTTTCTGAGATAAGCCTTTTAAAATAAACAAACAAAAAAACTCTTCAGCTTGATATATTAGTATAGATGATTAAGTGCCCACATTTCTGCTATCAAATAAACGGCCTTAACTCAGTTGGAATATAGTCGGTATTCATATGAAGCTAAGAAAAACACGGTCCCTTCCAGGAGGCTATACTGACCATTGAAAATTCAATGATCCCTTTTTTATTTAGACTATTATATGAGCGATTGAATATGCTTATATAAGTTACTAGCTGTGCCCCGCGTAGACGTGTAACGATTTAAAAAAAATAAATAAAAGTAGGCGTAGTTACTTATTGTAACACTAGCTATCTGCCAGTGACAGACCCGTCAAAATCAGTTCAGTCGTTTTAGAGAGCGCCGGAATAGGCAGACATTAGAGATATTTTTTTTATGTAAGTAAGTACCGTATAAAATTTCATATGGTTTTAGTGAAAAGCTGTTAATAAGTAATTAAAAACAGACACTACAATATTATTCATGTGTATGTATGTAGATATAAAATAATCTAAGGACATCTGTCTATTGTAACACCCTTTATTATCCCCGCAGAATTACCGGTCAACCTAAGAAAAACAAATTACAAATATTATTTCCAACGAGAAAATTACCCTAACTTTGGGGAGAATTAGGAAGTCACATTACAGCTCACGTTCAAAATGTTTGAGAATGTTTGCAGTTGTCGCCGTCACAAGAGGCGCCATTATGTATGTAAATACGCGTTCTCAGTACCCTAGGGAAAGGCCTAAGTCCGGTAGCGATTTTTCTCCCATTTTATTTATTAGGGTACACCCGCCCTCGACCATCCTTAGCGTTACCCGTTTATCTGACATATCCGTGTAATCGATATAAATGCCTCCATAATGCCTCTCATTTCAACGTTGAGTTTAAAAGCGGTAGATAAGGGCAGGAGATGTGATAATTATATTATAAACGATGTTTCCTTGCAGGTTCGTTACGATGATATGTACTACTTATTCAACTCGTGAGGATAATTTCTTATCTAATCTATTTCGAAAGCAGAGTCGATGGCCAGAATTTAAAACACGCATTTTTTTGCAGGCAAGTTGTGTTGAGTGAAATTGATGTTGAACATATAATAATAATAATAATAAACGTTTAAGCAGCAACAAAACAAATAAAACTGATACAAAAAAAAATATACATAAAAGAATACACAAAAGAAATAAGTAGTGTTTTTATGGTGCAAAGTGGTTCGCACCAGTACATCGGGTGTTGCCGCACATTGTCATCAAAAGGCCACAACTCAACTATACCCGCAGACTTAACTGGAGTCCAGTTCAATCTAGCGGAGCTGATTTTCAGTGTGACCCACTGAGCGGCGCACGACGTCAGCAAAAAAATAAAATACTAATATAATAAAGGTATATATACTTGTACGTGTGGTGGTTACTTTATGTGAAAATATATATTAATAAGTACCACAAATAGATCTTTGTACGTGCCTGAACGTTGTAGACATTCAATTGCGTATTTGGTTTAAGTAATTAGTGTGACTCGAAATATATTGACCATCATCCACGACCCGTTTCTGAAAAAATATCAACACATTTAAAGCTACGCAACGTCGTCGTTTGAAGTGTCGTACTTATATTTGGGGCTGAGTATTAAATCTATACTAATACTAGCTTTTCTAGGTAAACGTTGTATTACCCATATATTTTAGGGGTATGAAAAATAGATGTTGGTCGATTCTCAGACCTATGCACACAAAATACTAATCGGTCCAGCCGCTTCAGAGAAGTATGGTAACTAACACTGTGACACGAGAATTTCATGTATAAAACTATTACATACCTGAAAGTGTATCTATCTATTACCCTTACGAAGTCAAACCGTTGGACTAATGTTGCTGAAATTTGGAGCAGAGATACCTTTGACACCACAAACGTAGAGTGCATACAAAAAGCAGACGGGGTCGCTGATACGAGCTAGTTAATATTATCTTTACATGTTAAAATGAGAAATTATGCTTTTGAGATAACTGTATGCTTTCATGGTATCCTCGTAGAGAGAGTAACGAAAGCCATTTTACGCATTTTTAGAAACTTCAAATTTATTAATTCTTGTACCTACATCAAATACTGTTTTAATGCCAGATAATATTTTAAAGGGCACGTTTATCTTTATATTCTTGCTATGAGTACTGAAATACTCTACTCATATGAATATTCCATTAATATGCAAATTTTTGGGTGCTGTAAGAATATTTTTGAATCTAATTTAGGTATTTACTGAATGTATTAGATATTTTGCATGAAGTTGGCGTGATTTATGGGCTATGTAGTTAAGCTTAAGTATTTTTATTCATTGTAACAGAATAACTTACCTATTTATACAGTGTAATATTATATGACAGATGGTTCCAGCAAGAAATGAAGCTATATATACTTATTCATAAATGGGTCTTCGCAGGGGTATGCAGATGCACTTTCACCGCAAATGATTAGGTATCAACACGACTGATGGAGGATCTGTCGCTGTTACTAAGATCCTACTAAAATTATAAACACGAAAGTTTGTAAGAATGGATGTATGTTTGTTGCTCTTTCACGCAAAAACTTGACTTTGATGAAACTTTACAATAATATAAGATACGCATAGTTCCCGTTCCCGTGGGAGTACATGGATAAAATATAGCCTATGTACTCGCTGATGATGTAGCTATCCATCTGAAAGAATTTTCAAGATCGGTCAAGTAGCTTCGGAGCCTATTCAATGCAAACAAACAAAAAAACAATCAAATCGATAGTGTGAATTATCCATAATTATAAAGATAAGTCAAATCCTGCGCACACAGAGTCGAGGGCACCAGCTAGTAATATTTAGGAAGAAAATGTGTTCACACAGCAAGAAGAAAGTCAAACAATTTGTCTAACACACTATCTTTGTCTACATCTGAATCACTATAGTGGGAATATACAAGCGAGCAGTCAATACCCTTATCTGTGTCATTAACCTTAGAAGGTAAGCCCTAAATACTAGAGGATGCAGTAACCGTTGGATGCCGAAGCAAAAATAAACTGAGAGGCCACTTCCCTTGGTTGAGAGATGGTTTCCACTGAAAACAACATCTACGTTTGCGGTAAATGTTTGGAGTTCAAGGATCGTATCATCGTTTGCATTTACTCTATGAAACTAGATTCCACATTCAAACTTTCAACCCCTATTTAACCCTTGGAGGTGTTACCCCTCTTCTTAGTGCAACCTACACCTTTCAAAGAACACAACCTCCAGATTTCATGTTTTTAGGGCCAGCGGGTAAGGTTATACCCATAAGTACGCATTGAAATGAAAAAATTAAAATGAAAAGAACTTAATTTTAATTTATAAAGATTATAGAAAGAAAAAAACAATTCAAACAGGCATTAATTAAAGGATATACAATCAATACAAAAACTGCAAAAGAAAATACAAAAATGCAGAATACTCATCACCATAAAATTCAGTGCAAATACTCGCAAAACCTCAAACATACATAAAATGATTCCAAATATCAGCAAAAATATCACAATGTGGATTATCATCTACATTATAAACTATACTATATCGTAGTATGAACACAGATTGAACGAACCATTGAAGCGGCTACTTTTCTATTGAAATACTAGCTGTGCCCCACGGTTTCACCCGCGTAGATTTAGTTTCATCCTTATTGTCGCGGAACCCTTATATTTTTAATAAATAACAGCCTAAGTTACTCCTTGGAACATCAGCTACCTGCCAGTGAAAGTCCCGTTAAAATCGGTCCAGCCGTTTCAAAGATTACCCGGAACAAACAGACAGACAGTCAGACAGACGGACAGACAGACAGAGAAAAATTTTAAAACTTGGTTTTTTAGTGTCAGTAGCGTGTATACTTTCATATGCATTTAGTGAAAAGCTGTTATTTTGGAATTACAAACAGACACTTCAATTTTATTTATCTGTATAGATTTAGGCAGTAGGTATGTGAATATGCAGTCTGATAAGTATTTAAATGCATTAAATTCCCGATGCATAAATTATTAATATAATTAATAAAAACTCCGTTAGCACATTACAGTTTCACTCACGTTGAAATATTGGCTTTGAAGAATAAAGGCACATCTTTAAAAGTCAATAGACAAAAACGTAAGGCTAATACGTAACCGTCTCCAATGGAAACGCTCCCCTGAAGACCAGCAGTTTGTCGGTAATAGGTAATAAGTTGTTTTAACGCTCTGTAACGTTATCGGTAACGGTAATGGTTATGGTAGATAGGGCGGCCTCTAATTTTTATCCAGCTTTTGTTAGATATACTCTTATGCCTTTTTTCACCCTGACTTTAACTAAAATTTCGGAATTTGTTCATAGACCAAATTAACGATAAACCTAAGGTTAAGAGCTGTGGTGGCCGTCGAGCGCCACGCAAACGAGTGCTACGCAAGTTATGTTCGAATCCCAGCAGGGCCTGTACCAATGAGTTTTTCTAAAATCTTATGTACGTGACAGATGGTGAGCTGTTGAATTACTTTTCTGACGTATGCAGGTTTTCTCACGATGTTTTGCTTCACCGTAAAGCACGTGGGGTGATTTTACAGTACTTAAGTTTTTTTAGAAAATTCAAACTTGCGTCGTTTGCATAGCAGGTGACTACTCAACCCCCACGGCCACCGCGGCTCTAATTGTTACATTTATCATTTTATTACTACCAAATTATGGTCAATGTTAATATACGAATTACAAAATCATTTCGGTATTGCGTTTGTAGAGAAAGCAAGCCTCCGGACCGGAACAAAACTTTATGTCCAAAAAGTTCGTTCAGTTAAATTCTTGACATGAAATGATTGATCATCAAAGCCGTTTCAATCGATGTGTTATGATCATAACAATCTCATTAATTTATTAAAACCGACTGATCAATTAATAAGTTTCCTCAAACAAGTGTCAAACTGTCCGATTCCCCTTTGAAATAAATGTTCGTAAATTTCTTGTCAAAACTAATTATAACGTTAATAACAATTTGTTGCATCATTGACTTCTAGAAGCAATTTTTTCCGATTGTAACGACAAATATATAATAATAGCCAGTTTGTAGAAATAGTTATTTATATAAGGATTTTGTAAATCTATAGTAGATATCTATACAGAAAAATAAAATTGAAGTGTCTGTTTGTAATCTCAAATTAACAGCTTTTCACTAAATCCATATGAAAGTTACGTTACTAACATAAATCAACTTCTGTCCATTTGTCTGTTTGTGGGTTTGTACCGGCTTATCTCAGAAACAGCTGCACCGTGTTTAAGGAGAGGAACTTTCACTGGTAGATAGCTGGTGTCACAGGTAGTAACTTAGTAATTGACTATCTATTTAAAAAAAAATAGGAGTGGAAAAGCCACCCATTGAATAAAAATAAAGTCTACGCGGATGAGACTTAAATATCTGCAGCAGTCGCTCACCACAAGACGGCTTGCTAATAACATTCAATCCTCGAGATGGCATTAGAGTAGATTAAAACCGCTATAGTAGTAGCAATAAATCGCTGGTGTAGGAAAAATATAGCACTAGACAATAAATCACTGCAACTGAGCTTTTAGCTTATTTGTATCGCCCCAGCGCGCTGGCATGTAGGTCGAGTGCTGTCGATTCAAATTACCCTATCGTATCACTTAGCGACTCACTTTTTCTCTTCACTTATCGCTGTTAAGTTTTTAATTTATAGTTCCAAAGAGTTCATACAGTGAATAGTTCTTAGAATACTTTCAAGTATTCAGATGTCGGTGTGATATACTACGAAATGAAATTGATCAATAGTTCTAGAACATTTTGTGTGAATACCCGTCTTAATTGTGTTTAAAGCGAACTTTCAGTACTCTTTACCAAACCATTGTTGTACAATTTATGCACAAGAAAAAGTAAATAAACCTGATAATTTTTAGGAATAAACACTTAGAGAAATTCTCTCCGCGGTTTGTTTATGATAACCGGCAAAGATTCAGGTTTAATTTTTTATTTTTATTAATATTTACTTTGTTAAGTACTCAATAAAACTCAGCCTCAGCCAGCTTCGAGTCCGGGACCAAGATGCCACATTGTGCACGACGTTTTTTATTCTACAAGTGTTCTTAAAAATGGTAAGGATAAATACGAACACGAGGCGGGACTCGAACCCACGACCTCTGCAAACCGCTGCATCTGCAGTTGCTCTGCCAACTGAGCTACTCGCGATCACGTCTCATGCGAATTTTCCCTTCCTTTCCCTTTCCTTTCTTGCGGTTTTAAGGGCCACCATGTGGGTGCGAGTCCCGCCTCGTGTTGTTATTTTTCCTTACCATTTTTAAGACTATAGAATATAGGTATATGTGTCATGAATAAAAAAAAATCTATAAAGATGGTCTAGCATACAGGTCGCCTAATGAAATTTGTTACGTAATCTCTTGCAACACCCGGGGCACAGTGTTTTATATTAAAGTATTAAAAGGCAGATATTTCGTACATAGCTTCTACCTAATTCTACGTCTAAACTTTTAATACAGAGAGGGTACCCACCCAATGATATAAAAAGTTTAGATACGTTATGCACTCAAAAAAAGAACGAAAATCAATTGCTTCTTATAAAATTAGTAGGATTATAAACTTGAGACCAACTGACGACAGAGGCTAGGGTCTGACAACCTGGGGCCTTACCATGAGCTCTTATTGCCATGATAGTTTCACTCATTTATCAGACAGGTGTATGTGCCGTGTATACTGTATATATCTGTCACACAACTGAATTATCATTGCAATAAGAGCTCATGGTTGGGCCCCTGAACGCCTCAATTTCGTCACGCCAATGACATATATACCTCTTTAAAAAAAGCGTAATATCATTGGTTACACCTTTATCTAGGAGATGGAAATTATCGTGAAGTTAATCTCAGCTCACTGAATAAACAGTCCTACGTAGTTTTACCAGAGGCATTACACTTGATTTAAAACTACTTACTACTAGAGCAATTTTAGCTGTCAAATATAATCTCGCTTATAATATACCGTTATTTCACGCATTGTCTGAGTGCTGGATCGTAGAACAAAGTTAATTAACTAAGTTACAAGTACTTTTGGATTTAGGCTTCTCGTTAAAACTTAAATTAATATGCGTTGCGTGAGTCTCTCTTAGGTTATGAAGAGCATCTTATCTCCATTGTGGGGGGTGTTCATTACATTTTATTGGTCCACGAATACTTATATCATAAGTTAGAAATATATCTATCAATCGTTTGGATAAATTAATTAGATGTTTCATATTATGTGGATGATGTTCTTTTGTTTATTAAATCATTTAAATATTGCCTATAGCATAAAATACTCTATTACTAGCTGTGTTCCACGGTTTTATTTGAGTCTGTTTAACCTTAGTAATAATCCTTGTAACATCAGCGAAGCGCAAGAGATTAGGCGAACAATTTGGTTTATATATTTATAAAGAGTATATAGAGTATTAATCAATCTTAAAACACAGTGTTTCATAATTGTTTTTTTAGTACAAAAAATCGCAATCTAAGCTGATTTACAATTTTTCTAATCTCTTTGCCTACTCCGTGAAGTTTTTGGCTACAGCGAGTGGCCAATGCTGGCTAAATGTTTCTTTTTAGAGAATAATAATGTCGTTTACACAAGTCAAACACACTAAGTAAAGTAGGTTTAGTAAACAAAACAGAAAGCAAACAATAATTTCATGTATCATTGTGGACATAAATCATTGGTTTATTCACTTTATTTACACAAACATAGAGAGATTACACAGGGGAGAGCCGGAGCGTTTTTCCAATAACAAGTGGCTAGAAAATGAAAGCCTTTATGGGTCGTAAATAGAAAATTATAGTCTCTGTCGGGCGTGGGTCATTTTCACCGAACATTTACTGCTAATATCGGACCTTGGGGGAGTGTTGCGACCTGTTTACAGGACTCTCCAAATTATCACCATTAAAAAATAACACCTCTTACATCAGATAATAAAATAAATATGTATGCTCACGCCATCTCAGAACAGGGTCCCCATTCTGGTAGAGATAAGTATTGGTGTTGTACTAACAATACCCAATTTTCACCGAATATGATTAAGTGTCAGATGGTTCATCGCCGTCTCAGGCACTTTCCATACGTCTTTGAATTACTTCTCAGACATATGCAGGTTTCCTCACGTTGTTTTCCTTCAATGTAAAGCACGTGGCGTGATATCACTGCGCATAAGTTTTTTTTTAAAAACTCATTTGTTTATGAGCTCCATGACTTAAATAAGTAGAAGTTCTTGAAAGATGATAATTAAGACTTGATTTAGTCAGTGGAATACGTTGGAAACTGCCTCCTCGGGAGTTTTACAAAAGTTTAAGTAAACAATGAAAATAAAGGATAGGTATTCGAATGAAAAGAAATTCCTTGTTGTTCGGAATGTCAAAGTAAACGGCCGACTCCGAGGCGTTGAGGACTTATTTGAGTCCTCTCGCCCTTTGTATAAGTTCTTTCAATTAACTTGAAGGACAGTATAGCGTCTTCAGACTTTCCTGATTGTTATCTTTGAATTCGCAGAGCTCGGGCTAAGATCAAAGATAGGGAAACAAATGTAGGATCGGTAGGAATGTGTATCGCTGCTTTACTTGTACTGATAGCCTGGAAACTAAGCCCTTAGATCTCGATTCTCGTGATTCGTGCGAAATTGCTCCTTCGGTTCACCAAGTATAAGTTTGTAAATGCTTTAACGACATATTCATCGTTTGCGTAGTGATGTCGTGTGATATGTGTTGATACTTTTACTTAAAACTGTGGATTTGTATGGCATTTCACGGCACGTCAATAAGCAAACGAAATCGTCACGTTAGAACATCTTAAAGCCTTTACAGAAAAAACACTAAGGGTGAAAATCATCATAGATCTTGTACTACGAAGATGCCTTGCCTTCTGACTCCACAAGGGGTAACGTGTCATACAGTACATCCATATACATGCATATATTATGCACTGGTAAGCTACACCTTATTCTATGGTCTGAGACTAAAATACACGTAGTTTTTTATTTAAAATTAAAGAAAAACATATTTTTATTTCAAATTTTGCTGCAATATTTCAGCTTATAATACAAGTTATGTATTTCAGGAAGGAAAAGGTATGGTAGCTTTCATTGCGTAAATAACATGAAATAATTACAACATTAATATTAGAAAACATTTATTCTGTACGCTACATAAATCTATAATTATATGTGCCTATATTTGGTTAAAATATTTTTTGATAGTTTATCGTGGATATAGACGACCCTAGTCAATGCGAGTGAAGTAGCGGGGAGCAAATAGTTACCATATCGAACGCATTCTATAGTGCCTATTGAGTTTTCTTAAAATCGCCGTCACAAGTCAACGCTTAATCGTAAACGCAGATTTGTATGGGCTCACAATAGTGTCATCTTTAGGCCGACAGAGGCGCTGTGCCGATCCTAAACAAATCTGCGTTTACTTCGACGGGGTGACTTGTGAAGGCGGTAGTGAAAAACTCGCACTAGGCCCTCCTAAGGCAAATTATTTGTCAGTGTTGGGCTGTAACTCAAGAATTCATAAGAGACGTAAAATTATGTAATATTTTTACCCAGTTTTTTACTTGTAACAGGCACAGTCGTTGCCTATGCATATTCCCTTAATGTAACCAAACAATTTACAAAGGTCGTTACATAAATCTTGGTCACATGTTGCATCTAGTAGATGGCGGGTGATATCTGAAAGAACAGGTTAGTTTACAGGTTACACACAGTTAGTCTTTAGAGTATTGAACTCCTGTGGTGAGTAAGGTATCCTTAGGCCTTTTCGCTCATCAAGGTGGTCTTGGCATGTCTTTTAAAAATAGTAGTTTATATGTTTAAGAAAAGGTTTGAAAAGGAATAGTTATTGAGTAAGTAACATTATACTCGCACTTGCGCTGATAGAAACGAGACTGAATGCCTGTCACATAAGACGAATAGAAAATGTCCTATTCATACATACATAAAAATGCTCACGCCTCTATCTACCCCTTTCATATATTTATATAGGTATATGGAAGGGGTGGGCAGAGGTGTTGTAATAACAACACCCACTTTTCACCGAAGATGATTAAGTGCCGAAAGTCCTATTCAATCTGTTATTTTCCCCATAAAATTTAGTGACAACATGCACCTATGAGAGTTGATAGCGGCATATATTCAATGCGTTTGATCGTTGGCTTCACGGTTGACGATGAATCGAGATCGATTGGAAACAGAGCTTCGTTCAAACCTTATGTTACTTTATCTAGGCCTGCGTATAATAAAACTTACGTCAGTCAGTCAACTCACCTTTTGCTAAGTGTATCTGGGGAGTTTGTTTGGTAGTCTCCTCCATAGATATTAATTTTGCTGAAAAAAAAATGTAATAGTGCTTCAGACTTCAAAGACTAGCATTTGATTAGAACGCTGTTATAAAAAAGCAAAAATACAGTTAAGTTCAGGTGCCGTTACAAGTTTTGAGCGCTCAGCGAAAATAATGGGGGTTATTATTAATAATTGCGCATGTATTTTATTACCGTAGCGACAACAGACGTACTCATAAAATTACATCTATGATCTCACACCTGTATTCTTCGATGGTGAGTCCATCGCCGTCTTAGGTACTTTACATTTTTGAATCACTTCACAGACATAAGCAGATTTCCTCACGATGTTTTCATTCGAGCTTGCGTCGCTTGCATATCAGGCGTCTACCCCACGGCCACTACGGGTAATATATGGTAATGAATATTAATTACTCATGTCATTAGGAGGGACACAGTCGCAAATGCCAGCGACGCATTGTCCGCCCTCGATGCCCATACTTTCACACCACATGGTGCACGCCACTGGGTTGCAATCACCATCGGCTGATTCATGTTTTCGGAGTCCTGAAAATACAAATTACAGATTATTTCAGCCGTGAAAACTTAAAAATAGTACCACCACACTTCAGTTAGAAATAACCCAGTTAGATTGCAAAAAGGTTATACGCCTGTCGTTCACTAAGGTTTCTCAGCGTCGCACTCACCGTCGACTGTCGGTTTTAAAGATACAAAATTGAACCTTATCCTCTATGTATAATGTATCAATTTCCTATGATTGAAACCAACGCTCGTCGACGAGAGCGACGCTGAGAAACCTTATAGAAAAACGCTGCTGTATTCCCCGAAGGGGTAGCCCCCTGCCTACCTGTACCTGTAGTTATAAGTAGGTACTCACACATTTCGAAAGTTAAGCTTAAGTCCCATGTAATAGGGGCTATTGCTATTAACCAGGCACTAATCTAGGGCTGCTACATGCTCGGATATAAGTGCTAAATAGATATTTTCCAATTCCTTTTCTCCAAACTATGTACCAAGTCAGTATCTCAAGCATATTTCATTAATTGTAAAATTTCTTATCACGTGGGTAATGTGGGTATGCAGGTCGCATATATTACGCTGGCCCCAAAATGGGATGACGGCAGGAAGATGATAGATAATGATGTTGGTTTCCTCATTATTTTTAACAATCCCATACCATAATGTTTGTATAGAAAATTAATAAAACACATGAAAAAAAGAACTATTTCAGCATTTAAACAAAATGATCATCAGAATTTTTAATAATTCTAATTTTATTATTATAGAAGCAAGAAGTTGTTTATTGTTTTTAAGGAATAGGCAAAAGTGTAACCCCCACATTTCGCCAGTTATGTTAAAGTCTCATGTAATAGGGAGCGAGTGTACATGATACAGTTTAATGATAGAACAAGATGTAACTTCAAAAATTAGCTAACGACAAACGACGGGAATTTCAAGGATGATAATCTATTTGAGTAATTTTGCTTCTTTCTTCCTTTTACATGATCAATACATAATAAGGAATCGTATTCAAGTGCGTTAACCTTCATTCTCACGGAAGTTGTCACAATCGCATTTATCACCAACACACGCTCCTCCCGGAAAGCCGAGCCTACGACACAGCTGGTCACACGCTGTTAAGCTGCAAGTGTCTACAGCTTGGAAAACTGACTCACTTTTGTGACCTGAAAAGAGAGCACAATAAGCATTCAGGGCATTCATTAATCATCCATGAGAAATATAGGTTATATCAAACACTAAACTATAAATACATTCAAGCCTGAAGTTGACATTAATTCGGTAAAGCTTAACTGTGTGGCCGAGATTTTTTTAGCCATGACGGCTAAAATACTGTTCCTTTTTTGTTTTGATTAATATTTATAATTGGTTGAATACATAATACGTAAAATTTATGTTCTAGCATTACTATACATCGTCATTTAGAGTTCATTTATGTAAGATTTATTGAAGAAAATAGTTTTTCATAAAATACTACTTTTATCACTTACTTTTAGGAGCGAGAAAGTTGTCACAGTCACATTTATCACCGACACACGTGCCTCCGGTGAATCCAAGTCTACGACATAATTGGTCGCAAGCTTTCGGATTGCAGCCGTCCAATGAATGGGACAATTTATCTGAAAAGTTGCATATATACGTAATTATAAACTCTTAACATGGGATTTCGAGACAATTTTTAACACCTAGTACTAAGCAGGGCTTGATTGGAACAAGAACTTAAAATATTTAAGCAAAATAATACACTCGCTACATCCCAAAAGGGTCACCGAAGGTGGAAGCAGAGGAGTTACAACATACACTCTTCACCGAAGATAATTAAGCTCCAACGGGCCAGATGGTGAGTCCATAGCCATCTAAGACACTACAAACACGTCCTTGAATTCTTCTCAGACATATGCAGGTTTCCTGGCGATGCTTTCTTTTACCGTAATGCACATGGTGTGAAATCACTTTTTAGAAATCGCATTGATACTTTCAATGGGATTCGAACTTGCATTAATAGCATATTGATTTTTAATCATACCTTGGACCTTGTGGGAGTTATCACAACTGCATAAGTTTCCTATACATACACCACCGGTGAATCCAAATTTGCGACATAATTTGTTACATGCGTCGTAATTACAGTCTGACAATGAATGGACTGCCTTAGCTTCTCCATCTGTAAGTCACGCTAGTGTAAAGTTACAATAATGTAACAAGTCAAAGAACAGGCGTTGAACAGGGGCCCTACCACGAGCTCTTATTGCCATGATAGTTTCACTCATTTATGAGACAGATGTATATGACGTGCATATATCTGTCACTGTCGCACAACTGAAGTATCATTGCAATAAGAGCTCATGGTTTAGGCCCAGGAGCTTAATATTATCCATCTAATAGGTACCTTTATTTATTAGTTATTGAAAAGTTTATTACTATAGGGGAGCTGTAAGTAGTGAGTGACACTAATGACGGTGAAGTGATATATTTTTTTATCTGAATCTAAATTAAACTTTAAATTTTAAAGTCATCGTAAGGAGTACAACAATCACCCGCAAAGGTTACAAAATATATATTATAGTAACGATTATTTCTGAGAAGTCTTTGACACCAAGCAAACAAACAAACTCTTCAGCATAAATTAAGTTTAAAAGATTTGCCTTACCTTCATATATATCGACGATAATTGACGCCTGCGCCACACATATTAATGGCACAAAAAATAATATTACATTAGCCATAGCACCGGCACTTATCCCGACCTTTACACAGTCACTGATATGCATCGGATGGTCGGGACCGTTTTATATTGCACACAACTTAACAAGGGAATTACCCGATGTCAGCTTTAAATAGTACGGTGATTCAATCACGCACACAGGCTATATTATATTATTGTGGTTAAAGTTAGATATGTAACTATGTAGTTACTAACTTTGCATAGTTTATGTTTTATCATATTCGTTGTTTATACACGTTTCAGCTGTGTTATTCTTTGACTGCAGACTAGCTGTGCTTCGGGGTTCACCCGCATTGACTTTATTTCGCGGAACTCTATTTTTTTTAAACAAAATTACCCTAAGTTACTCCTTGTACCATCAGCTATCTGAAAGTGAAAGTCCCGTTAAAATCGGTCCAGTTGTTTCAGAGATTACCCGGAGCAAATAAACAGACAGAGAAAAAAATTTGTAGCGTAATGCTTTCATATGCATTTAGTGAAATGCTGTTAATTTGGAATTATTTGAAATTCAATTTTATATATCTGTATATTATATTCAGTTGCGTTATTCACTAAGGTTTCTCAGTGTTGAACTCGATGATGAGCGTTGGTTTCAATCATAGGAAATTGATACATAATACATCTATATATATAAAAGAAAGTCGTGTTTGTTACAACACTTATAACTCGAGAACGGCTGGACCTATTGCCATGGTTTTTGATTTGTTGGATTTGTTTCCGCCCCGAATAGCAGAATACATCTTAAAAACAATGAAAACTCGATATGTATAATTAATACTTAATCATTTCTATAGATGCTGATTTGTTTATTACATGTCAAACATTTGTTGTCCAATCCTGTCAAATAGTGTAACAACAATTTTTTTTTTGGAGCTGGCCTGGTTGCTGAGACCTTTAAGCCACAACTTTATTTTTTTCTGAAGACATCATGTGTGCGTTCAGAAATTTATTTTTTGTAAAATGTCTACAAAGTTCAGGTACTGTTATATTTGTTTGTTTTAGACATTAATTTAAGAAAATTATTTATTAATTATTTAATTTTTAATTCCCGAAAATAATACCTAAGATTTAAATCATCGGAAAGGAACGAAATTTAGGGATAAAAAAATCAGTTAGTAAAGGTTATAAGATTAAGGAAAAAAAAACTACAGGTTAACAAAAGTGTAAATGTCTTTTTATAGGTTGTCTATGATTTTTCTAGATAAGCTATTCATACGTAGTGGTCTCGAAAGTTCAGGCACTGTTATTATATTTGGTGGTTTTATGCGAGTGCACATTTTAATAACAATGCCGCGTTCTAGAAGATCTAATCTTTCCCAGCGAAGCCGTAATGCAATTAGGCAACGGAATATCGCGAGTCAATTATCTGATGGAGAACGAGAAATTGCACGAGAACAGCGCCGCGTTAGTATGGAGCAAAGAAGGGCCTTAATTCGTCCTTCTCAAACACAAGAGCAAAGAGAGGCAGTCCGTGAAACGGCTAGGTTAGACCCGAGAAATCGTCGAGCTTATCGTACAGATGAACAGAGAAATAATCTTCGAAGTGCAAGAAGAAATGGTTCAAGTATTGATATTCGTCTTGCCTTCGCCATGACGATCAACAAATCACAGGGCCAATCCTTGACTATTTGTGGCCTCAATCTAGAAAATGCATGTTTTTCTCATGGTCAATTGTACGTGGCATGCTCACGTGTCGGCAAACCATCCGCTTTATTTGTTCTTGCGCCTGACCAAAAAACAAAGGATGTCGTTTACCACAAAGTGCTTGAATGAAAATCCTATTAATGAATTAATCCGAGTTTTTTTTTTTCCCAATGTGCAACATAGTTTTCAATCATGTTTTTCTGACATGAGTTTGAAGTACTTAATTATTATTTTTAATTTTTATTCTCATTCTGTATGTATGTTTTCGTCATCATTCATCATAATAAAATACTTTTTTGTTTCTATCTATATAAATATATTATTTTGTATCATTGTTTTACGTTCATCAAAGCCTAAATTAGTTCAGCTAAAAAGTAACACGACATTCATTGACTGTTAGGCGGTACGAAGTTCGCCGGGTCAGCTAGAAGAGGATAAAATTCAATTTCGTATTTTTAAAACCGACACTCGACGACAAGTGCGATGCTGAGAAACCACAGTGAATAACGCGGCAGATGGCCAACTCGTAGTCGACCTGCCGGCTTCAATCATAAGAAATTGATACATAAGTTAAAATTCGTATGTTGAAACCTACAACTCAAAGTCGAGTGATACACTCTGAATTGCCCTCCCTCTTAAACACAGCTAATAAGTTCTTATACGTATCTTATATCTATCTCTATCTTATACGTATTTCTATCTTATACTTATATTATGTATGTAGAGTAATGTAGCTAAAATTAAAAGGAAGATAAAAAGCTTTGGTGACCGTGGGGTTTGAGCAGACGCCTGCTACACAAGCGATGCTAGATATAATCCCAGAGGGGGCTTGTATCAATGGCTTTTTCTAATAACTTATGTGCAGTAATTTCACACCACGTACTTTACGGTGAAGGAAAACATTGCGTGGAAACCTGCATATGTCTGACAAGTAATTCAAAGACGTATTTAGTGCTTGAGACGGCGATTGACTCACCATCGGTCACGTCGTCTTAATTATCTTCGGTGAAAAGTAGGTATTGCTATTACAGCACCTCTACCTACCCCTACCCCTACGGGGAATGCAGGCGTGAGCATTTTAATGTAAAAAAACATAAATTTGCTGACAAATTCTGCTGGTTTTAATGTGCCTACGTATACTTTGAGTAGACATAATATGTGTCTCGGCAGATAATACCTCCATAGAATGCCTGGTTGAGCAGGGTAAAGTGGAAGGCACCAGAGCACGTGGGAGGTCCCCTATGCGGTGGACAGACCAGGTCAAATCGGCGGTTGGCGGGCCGGTACACCGATGCTCTAGCATGGCGGCAAATAGAGATAGATGGCGGGCTATCGAATAACAGCTGCTACTAACAATAAAACTACTTGCCGACTACGACTGCTCTGACAAGAGCGCACTGAATGAGAAAAGAAGAAGAGACATAATATAGTAACAGTAAATATCTACTTCACAGGCTCATGTGCTCTTATTGCCATCATGGTTATCAGATATAACTCGTGATGTGACCTGTTATACATTCATTTCGCGAAATACTTATCAGGCAATTACGATAAGCAGTATTTAAGTGTTTAATTCCGCTTATTGAGCAAGGACTGTTTATATCTTATCGCCGTACGAGTGCTACCGAATGCTTTATGTTATGTCTTTAATTTTGTTTTGACTATGGTATGTAGGTATTGTTTAATAGGCATGCCATTTAAAATCATTATTGTATAAATGTATTCGTCCTGTAAGTATAAATGTATCACATCACATAACGCCATAATATGCATTCAAATTAATCAAGCAAAAAGGACACGGTATTTTTAATCAAAAATGTTCCTTGATAGTTCTGCACCTTGCCTGAAGATGGCGTTGAGTGCATGTTTTAAAAGTGCATATAAGAGAATGCAGCGAGTTTTCGTATTGTAGTGTTATCTCGCCGACTTGTTAGTGACCAGTGTACGTTATAAGTACGAGTTATTTTAATGAAAGAATATATTTTATAACTTCGTCGAACATCATTGTGACACAATAAATAGTGAGTGAATGAACATTCGAAAATACAACCCGGAAAAAAAAACGTAAAGACAAATTCCTGACCTTCTCTGATTTTTGAAGTCCGTTAAAAATGAGCGTTTGTAAAGTGTTAGTAATTTTAATGCTGCTTGCTTCAATTGGATTTATGGGTTAGTATTTATCGTCAAACTAAATACTATTTCGAAAAAAACTAACGGGCAACTTTTCTGTAAAATGCATAAACAGCTGCTTTCACGAGTTTCGAGCGCTGGCCTTCCATACGCAGTCTTTGCTTGCTTTCTCTCCTCTTATTGTACTGAGCGCTCAAAACTCCTGACGACATCCATTTAGTATCAAGTATAAGAGTAGGTACCGGTGCAAAAATAAATTGGTATTTCTTATAACGATACATCACATCAGCTTATCAACGAAGCAATTGACCCGTTCGATAGGTTAGTAACCACATTATGGAGGTACTTATTCAATCAACGAACATTATACTCGCTCTTATGATTTCATCTTTTGAATATTTTTTTTATATATTACTAGTGGTCTTCCGCTACTTTATTCAAGTTGTTGTTTATGATACCCTGTGTCCATCCTTAAAGGGAACGCAGAAGAGACGTTCTAAGTTATTTCTATAGAACATTTCAAATAACGCGGCGCAGCGGATTTTGTTAAAATCTAGATATTTTTGTAATAGGTACTACCTAGTAGGATTTGAAACGGCTAGAATAACCGCTATTTTTGTGGCAATCTATCTACATACATAATTCAACCTCCTGACTGACTGACCTACTTAAATTATTTACACACAACCTGAACCGCTTGTCTTAATGACATGAAAGAAAAGTGTGTTCTTTGTAGGTACACTCCTCAAAAACTCAGAAAGAAAGGCTTTCCCGACATAACACCGCTTATGGGGCGAAATGGGAGGGTTGAATTCTCTGTGGAATTCTATGGATCGGATACCATGCGGGCGCGGCCGCGGGCGAAAGCTAGTTTAAATATTTATAGGTTATCTCTCGATTAGTCATGCCTCGCCCACTGATATTATGAGAGATCACACCCTCAATTCTTATTCTGACTAGTTTCACTAACTGCAGAGCACAGCCGTATCCTTCGATTTCAAGGACCCACTCGTATATAAAACCCGACCACCCTGGGAGAGGCAGTCTTGTTATGTGGGGTAAATACCCCACATAACACGACTGAAACCGCCTCGATGGCCATCCTCCAGACTAAGAGGGACCTCAGGTACTCTAAAGGAACTCGGTAGCTGTGTGGCCGCCTCTCGAGATCTCGCTGTGCATGGCAGCGTCATTCACATCGCGCTGCCACCTTCTTGGGCCTGCATCTGGGTAGTCACAGCTCCCGTTCAGACCACCTGCCGACTCGCCTCCCGACCCGCCTCCTATTAGTCGCCTCTTATGGCAGGCAGGGGATACCATAACCAAATTCTTAGACCCTGGCTATTGGGTGGCTGTATATTATACCTAACCTATGTTTACAAAATACATTATTTGTGTAGAGTGCCACGTGAGATTTTTTTTACTACGGCGTCGTGTTGATGAAAACACATTTTGTATGGAGATGGAAATCGAAACAGCGCCACCTGTTGGCTCACATATGACGCTGTCCCGGTTCCTTAGGAACTCGCATTTGGCGTGTATAGTCATATATCTATCATTCAACATTGAATGGCACATAAATCAATCATCAAATGGTAGTTTTTTATTAATTTGGTCTAAAAATAAATCTATTCGTTTTCAACGTTCCTTTTGTAAACCCTTGTGTATGCATGGGCCTGTGCACACAATAGGTAAACAGGCAAATATGAGTCCCAAGTCGATTAAGTGCCAACGTGACAGATGGCGAGTCTATCGCCGTCTCAGGCACTGTTCATGCGTCTTTGAATTATCTCTCAGACATATGCAGGTTTCCTCACAATGTTTACCTTCACCATAAAGCATGTGGTGTGAAATCACTACTCATAAGTTTTTGAAAAACTTTTTGGTACTGGCCCCGCTGGGATTCGAGGTTGCGTCGCTTGCGTAGCAGGCGACTGTTCCAACCCCAAGGCCACCATTGATTTTAATGAATATATAAACCTCTAATACGACACTAACGCTCAACAACAACCTGTACATAAAACCATTTTGTAATGTACTTAGAGCACACGTAGTCAGAGATAGCTAATTACACAGCACCTTGTAATTGGATAATTGATTCGCTCCAAGTGATCGTTAGTATACAATTGATTTACAATAGCCCACAATTGATTGAGAGATGGCTAATTAGGCTCAATAACACGTAATAGACATTTCCTCGGAAGCCCCTACCGACACTTCTGATTGTATTTGCTCTATATTGATATGTACTCATATATCCTTACTATAAGCAAAATATATGTATACATACATAAGCTTACTTATCAGTATTAAAACTAGACCAATTTTTTTAAATAGGAACGGTTTCACGACCGAGCGTGAGAGTCACTCTTAATTTTTTTTAATTTAGTCTTAATGATTTCGATTTGAAGCTTAGAATAATGTCTGTAAACACGTAAATGGAATTCGTCAATAACATGTTTTACTGTTCCTAAATTCATCCTATTGGATGCATGGCACTGGCTGTCATAGATGGTGGGCTGAAGACCTTTAAAAACAAATATAAAATAGCATGTTTTCTTGCTTTTAAATCAAGGCGGGTAAAACTATTATATACATAATATATTTATAAACATATTTTATATCATAGGATTACGTACAATAACTACATGGGGAGATGTGTGAAACCATAGGAACTGTGTGACAAAATTAACAAACGTAATTAGCACATTTGCACCATAATGAACCAAAGGTGTCTAATGCTTCTGAATCAAGGTTCAAGTTATTATCTACGCATAGTTCTTTATGCATAGAAATATAAATGCGCTAAGTGCGAAAATAGGTTTGATTGAGAACTATACAATATACCTACACTGATATTTAGAGCTTACTCTATATGTCTACTTCTAGAAAATATTGAGATGAATGTTGTTAATCCAGCTCCTTCTTCAGAAATTCATACAATCGGAAAGTTTTCAAATATAATTAATACATTTTTCCTTCGTTTCAGAAACGGCTAGCAGGATGATAGATCGTCATCCCTGCAAAATGGACTGCTCACAGCTCTGTCATACGAAAGGGAATAATATCGGAGAATGTAACCATGGTACTTGTCGATGTAGTAAAGCAATTGGAACGTGATCGAAGGATAATAATACTATTTATGTTATATAAATGTCAATTCTTAATCCTTAAAACGGTTAAGCAAATTACAAGGAGGGATAAGAACCAACGGCCAACGACTTCCGGCGCGTAGTTTGCTTTGCCCGGCTCTTCAAGTTCCAACAAAAATAACAGAAGGGTAAAATCGACATACACTAGTAGCTCTGCAGGGTTATTGTATCTTTTGCAGGAGGTCGTGGGTGTACCCTCTTGTGTTTGTATTACCAGTTTGAGAATAGTACGAGTAGGTAGGTAGGTACTATTGATAATATAATCGCAGTTATGACGATTTGTTTGAATTAAAGTATTGATATTGAGATGACCCTTTTATTTATTGGCATAATCCGAGCAATGTCCCAAGTATAACCACGTTGGAACGTGGTCGCTTGACCTTGCGTTTTGCATGGAGTGAACACAGTAATCGACGTGAACACATGCTTAAACCTTATACTTATGGCACTAAATTCATTAGATGCATGCACATTGTGCACATCGATTCGAACTCGATGTATGCGCATTGTGCACATCGATCAGGACTATCCCTGTCTGTCCCTTGCAGTCCGTAGCAGGCGACTGCTCAAACCCCAAGGCCCCCACGGCTCTGTTTCAGCACGGATACAAGCCAGTTTTCCCTATACCCCTATTTAACTCCCCCCTTCTAAATAATAAGAATATTTAATTACTTTAATTGAATATAACCAACAGTTTGCAAATTAATTGAGAAACGTGACATACTGCATAAACCTACATAATATTCAAGATATTAGCAATAACGGAAGCACTAAGTAAACAAAGCCAGGAGGGTGTTGTAGTTGGGTAAGTTCTCTAAATTTCGTAACACTAAGCTCATGTATTTAATAATATATGCACCGTCGTTGGCTAGGAATTACCAAGTTTAGATGCCTTTCAAGAACAACTGTTCTCTGAGATTCTGTTGAGGATGTTAAGTAAAACTAGTTGCATTTGGCGTTAAACACTGGTTCATTTGAAATCTCCTTATAAATAAAATTGACGTGTCTGTTTGTAATTCCAAATTAACAGCTTTTCGCGGTAGTGTATATAGATAGTAGAGAAAAGGCAATGCTTTGTCGCAGTCTTAAAACATCGTAATGAAGTGAAGCTATAGAGGGTCGCTAGTTTATCTTTACGCAGAAATAAAGTCGAAGTGTCTATTTTAAATATTTTTTTTTATCTTATACTAAAATGGTGGCAAACAAATGAATATATTAATGAATAAAATAATTATTTGATTAAAATATAAATAATGAGATCCCCCGAAATTAAGTCTACGCGGGTGAAACTGCGGGGCAAAGCTATTATGAAAAAGTTTTGATGTTTGCTGGAAGGAAAGTTATAGATAATCATGAATATACTTGGTACGTATATACGATTAAGGTCTATTGTATGTCAGTAATTCGACACGTCGGCCTTTTGTACAATCGAAACCAAGTCATCCAGCATTCCATACATAACGATCCAATTATTTCCAGGTCATGTAATACTGGATTTATGTTAACTATGCGAGGCCCGAGGTGAGAGCTAATGTCTCCATTACCACAAAGTTATTAAAGACAAAAGGTCGGCTCCCATACACTGGAAGTAACTGACGCATGCACAAGAATGCGTACTATTCGCACCGCGAGTTTATGGATCCACGCGTGTCCGAGTTGCGCGGGCTCATTTACGATAATGTACATCGCTGAAACACGTACAATTTGTTAGGTACACTTACTTCTCGTAACGTAAAATCGATTAACCTTGAAGCACTTAGTCTGCGTAATGAGTGTCCTAGTGCGAGTTTTCTTAAAATCGCCGTCACAAGTCATCACATTGACGTAAACGCATTTTTGTATGGGATCATCCTTGTTCCGACAGATGGCGCTGTTTCGATGCCACGCAAATCTGCGTTTACGTCAATGCGGTGACTTGTAACGGCAGTAGTGAAAACTCGCCATAGCCACACAGTACAAGTTACATTTGCGACAGCGTTTGAATCTTGATCCGAGATCATATGCATTTATCAACTGGATGGTGGTTGAACTTATGTTACTATTATATTTTGTGTCACTACCCACGCTTTGCATACGACAGTGCTGTCTCAGCAGTGCATGTACATAGCCTGTTTGATTTGGTGTGTGATCCCCAACTGTGGCCTATGTACCTATTATGTAATCGACGCAATTATTGATGTACATTTGTAATTGCTCGATGTATTCACTGGTAGAGATTGGATTGCAAGTAGTGTTTGGAAATTGCAGTCATATTTTGTATTTTTGTGTGTATGTTTGTAATGAATAAACTCAAAAACTACTGTGTGTGAATTTTATCCCCGTGCTCCCACGGGAACGGGAACTACGCGGGTGAAACCGCGTGACGTTCGCTAGTAATATATAAAGAAGAGAGGTAGATGCCCTACCTCTCTTCTTTTCTCTTAGCTGTTTGAATGGGGACTTACACGTTATCGCAGATCCCTGCCAAATAATTCAGTGAGTGAAAACTTTTCATCTTACATGACTGACCAACGACCTTGCAATGCACGGTGGCAAATTAAAGTCAAATTTATCTAAAATGTTATGTGATTGAACCTCAGCTCTAGCATCAAAATAAGCAGTCCACGCTGATGTGATTATATTGAACTTGCACGCGGCCAGTTGGGATGACAATCTGCGAAAGACTGCAGGCAGATGCTGAATGCGACAAGGTGAAGACACGGCATTATAGCACTCATTAAGGGGAGGCCTATGTCCAGCAGTGGACCAAGATAGGTTGTAGATATGATATATAGATACGCTGATGTACGAGATATGTGCTGCTCAACTTCGCTGATCGAACACAGAAATAGATAGTAGTCTGTGTGATTGACTATCGACGAGCCAATGTACCCAATACCGCGATGAATTACAACCATTTATACCTTAATGAAGAATGTTTAAAGAGAAAGTTAATTCTCAATGTACACCAAGTTGTTATAACTAAATACACGAAGATCCTGCCGTAGGCTGTTCAGCTACTTCTTTCCTCTACTTAATACGAAGCTCCTTAATGAGTCTAGTTCAGAGTTTGTTAAATTCTTGGAACTACTTATTATTAAGGTTGAAGCTCACTCGCTGAGGAATTTAGAAAAACGTGATGAATCAATGTCAGACTTCTGAACTTAATACGAGTTATTAAATAAATGCGCAATATACATTGCTATTTTACTGTAGTTCCACTTGGGATCACTCCGTCGTCTGAAGTGGACATTAAATATTTTTTTATTTCAAGAACCGGGAACTCTTATGTATCATTAAAAACGTAGTAAAAAAAAGTTCAAGTACTTAAAACTAGAAGTTTTTTTTGGCACTTTGAAGCATATGAGTATTTATCTTAGTTGGACTACTTAAATATTGAACACTGTTAGCTTTGTTCTTGATTTATTACAATACATACGTTTAAATAATTAATGTTCGTAAAAAATTTGCATCCAAAACTTGCAGATCGTAGTAGGAAGTAGTGAAAAATTGCCCATCGTTTATTTGGTCAAATCACCGGCGGAAACCATCTGCCGCTCTGACAACCAAACTGATATATTGAACAGATACGCTAATCTGTCCGTATTTATGAGGAAAATTGTACCGAGTGAACAATAAAACAACAAGTAATTTATCGTTTTCAAACGAAACGGCGTTTCCGAACGGGACACCTACATTGCCAACTGAATTGGAGTCGGCATAAGGATAATGAATCTATACGGATAAATACAATTGAAGTGTCTGTTTGTAAATCCAAAATAACAGTTTTTCACTAAACGCATATATACACGGTACAGACACGGTATAGAAAGTATACACGGTACAGACATTAAAACACATTTTTTTTCTGTCTGTCTGTTTGTTCCGGGTAATCTCACAAACGGCTGGACCAACTTCAACGGGACTTTCTCTGGTAGGTAGCTAATGTTACAAGGACTAACTTAGGCTACTTTTATTTAAAAAGACATAGGGTTCCGTGAGAATAAAACTAAATCTACGCAGGTAAAACCGCAGGGCACAGCTAGTCGGTGATTATATCCATTCGTATCGCTTCAAAGGACGAACGAACGTCTTCGGAGATTTATTCGCGGAGAACGTTTCATTGAACGGCAGCCATCCGATTAATTACCAAGAGTGGCTCATTATGTACAAGTTGGTACTGTCCAATACCTTCCTACGTGGGGAGCTTGGTGAGGGGAACATCGCTCAGAGCAGTTCGTATTCCGATAATCATAAATCGCTAAACGATGGCACTATATAAATATAACTAGTAAGTTATCTTGTAGTTTAAGACCAATTGTTTTAAATAATCACGGACCAGCCCTCTGGATGGTTGAGGTGATTTTTCTCCATAATTTACTGTCCTAGTAATATCAATTTGAACTTAAGAAACATTTCTGTAAATTACGGAAACGATGTATACACGATGTGACACCTCATACAGACATTGTCGTCATGGCCGCTTAAAATCTCGTAGATGCGCGCCTCTGTGTGAGTGTGTCATTGCAGACAGGAAAAAAGCTTTAAGTTTATTAATAATTTTGTTCAACACTTTATTTATTTATTTCCATAATATTGTTAGTGTAAAAAACCGCTAGTGCAACAAATCTCAATGTGATAGGAGGTATTCATCTTTATTGCCTACTTATGATGGTTACAGAGAGTTATGAGATTAAAATAAATAAAATAGGTATCGGATTTTAACATTTAACATATTTTCCTTGATTCTGAAATTACAATTAAGCAAGTATGTCAACATACCTATCAATATAAATGATGCTACCACTCATTAAATAAAATTATAATCTTAATAATAGTTGAATGAGGACACTTAAATGGTGTCATTACATCTATCGAAGACATTGGCATCCATTGATGGTGCAGTATCCACCTCGCTTGTACCCGCGTCGCTTGCAGCCCGCAATGCATTGGTAGAACACACATGCACCCGGCAAAGGGGGACCAGTGATTTGCCTTTTTTGTGCATGTGATCGTTCTGTGATGATAAAATATTTCGGGGAAATTTAGTAAAGATAAAAATAACACTTCTCATACATGTTATGTTTTTTGAATTGCTTTTCAGACTTATTCTGGTTTCCGCAATCAATACTATAAGTATAAAATGTATTGGTACACAGTGTTGCGTAGGGATTTGAATTTGCATTCTCTTGCTTAATAGGGGAATACTCAAACAAACCACACGGTCACCAACGCTCTATTACAATATAGGCCATTATATTACAACATCGCCACCACCGTAAAACTCAGTGTGGTGACACGCGTTGTGTGACGTAGATATTATTATAAAATGTAAGTTGAGATGATTCTGGCAACTGGGACCGCAGTAGCTCGTACCAGGGTACTAGTCGCCGGAACTACATAAATATGATATTTTTCTTCTGATGATGGGACCACTCCTAAATAAACAAAGAATACGAAGAGCTCCACATCTACTTTTATATAATGTTTAATAATAAGTAAAAGGGTTAAATTTAAACTCCAGCTCACCTGAATATTGAAACTCATTTTCATCTGCCGCGACAGAGATCAAAATCACAGCTACCAACAAGGAGCAAACTAGATAAACTCTCATGATTGGAAATTCACTTAATCTGCAAAATGATAGCACGTGCAAGTTATTTATACAAACTGTCCGCTCATCCTCCCTCGTATTACGCACTTAACAATGCGACCACAATACTCAGTATCACAATACATTGCTGTGTTCCCGAAATCAAAAGCTACCCACGTACCTAGTCAAGCGCCAGTGTACGTGAAAAGAACCGGTTTATCCCACCAGTCGTGTCTGCAAGATGTTAACGACGAGAAAATAAATATTGGATGCAGAGGGAATACCCGTAGTCAATTTCTCTGGTACAGAATTGCAAGTGATAAATAAAGATGCGAATTTATGTTATTTTGTACTTTAAACTTGGCTGTTAAGGCTCAAAGTTGTTTGATAAAAGTCTTTGAATAGAGCAAGGCTTGTATGAATAGCACTATAGATAAAGTATCTTTATACGCTTCTTCAGATTGCAGCACTCGAGTGAGATTGTTAGTTGTGCTGTGACATTTTTCCTTAAGTAAGGCTTACACTTACTTATCGATTTATCACTTTAGTTCTAGGACACGGCAATTGGCTTATTATATTGGTAATTGGCCAAGTTCTGGGGAGTAGATTCCAGTGCCTGTAGACAGAGTAACATTATCTTCGCGCTTCGCTTAAAGAAATGATACAAAATGTATGGGGGAGACATGTCACGTGTCTCATCAATGTCACTTTCAGTAGCACAAGCGCGAGAGAACGTTACTTGGCTAGGCCTACTGTAAACTGCAACGTTATAGAAAGCTATGTACTCGTAGACACTCAGGACCGGAATAACCCAATAGGGGCCCCTAGGCAATGCAATTTTCGGGGCGGTTTTCGGTAACCTTTTTTTCTTTTTTTAAATATATATTTTTTAACCAAAAGAGTCGAAGTGGCCGTGGGGTTTGAGCAGACGCCTGCTACGCAAGCGACATAAGTTCGAATCCCAACGGGCCAAAGCAATTTCACCCCATGTGCTTTACGGCGAAGGAAATCATTATGAAACCTGCATATGTCTTAGAAGTAATTTTAAGAAGTATGTGTAGTGGCTGAGACGGCGATGGACTCACCCTCAGTCACGTTGGCACTTAATTATATTCGATCCAGCTGTTGCGGTGAACAAGCAAACTGACAGACAAGAAAAAAAGTATTTTTTATTCATGTACCGTATACACTCTCATACGCATTCAGTAAAAATGTACAAACAGACCCTTAAAACATTTCAAAATCTATATTTCCCAAACCATTAATCGAAAATATATCATCATTCACGTAATATTAAACTCTTTGTCTACAATAAAATAATATTTATTTTAAAGACTACATATTTTTTCTCTAGACTATCAAATGGTGACGTCACAAGCAGTGAAGCCTGGAATGTCTGTGACGTCATCGGGTAATCGGATTTGCTCTAACTGAGCTCTTTTCTTCCACTTAATTGGCCTTTCCTTCAAGTTATTGCTCGATCGTATGTTTATGTGCGGAAATACACACAAATATAAACACATAAAACTATATTGATTTATATGAACTGTGTAGGTAAGAAGCTCGTCAGGAGTTATGAGCGCTGACCTTAAATGCGCTGTAGTCATTTTAAGAGTCCTTCTGTATGGCGCAACGCGAATAAAATACATGTTACTTCTCTGTTAGTTGCGTCCATTGTTTCCACTGAGCGCTCATAGCTGGTGACGGCACCGGGCACATGTATAATCAAATTCTGACTGATTCATGAAAATTTGTCGTCGTACTTTTCTTCCTAAATGACGAAAAATTTTCTGAGCAAAAATGTTGCGAGCAAAAACGAAGTATATAAGGAAATGAAAGAATGAAAATGATTTATTAAGTTTAAGCCCTGGTAAGGCACTTATGAATGTCGAAGAAATTACCGGTTCGGAAACTAGCCTTCTGAGAAGAACCGACAAGAAACTCGTAGCGATTCTACACTATTATTCCAATCATATTATAGTATTGTATTTCTAGATTCTTTAGTATCAAATGTGTGAGAGAAATACAGACTTACTTTGTAATACTCATTTTGAAATATAATTCTTTGGTGATAAGCGTGTGATTTGTCTCTGCCTACCCCTTAGGGATCTTGACAGGCGTGTTTGGTTACATCCAGGATTAGGCTTTACATGTTGCTCTTACGTACATGTACCTACACGAAGACATTACGAAACAAAGTTAGCGTAACTGAAAAGGTCTAAATCTTTTGGGACTACGTAGGGCTGTAGGCGAAATTGTTTTATCTTGTACGCGTGAAAATGTTACGAGAATGACGTTAACATGGACCAGATACGAGCGAAGATAACCATGTTTATATGTGAAAGGTATACCTACTTTATGTTAGCAAAAATACTTGTTCAGTTACAGTGTTCTATAGGTAAAGAGTACCTTCCAAATATTGGCGGAATCCCGCGGGTGTATCAAGTTATCTATACTGATAAGTAAAGTTGAAATGTCTGTTTGTAATTTCAAATTTAACAGCTTTTCACTTAATGTTTATGAAGGTTTAGCAATGTAACTATCGGGGCTTTTACTGGCAAATAGCTGATGCTATAAGTAATTTATGCTAATTACTTTTTATTATTATTTATTCTACGCGGGTAAGATCACGAGATACAACTAGTATTTCAGAGTATGAGAAGTTGATATCAATTTCAAATGAGTTCTCTCTCAAAATCTCAATCATTCAAATACAGAAAAATATATTTAGGAAAAAATCTGATCAGTATTAACAGAGAAAACTTCTTAACTAGAAAAAATGTTAGGATCTTGTAAGCTTATCAAAAACAAAACGGGCGGCTCTGGTTACTGAAGTATGTAATTACATAAATAATGTAAGTACCTACAGAGATTACGTAGCCAACTTATGTTATAACCCAATATTTTATTGAGCAAACTGCCTCGACCTACATACAAGACGCACAAGGAAATAGCTGTAATAAGGCACACTTAGAAGTCCCGATTCCAATATTTTTCCCCACAACTTGGGAACAGGTAGTTCCGTGGTAATTGTACGTTATAAGCACGTAGCGGCAATCGTGTGGAGTTCAGTCGAAATGAGTGTCACGTGTACCTATGAGGGTCGCAATCTACTCATAGGAGAACTGTAAGTTCCGAATAAGGTATATTAAGGGCCTCACTTTACTTCTTGGAAATGATGAGTTGCTAGATTGAAAGATGAGTGCTATTCTTCGTGGAGAAACGACTATAGTCTGAATGGATACCACCAGATAGGTATGACGGATTTTCTGTTCCATGGGTTGTAATATGTTGAATAGCACGTTAAAAAGGTAAAGGTCCTGATTTTGCGTTCGACACTATTAAAACTGTTATGATTTTTGAAGGAACGTTTATGTGTATTTTAGAGTTTACACTAGATACCTTGTTATCTATCATACAGGAAAACCCTTGTACACAATAAATAAAGCGAATTTCAAACAAAGAAGAATGCAATAACATCAAACCGAGTTAAGCAGAACTAAATAGTTTGGTCAACGATATGCATAGTAAAATGGCATCTGCAGATTGCGAGAGTTATTCAGTTCAAAGTGTCACGAGAACAAAGGCACAGAATAAAAAGTTAACACAAATACGGCTTTCAACATTGGTGAGTTACAACTTCGCATGCACACAGACGCGCGCGTTTTAAGATGCGTCTCGCGCATTGCTGATAGGGTTTATGTTAGTCATAAATATTAGGATTAAGTTTATATTCTGTCATGTACTGATAATTACTTACTAAAATAAATATATGAATATTAATAAGATCTCGGATCAAGGTGGCATCTTTCTGCATTGGCCAAGTAATGTAACACAACACGCACACAGACATTGAACGCTCGTTTACGAGAGTAAAGCATCAAGTCGGGAAAGTTTCAGCGGTAATGTAGCAAGTCGCTTGTATTCTATGTGTTTTATTTATTGTAATACTTATGAGAATTTATAATCATTTCATTTAGACTTCGTTACGAGTCTAATCAAATAAAGATATTTTGAATTTTATTAGTGCGTACCTGTTACTGTTCGGAAACTGACCTTTTGTTTGTTTTTATTTCGTGCTAGAAGTAATAAAGCAGCAATTTCATTATTTTGAAGCTGCAGCTGGAAGGGGACATCAAAGGGAGTATTGTCTTTGTATTTATAGTAATTTTTCTAAGTAGAGGACGATGGTGATAGCGGAAACAATATCTGCGGTGAAGACTGTTGCGCGAGACTTGTGAGCGGGGAATTTGATACAGCTCCGGACTTTGCCATAACTTTATATATGCACTTTGTAGGTATTAACGTCACTTTCGTTCATTATACTTATCTACACTAATATTATAAAGAGGATAGATTTGTTTGTTTTTTGTTTGTTTGCATTGACTAGGCTCCGAAACTACTTGACCGATCTTGAAAATTCTTTCAGCAATGGATAGTTACATCATCATCAAGTAACATAGGCTATATTTTATCCCCGTACTCCCACGGGAACGGGAACTACGCGGGTGAAACTGCGTGACGTCTGCTAGTCATAATATAATTCTCCTAGCATACTCATATATATTTATTGGTACTTATGTTCATAGAATATTTAAGAGATATGTTAAAATACTCGTGAAGCTAAATACAGGTCCCAATTTGGGAATCAAAACTGCAGTCTAGAGTATATAATAATATAAAATTGCAATATACAAACAGGCAATATACAAACATAGATTTGATTTAAGCAATGTACTTATAAGAGTTGTAAAATGGGTTTGATATCCCATCCAAGTGCATCTCTGCATAGAGACAGCTTAATCTATCAACAGCGTGTTTCTTGCTCAAGCAGCTTAGCTGATGTCGACTTGTCTTGCACTAGTTTACTGAACATCCCTACTTAACACGTTTCGTCTAAATAATAGAGGGTATTATTAATGTAGCAACGATGAAGTGGAATTTATATCTAACTAAGTCTAGAAGGAAGTAGCACTCTCTTGTCTAAGATAGCATGAGATATAGTATTAGACGTTATGATTATTTTTATACAAAGATGCATCTCCAACCTCCATGATTATTTAGCGCTGACATTGATATGTATGACAAAAGTTCCAAAGAAATATAAAAAAACGATATTAATTAATATCTGTTCACATATTTTGAGGATGCTTAGTAAAATCACTGGGGCCTTACCATGAGCCTTTATTGCCATGTAGTTTCACTCATTTATGAGACAGATGTATGTGACGTGTATACATCTGTCACTGTCGCACAACTGAATTATCATTGTAATAAGAGCTCATGGTTGGGCCCCTGATCACAATAATAAAAAATATCAATAAATATTTACGAAACACTATCAATGTCAAAAAGGACTCGGAGTGGTATTTAATACCGCATAAATAATCGGTGTAATTAATAATAGTTTGTCTAGGATTACAATGTGTTATACTTACTACAAAATTCATAGCATTTACACAATCTTGTACCTGCCTATACCGTAATGTTTTAGCGTTCTGACGATTTGAAAATAACTTCTTTGTAAGAAGTCTAATCAAATAAATATACTTTGATTTACCACCTGAACCACCCTTGTATACTAATGTTTTATTGATGAAAACCAAAAGGAAAACCTAACATTACTTTCTGAGATTATCTTTACATAAGGCAGGAGGCCTACTCGCTTTCTCCGAAAGACGAAGCTTAGGTCGATGGTTCGCATAGTTCCTACCACGGTTCTTATTCGTTTTAAAATTACGTCTGAATGTGGAAAGATATAAAATTCCTCGACGTTTATATACTACAAACCTTCTTTTACTTAAATTATTAAACGAAATTCGGGTTTGATACTAAACAAGCGATACTGAAGCTACGTTTGATTTTCGTTCGTTTTCAGAAAAAGAGCGTAGACCCCTAGACGCGGCGGGTGACTTACTCCAATTTATGTTAAGTATAAATATTGATAGGAAGATATAAATGATGTCTGAAAGAGTTTCAAGGCTATTGTGTAATACAAAGAGGATGCCCTTTTTTGTAGGCACTATTGTATGTTGTAATGAAATAGGATTGGGGCAATAGTATTTTATTTATAAGATCGAGCTTTCAATCGCGGCCGAAAAGGATGTAGTATGTATTACATTGAAAGAAACATCCTTGGAACTATATAAATTACTTGCATATGCTCACGCCTGTATTCCCCGAAGGGGTAGGCAGAGGTGTTGTAATTTTCAACACCCACATTTCACCGAATATGCTTAAGTGCCAACGTGACAGAGGGTGAGTTCATCGCCGTCTCAGGCACTATACATACGTCTTTGAATTATTTCTCAGACATATGCAGGTTTCCTCACGATGTTTTCCTTCACCGTAAAGCACGTGGTGTGAAATCACTGTACATAAGTTTTTTAGAAAAACTCATAGGTACAGGCCCCGCTGGGATTCGAACTTGCTTCGCTTGCGTAGCAGGCGACTGCTCTAACCTCGAGGCCACCACGGCTCTCATAAATCACTTATTATTACTAAACTAAAAAGCAGCACATGCGTAAATAATACCGCCTTAGACCTCATTAGACGAACTTATCTTCATAATAAGAAGCATATTACTAAAGTACTCAACACGATACTGAATACTTTTCGCGTAGTTACAGCTAGTATAAAATTAATATGCTCACGCCATACCAGAGGGTCAAAGTGCTTAGCCACAATTCCCACATTTCGACGAATTGATATGACAGGGGTACGAAATGTAAACAAGCGAAGATAAGCTTCGAAGAATTTGAACGGTAGCAGCAACATAATTATTTTTTCCAAGAATTATCTCATGTTTTTTGATTATTAAATTATTTCCATTTATAGAAAGTTCTCACAATGTTGATGAATAAACAAATTATTGCCTACAAATATGTAAAGGATTTTTTGTTGATATATTATAAGCATACATGTCCTTTTATTATTCTCCGCATACGTCGGGGACGCGAGAGACACGACGTGAAAATGGAAAAGTGTATCATTACTTAGTACTTACTTTTATTATTTTTTTTCATACTGTCTCACTGATTGTAAGTGGTATAATATGAAAACGCTCGCAACATGCTACCTTCAACAATTTCAATGTAACACACCTAACGCAATAACACATCTCATAAAAGGAAACCTGGAAAATTATTATAATAGTTACATATGGTTTTATATATTTTAGATTACCTGTAAGTATTTAACAAGACTCAAAAGGACCTATGTTTATAAATATAAAATTCATAATCCTGACAGACAACGCACAGCCTAAGCCTGTCTTAAAGACACACTAAGAAAAGGTATTTAAATTTTACTTACTCTTCGCAATCGCGCACGATGTCGAGTGTCGATTTCAAAGATACGAAATTGAACTTTATCGTCTATGTATTATGGATTGATTTCCTAAAACTAATTATTAAGGAACATGATAATCAACGGCTGGCCTTTAATTATCAGTTTCGAATGAGGGTAAGTTTTCGAGATTCACGAAGACACAGCACCTACACACACCTACCTCTTGGGACATTGACTAAAATCAGTGAAGCGTAATTTCTTTACTCATATATTCAATTTCATTCGTACTCATAGGCACTGAAAGCAATTAAAGCCGGCCCACTTTCTGTGTTGTCGACAAACAAAATTTATTTTGATAAATATTTTGGAAATATCTTTCTATTTTGGGTCGTATCTCGAGTGCAAACAGCCAGTCGGTTCGGAAACACAATTTAAGTTCGTCAACAGGACTCAGTGGCAGCTGCGAGGCTGTGAGCCAGTTTGTTTGTACAGGAGAGTACCAGCACAAATAAATAATGGTAACAGAAGGACTTCCTGCATTGGTTGAGAATCAACGCACACACCTACACGCAGAAACGCACGCCTACGAATCTCTATCATAAATCTAGAGCGAGATGCTTGTTTGTAGCTATACTAGCGATGCGTGATGATTGAAATATTCGCAATCGGCCAAGTTTTCAATCGAGTCAACAATCGACTCCACCTGACAATGAAACAATTTGGGAGGTCTTGATTGTTTTGATTCAAGCGATTCGTTCGAGTCACACCGAATCTAGCTGGGAAACTGATCGACCTGATGCATTGCGCTATTGGCTGAAACTCGATGCATTGACTCATCGACAGGTGTTCCATGAAAGTCGCCATAGCCAGTCGCTAATATCCATCGAAAACAAATATAAAAAAATACCCGATTCTTCGAGATGTTTGAACTGTCTAAAATATACGGTTATTACCCGCAATGTGTGTAGAAGTTGGCCTCGTGTTAATTTTATTTTATGGTACCAGTTCGATGATTGAGACCAAAGTTTGTTGAATCAACCGTTAGACGTTTTACTACCAGTTGATTTTGAAATTTCAATTAGGTAAATACTGAACTATTGAAACAAGAGAGTTGGGTGTACCTGAGTAAAAGATTAAATTACTATGAAACACAACATGTAAGGTTTACTAGTATCATTAATGCAAAGGGCTGATCAATAAGAGGAGAGTCCAAAGGGTCACATACAGATAAATAAAATTGAAGTGTCTGTTTGTAATTTCAAAATAACAGCTTTTCACGAAATGCATATGAAAGTATACACGCTACTGACACTAAAAAAACCAAGTTTTAAATTTTTTCTCTGTCTGTCTGTCTGTCTGTTTGTTCCGGGTAATCTCTGAAACGGCTGGACCGACTTTCACTGGCAGGTAGCTGATGTTTCAAAGAGTAACTTAGGCTTACTTTTATTTATTTTTTATTTATCTTATTTTATTAGGTTTCCGCGACAATAAGGATAATACTAAATCTACGCGGGTGAAACCGCGGGGCACAGTTAGTTGATGAATATTAATGAAAGGTACGTTAGTAGGTACTTAGCGCCCAATTTTTCCTTATTTTTTATCTCATGACAGAATCGGCGTGAGGATAGGTATGGGTATGTTCTTTCCAGCAGGTCTAAAACGGCCACTTTGGGAGAATCATAATGTGGTCCGAATATGATTCAGGAATGATGATATTTCGCAATTCACCTGTTTGACACTTTCCTATGAACATTCCTAAAATGGTCCACAAAATATGAATTGCTTTTGTGACAAATAGCAGATCAATAAAAAGTTACATAGGGACTAACATCTACAATTATTGTAATCATTCGCGAATCATAAATAAGAATTGCACCTAAGTAACCATTTTGTCATGTTGGTGATGAATCATATTCGGATCATATTATGATTCTCCCAAAGTGGCCTTTTTAGACCTATAGTTATTTATAAGGTAGGTGAAGACATTGGTGTTTCAAGTATTCATTAGCTGCAGTAGAATACAGCAGTGTCAAGGTGACATGATTTTTAGACGATTTTGCCAGATTTGTTAGTCTGACATTTCTTGAGAGGTCATAATCGGTGTTCATTAAAGTGGAATCCATCGCGCGTTTCAAAAATTTCGCTGTCTGTTATTTCTTGAAACTTTCTTGAAACGTATTTTGGAGAAAACAACATTTTTTTATTATCTATTTAAATAGTTTTTCATTCTAAACTTTAAGTTGCGATAATTATTTCAAACACATTGTATTAAAAAGGCAGCACCGATCGGCAAGTTTTCAGGCTACGCATAATATAATATGCAATCCTGCTTGTCTATTCGTAATAGATATATATTGGCAGTATATGAAAAATACCACCCTCTGAGCCCTGATGGACTGTGCGGCTCTTCGCTTATATTATAAGTAATGCAGGTAACCAGTAGATTAGGTTAAAAAAAACAAATATATTTTAAAAAGTAAGTAACATTTAACTATATCACCAGTTAAAAGTATGCGCTACCATCAAAGTTTTCGTCAGACAACGTATTATGTAGCTGAACGAGAAAGATTTGGGATGTGCAATTAAAGTGAACGCATGTGATTCCGTAAACGACTTCTATAAGGCCGGAGTGGTCTCGAACAAGTTGTGGTGAGCCCATTACGGCTAGCTCCCTGTAAATGAGTAAAATCTCGTGTTATGTGCGGAGCTATCGTTTGTAGCCAGGTATCTAGACCTACTCGTAGTAAACACTAAATTGTAGATTCCTTGAAAATCTTTCGTTTTCTTTTGGTACCCATCCTTCTTAATCCAAGTGAAGATTTAAAAATCAAAATCAAAATCAAAAAGTTTTATTCAACATAAGGGACACTTGGAACACTTATTGAACGTCATTTTTCTTACGCTAACTTAAGTTAATTTACTACCGTTTCCAAAAGTAAGCCTGTCAGGAGAAGAAACGGCGAAACAAACTCCCCGGTTTTTTTTTTTACATGTGTCCCTTCTATATACATAGGGTTGTTTAAGTACATTTCAATGGAAGAGTGAGCAACTCATTGCCATGTTTGGCTATCATCAATATACTCAGTTACACTATAATATGCTTTTTCACAAAGTTTCTGTTTGATGCTTGCCTTAAAACTTAAAAATGGTAGTTCACACATTTTTAATGGTAGTTTATTGAAAAGGCGTATACTTTGCCCCACAAAAGAGTTACTAGTTTTGTGCAGTCTAGTCACAGGGACACGGAGTTTATCCCTCTTGCGTGTATTTATATTGTGCATATCACTATTTTTCTTAAAACTATCTATATTCTTTCTTACATATATCAAATTTTCAAATATGTATTGACATGCCACAGTCATTATCCCTATTTCTTTAAACTTCTCTCTGAGAGAATCTCTAGATTTGAGTTTATAGATTGCACGAACAGCCCGTTTCTGCAGCACAAAGATAGAACTGATGTCAGTAGCATTTCCCCATAGAAGGATGCCATAAGACATAACACTATGGAAATAACTAAAATAGACCAACCGAGCTGTGTTTATATCAGTTAGGTGTCTAATTTTCCTTACTGCGAATGCTGCAGAACTGAGTCTTTTCGACAATCCAGCTATATGGGGCCCCCATTGCAATTTATGATCCAATGTAACTCCAAGGAAAACTGTTCTTTCAACAAGGTCCAACACTTCGTCGTTGATAAGTACATTGGTTTGCACTTGTTTCACATTTGGCATAGTGAACTTGACACATTTCGTTTTTTTACTATTGAGTACTAAGTTATTAGCGCTGAACCAATGTACTACATCAGAGAGAGCATTATTCACATCGTCAAAGTTAGCTTTTTGCCGGTCTATCTTAAAAATCAGAGAAGTATCATCAGCAAATAATACAATATCGTGTTTATTGCTTACCATGTAAGGTAAATCATTAATATAAGTTAAAAAGAGAAACGGACCAAGAATTGAACCCTGTGGAACACCCATCTCTACTGGGCACCCCGGAGATGTTACGCCATGTATATCGACTTTTTGTATTCTATTACTTAGATATGAAGATATAAGTTTTAGAGCCAGGTCTCTTACACCGTAGTGATCTAACTTCCTGATCAACGTTTCATGGTGCAATGAGTGTTTTTCTATTACAAATATAATATCAATCTAATTTATAAATAAACGGTAATACCGTTATTACAATTCTTCGGCCATCAGTTCAGAATGTTTGCATCTATTTGGCTTGGTAATAACTTAAAAATAACCAATAATCCCAGTAAGTGAAATAAAGGACTCTCATAAAATTTTGTCTATAGGTACGGGTAAAACCGCCGAACAAGGTAAAAATCTCCGCGTCGCCAAATTCATGACGAGAAGCTCAGTAAAGCGGCCCGCGTAATCTTCCATTCAAAGAACTCAGTAGTATATAAATTTAAATATTTTGTGACGACGACGCCGAGTCTAGTTGCTTTTCAATTCATCACACATAAGTCCTGCAGAAAGGCAGAGTGTGCGGCGACAACCAGAGAAATGTTCCCCGTAATATCGCACCCACCCGCGACGCGCGACAAAAAGACAATCGATCACTCTTCCACCTGGGTAGAGGCAATCCGAATGCGTGATACCCGTTAACTACCAACAGATCGATCGCAAACACGGTGGATTATCAACTCTACCGTTCGCGTTTAAGGAGCATTTTATGTTGCTCGACTGCAGCTACAAGCAACATTTTATCCCATTCGTTTTGTCTGTACGCCTTCCCTCCTCAGGTAATGGTTCCTGTGATATTGGCGTAATATTTCTCACAGATAGCGTTTGTTATCAACGTGTTGGAACGCGCTTTTATCTGAGTTTGTATTCAGCAAGAAGTGGAGCAACGTTGGGATGACTCTCTATTGAGTGAGTCTCAATTGACATATCGACACGACTGTGAGGCTTATGACTCAACATATATTGGTGCTTCTATTACTAAAAATACCAAAGCTAGAAATAAAGTTTGGCACTGGCGGGCTTAAGCTAGTGGTGATTCAATAACACATTAATTTATGGTTGATAAATAAATTGTATAAAAATAAATAAATATGCTCCGATACCACGCCATTTCAGAAGGGTCTCCGAAGGGGTAAGCTTTTCACCGAAGATGATAAAGGGCCTACGTGACAGATGGTGTGTTTTTCGCTGTCTCAGGAAGTATACATATGCCTTTGATTTACTTGTCAGATATATGCAGGTTTCCTCGCGATGATTAATTTTCCCGTAATGTTTGTGATGTGAAAACTCTGCATATAAGTTTTTTTAAACTCATTGGCATACCACTGGTATTCAAACTCGTCCCACTGCGTATGGCTCGTTACGGCGGTTAGTAAATATATTTATCTAAATATGAAAATGTACTAAGTATTTTATCAAAATTTGAAGATCTATCATCGCTAAAACAATGTATTTCATAATAATTATAATTTAATATTTATTCACCAATGCGTAGATAATTAAGCAGCATCATTAACACTGGGCGCTATTATGATTCCCACACATTCCTCGAAAATTCGACGCAAAAACGACTGAACCTTTACAATATAAGAAAACGAGTTCTCGAAATAGAACAAAATATTATGGAAATACCCAAATTCGTCTCGAGGGTAGTTAAAACAAAACACGGAGCGAAAAAACATAGAACGTTAGCAATAATTAAAATTACATTATTCTTCGGACATTAGAAACAAGACGTTCGGCGAATTTAGTATTTTGTTCAGCGCCGAACAACGTTACAACAATTAAAATTTACTGGAATTGAGAGAGTTATAAATTGTTGTGAATTGATTTAGGCTGAATTTCCTTTTCGTCGGGAACATTAATCAACCTATTCACTATTCTAAATACACCCACGCGACAGATCTGCACAATGTTACGCCGACATCCTCTCGTCTCGAACTAAACTGAAAGTTTTATTCGATTTTAACTCTTCATTATGAGTTACAGTTTGACTGATAGCCGACGAAATTAATCAATTAGCAACTAATATGTTAATTACAGCTGAAATTCTTACGGACAAGGTGACATACTAAGATGCTTCTACTATTGTACCCCAAGTATAGCTTTCGACACGTTCAAATGTCTTCGCTTGACTTGTGTTGATATTTTTTCGGAGGGTGGGGTGTGGTTGAATGTCAATGATGGCGGACCAACACATTTTGGGCCTCGCTAAAACGCAAGCTCAAGCGACGACGTTTGAACATTTACAAACCTTTTTGATACACATACTGCGGTAGTGCACAAAAAATTACTATTCCGCCATTTTTGATGATCCGCCATATTGGAATTAGAATGACAGGTTAATGTTAACTGATTTAAAATTCAGTTGCAAGGTTGCACTCGGACAAACATACATCCATTTTAAGTTAAATAACAAAAAAAGCTTGTAATGATTCATCGTGGTCTACACCAATTTGTAGAATTTGGAACAAATATGCATCGGTCTAAAGTTGCCGTAATAAAAAATTACGCGTGTTTTCATAGCGCTTCTGGCACTTTATCGGGTTATTTAATGTAACTAAGCGTTTCCTATATCAGTAAGGTGATAATATAATTGCATCCGTCCTTGGCGTGATGTGAAAGGTCACCTGAATAGGGAAACTGGGTCAGATGTGATCCTCAAATCCGAACATGATGCGGCGGTAGTTCATAATTAGTTTCTTCCAACAAACATATGTTTGTATGTAACTATTATAAATATATTTATCTAAACAGATAAAAAATATATTGAATAAAATGGAATCTGTTTGTTATTGCAAATTAACAGCTTTACATTTAATGCTAGGAAAGTATAAAACTTACTGATAAAATCAATTTTGTTTTTTTTTTCTCTATCTGCCTATCTCTGTTTGTTCACGCTAATCTCGGAAACGGCTGGATTGATTTGAACGGGACTTTTTACGAGGTGTAACGTAACTTTTGTAAAAATAATTCAGTTTCCGCAAAATGAAGTCTACGCTGGTGAAACCCCGGGGCACAGCCAGTGTAAAGAACAAATGATCCCTTATATCTTGTTTTCTTTTTTGTGGTTCTCCTTCTGAGAATCCCTCGAAGCCTAGGCGCACTCGGTTGCTAATTGAACATCAATCCGACAACTGGTTTCACCTAGGTAAGTATTTCAAAAAGGTAGAATCAGAAAGAATTGGGTGCACTACTAACTAATAACTATATTCTACATTTCTTATCAACAAGCAAAAGACAACTTATCAGTTCATAGAAATATTGCTTTAGTTTTCAGCTATGTAGTTTCGATTTGCAAATTTTATAAGTCCAATCTTTATTCAACAAGACTAGCTGTACCGCGCGGTTTCACTCGTGTAGATTTAATTTCATGGGTGGCCCACGGAACTCTAAAATTAGTCAAAGTTACTCCTTGTAACCTTAGCTATCTGCCATTGAAAGTCCCGTTAAAAACGGTATAGCCGTTTCGGAGATTAGCCGGAACAAACAGACAGACATACACACAGACAGGCGGGTTGACAGAAATATTCCAAACAGACACTGCAATTTTATTTATCTGCATAGATGTATAGATTAGTTTGATTTGATTTAAAACCGCATAACGTACTCGTAATATAATAAGCACACACGACTGAACAAACTAACAGAGCACATTTAAATATTGTAAGTGAGAATAATCTGATACGTGGTTGCGTATCAATTTCCTCACAGTTGAACTGCCAAACCCTCGCTGTAAATTAATTAAGTTAGCACCCTGATCAGCGACTCGGTATTAATTGTGTTTGTATAGAACCGATTTCAATGTAAGCATTTCATATTACCTTAACGTACCAGATCCGAATTTAGGATTTAACCTTGAGCAAAAGGGACCGAGAGCAGTGACGTGTAACAGGAGGCCTATACCCAACAGTGGGTACTTGTGGGCTGAATATGATGATGACGCGCTACGTTATGTGCGTGCAAGAAACCCATAGAGACGAAACTCAGTGCTGCCTATACGTCGCTGGACGCTCATCGCCGAGATATACCACCCGAAGCACGGTAACACAGTGTTTGTTACTCCTGGCGTAATATGATGATAATGAAAACTTAAATTAATAAAATGATTTTGAAGAGATTATTTTTCATTCATTTGTTAGTCATGCATTAGAGGGGCATTAGAAAATACTTTTTTGAAAAATATTTTTTTAAAGCCCGAGGTCTGCACCTTGATACGGGCCTGTAGCGTACACATCGGTGTAATAGCGAATGTAGTGGTTTATTGATTGCTTGCGGTATCTAATTTAGTGTTATATTTGGGTAGTTATGCGTGATTCAGATTAAAATTAACAATGCATAGTGATTTATATCATAGAGCAAAGATTAATTGTGTGGAAGGTTCACTTATTTGCAATGGTAGTTAAAGACTATCTGCAAGGGTAGTTTTTCTATGAAAATAAGGTTGCCGAAATGTCACTGACATAGGACTTTGAAATATGCTTATCTGTTTCAGGAGTGTTCAAACCCGGTATGCACGTAGGAACATGTAATATAGGTATTTATATATTTATACAGATACATGACATTCTAGTGTCTGTTTGTATTCTAAAATTAACAGCTTTTCATTGGTAATTACAAAAAAACCTATTTTTAAAATTACTCTTTTTTTTGGTTTGATTGATCTGGCTAACCTCTGAAACCACTGAAATGATTTTAACGGGACTTTCACTGCCAGTTATTTGACAAGGAGTAATTTAAATTAAGCTAAAAAATTTAGTTCCGCGAAACGAAGCACATCTGGTATATTCATATAATTATAATTATCTTCAGATACTTAAACCCCCTCATAACTAAGTACCTACTTTACGTTTCTAGTACCGTACACTTCCACTTGATTATCAAATTAGGTACACTTGAATTACTATTAGTCTATCAGCAGTGTCAATTAGCACTCGATAAGGCCTTGGCCTGATTGATGTAACGGGTAGTGAGACCCTTTCGCGCCCTTCATTAGAGACTTCTCAATTGATTTCAGCCCTTGTCGTATAACTATTACTAACGCTTGAATGGATTATTGTGTCAAATAGTAGGTTATCGGCAGACGTGATATTTGAATCGGAAACGGTGATTAAATCAGTGACAAGTTACCTGCAGGCCTAGACAAAGTTACATTCTCTCGCGCTTGCGCTAATAGAAAAGATAAATGTATGGAATTACATAAATCTGTCACGTGACATATGTCATTCCGGTACATTTTGTATCGTTTCTACTAGTGAAGAGTGAGGTTAATGTTAATTTGTCTACAGTTTGTGTATTCCCTTTCATTTTCTACCATAAAATTAAACATTAAAGCTAAGCTAAAAAGTTGTTAATACACGCTGCTTAAACGATCATATTTTGCCCCTAGATAGCGACAGATTGTGAAGAAGAAGGTGATCTCCACTTGGTATCACGACAGCAGTGTGGATAACGAAGCGAGTAGGAGGATATTATGATACGTACTGAGTACGTAAATTACTCCATTTATTTTTCAAGTGTGACGTCATCGCCGAAATAAGCAAAAGTAAAAGCAAGGTCGAAACCCACTGGGCACGTAATATTCGTACCTTAGAATAAAAGTTGTAGAATCGGCCCCTATATAGGTACCCATTGGTCCCCCGGGAGGAGAACAGACATTTATTTATTTATTTTAAGGTATACTCGTCTCCTTGTATAAATGATACGTTTTTTTTATTATGATACGGACATGAAGTCGAATCATCTACCTCTTTAAACTTCTGACGCCCTAGTACTTTTGATGGATCAGGGGACGAGTTGGAACCTCAAAAATATAAGGGGCCAGGGTACAAGGTGCGAGTTTCAGGGGACGATTGGGTCCGGAAAGATCCCGATCACCGAACAAGGACCGTTTAGTGTGATAGTACAATAAAGTTCACGACCGTCACCGCTCAACGGAATACCTAATAAAATCAGTCCATTGCAACTGTTACAAAATCAATTACCAAACGTCTGCAAGGCTTCCTCGCTTTGCTTTGTGCTTGTATTACGTACTTTCAAAGCTATTCAGTTTCAATCACTATTATTGTATCAATACTACATAATTTAAATTCGTAAAAATTGTACAGATGCAATCAATCGTTAGCAGAAACTTTGGTAATTGATTGAAACTTATACTTACCTAATTTAAATAAATTATTGAATGAATTTCATTACATAACAACATGAGTTCTTTAGTCCCAAAACTTTACTGTATCATCGCGAAGTAAATGCAATTACAAAGTAATTTCCTGAGATTTAATCTGGATGGCAACAGAATAACGTAATAAGGGAGAGGTAACAGAGTATTGACACAGTATATATATAAGCTTACCAGGCAGTATGTAAACTAGAACTAATAATTTAAATGCAAACGTTTGCTCCATTGGAGTGTGATTGTTGTTTTCTTTAAGGTTTTTACAATCTACTCCTTAATTTACTGTTAAAAGAATCTAAATTATAATTTAGAAGTTACGAAAATGACGTACCTATACCCGATCTGCTGCGACTCGTCACCCCTTACATTACGCCAGGGTCGCTTACACTCTTGTAGATGCGCGCGACTGTGTGAGCGTGTCATTTCAAACGATTTGTTTGTAGATTCCGTACTGCTGTAGTAAGCTCATATGTATACTGTGGTAATGGTAACAGGCCCTATAGATTCCATCCGTAAAACATGGAAGTGCACTTCATTCAATCTAATATGCGCCCTCTTTCATTCACCCATTAAATGATTCCTCAAGACGTTCGACCTACTTGAAGATACGCTGCCTTTATTGGCAGGGAATTGAAGAATTGTGTCGGCTTGTTAGTGTTGGCTTTTAATTTTATATTTACTGTACTTCCTGCTTTCCCATTCAGTTCTTTATTTCAAAGAGTTTTATTAAAACTCGAGCTTTTTGAATAATTACATGTATCTAGTTTGTCCTTACTCCTTAGAGTTAAATCTCAATTAGCAGTAGCAGGCGATTAGGCAGCTTACTTACTCATTGTGACATATCTACACGTCATTCAGGTCGTAAAATTAAAATTAACCTTTCTTAAATTTGGAATTGCCAGGACACCTTTCCCATTCTTTATATTCAAGTAAATAAATGTAAATATAAAAAAAAAACTGGGGCTAAATATGGCTAACTACGTTTAAAGATTGTTCTGTTGAAAATGATCATATCTCACTTAGCATGGTAAAATACGCAAATATTATTGTTTTAAATAAGGGCTTCGCTTTAGTTTAAATGGCATTCGCATAGTGTCAAAATCTAATGACCCAGACTCACCGGTTTAAATGAACGATTGAATAAAGTAATGTCAAATAGCCAGACAATGATAACACGCGCTTAGCTGATGCAATAAGTAGTATAAGTGTAATAAGCAACACAGAAACCCTATTGTCAATTTCGGTAGCAGGTTATGCGTTCACAAAAGTATCTTCGCAAATCGTTTAGGCTCCTTAGGTATAGGGAACTAACTCTTAATTGGAAAGAACATCAGTAAAGTTTGGGCAAAGAATTGTGAGTTCGCGCCAGTGCGCGTCCTCCAAACAATTTTCATTTCCTGCCCTCTGCGAACATTGTGCGTTAAGTTTTGTCAGGGTAGTTGGCGTTATGTGCGATGTTCTCTAACTTCTCGTCGTACCTTTAACGTTGCTTTTCTGATGTTAACTAGTGGAAAATTGTTTACGTAACTCATTATTACATCACCGTTATATTCTGTTTGTGTATCCTCTTTGTATCCGAATACATGTTTGTCGTTAAATACATTTCAGTTTATTAAAATACTAGCTGTGCCTCGGGGTTTCACCCGCGTAGATTTTCACCCTAATATTTTTGATAAATAAACGTCACGTCACGACGATCCTTGAAACGTCAGCTACCTACCAGTGAAAGTCCCGTTAAAATTCATCCAGCCGTTTCAGAGATTACCCGGAACAAACAGACAGACAGACAGACAGAGAAAAAATTTTAAACTTGGTTTTTTAGTGTCAGTAGCGTGTATACTTTCATATGCATTTAGTTAAAAGCTGTAAATTTGGAATTACAAACAGACACTTCATTTTTATTTATCTGTATAGATGTATAGATGTTTCAACAACTGACCACCGGTTCGGGTAAACTAAACTAAAACTGAGCATTATGTACATTTCATGACATAGTATATGGCTTATTCTGTAGAACCTGGCGGAGAACTTTTAATAACATCGATTCGCATTTCCAAAATAGCATAAGTATTTCGATCAGAGATATTATTTCTAATAATTAAAAAAATATGTTAATTTACCAGCAAATATGTAAAAAAAATGCACTAATAATACTCCCGTGGCTGAGAGGTTTGATAAGTCACTTACATCCTATATATATAGGTTTTTTAAAGCTTTTAAATAGCTATAATGCGAGTAAGTTGTGAAAATAAATAACATATTCGTAGTATTAAACTTTTTAATATATGCTACCACTGCGCCACTATGATCAAAAATATAGTTAGGCTATTTACCGCAGCTGGTGCTTTATACCCCTCGACGAGATAAGATGAGGGTGACCTATATCCTGAAATGTCTTATAAGATTAATGCAGACTTTACCCGAATTCTGCAGATACTTACCTAAAGATACATCCTTATCCATATTAACCATAATTGAAGCATATTTACCCTTATTAGAAAACATTACCTTAGATAGTCCATGGTTTACAAGCTCTATCTGTTTTTGTACGCTGTTCTAAAACGGTTGGACAAAGTTGACTTTTAATTGAGTTTTACAAGATTTAAAGAGTCTGTCTCTCTGCATGGCGCGACGAATAAATTACATGGGCAGTTACGCCCACAATTTTCGCTCAGCGCTCATTACACGTGGCGGCATCTGTAGCTCTGATATTAAAGCCTTATTGTACCATGATCTATCCAGGTAAATGGAACGTTTAAATATATTTTTTCTCCATTTACGACGCGTCACATACTATGAGTTATTCGGACGAGTGGTACGTGATCAATTGGCGACAACCGCCCCTTTGTCAAGGAAACAATAAGGGAATGCCTCCAAATAGATCCCGGGATAACTCACCGCTTCTGTTCGACTCTTCACATTGATCCGTTTGCATTTTTCACCTTCTTACTCTAATCATTAGGTATATTTTTGACTGAAATTCAAGTCTTAACAAAGGTAGCTTGGGAAAAGAAAGCAAATGTAAATAGAGAAGTGTGTGACGAGTATCAGTTTACCAATAAAAGAAGTATAGTTGTAGGTGACTCGTTGGTCTAGTATTGCCAAATGCGACTGCGGATCACAAGGTCCTGGGTTCAATCCCCGGGTGAAGCAAAGTTATTGGTGTTTTCATCTGTAATTTCCGAGTAGCAGCCCGTAGTCTGGGTTAGTGCCCGGTTAATGGTTATAAGCTCGCCCCTTATTACATGGAACTTAAATAAACTATGTAAGTACACATCTGCCTCCTTCGGGGAATACAGGCGTGAGCGAAATGTATGTATGATTTAGGTGACTAGGAGTATTCTTTTACAGCATAGACTTAAGACTCGACAGAAAACCACGCGGGTGAAACCGCGGGGCACTAAATAATATTTATTTAATCTATGATAAAACAAATTCGCTTTCCGCTGTATTTCTGTTCCTACTAGCTGTGCCCCGCGGTTTCACCCGCGTAGATTTAGTTTCATCCTTATTGTCGAGGAACCCTAATATTTTTTATAAATAAAAGTAGCCTAAGTTACTCCTTGAAACGTCAGCTACCTACCAGTGAAAGTCCCGTTAAAATCCATCTAGCCGTTTCAGAGATTACCCGGAACAAACAGACAGACAGACAGACAGAGAAAAATTTTGAAACTTGGGTTTTTTGTGTCAGTAGCGTGTATACTTTCATATGCATTTAGTGAAAAGCTGTAATTTTGGAATTACAAACAGACACTTCAATTTTATTTATCTGTATAGATATATGCTTAGATCTTTAAAACTACGGAACGCATTTTGATGTAGAAATTGGAAAACTGACCATTCTCGATGTTCGGAATGTGATATTGCAAATAAACACATTCCTTTTTAGTACAGATAAACAACTAACCACTAACTATAACTAAAAACCTTAAAAATATATATAATCTGATACCTAAAATATATTATTAAAAGGAGTCCCTGTAGGCAAGGTTTCGAAGATACTCGCAGCATTCCCCCTTTGAATAGCTAGCGTAACACATTTGTTTCGCTTACATTTCAAAAGCTGACTGAATCCTACGATATAGATTAAAATAATGTACCCCATATAAAGGTGTACAAAAAGTATGCGATGATATCTATACATTATACAGATAAATAAAATTGAAGTATCTGTTTGTAATTCCAAAATAACAGCTTTTTACTAAATGCATATGAAAGTATACACGATACTGACACTAAAAAACCAAGTTTTAAATTTTTTCTCTCTCTGTCTGTGACGTCTGTCTGTTTGTTCCGGGTAATCTCTGAAACAGCTGGACGGATTTTAACGGGACTTTCACTGGCAGGTAGCTGATATTTCAAGGAGTAACTTAGGCTACTTTTATTTATCAAAAATATTAGGGTGCCGCGACAATAAGGATGAAACTAAATCTACGCGGGTGAAACCGCGGGGCACAGCTATGTAACATAAGCCACAATAACCATTTTTAATCCATTCCTTTTAACGAGAAATAATGGCACAATGAGATTCAGTCTAAGCGGGTAAAGCAGCAGGGCACAGCTAGTCGACTATATAATATTTAATCTTACCACAGTAATAATAGCATTTTCCTTTTGAATTGCACATTTTATCGTAAGTTGTGACTCAGGGAAGTACCGAATACGCATTGTGCGGTTTCCTGTTACTAATCGGTTAGGAATTTAATTACTCATTTCTCATAACTATGGTTATTATATATTTTTTTCAATATATATGATCATGCCTAGTAGGGTCTCCGAAGGGGTAGTGGTGTTGTAATAGCAACACCTGCTTTTCACGGAAGATAAGTATCAACGTGACGTGAGTCCATGGCCATACGCCTTTGAGTTACTTTTCACACATGCAGGTTTCATGCGAGTGAACATCATAACCTAATTTAATATTCTCCATAAGGAACCCTAAAAACGCATACAGGAGAACGTGACAAGCAATTAAATTGGAAGGAAAATTCAACAAAATTCAAGGCGATTTTAGATTTGAATGGTCTCGCAGGGATTTCGGAGTAAATGCTGGCCACGTTATTAGCCGCACTCTTTAGGGAAATCGATGAACATTTCTATACCATAATGGCTCGTCTCGTGGGGTATAAATATAAAATGAGAAAATTAATCACTGGGCTACAATTCAGTTTTTAATTTTGATACTTAAATATTTAATTCCTTTTTCATTCGCGAAGTTTTTGCTTCCACAGGTATGGTAAGTAACGAACGTAGAACGGATTTGCTATAAGATGCAACGTGGCAGATGGTGAGTCTAACGCCGTCACTATAAATACGTCTTTGAATTACTTCTCAGATATATGCAAGTCCCGTCACGATGTTTTCTTTTACCGTAAAGCACGTGGTGCGAAATAATTGTACACAATATAAGTTTTTTTAGAAAAACTACAGGTCCCACTGGGATTAGAACTTGCCTCGCTTGCGTTGCAGGCGACTGCTCAAACCTCAAAGCCACCACGGCTCAAATCAATATCACAGAAAGAGATTGAGCTACTTTTAAATCAAGGACTATTTGCTCCACATGTTTTTTTAATAATATGTTCATGGTTAGAAATAAAAATAAAATAAAGTCTACAATGGTGTGATTTAAATTAAATTAGGTCAAAACCAAGCAAAAGAAAATGTATCGAAGAGACAGTATATTTCCGCGTGCATGCTAATTGACAGTGTGATTGTTGAGATATGGAGGGCCCTCCGTTTGGGCGCAGGTCGGGCGGGCGGCGCGTGATCAATCGCTTTGACGTGCCGCGGCCCCGCACCCACACACTCACTTCATCATGATTTGCCTTACTTGCCGTTTTCATTCTCAATACTGGCATTTGTTTTTCCAATTTTTATACATTAACGCTTAACATACATATATATGCTCACGCCTGTGTTCCCTGAGGGGTAGGCAGAGGCCACTTTTCACCGAAGATGATTAAGTGCCAGAACAGATGGTGAGTCTATCGCCGTCTCAGGCACTATATACGTCTTTGAAATACTTCTCAGACAACGCTTTACTTATTTTTATATTCTACAAAGGCAAATAAGCATGCGGTCCGCCCGATGTTTGTTACATACAGTAGGTATACAAGTAGTGGAATAGTTGTGTGTAGATTCATGGCATGACAAGTCCATGTTCTTAGGTTAAGGAAAATGAATCGCTATAGTTTATTGACTTGGCTGATATCCATAATTTGTAGGCAAGAACTAAGCCACAAGAACTACTACATGTGAATATACTACATACTTACGTATGTTTTGGTATTGGGCTGGATTCAATTAAATTCGCCGCTTTGTCTTCGATACTTCAAACACAATCTCTTTGAACGAAGAATTACCACGTACGGCAATTAAGCTTTGTAATTAACCAATTAGCCTATGTTTAAAAAAGGTCAGCTTAAATTTAACCCGACTTTCCAATAATAAAGGGTGGCAATCGAATTAAAAGCGTAAGAAGAAATAAAAATACTTCGGCAGTAAGCATTTGCTAAAAGCTCTTAGGTTTTACATAATTAGCTGCCAGTCCAACAAGCGCTTATTCAACAGTTGCCAAGAAAAATCTCAGCTTAATCAGATTAAGGGAAACGTCAGCATTACTCTTCGGAACCTCGATTTGAGGGAATTACACTCCTCGACTTAATAAGAATTACAAAATCGATCGTCGTCGATGGTTTTGTGACCAGACAGACCGTGAGCTCTTATTGCCATGATAAATCGGCAGTGGGACAGTGACATTTAATACACGTCATATATATCTGTCTCTTCTCAAACGATGAGTCGACTAGTATCGCAATTTGTTATTTTTCAACATCATACATACATAATTAAATTATGTTCACGCCTGTATTCCCCGAACGGGTAGGCAGAGGTGTTATAATAACAACCCTCACTTTTCAGCGAAGATGATTAAGGGCCAACGCGATAGATGGTGAGTCTATCGCCGTCTCAGGCACCTAAAACACCTGGTGTGAAATCACTGCACATAAGTTTTTAGAAAAACTTATTGGTACTGGGCCCCGTTGGGATTCAAACTTTTTATCAGATGTGGCAAATTTGTATTCAGTTCGCCTGATAGCTTAGGTAAGCCTGGATAGGCTTATCAATCACGCATTGCCAACCTTATATAATATAATCGAATTACTGTTCCACCACTGTAGGAATTGAAATGATCCCACTATAGCTAGCACACCACTTCCACCCCCAATGAAACACTGGCGACCTTACTCAACCTAAAAACACAAATATAACTCTAAGTTAGCAGTATATGTCACATTCAGGCAGAAGAACCCGTTATGCCCTACCTTTCTGTACGAGAGAACTGGAGTCCTCGAACCAAATGTAGTTCCAATAATGGATTTAACTAAACTTACCCAAGAGTCACGCTAAAACCGAATTAAGTCCGATAAAGTGAAAAGCATAAAATGTTTGTTGGCTCTCCCCCGATTCGTGATTCAGCAACTGAATTCACAAAGTTCAGTGACTCATAAAAAGTACAAAAAGTACTTTAAAAGGTGGTTAAATATTCAATTTTGCTGTTGTTCTAATTTCCTTCCCAAGACCCCTCGGTCCCACGAAAGGCTTGGAAGTTGTTATTGCGCTTACCTTAATACTTATAGATATTCCAAGTTCAGCTTATTTAAACGCGGTCAGTTGTTGGACGGGTTTAGGTGTCGTCACATGTTATGAGCGCTGACCATGTTAGTCGTTTTATGATTTTGTCTCTGCCTACATATATAGCGAGTAGCAAATAAAATACATGTGCAGTTACACCCATTATTTCGCTGAGCGCTCTTAAATCGTGACGGCATCTGTACTCTTCATGCATTTATACAAAGACAAATATACAACAGATACAACATACGTCCGTAAGCTTACTAGTTCCCAGAAAAGTCCCCGTAGTAGTAAGCTTTAAGTGACAAAATGTGTCCATATAAATAGATTTTCTTGCAGGTTCCTTCGCAGTTTTTTTTCACCGTCAAGCTTACTGGTGAAGACATCAAGAACTCATAATCACTGGGCCACCACGGTATTCACTGCATAACCAAATAGTCTAAAACCAAGAGATAAGTAGTAGATTATCGCAATAGTATGTCAAAGGAAATCTATTGCAGCAGGCCTAAGTAATCCAGACAAATAGGCTTTTTATACACAGTATAAATATAGCCTTAACAAGCAGTAAGGAATCAAGGAACAAATCGTTCAAAATTACTTTATCACACAGACGCCCCACAATTAAGAGATTATAAGCAGAATAGCAGTGGCGTCAGTAAGGGGCGTCGTAGCCGATCGCGTATACTACTATTCAAAGCTTCAAAATGTACATTATTTTTACAGTAAATAAAAGAGCAATATTCTTAAATCTTTAAGATTGACAATCCAAGTGCTCAATAAAGCAAAACGTTCTTATTTCTCAAAATAGCTTGTAAAACTTATATTTACACTGTGTCTTATATCAAGTGTGAAGTGCCGAAAACGTCACGTACATACGTCTATCGCATTAGTGTGACCATCGAGTGTCGGGTTCTTGTTCGCAATTTATTTCATTTTACGAGACCAACTCCGATAACTGGGATGGGACGTGACACGACTATATTTACCAACAAGAGTGAACGACGCGATGACTTATGACTTCATATTTCACCCGGTACCTACGCATGTTTTGAGCTCGCGAGAGAGAGGAGTTTATAACGCCGAAGTTTACTTGAGACTTTGCTTGGATGAGGATACTTATTGCAAAAAAGTTCCACAGAACATCGGCTAAGATAAGGTTTAAAAGGAGTTGCATCTCTTTCGGCGATAGGTATTTCAAAAGGGATGCGCATAGTTTTAGTCCGCGTTTGGTCCAATCCAGATTGGACTTGGAAATCCCAATGACACTTTGCCCGACCTAGGGATCAAAGTCAGGACCTCGTGTTGCACAGTAGCTTTTGTGATTACTTAACTAACGAGGCAGGCAGAGTATATATATAGACAGCAATACATTCTATCGTTATAGTAAACGTATTCTAACGTATAGTAATTGGATTGCAAGTGATTGCAATCGGTTTGCTGACACAGAAATCCCATTTGCCTATAATTGACTCGGTCAAGGTCCGTCGTCCCAAGGGACACTTTGAGATAAGCAATGACGTTCCTATCGCTTTTTATGGCACATTCGATATTACGTGAAATAGTTTTTGTTCCCTCGACTGAGACCTCGCATCATTGTGGCTCACAGGGGTGGATTTGAAAGGGATTATAATAATAATACGTATTTTCTTCCTATGACGATATGAAGAATTGTGAATGAATGGGGACGAAACGAAAGAAATATATAAGGATCCTAGAATGTGGAAAATAGTGGTATTTGCCAACTCTTATAGGATATAGGCGAGAGCTTATAATGTATGTATTTTTTTATTACTCTAGGACATTCGCATTCTTGATTATGTGATAGTTTCAATTGATTGTGTAAAATAATTCGTCAAAGCTAAGAACGATCATAGTTGCCCCCCAATTTTGTCATTGGCACAAACTGTCAAAACACGACCTTATACACTTATAAATAAAGTGTGAATCGAACATGTCAATTTCGACAAGTTTGATCCATCCCTGGCGACCCCGCTATTGAATTCCTCAGGGAGTGTTTATGGTGTCGGTACATCGTTGCGTGGTATTAAAGGAAATGGGAAAGTTGTCTTTTTTATACACGTAATGGTGTAATTTTTCCTTCCTGGGGTGGGTGTCGTGTCACCCTTCCTCATTCAAAGTGTCAACACGTCCTCATTACGTATGGTAATGAGAAAACGTACGACATACAAATGCCTAAAGAAAATCCACCTGTATTTATGTTTAGGCCTCAGCAATTTAGTTTCCAATTTAATTTGGAAACCTAAATGGGATCTTAAATTGACAGTAAGGTAAGGTCGGTGCGGTTCTGCTACAAATTAAATGAGAGTTTTAGGTATGTATTAAAGAATTCACTTGGTAGCTTTGTACGTAATTTGTTTTGTAATTAATTAGGAATTCAATTATGATTGGAAATCTTCACGTTTATCAAGGTCTTTGATAGGGTAAGAGTGTTATTACACTTTCTACCGTAACGTGACAGATTTACATGTCCACGTGTTGTGGTCATGAACATTTTTTCTCATGTATGTTGGCCTCAATTGAAACACTCTTGTTGTCATTTAAATATTATTTTTTCTTAAAAAGAACGATCAAGTTCTAAACACTCAAACTACATTCAAATCATAACAGAACTTGTAAAGTTGTGGATGGAAAAATGTATGGGCACAGCATATATATAACCTTACAAATCAGTATGAAATCTAGATATATTCTTTAAATCTTATTTGAAAGAAATATTTAGATTTGCAATACGTTTGCTCTATTGTGCGTTAGGATCGGTCACTCATAATTTTTTTTATTTATTTATTGTCAAAGTAATGTTGATTAAAAGTATATTACATCAGTAAAAAACTTATATGAAATAAGCGTTCGGCCACGATGTGACAACCCTTACTGACATCACGCATAGGCCGTATCTCGTAGCTAAGCGTATCTGTGTGAGTTTGTTCGAACGATTTGTTCCTAAATTCCGTACTGCTTATAGTACGCTTATATTTATTATGTATGGGCTACAGTCAAATTACAAACCGTTTCCAGTTAAAAACATATATTGTGAATTTATTCATTTTATTTATTTTGAACTAAAATATAAAAAATATTTCGAAACAGGATTGAATAAATCATACACAATCAAGCCAGGATTGTATATAGGTCGAGACCTAGATAGTTTGGTTAGAAGACACAGAGTGTTAATGGGAAAATTGACCTAGTGGCCAATGTCGTAAGGAATAGGGGTTATTTTATGACCAACCTACTGTGATGAATCACAGGCTTCGTATGTGGACGGCTGAATGTATTAAGGGTCGAGCTTCGGATGTGGTAATTATTCCGGCAAATAAAAGGTCGAGCCTAAAGTAAACCACAAATATATAGGATTTAGGCGCCGGCTTGATTTTATTAGATCAGAAATAAAACTAGATAAACTTCCTTATACATAGTTTCATGTGTTGGTCGTAAAAATGTGTCTTGTAGATGTTCTAATTCAAGCATTAAGGTACACATCATATTTCAATAATTGGTATTTGAATAGGAAATAATGCCAATTATCATATCCAATTATAGATTATTTAGTATTGAACAGCATGTAGATACTTGCTTCTCTAAGGTTAAGCGTACACACATGCGCACAACAATAATGTCAATAGAGTGTATAATGTAGCTGTCAATGTGAGGTAGCGTGTGTGAGGGTAGCCTTATACTATTCATCTTCTACTTATTATACTATTTATATTCTTTATACTAATTAAATTTTCTTTGAAAATAATGCTCGTCGTGTGATATAACTGCACTTAAGTTTAAGTACTAGAAAAACTCATTGGTGCAGACTGTAAGATTGGAACTTTATCTTGCGTCCAGACGATTATTAAAACTAGGCTACCAAGGATCTCATACATGCAGAGATGTACTTACAGAACATCCACATTTAGCCAGTTATGTTTAGTAAGTCCCATTTAATAGAGAACGAGCCTATTTCCACTAACTGAGTAATAATTCAGACACATGAAAACCCCAATATGACTAGACATGCGACCACTAGACCAACGAGGCAGTCTGTAAATATCACCTTTTTACCCCTTCAAATATGATTAAGTATGTTAAAGCCAGTGACGTAAGCCCACACGTTAATTCTTCATCATGCTAAAACAACGGTTCGCGAGATCGACGCGATGCCACTCTTTGAACCCCTTAGTCGGCCCTTCACTCAGCGAGTTCATTATAAATTCAAAGGCTGTTTAGTCATTATCACGAACACCTGTTGTCGGTTTCGTTAAATAACGCTACTCTTTCACGGGAGCTGCGGTGTGTACGCTTCGTTAATTTTCTGACGGAAAATATACATAACCTTACTTTGTTGGAACGATATATTATGTTGGCGACATGTTTGATAGACATAGGCCCAGATGTTGGCTATAATACCAATTAGCCACTCATCACCAGCTATAAGCGCTACACCTGAATTCTGTGTGTCCAGAAACTACATTTGATAGAACTATCTACCTCGTTGGTCTAGTGGTCGTAAAGTGCTGCTGCGGAGCATGAGGGTTCAATTCCTGTGTCGGGCAAAGTGTTTTGGGTTTTTCCGGAGTCTGGATCAGTGCCCGGTTAATGGCAAGAGGTTTGCCCCCTGTTACATGGAACTTTAAATAAAACTGGTGAAATGTGGGTGTACATAAATACACCTCTGCCTACCCCTTCGAGGAATCCAGTATATTTCGAGATATATGTTACATTCATGACGTGTATGATCTATTAGCATTTTGAGCATTTTGAAAAAAATATCATTTTCATATTTCCAACGAATGACAACTAGAATTATTAGAAGGCAAATTTTACAGAAATAGCAATAAAATATTACTTAGGATAGCTTCATAAATAACTTATAAAGGCGATTACTTCGCGTCTGACTTGTTTTATTTATACCTACTTCAAAGAGGGAATAAATGTATGATTCGAAAATAAAATAGCAATTACTGGCCAACCTATTTCAAATCCTCAGGAGAGAAGACCACGGTGTTTTTGTATTGCAATGTAACTTCTAAAGGGGGAGATAGGGGTACCTGCTATCATGTTATTGTGTGTGTTATTTATACCTGTTATCAAATTAGATTTTGTACAATATAAAACTATTGTTTGAGATCATTATCATGATCACATGATTTATATTAATTCGATGAAATGTACATGATGCCTGGCCGGGTTTCTTGCCGGTTCTTATCAGAAGGCTAGTTTCCGAACCGGTGGTAAATTCTCGACGTTCATAAGTGCCTTACCAGGGCCTAAACTGAATAAATATTTTTTAATTTTCATTTTTATTTTTTGCCTCACTTCTTACTGAAGGTTTACATTATTTGGTAATCAATCTGTTTAAGTTAAGCAGGCCCAATTCAGGCCAGTATTTGTACAGGCGACGTCGGCACTTAATCATCTTCGGTGAAAAGTGGGTATCGTTATTACAACATCTCTGCCTACCCCGTCGGGGACTACAGGCGTGAGCATATGTATGAACATAATGATAAGGCCAGGGAGATCATAATAACGATATCCTCGAACCTATTTTAAATCGGTAATGTGACATGTATCAATGTATAAAAAATACATTGACGTACCTCCATGCAAAGACATATCGTTCTGGACACGGGCATCGAACTCAAACCCCATCTCGAGGTCGCCTTCTCATTTAGTGTATTCCCAGTAGCTCGTACTGGTACGTAACATGTACGACATTTCCTCATTCAAAGAGATTCGAGTGGGCGCGCTGTGCAAAGATCAACATGAATTTTTCATACTTGCACGTTCCCCATGGCACACGTACCAAGCTTGTTAATTTTTTCTGCGTCTTGTTTATGTTCGCGATATATATACTCTGAAGTAATGTGACTGTTAACATATTGTCAGTAATTTGTTAAAAGTCAAATTTATTTACATCCGTTCATTTATATATTATACTAGCTGTGGCCTGCGGTTTCACCCGCGTAGATTTAGTTTCATGCTTAATTTAGCGGCACCCTAATATTGTTTTTATAAATAAATTATCCAAACTTTCGTCCTCTTTTTTATCGCCTTGGGGGTAGAATTAATCAAAATCCTTTCTTAGCGGATGCCTACGTCATTACATCTACCTGCATGCCAAATTTCAGCCCGATCCGTCCAGTGGTTTGGGCTGTGTGTTGATAGATCACTATGTCAGTCAGTCACCTTTGAGTTATATATATTTATATCCGAAGTTATCGATACATATATGCAGATAAATACAATTGAAGTGCCTGTTTGTAATCACAAATTTACAGATTTTCACTTAAGGCATAATATGAAAGTATACCGTAATAAAAGAAAAAAATATATAAAAAAATATCTGTCTGTCTGTTTGTTCCACCTAATATTTTAAACGGCCGGATTTTACAAGGAGTGACATTTTTAGGTTACTTTTATTTATAAAAACATTGTTCCGCTAAATCAATAACCTAACATACCATTCATAAAGATACAACGCAAGTGAAACTGCGAGGCACAGCTAGCAGATACATAGACACAGCCGTATCATATGCTAAATCTATTTAGAAACTATGTTTTGTACTCATTCGTTTAAAACACGTATATGATACACACATTTGTGATGCAGAAACCTTCATACGTCTGAGAAGAATTTAACAGCGTATGTGAAGTTGAACCGGAGAGTCGCAATCTTTGAGGCCAAGGCCAACGGCATGAATAAAGACAATAAAACTGAATGCAGGTGCTTAAAGGCTGCAGTAACCGTTTATCATCGTGACTGTACTCTTGTTTACTTCTTTGGCAAGGACTTTTTTAAATAATATCTTTAGTTTAGTACTTAAATCATTCTTGCAGCTCTTGTCAATAGAACGCATACGTTTTTTTCGTAATTGTAAAAAAATACCTTTTTGATTTAACTATAGATACTTCCTTAGCATAATCGGAGCGTATAAACTTTATTACTAAACTAGCTTATCATATACAAACTTTCAACCCCCATTTCATCCTCTTAGAGATGAAATTCAATAAAGGGTTTATTCTTGGTGTATATCAATGCCAAAAACAAACCTTCCAAATTTCATATCTCTAGGACTTGACGCATTCAGACAGGACTTCGAAATTTGTATGCATAGATGTAAGTTCTTCCATCTTTATATTACTTAAAACTCCCTTGGTCACGGCATCACGCGTAAATGACTGGATGGATTTTAACGAGACTTTCACTAGCTAAATATAGCTGATGTTTCAAGGAATGTTTTAGGCTAATTTAATTTAGAAAACATAGGGTTACGCCACTACGCAGGTGAAACCGCGGGGCACAGCTAGTACTTATAGATATCCTTATCATTCTTGTTTGTATTACATTAAACTTTTCCCTCCAGGCGTCAATGTTCATAAGTAGCAATTCGAAATGAGAATGGCTGATTTTTTCATATGAAACTCATGTATTACGTACATAATGCTGCCGTGTGCGGCTGGAGATCTGGAATGGGCGAATTAAACGCACACCACGATATTACACCAAGGAGGTAAGCAATTTTTAAAGGAATTTGAACTTTATGCCGAAGGATAAAAAATAATTTTATAGCCTCTAAAACTTTACGGATACGATGCAATGTAGCGGTACATTTTTAAACACTAGATGATATGTTTTTGTGCGCTGAAGGTTATACAATTTTCTATTAGGACGCTTTATGGATACGCCACAAATTCTGTACTTAGGCCAAAGAAGTTGACGTCTGTAAGTAGAGGAAATTTATCATAAGAAGGCTTATTAAAAGTTTAAGCTACTTGAGACGGCATTAGATCTGACTGACTGACTGATTGACTCATATATCATCGCACGTTGGTCCTAGAGACAAGAAATTTTGAGGGTGTGTTTGGAGGAGTAGTTATACACTAAGGGTTTTCAAAAAAATTACATCCAAGGGGATTAAATGGGGGTTGAAAGGTGTTTGTGAAATTTTAGGTACTATCAAAATAACTAGTATTGTATAAAATCACTAGCTGTGTCCCGCGGTTTCACCCGCGTAGGTTTAGTTTCATCCTTATTGTCGCGGACCCTAATATTTTTAATAAATAAAAGTAAACTAAGTTACTCCTTGATATATCAGCTACCTGCCAGTGAAAGTCCCGTTAAAATTGGTGCAGCCGTTTCAGAGATTACCCGGAACAAACAGACAGACAGACAGACAGAGAAAAATTTTAAGACTAGGTTTTTTAGTGTCAGGAGTGTCTATACTTTCATATGCATTTAGTGAAAAGCCGTTAATTTGGAATTACAAACATAGATTATTTTTCCCCTGAAAAATGTATTAGAAATATTGGTGAAACAACTTTTGAAATCAAGTGAAGTAACTTTAATCTATCAAGTAATTTTTGAAATTAAATCTGTCCTTATTTTTTATTTTATTTAACTTGTATATTTATTACTATTGAAGTTTTTTTATTGATTCAAAATGTAACTCGTTTAACAATTAGTCTATGTGATATTAGACCACTGTAACTTAGAATTTAAAAAAAAAAAATCTTGTTATTTTAGTCACTCAATTTCAAACAAAAATACAAGAGTTTACCTGTATAATATTGATGTACTACTAAGTTATTTCTTTATTATTTTTCAGTCAAGTTATTAGCGTACTCTGAATTGGACGGTGTTCTGAAAACATTTATTACGTAATGTCGGGCACACGTAATGCGGTTTCATATTATTATGTAGAGCCGCTTGCATTTTATCAAGCACTCGAACGAACGTGAGCCTATATAATTAAGTATTCGAATAACGTACCACATAAAATATACGCACGTTGGAATTATTTTATGTGAGTATGACAGGTTCTGGCTGTTATTATGTAATAGAAACCTTACTAGCATACGTAAAGGTGAAGTTTTCAGTGTAAATATAAAAATATTGGTTTTAATGATACGAATTGTGCACACATATGCTCACGCCTGTATTCCCGAAGTGGTAGGGAGAGGCGTTGTAATAACAGACAACACCCACTTTTCACCGAAGATGGTTAAGTGCCAACGTGACAAAAGGTGAGTCTAGCGCCGTCTCAGCCACTATACATTCTTTGATATACTTTTTCGACAAATAAGTTGTTTATAAAAATAGTCTGTATTTGAATGCATAAAATGTATTTATAAGTCCAATATATTGTACTGCGTGATGTCGTAAAGGCACCGTGGATAATAAATACAAAAAATTACAATCACCAAAAATATGAAATAAAATTCAAAGAAATATAAAGTTTTCAAGTTTCCAACTGGTTCGGATTTCTTTTTTTAAAAGTGTTAGGTAAATTTTCAAAATGAACATTACATGAGAGCTGAATAAAAAAGGTGTAAAATAAAAACTGTAGCGAAGTGCGAAGAGGTCCGACGGCACTCATTACTTGTTAGTGCGCCTATAAATAACGGCGCCGACGGTTCGCTACTAACAAGCGGGCATTTTTCATATACGCGTACATCGAGCGCGTAAACATTACAACATAACGGTCTAGGGTTTATGAAACAGACGGTTTTGTTACATTGGATGCTGTTAGTACATAACAAAGCACTACTATCTAATAAAGGTCTGGAGTTGATCTCAACGAATTACAGCACGTAGCGTAAGGTGCGATTAGAACTTTACACTTCAAGTAAGAAGGCCCTGAGTAGGTGTACTTTACAAAAACTCTCTGAAAAGAGTGGAAAAATATATAAATAAATATAAACTGCCTTCGAGAAGAGAAAAAATAAATCACATAATGTGATATAAATTTGGTACTTACTTACTTTTGCAGTTGGTGCCAAATTTGGTATCAAACACTAATGTAATATCACATAATTTCATATTCTCTTTTTGAAGGCGGTTTATTTCTAAAGAAGGATAATAATGACTGACTGAATGAGAGGAAGACATAGTGATCGATATCTTCTGCTGGCTGTACAGGCTGTACAGTGGAAGTAGAAATAGCAGATTCCCAGTAAATTATACCTACATTGCTACTTAAGCTTGAACGTAGTCAAGGGAAGAATATGAGGAGACATATTGCACTAAAGAGCTTAGTACCTAAATACATTTTAGATACCGCAACGTACACAAGTTTTGCAATTTACTATCTAAAACGAGACCACGTAAATTGTATTGAAGATCAAAGTGAATATATACGAGGTACAAAATACCGTGACCAATTTTCTATTGAAACTTAAAGGGAATTTTATAATAAGCTCCCTCGCGTCTCGTGTTGTATGTTAGAATCTTGAAACCGCTAGTAATATGAAAAGAAAATGGCTGCAGGTGCTGTCTTTTTCATTTTGGTATCTGATGTTTAATACCACTAACGTGACTAATTTTACGGTATATGGACAAAGGGCGTGGTGCAGGCTGCGAGGGGTACATATAAACTCCCTAGTTGAGAAAAAAACCTACGAGGGTTTCGAGTTTTTCAGTTACATAGGGAACCTACTCGCTTTCTCGGAAAAATTAAGCTCTGGCCGAAAGTTCGGAAAGTTCCTACCACTGTTCTTATTTCATCCGAACGTGGTCCTAGAAAATTATTTGACGTGAATATATTCTAAAGCTACTGTACTTAAATAATGAACCGAACTAAAACTTGAGTTTAATAAAAAACAAAGCGATACTGAAACTACGTTATGGGCTATCTAAGCCTGAAAGAATTTTGCGAATAAGACCAGTAGTTCTTGAGATAAGCGCGTTCAAGCAAACAAACAAACTCTTCAGCTTTATATATTAGTATAGATATTATAATGGATGCACAAGGTAGAACGTGCTCACTGAAAAAACATTTTTTATTTTCACATGTCATAAAGAACCGCCCATAGTGAATTTATGGCACACTACAGATCTGGGCGTGTTGTGTATACTTAATCATAGGCTTGGTTTACCGCGGTTATGAATTTAGCGTGCTCCGAACTATCGCGGTCGGAGGTCTTTGAGATGACGGATAAATTGATATAGAGAGAATCTAGTCTCTTACAACCATGTAGACGTTACTCGATGAGAAATAGTCTTGTGTTTTACCGTCTAGGTTCTATTTTATGAGGGTTGTCAGCCTTTCTGACTATTTCCACCCATTTATAAATCCACATCAGTGCATCAAGTATGGGTTTTGACTGGTTCGAATGATGTCCCCTCCATCTTGAGCTTTTTTTATGGAGACAAATTTTCTACACGTCGCTAGGGGTGCAACGTAAAAACATGCTAAAATTAATAAGCCTAGACAAAGTAACATTCTCTCGCGCTTGTGCTAGTAAAAACGATAAAAGTATGGATATGACATAAATCAGTCACGTGACATATGTCATTCTGTCCATTTTATATCGTTTCTATTAGCGAAGCGTGAGCATAATGTTGTATTTGTCTAGAGGCCCAGTACTAGGGGCACAGAATCAAAATAGAACTTCACTAATCCTTGGATTATCTACATTTAATCGCAAATTAAATAAACAAGTAAATATCTTGAAGGAAAAAATACATCGATCCAAAGCTGCGTGAAAAAAGGGGCAAACCAACAAACACAATTTCCCATTTATCCTCTAACGACCATGTTACGAGTAATATCAACCCTGCTACAATCCTGATATAAACCGATACTCACTCGTAGCCCCAAATATGATAGTAGTCAAAAGTCGACTTCCTACTTTCGTCGAGAATCGTCGCACACATTCGTCAATAGTCACGCACATGTGGAAATCTCAGAATCTGGATTGTGGTCAGTTGGAGTTTCCAGTGATTTTTCACGTACAGCGCACATTTCAAAAGGAAAATAAAAAAATATACTTATGTTCTACATAACGTTATGATTTTCCACTGAACAGGGGCGAAGATTGGCTTATACCATTTAAATGTATGAGTTAAATTCAACCAAGGTTCATACGGATAACATACAAATTAGCCCGACTGGGTAATTCCAGTAGTAAAATTACCGAATTTTGAGAAGTTTGTGAGTGCGCATGTCTTGTATGTAATGTTGCGTAAGCATTAGACTGAGTTTATGCATGTATGTATATATATGTGGTGCGAGCGCACCTATACAAAATGTGTTGAAACTTTTTTGGAGGAAAGTTGTGGTTGAATGACAAAATGGCGGACTAACACATTTATAGCCACGTTAAGACGCGTCAAGCGACGACATTAAAACATTTACAAACTTATATGTGCAGTGATATCACACCACGTGCTTTACGGTGAAGAAAAAGATCGTGAGGAAACTTGCATATGTCTGAGAAATAATTCAAAGACGTATGTGCCTGAGATGGCTGGATGGACTTACCATCTGTCACGTTGGCACTTAATCATATTCGGTGAAATGTGGGTGTTGAAAATTACAACACCACCTACCCCTTCGGGGAATACAGGCGTGAGCATATGTATGTATGTAAACTAATAGATTAAGAGTCCTTAAGTTCTTCGGGCACACAGCAAGACGTGATCCAGACAGTCTAGAAAGGCTGATGATCACGGGACGACTCGAAGGCAAGAGGAGCAGGGGTCGTTCGCCAACACGATGGACGGATGCGACCCAGGCTGCAACGAGGACCACAGTTCAAGCTACCATCCAGATGGCACAAAATAGAGAGGCATGGAAGGCAATGTTGGTGCAGACGTCGCGCCATGATCACGTCCCTCAGTCATGAGGTTACGACTTAAAAGAAAGAAGAAACTAATACAAGAAGTACTGCTGCCGCTAATTTATGGAAGTCGATCTTCGGTAAGCTTTTATTTTGTGGTCCTTAGGGAGTAATCTCCAGCAGGATTATACATGCGATATTGTCAGCAACTAAACCGATTACATCATACTCGACTATTGTGCGGGCTGTTAGCTACGGTCCCACTAACTACCAACGTTATATATACTGGTTATATTACCGATAGAGAGCTATCGGTTTGTTTGGTAAAGTTATTGCAGTCTTTGAGGAAGGAAAACATTGTGATATTGTCGACAACACAATGATTACGATGATTTGAGGAGAATTTTGATTACGTATGCGAAAATAAAGGGGTACTCGAGAATGGGCATGATACATACTATTTGATACTAGCTGTGTGTGCTAACCCCGCGGTTTCACCCTAGATAGATTTCGTTCCATGCTTCATGTCGCGGAACTCAAATATTTTTAATAAATAAAAGTAGCCTAAGTTACTCCTTGAAACATAAGCTACCTGCCAGTGAAAGTCCCGTTAAAATCGGTCCAACCGTTTCAGAGATTACCCGGAACAAACAGACAGACAGACAGACAGACAGACAGACAGACGGACAGACAGATAGACAGAGATAAATTTCAAAACTTGGTTTTTCAGTGTCAGTAGCGTGTATACTTTCATATGCATTTAGTGATAAGCTGTAATTTTGGAATTACAAACAGACACTCCAATTTTATTTATCTGTATAGATGACACTATAGTGTGCTATAGTAAAACTTAAGGAGAAGGGACTTTATTCCTCGTGAAACAGTCAAGATTTAAAAAAGCACGAACAAAAATAGATCACGCAAAATGAAAAACTTCTGCATCGTTCTAATTTTGAATTTAAACATGCAAACATTTCAAATGAATTCTGTGAATTCCAAAAAAGAACCATTCTAATTTCGATTCAATCATTTTTATTTTTGAACATATCCATAACATGAATGTATGAAATTAGATACGCAAGTAATGATTTATATGAACCGCTATGCTGTCTCGACGTTTACTTCTCTGAAGAATCATTATAGAAGAAAGTTATAAATAAAGCATCAAGGGGCCTACCATGATCGGTTTAAGCATAACGTATTAAGAACTTCTGAGATCTGACGTCATATTATTATAATTAAACGTCACCGTAAAATTAAATGTCAAAACTGCTACAAAATTCTCAAACTGCTAAAACGACCATAGTTGGCCCCTAGGTTACGAATCATAACCACACTCCAAGAGACTAGGTAGTAATTACTGCACTAACAGAAAAAATCACCTGTCACTAAAGCCTAATCGAGGCAATGTCAGATTAGACTTCTTTGAAAAGGGTAGATATGTCACTATCGTTCCGAAATTGGGCGTTAAAGTTCAGAACTTCTAGCCTTTGTGCTCAGTTGCTCGTAAGTTTTCATACTATGTACTTATTTGACAAGTGACGAAATGCGTACGAAAAATTTTTTGTCCGTTTTGCAAATACGCATACCTACCGTTTATTTATCTTTGAAAGAAGATACAAACATGCCTTTATATTCTTTAAAGTTTTTTACATTTTTCGTACGTTTTTTTTGTGCACGGTAAACGCTATATTGCCGAATATATTTATGGGTTTGGATCACCCTTATTACTTAGGTGTATGGAAAACAGATGTTGCCCGATTTTCAGACCTAAGCGTTTTGCACACAAAATTTCATACAAATCGGGCCAGCCGTTTCGGAAGAGGAGAAACTCCGCGACCTGAGAATTTTATATATAAGAAGGTATTATGCAGATTGATAACGATACATATCTAATGACCTTTAAGCCCGTAAACGTATAAACCGTTGCACGCTCACTTAAGTTTCTATCACCTACGAAGCTGTGTAAATTAGTAAGTACGTTACTGTTTAATAAGTGATATTCATTAATTTAGAATTAAAAAGTAACCTCCATTTTCAGTTTAATTTCAATAATGAAATATTCAAATGAAAGCACTTACTCAATTAGAGCGTTCAAATGAATTTTAATTAAAACCAAAATGATTGTTAGGATTTTATTTGGATGAGAGTTGGGACTGTATTAATTATAGCTGTTTATATATTTCAATATCGAACCATTCTAATGAAACCGATGTTTAATTAAAGTTTCTGCCATTGTTTATAAGGTTACTGAGTGCAACATGATCGGCTGTTTTCAACTACTTCGGGTTCTCGAAGAGAATCGAATTATCACTTAATACTGATTTTAATATACATTTCGAACTAGCTGTGCCCCGCTGTTTCACCCGCGTAGATTTCAGCCTTATTTTCGCGGAAAACTAATATTTTTAATAAATAAAAGTAGCCTAAGTTACTCCTTGATACATCAGCTACCTGCCAGTGAAAGTCCCGTTAAAACCGGTCCAGCCGTTTCAGAGATTACCCGGAACAAACAGACAAACAGACAGACAGACAGAGAAAAAAAATATTGCTTACAAGTATTCTACTTACCAGCCATAGATAATACATTCATACATATCCTCACGCCTGTATTCCCCGAAGGGGTAGGCTGAGGTATTGTAATAACAACACACACTTTGAAGATGATTAAGTGCCAACGTGAGAAAGTGACTCTATCGGCGACAGGCACTATACATAAGTCTCTGAATTACTTTTCAGACATATGCAGGCTTCTTCATGATGTTTTTCTTCAGCGTAAAACACGCGGTAGCCAGTAAGTCATGAAGAGTGCCTTATTTTATGTAATAAATGCGAATGTGCATTATTTTAGTGCATCGTTGGTCTAGTGGTGGTCTATTCCGGTTACCAGGGGTGCTATTCACTGGAGTTTCTCAGCGTCGAACTCGATTACGCGCGTTGGTTTTATCATAGGAAATTGATACACAATAAAGTCATAAAGGATAAGGTTCAATTTCGTACCTTTAATGTCGACACTCGACGACGAGTGTGACGCTGAGAAACCTTAGTGAATAACGCGGCAGGTCCTGCAGGTTCGCCTGTTACTGTCTAACTGGTTAAAAAAAAACTTTCAACCCCCATTTAACGCCTTGCTTGGAATATCGGAAAACCGTTTCTTATATTATGCCTGCACCCTAAAATCAGCGGTTAAATAAGTCCCTCAGTGAGGCATACAAAAATATATTTATTTCTCAAAATTGTTAATACCGAATCGGCGTTTGAATCGTGGGATGTGAATGATTAAGGTACATTCAGTTCATCTTAATTTATTTTATCTAGCAATCGCTTATTACAGGCGAATGAAAAAGTGTTTGCGCGTGGGTGTAGGCTGTGATCGTTTGGAAGCTTGCGACGTCATCCGCCCACGTGCGTTAATGTTGAATGAATGTTGGGAGTTTTGCGGTACAAGTCCCTTACCTTTTCGATTTCAGACCATTACGTTGGCAAAAGAGCTCTCTAAATGTATTTATAAAATTTATTTCAGCTTTCTAGGTTCAATAATCGAACTCGAAGGTGAAAAAGTTAAGAGGACTCTGATCCACCGTTATCCACGTTCAAATTTTATAAGGGTTTGAAGCAAGAGGTTTTTCTTTAATTTTTACCAAGCATTCCAGAGACCTTGGAATCTTAGGAAGTTTATATGGAAATGCTTGAAAACAACCGAAGATGATTAAGTGCCAACGTGATATATGGTGAGTCTATCGACGTCTCAGGCACTATACATACGTATTTGAATTACTCTTCAGACATATGCAGGTTTCCCCACGAAGTTTTTTAGAAAAACTCAATGGTACAGTCCGCGCTGGATTCGAACTTGCGTTGCTTGCGTAGCAGGCGACTGCTCAAACCCCGGCTCACCAACTGGCACGTTGGCACTTAATTAACTTCGGTGAGAAGTGGGTGTTGTGATTACAACTGCAGCTCTGCGTACCCCTTCGGGGAATACAGGTGTGAGCATATGAATGTTCTAGGTCAGTCAGGTCTAAACCAATCTGACAAAATGTGGTGGCATTATAAACACACCTTTGTCTGCCTACCTCTTCAAGGATTTCAGACGCGAGCATATATACATAGATATGTATGACGTATGTATGTATGTAACTGAGCTTAATATTTTAAGATTATGACGTCAATCTAATGAGATAAAAGAAAAAGGCTGATGTAAAAGAGAGATCATATTAGTACGGTCTTACAAATATTAAACAATTCTCTACATATTCTTTATACCGTGTATTCATAAAGATATCACAGTGAATGATAAAGCCATATTATTTTACTTAATTTGAATGTATGTTTTTCTTTTTGCGAGATAAATTGAGTAATGGTACCGCATACAAGTCGTGATGAGATTTATTGCGTATTCTTTTGGACCCCTCGGAGTGAAAATAATTTATGTGTATTGTTGGTAATACGTGTCAAAATACAAAGGCTAAGACTTGTTGCTATATTAAAACAGTTGTTGATATCAATCTATATCCATACAGATAAATAAAATTGAAGTGTCTGTTTGTAACTGAAAAATAACAGTTTTTCACTAAATGCATATGAAAGTATATACGGTACTGATATAGAAAGAGCAATTTTTAATTTTTTTCTCTGTCTGTCTGTCCGTCTGTCTGTCTGTCTGTCTGTTTGTTCCGGGTAATCTCCGAAACGGCTGGACGGATTTTAACGGGACTTTCACTGACGGATAGCTAATGTTACAAGGAGTAACTTAGGCTACTTAAATTTTTTTAAAACATCCTCGGGCAACCATAAAATTAAAATCTACGCGGGTGAAACCGCGGGGCACAGCTAGTTGGTAATACGTGTCAAAATACAAAGGCTAAGACTTGTTGCTATATTAAAACAGTTGTTGATATCAATATATCATAAGAATGTAAAAGTTTTATTTGAGTTTGAAAAATTCTTTGGCTCATTTTGACCGTCGTAGTATCTCTGTTGCATACTGCCTTTTGGATGTTGTACCAGTAGGCTTACACAAACTAACATTCTCTCGCGCTTGCGCTAATAGAAACGATACAAAATGTATAGAAATGACATAAATCAGTCACGTGACATGCATTTTGTATCGTTTCTATTGGCGAATCGTGACGCGCGAAGGATAATTTTACTTTGACTATAGGCCCAGTCCTGTATTTATTTAGGAGCCGTCAAAACAGCGTTATCTCTCTCATACATGCTGTATTCATAACCATCCACAATAAACGCTCTACAAAGTTGTAATCAGCTGACTGTCTCTTCCCAGAGCATGAAGTGCAATATTTCTCGCCAGGATGTAATATCGTTTGCAACTACTGCAACTGCCAGAAGTCTGATAGCGGGTTTAATTCAATGACCTGATTCACCCTGAAAAGGGTCTGTGAAGGTCAATGTTAGTCACTTCGTATTTAATAATACGACAACCAGTTACACCGGATTGGATGGGTATGGACATAGGATGTCGACCCCAACAATGTATATGACAAGGGCAAAAAAATTTTGTTTTCTTTTTTATAAAACACAGGTGGCAAAGGGAGCCAACTATGATCGCTTAAGCAACGCCTATTGACTTACTTAAAATAATAAAAATAAACGATTAACTTAAATCTAGTACCATAAAAAGGAAATAAAATTATAAATAAAACAGAATTTAAAATTTGTGTCTGCGGGAATGGGGCCCAGTAAGCTGGCTGTGTTACCTCGCCGGATTGATTTCCTGATTGATAAATTTATCCTCTGATCTAGGGAAGAACCAGCTCGACAGTCACAAGAGACGTCAACCAGGCGTCAACCTTATAAACGACCTGAGGGAGAAAGTGAACTGGTATAAAACTGTACTGTACACTGTACCGAAATAAAAATTAAATGTAAAATCTATTCATCAGACTACAAAGAGACGGCTCTTGAGTCCCAATCAAATATTATTAACCTCAAATTTGATCTGAAGCGAATTAATGTCCCGAAGGCATATTAGTGAAAATAGATAAGGTTTTAATTAAGTATCATGAGCTATGTCGTGCCACCTTAACGGGAGATCTCCTGTTCGAAATTATATACGGAGGTATAATCCCCAGTCGGCCAGCATCGGTGGAGACCTTACAGCAGATCTCAGCCAAATAATGCCACCTTTGAGTAGTATTGTGTTCCTGCGTAGTAGGAGTGTAGTTGTTGTACCAGCAATAGTTGTCATTATGCTATCACAGGGATTTCATTGTTCATAAGGTAGATAACGCGCGAGTGACTCTTGGTTTTTCAAGCATTCATAGGCTGCAGTAGCCGCTTACCGTCAGGAGGACTGGAAATTTGTTTGTATTTGTAACGAATTGGCTCGAAAAGTACTGAACCGATTTTAAAATTTCTTTCACCATTTGAAAGCTACATTATCACTGATTAATATAGGCTATAATTTATCTCTGTACTCCTGCGGGAAACCGCGTGACACCCGCTAGCAGTATATAACAAAAAAACATTGTTTACAAAGTCAATACGAAAATCAGCTCTATTGTATAAGTGTTAAGTACAAGCACCTAATATATTCACCACATCCAGGTGTAAGTATAAATCACCAGTAGATCGGCGCGTATGCATATTTATTGCTATTTCCTGCGTATTCCCAAATTCCCACATCCATGAATAGAGAAATCGTAATAAATCGGAAGTCGTATGACCTTCTTCTGGTTCTTATATCCAACCCTTAATAAGGTAGCCCCTTGGGGGCGGAGGGCTGTGTTAATTACCGTTAATGAGTTAGTCAAGTGGTAATTACGTGACTTTATTTCAGGTATTAAAGTTTTATAATATTTACAGATAAATAAAATTTAAGTATACGATTATACTTTTATTTTAGAAAAAGAAATTTTTCTATCCTTCGCGGGTTAAAGAGGCACAGCTAATAACAATAATCATTTTCATGCGATTTAGAAAGCCATTAAGAAAATACGGTTCCGTGAAATAGACTATTTATAATATCCTTTTTTTAAAGTCGATTGAAAACAATCCTTAACTTTTTAAATTTCCTCGTCGTTATACTTACTATTTATTTTTGCGGTAAAAGTTGTTGTTAGAAGTTACTAAAGGTTTGATGCTTATTGGCTGATATGTGGAACATAAGAAAACACATTTTTTTTGTTGTAAAATGAAATTCAGAAAATTAAATGCCACAAATTTTAATAAAATAAAAGATAAAAACTAAAAAATCTGTAAAAGGATTTTATTTTTAATTTGATATGTAACACCACCGGCTTCTCTGTGACAAAACTGTGCGCCTGAAAAATCTAGACCATGTAATAACATGAATTAAATTTCTTTGGTATTGCACAAGCTTTGTATGGTTTAAGACTAGAGGGATCTGCTGTACCGCTAGCGTCTCCGCCGAATATTTGTATGAGAAATTGTACAGCGCCTCCAAGCGGTGACGTGAAGAACTAAAATATGTCAAACAAATATTGTCGGAGACGCTAGCGAGTGTAGATTAGGAAAACAGTGGCAAACTTGTGCAGAAACACTGAAAAACCTCTATATATTGAAGAATGTTTAAAGTCTAATCTTTAGAAAAGTATCAACAATGGGAGATTGCATCTGGATAAACCTCCACAATATCGGATTATGTACGTGTTCAAAGTGAACGCCGCGTTATCTGAGATCTACCCGATCTCTGACATCAGAGGACAGGGTTGTTTAAAACATGTTGCTGTTACTTTGTTCAGAAATTCCGCAATTCACAAGGTATAATGTTTTCACTTCTTTAAATCATTCATCTATACTTGGACATAAATCTATTATAGGTTTACATATCTATATAATTATATCTTGACAGATAAATAAAATTCAAGTGTCTGTTTGTAATTCTAAAATAACAGCTTTACTAAATGATTATGAACGTATATACGATACTGACATAAAAAAGAACAATTTTTTTTCTCTGTCTGCCTGTTCCGGGTAATCTTCGTAACGGAACTTTCACTAACAGGTAGCTAATGTTATAAGGAGTAACTTAGGCTTAGTTTTAATTTTAAAAAAAACTTAACGGTTCCGTGGGACACCCGTGAAACCGCGGGGCACAGCTAGTGGATACACGGTATACATCGAAAAACAAATTTTAAACTTTTCTGTACGTGTTTCTGTCTTTTCACTGGCACTTTGCAGATAGCTGATGTTACAAGGAGTAGCTAAGACTACACTAATTTCAAGGAATAATCACGGTTCCGCGAATTGAACTCACTCATTAAGTCTACGCGGGTGAAACCGTGGGGAACAGCTAATGTTTGCAAATAATTGTATTATCGTCATCATGAATCTGCCACGTTGTACCTAATCATCTTCCATGAAAATCTGTGTGCTGTAACACCTCTGCCTACCCTTTGGGAAGGCGTGATCTTACACACACACGTAAAGGAAGATTCCCCCTCGCATAAAGTTTCAAATGGAACTACCTATTTTCCTTCACCGCAATAAATTGTAAGGAATCGCAGTAATATATCCCGTGGTTTGCTTACTTCGTACTAGCCTCTAAAATATGTGTGAACACGTATCCGTGGAGAATAATCACTCTGGAAGATATTTTGGGAACTTACATCAAATACTTCTTGTATTTTATTGAGTTAAACTAGAATTCGAAGTGAACAGTTGAACAAAATGTCTTTTTAAAACTATTACAAATCTTTGAATTTTCTCTATTATCTATGAACTAGCAGCCGTCACGTGGTTTCACTAGCGTAGTTCCCGTTCCCGTGGGAGTAAGGAGTAATACGAAATATACGAGTAGCCTATATTTGTCAGTGATAAATGTAGCATTCAAATGGTGAAAGAATTTTTAAAAACGGTCCTTTAGTACTTTTTAGCCAATTTGTTACAAACATACATACAAACCTTTCCCTTTCATAATATTTAGTACACATAAAATATTATGTTTTAGCTATAAACCCAGAGGAGTTCAACTTTGACAGTAAAACCATATTAAGATAACCCTAACAGGGTTTATGTTGGTTAAACATAAATGTAACAATTATAATTAAGTTTATGTTGTATCATGTAACTAACTAATTTATTTATTTATTTATTATGAGCCTGAATTGTCCCACTGTTGGGCAAAGGCCTCCCTTCCCTCTTTCCATCCCTTCCGATCCCATCCCCAACTAACTAATTGCAATAAATATATTAATATGAATATGAATAAGATCCGTAACGTACTTTAGTAGAACGCGTTCAAATATATTCAGAAAAATCCGCTAAATAACATTAAGTCTACGCGGGTGAAACCGCGGGGCATAGCTAGTGTTCTCTAATTGTGATAGTTGAGCAATAAGTAACTGCAGCGCTGTAACACGTGCACGTCAACAAACTCCATATAATATCTCAACTTTAAAGAGTAACTCTACTTCGCTGAACAAACTACTAACTTCGCTTCAGTATACATTTGAAAACCATTAAATTCATCAAAACACTACTAGAGTTGGAAATATATGTTGTAAGTGCTACCAAAATGTATTTGCTAAAATTGTGTGTGATATAACTTACTAGCGGATGTCACGCGTTTTCACCCGCGTAGTTCCCGTTCCCGTGGCAGTACGGATATAAAACATAGCCTGTATTAATCCGAGAAAAATGTTGCATACAAAAGGCGAAATATTTTTGAAATCAGTCCAGTACTTTTTGAGCCAATTCGTTACAAACATACTTAAATACAAATATAAAATATTATTAGTATAGAATACTAGTTTAAAGCAGTTTTAATAGGTGCCGTTACGAGTATCTGTCTGTCTGTATGGCGCGATGCGAATAAAATACATGCACTCTTACCCCTATATTCTTGCTGAGCGCTCATAGCTCGTGACGGCTGTTGTAATATTTTAAGTTACCGGGATAGGGCTCTTTCTAATTGGACGATAACGGTAACGACACGATATCGTCGGACTAGTAGTTTGATACAATTACTACTGAACGCTTTCACACTGTGTTGTTGTAGTCAAGTATCGGCGGACGATATAGTGGCAGTGGGAAAGCGCCCTTAACCGGTGACCATATTTTGACATTTACAAAATTACACTTTGAGTTTACCATGGAATTTTTTTAGGGATATAATTTACTAGAAACTGTTATAAATTCACTCCCTAAATTCTATATAGTAGCAAGAAAATTTGTGGTCTAAATAACCTAATGCAGTGAAGGGTAATTCAAAGGTGGAAACGTTTGAAGTCTGGAATTTTCATCGCGAAAGATCCAATCGCTTTACCCATTTGTTAGTATACCCTGATCTAATATAGACATTTCGTGATTTCTTAATAAAAAAGCTCGAAAAACTTTTTTCCGAATTCATCAAGTCTTCATTGAACATTTGCACAACATTCGCGATCAATCAAATTAATTGAGTCCTTATCTCGAACAGTTTGGAAAGTCGAAAGGTCAATGTTGGGTCCTCACAATCAAGGTCAATGACTTCCTCCAGGTTCATTAATAACGGAAGAACTCCAACGTGCTTTACGAGCCGAGCATACGTATAATTCAAACAGCTCCTTTTGCTGTTTGAAGTACTTAAAAGGCGATTTTCTCTAAGTTCGGTTTAATATTTTATTTTGCTATCGCAAAGTTCATTAGCCTGGGATATCTACGATGCTGGAAGTACAGATAAGAGTAAAGGTGCTAAGCAGCGGGCCCACTATAATCCTTTGAGCAACGTGTATTAAGGCTTACAAAAAAATTAAAAATGCCAAAATCATCGAAATCGTAACGTCAAAGCAATGGTAGGCCTCCAGGTCAAACATGAAAACGGCTGGACCGATTTTAACGGGGCTTTTACTGGCAGATAGCTAATTTCAAGGAGTAATACGGGCTACTTTTATTTAAAGAAAACATAACGGTTTCGCGGGTTACACGTGAAATTAAGTCTACGCGGGTGAAGCCGCCGAGCACAGCTATTTATAATCTAAAATAATGTTTTTAGAGAGGAGTTATTTGTGTCACAATATTATTCCAAAAGCTTTATTATTGGAATCTGCTGGAATCTTTGAGCCATTGCTCTTATCCTTTTATCATATCTCTCGTTTCACATTTATAAATCTAAACCTCATTCATTCACAATCATGAATCAAATCCGTCGGTTTCTTAACATTCTCATTCATCTCCAGATAACTACAATTCCACCAAAACTTGACCCTCATGATGAATAGCTCAGCCTCTATGACTACAGAAATAAACTTGTATGTAAGGTAACTAAACAGTATATTCAGGTGTGGGTCGTAATAATTCAATTTGCCACGTAATCACATACTTCATGTCAGCTCGAGTGTTTAATTAGGAGCTGTGATTGTTCGCTAACAAGGGCTTGGCTTTTGGCCTGCGACTTAACTACAGAACATAATGATTCACTTCTAACAACAAATACGGGGCTATTAACTTTATTGACGAGATTCTATGTCGTTTTCATGAGAACTGATACTCAGTTTTTTATTACGCTAGTATTTGTTAAAGTTTAGTTGGAGAGCCGTGGTGGCCGAGGGGTTTGAGTCACACCTGCTACACAAGTGACGCAAGATTGAATTCCAGTGGGTCCTGTACCAAGAGTTTTTCTAAAAACTTATGTGCAGTGATGCCACTAGGTGCATGTGATTTACGGTGAAGGAGGAAATCGTGAGGAAACCTGAATGTATCTGGGAAGTAATTCAAAGATGTATGTATAGTGCTTGAGACGGCGATAGACTGTTACGTTGCGATGGCACTTAGTCATACTTATTGGGTAGAATGTGGATGCTGTTAGCGGTTCCAGTCGCCTGAATCCTACCTCTGAATATCCCTTCAGGGCACCCTTCTAGTATGACGCTAGCATATCTATACGTATATTATAAAGAAGAAAGAATTGTATGTATGTTTGTAACAAATTGGCTCTGGACCAATTTTAAAATTCTTACACCATTTTTGAATGTTACATTACCACTGATTAATATAGATTATATTTTATCTCCATACTCCCACGGGAACGGGAATTACGCGGGTATAACCACGTGACGTCCGCTACTTTATGCATATGTTTAATAACCTAGTGGTCATGGAACCTTTAACGTTTATTTGATGGACACTGGATCTCTCGATCGACATACTCTTACCTGGAAAAGAAAGACACAATTTTAAATAATAATAATAATAATAATAATCTTTATTTCAGAAAATATTGTTACAGACAATAGATAAACTATAACAACTGCGGATAGTTTTACAACTGTGTTGCAGTCATTATGCCCACCAAATATAAACATTTTTAGGAATATTAAATACATAAGGTTCGAAACTTTAAACAATTTAAAAGGACATGGTTAGATTAGATTAGAATTAAGTTTTTTTTTTTTTTTTTTTTTTTTCTTTTCATTATACATTATTAAGACAAACTATTAATGCAAACGACATACATATTTTACTTTATATTGTATATATTTTTACATGAAAATGCGTCGAATTTACACAAACAATAGTCTATAAACAGTTAGAGTGCGTGTGTTGGTTAAATTAAAAAACTACACCTTTCCGAAATATTGTTTTATTTAAAATGGACTGTATTTACACTTTAATTTTACATTTCACTTAATAACACTTTTTACTTTGAGCGAGCTCTAGGGCAGAGCTTCGCCTTGTTTTCGCTGAATTGAGTGGACCCAAGTGCGGGGGCGCTAGCGCATTTTTATATAAAACTAAAGGTCACAACTAGCGCCCCGCGTACCGCGCATTACAAGAAAGAGGGAGAGGGAAGATTGGGATTGAAATAGCTATCTCTGTTGTTCGTGACACCATCCCTTTCTGGCCACATTGTCCGTGACAATCTCCCCCCGGCGTAGAGCTTCGTAGCCTTTTCCTACTGGCAGGACAATGAGGCGCCTCGCTGGTCTTCTGAATATTCCTCCACGCGTCCGCACGTCCGTACTCCGCACGATACCGTCGGGTCCAAGATGCACGTTCTCTACTATTCCCTTTGGCCACACATTTCTAGGTAGCTGGCCGTCTGCTATTACTACAACATCTCCCTTTTTGATGTTGACGTGTTCCCTCCTGTGGTCGTTAGCTTTTCGTCTGCACTTATTTACGAAAACGTATACGCGCGCCATGGTTCTCACGAGTCGTTCGTACGATGAAAACTTGCGTATATCGATGAGTTCCGTCTCGTTTTCGCTTACATGAGCGACTATCTCGTCGTCTCGTTCTTGTTCGCTCGCATTTTCACAGGGCCATCTGTCCTCTCTTTCGTATAGAAACAGCGGTCCTGTAAACCATCGATCGTCGCTTTTTAGGCCTCCTCCCGATCTAGTTGCGTCGTCCGCTACGTTTGCTTCCGTGGGTACCCATCGCCATTGGTCTTCCTTTGTTAGCTCGGCTATCTCTCCTAACCGATGCGCAACATAAGGGGTGTAGTTTGCGTCGCTTCTTATCCATTGTAATACCGTGCGCGAGTCGGACCACAAAACCACACTGTCTGCCTTCCAACGGTGTTCTTTTTGTACTTCCACAGCCAATCGTGCGCCAACGAGCGCAGCTTGTAGCTCCAAACGAGGTATGCTTTGGGCCTTTATCGGTGTTAATTTCCTTCCCATTTGACCCTTTGATACTGACCGGGCATACTTTCAGTAGGACCTCTCTGTCACTCAGTCGCGTATGCGCCGCCGCCGTGGTTTCAGAGTCTTCTTTCTCGCTCGTTCGTTCGCTGTCTCGTTCTCGCGACGAGTGTAGCAGTGCGTGGTGCGCGTAGTTGCATCCGTCTACACCACACTTTTTTGCTCTGCATCGGAACTTTCTATGTTTGCTATTCAGACAGAGAAAACATATCCCTGCCTCTTTGGCCCATTCCCACTTTTTATCTAGGCTCATTGAAGCAAACTTTGTGCACTTCGGTACGTCGTGCTTTTCTCCGCAACAATAACACGATGATTTCGATGTTACTTCTGTGGTTGCAGTGTATACTTTTGCGCTCCTTTTCATCGGCGCGGTTTGGCGGCGTTGCTCTGTGTACTTGCTAACCGGTGCGATGCGATTTCCGATGTTGGCTGTTGTCTGCATCACAGGTGCGTAGGTGAAGCGTACGGCACGATCGGCCTCTCTCATGAGGAAGTGGGACAGCGTCACTATTTCAGGCTCCTCCCTACTTCCGTACTCTTCTGCATAGTCACACCACCGCGATCTGATGTGTGGACTAAGTTTCTCTGTCACCTGCCGAGCCAGCATTGGATTCTGTAAGTATCCTCGCTCGTCAACGGAGTCAATAACGTGCACGATGTTTTGTAGCTTTACCGCAAACGTGTTTAATTCGCTGGCGGCCATTCCTGGGCGCGGTAATCTCCTTATATCTTCCAAGGCTCTGTCAATGATTACTTCGGGCCGGCCGTAGCATTGATCTAACGTTTTCATAATAACGGCGGGATCGGTTGCCGTGAATAATAGCGCCGACACAAGTTCACGCGCCTCCCCTCTGAGGCACGCCCTAAGTCGAGCTATATTTTCTACCGGTGAGAAGTTGTAGCGGTATGAAGAATCTCTCATGGCTGCTTTGAACGGTAGCCATTCCCCTGCGGCGCCACTGAAGATCGGTAACTCGTGGATCTGTCGCGACGGTGGCGCTTGCCTCTGGGTCATCTTCTCTAATGCTTCCGCTAAACGCTCTATTCCTCGGCCTTTCGAACCGGTCGGTGTGGGTGATCGCGGTCGTTGCGTAGTACCGCGCGGGGGAGTGAGATGCCTATGTCGTTCCCTCTCACTCTCTGGCATGACGAAATCGTTCCGGCGGCGCTCTGTATTTTCTCTCCGCTCGTTCGTTGCGGGTACATCGGCCGTCGGTCGTCCTGTCGCTTCTGCGCGTCCGGGTCTCTCCCCCCGTATTGGGTACGGGGCCGGTGCACGCATGTCTGAAGACTCGTAATCTAAATCCCTTTTTCTTGGCGCGATTCGGGCGCGGTGTAGCCAGTCATCTACTCTGCCGCCTGCATCTGTGTCGTCCACCTCGCTTTCTCGATCGGTTTCTTCCCTTATTGTAGCCACGTCTAACGCCAACCGTTTTTTCACCAGCATTGCTTCCAGCTGCAGCTCCTTCCTCTGAATGGCGGCGAGTCGTTCCTCAGCTTCAAATTCGGCTTGCCTTATACGAGCTATAGCGCTCGCGGTCGATTGGTGCGAGCGGGTCGACATAGCTCGGGGTGAAGCGGCGCCGCGCGGCGGGGCGGTGGTTTCTTCCTCGACGGTGGTCATGGCGGGTGCGCGATCCGCTTGTATGTAGGACGGTATCGCGGCGACGACGGACGGGGACGCGGGGTAATCCTCGTACACTTGCAGAGTGGGCTCACCTCCTCCGGCTTTGCTTCTCGTGTTCATGTTTCGGCTCTTCGTGCCCCTACTCCTAACGTCCCTAGCAGTCCTTTGGGAGGTGCCGGGAGTGGCGTTCGCTCCCGCAGGGATGGATGTAGGGTAAGGGAAGGGAGGCACTACCCAGCAGAGGGTCGTACACGCTACGGGGTGCTCGACGACCGATGGGAATTTCGGCCGCGTCGGCAGTGCCTACAGTCCGGCCCCCGCAGTGTGCACGCCTTACCGGCGCAGTTGTGCACGCACGGTCAGCGCCTCGAAAGAGGCGCGCTTGACTGACCGGCTGGTACCGCACAAAGTACCAGGCCGCCTTTGTATCGGCGTGTCACCTTGCCTGCCCTGCACCTTTGACACCGTTAGGTGGCACAGAGCGAGGCCCCTATCGCTACACGTATGGCGAAGATGACACGGCGCACGATGCGGAGCTCGTTGCTCGGCGCTCGATGTCTTGACTCGAAGCACGCGGGCACGCTGGCACGGAGGAGGTGATGGGCCGAACCTCAATTAACTGCTATCCTCTTGACACGAAGCACGCGGGCACGCTGGCACGGAGGAGGTGATGGGCCGAACCTCAATATACTGCTATCCTCTTCTTTCTTCAGGATTTAATTTAGCTCTTCGTAATGATGCTTCTTTCTTCTTTACTTTTTCTTCTTAAATCTTCGATCTTCGCTTAGTTTCCTTCTTTCTTGACTGATGATTTCTTCTTTCTGAAATCTTCGTCTTCACTAAGTTTCCTTCTTTCTTGATGGAAGATTTCTTCTCTTCGTGGTACCACTCGTCTTCAAGCTTTTTCACCCGGACAAGTAATTGTCGTGCTGGTGTCTTCGATTCTTCTTCACCCGGACAAGTAACTGTCGTGCTGGTGTCTTCACTTCTTCACCCGGACAAGTAACTGTCGTGCTGGTGTCTTCACTTCTTCACCCGGACAAGTAACTGTCGTGCTGGTGTCTTCACTTCTTCACCCGGACAAGTAACTGTCGTGCTGGTGTCTTCAATCCGGCTCGAAGGACCAACAATTGTGTTGGTTAAATTAAAAAACTACACCTTTCCGAAATATTGTTTTATTTAAAATGGACTGTATTTACACTTTAATTTTACATTTCACTTAATAACACTTTTTACTTTGAGCGAGCTCTAGGGCAGAGCTTCGCCTTGTTTTCGCTGAATTGAGTGGACCCAAGTGCCTTTCGGGTCTTCTCACAGTCCCTGTAGGGGGACTGGGGTAACCGTTTCGGGGCTTTTGGCCCCCTGACGGTGGTGTCGGACGCCGCGCGGTGATCCGCGCGGGGCGTTGGGTTGGTGCACCTGCACCCGGAGGAGTGCTGGCCGATGATATCGCCTTGACACTGGGCAGCCAGTGAGTGTGACACGCGTGAGAGATCCTCTTCACGCCGCCCTCAGCGCGGTACAAGCCAGCCGGGTGAGACCCCGTGGGGGGAGGCCCAGCTAACGACCAGCGAGCAGGCGGCGACTAGGTGTTCTCACGGTGGCGCGTGGAAGTCGTCGTCTCACGCGCGCGAATGAGCTCGCGCGCGTAGGGCCGGCCTTCCGGTGGTCGCGCGTGCAGAGGCGCAAGGTCCCGCAGATGCGGGTGCTGCGACCGGTCTGCCCGCGTGAACATTTTGGAGGCCAGGCGGCAGATGAAGTCGTCCAGGCTCTCGACCTTGAGGTCCCGTGCGATCGTCGCGTTCCTCACGTACCGAGGCGCGCCCACGATGGTACGCAGGGTGGCGGACTGCTGCTGCTGCAGCCGGATCTTCATATTGGCGCTCGCCAGGGCGTACCAGGCGGGCGCTGCGTACGTGAGGCGAGACCGCACGTAGGCCTTGTAGACCCCCAGTTTGGTCCTGAGGGGGAGGCGGGACGAGAGCACTGGACGAAGAAGCGCCCTTGTGACGCGCACATTGGCGACGACTCCCTTCACGTGGCTGCCCATGGTCAGGCGATGGTCGATGGTAACCCCGAGGTACTTCGCAGTCTTCGACCATTCGATCTCCTGTCCTTGCATCTTCAGCTTCGGCGGGTGGATCAGTGCGGAACCGACGAACAACGCTTGCGTTTTCGCTACGTTCACCGACAACCTCCACTTGGCCAGCCATTCTGGCAGACCATCCAGGTTGCGCTGCATCTTGGACGCGGCGTGGATCTTGCTCATCGAGGATGTGTAGTACGCCGCGTCATCAGCGTACAGGGCCAGTTGGCAGTTCTCCGCCACTGGGATGTCGTCGGTGTAACGCGCGTAACACACAGGGGAGAGACAACTCCCCTGCGGTACTCCCGCTTCTATGCGTCGTTCGTCGGAGTGCGCTCCCTCTACCGACACGAAGAATCTCCGGTCTAGCAGGAAGGATGCAAGGACTTTGACGACTCGGCGAGGAATGGTCGACGTCGATAGCTTGAACAGCAGACCGTTGTGCCATACTCTGTCGAAAGCCTTCTCCATGTCGAGGAATACTGCAACCGCGGTCTCGCGCTTGTTGCGTGATGCGGTGAGCGAGTGCAGTACCCTCGACAGCTGGAGCGTCGTGGAGTGTTCGGCCCGAAACCCATGTTGCTCCGGGCGAGGTGGGATGTGGGGCACGATGTGTCGCAGCAGGAGCTTCTCGAACACCTTCGAGAGCGTCATCAGCAACGAGATCGGCCGGTAGCTTGTTGACAGTAGCAGATTCTTCCCGGGCTTAGGCAGCATAATAATCTTTCCCACCTTCCAAGGTGTTGGGAAGTGGCCCAGGCGCAGGATTCCATTGAACAGGCGCGTCACCGCCGCCAGAGCTCGAGGCGGGAGGTGACGCAGCGCTGTATTGGTGACGCCGTCTGCGCCTGGGGCTTTCTTCAGGGGGCTGCGGAGAAGTGCCTTACGTATCAGCCCGGGAGAGAAGACGACTGGGTCCTCTCCGTTAGCTACCGGCTGTGCGAAGTACTCTCGGAGGTGTTGCTCGACTGCTGCGATGTGGTCTCTCCGAGATTCTGTTCAGTTGGCCCTTGAGTGTGGGGCAGCGAGTTTGCTGCCACTGCTTACGAAGGCGCCTTTTTGTCGCTAGTAGTTCCTTGACACCGCCCGGTAGTGGCTCGCGCCGTATCCGGGTCGGTGTGGTGTGCGATGATGACTCTAAGGCGCCTTGTATTCTCTCCATCACCTCAAGGGCCAGGCGATCGATGTCTTCAGGATTTCTAATTGGGAACGTCGACCAGAGGTCCGCCTGTAGGTGTTCCGCAAACCTCCTCCAGTCTGTGCATCGACGTGGTGCAGGTGGAGTAATAGTGTCGGGATTTGCCGTCAGGAGCAAAAGCACCGGCATGTGGTCCGAGCCTAGGTCGTCCAAAAGGACTTCCTGGGCAAGATGGCAGTTCAGGTCCGAATGGACTGCGATGTCCAGAACGTCAGGAAGGTGACTGGCTGTGAGCGGGTAATGGGTAGGGACATCAGGTCCACTGACCACATAACCCGCCCTCTCCGCGTCGTTAAACAGCTTCCTGCCGTTCTGGCAGATGCGTGATGAGTTCCAACCTGTGTGTTTGCAGTTGAAGTCCCCCGCGATGAGGGTCGGCACGCGGCCGTCCATGAGGCCACGGACGTCCTCCACGCGCAGATTCCCCAACGGTGGGCGGTACGCGGCGTAGATGTGTAATGGGTTTGAACCACCCATGTACACCTCCACGCCGAGCACGTACATCGACTGCAAACGCACAGGTGGAAGCGGCTGGTGCAGGACTCTTCGTCGGACCAAAACTGCCAGCCCCCTATAGGCCCGGCCTTCGTCCGAGATTTCGTCCTGACGGTAAATCACGTAATTTGGAATTTTGAATTTGGAATTTGGCCGCAAAAAGGTCTCTGAAATTAGCACCACGTCGGGAGCCTGTTCCACGAGGAAGGCTTTGAGGAGGCCGATCTTCGGCGTTACGCCGCTGGCGTTCCAGTGGACCGCCCGGAACGGCCTACTCCCCGTCGCCAGCTCTTTTGGATGTTAATAAGAGTCTGGTGAGGCCGCTCAGGACGGCCGGAAGCGGGTCGGAACCGGTGCGAATAGCGACCAGCACCTCTTGCAGGACCTCCAGGGCGACGTCAATCGCGCCCGTCCTGTCTCTGTCTGTCGACGCCTTGCCCCTTCTGGCGGAAGGTCGGGGGCCGGCGTCTGTGCCAAGAGGTGCTGCCGCTCCTCCGGGTGCAGGTGTCCTTCTTGGTGGTAATTTAGCGGCAGGTGCAGGAGGCGCGGTGGTAGCCGCCTCCGCGGTCTTCGCCGCCGCCTTCTTGCGGCGCCGCCTCCGCTTCTTCCCGCCTTGGCGAGAAGTCGGCGCGTTCGCCGGGGCCATCAGTGTGGTGGTGGTGGTGGTGGTGGCCGCCACCTGCGGCTTCTGGCTCGCGCCGTCTGTGGGGCGGTGCCGGCGGAGTCGGTGGTGGCGGCTGTTGGTGGCGGCGGTGCGGTACTCACCGATGGTGTGGGTGATGGCGGCGGCGGCGGCGTCGTACGGCGCACGGCGTCCGCGAAAGAGGTGCTGGGCTGCGGGTGGGCGGGCGGCGGGGGACGGGTCTCCGCCTTAGTCCTCACCCTCGGGTCCCGCTGAGGCAGGGGTGCAGGCGTGGGTGGGGGCTTGATGCTCCTGGGGGTGTCCCCCAGGTTGGGGCGCTTCGTGCCCCTGTTGGGGTTATCCTCCTCGTCGGAGCTAGTGAGTCGACGACGGGAGGCGGTGGTGGTGGTGGTGTGAGTGGCAGGGGGTGCCAGCTCCTTCTTGGCATCGCCCTTGCGCGCCTCGAAGTACGGGGTCAGGTATCGGAATAACTCCTCCGATATCTCCCCACTCTGCCGGAGCCGGACAATTGCCCTGGCATCCGAGACTGTGTGGGGACCGGAGGAGTCCCGAGTGTTTCCCGACCCAGCATCCGAGGCGGGTTGGGCGGGTGGAGGCACCGGCGCTGGGGTGCGCTTCGGTGCTGATGGGGCCGGCATGTACCCCTGGAAGGGCGGCGCCGACGGCGGGATCAGAATCGCCGGCGAGCGGCGACGCGGCGGGGATGCGGCGGGGCGCACTAGAGGCGCGGAAGATGGGCGCGCTGTAGGCGCGGCGGTGGTGCGCGCGGTGGAGGTGAGCGCGGGGGTGGGTGCTGAGGCAGGGGCGGCCGGGGCAGCAAAAGTTGCCGCTGGTGCCCTCGTCGTCGCTGGTGTCCTCTCGGCGGCGGTGCGCGGCAAGGGGATACCTGACCGACGAGGCGGGCTCGGGCGTCCAGGTGTTGGTGGTGTGCGTGGGCGGCTGCTGCGCAGGCGCGGCGCTGGGGCGTCGCGGTGCTGCGGCGGCAGGCACGCTCGAACGGGTGGGGGAGCCTCGCACGGAGGACCTACCCGACAGGGTTCCCGACAGGATGTCAGAAACCCCATCATCGCTGACATCGGAGTTAAACCCCGACATCAGGATTGGCAGGTCGACTCGACGCGCGGGCTACCGGTGCGAGTGTGTGGGGCGTGTAGTCACGCCGCTGGTCCTATGGCGCGCGGCGGCCAAGTGCCGGGCCTAGTTCCCCCGGACCCCGGCTGGGGCGGGGGGGAGGTTCGGCCGGGGACGGCGCCGCGGCAGCCGGATGCCGGTTCAGGGGCGGATGTCCACGCCTCACGGGTACGGGGGTGAGGGGGCTACTCGACCAGCTTTAGCACGGCAAAGGTGGCCGAGTTCGCGCGCGTGTGCTCCGGAGCACAGGACTGGACCACGAGCGACGACCGACTGTGGCAGTCCTACCCAAGTGCGGGGGCGCTAGCGCATTTTTATATAAAACTAAAGGTCACAACTAGCGCCCCGCGTACCGCGCATTACAAGAAAGAGGGAGAGGGAAGATTGGGATTGAAATAGCTATCTCTGTTGTTCGTGACACCATCCCTTTCTGGCCACATTGTCCGTGACAGTGCGTATACGAGTTAGTGAGTGTGGTGTGGTGTGGTCAATCACTCGCGCTCCGACCTCCGCCCCGTACGGACGTCTCGAAGCGCTCTCCTGCCGCGCTCCGCCGCTGCCCATTGTCCAGTCGCCGCCCGCTGCTACCTGCGTGCTGCTACCTGCGCACCGAACCCTTCGCCGAACTTGCCTTTTTCAAGGCGGGTTTCGGCCATCTCTGTTTCTGTGTGAGACAAGTCTCGCTAGTTGTGACCCTTAAGGTAAAAACCACTGTTTGGTGGTCCTCGGTGGATACCTAGCGGTGCCAACGAAGCCGAGTGGGGTGTGGACCCGATACACCCGTTTTTGCCCCCTCAGGGCAAAAACACAAATCGGACGGGGCTAGAACCACCGGCCTTGGGGGCTTCCCTCGCCGACGCTAGCCATCTCCTCCCTCCCACCCTACCCTTTCCCTACCATCCCATTCCTTAGTGTTGTTTGGTTGCTTTAAGCTTCGGCTAAAAGTACTCCTCTGCACTAAGGCTGTTAGGAACCCGTCTGCACATTAAGATTGGCAGCGGGATCACAAGCTTAGGGCACACCCTACTCAACCCTAACTGCCTACCCCCGGCAGTGAGGGACTAACACACACGCACACAACCCCAGGCCAGTCCAACCTGGGGATTAGGCGCGAAAATCAATAAAATAAATACCGCGCGGTATTTTTGCTCCCCCATTTTGTTGCCATTCCCAAAATGGCCGACCCCAATCTCCATGCCCTTCTTCGGGCACTTCTAAAGATCCCGGCCAACCAGGCCGTAGCCAGCTCGGTCCTCTCTCCAGAGGACCTCGCCAAATATTGCGGCGAACCATGCCCCTCCCCGGCCATTGAGCCCTCTACTTACGCCCCTGCAGCGCCCTCTGTCCCTCTCAAACCGAACCCAATGAGGTTCGAAGAGTCCCCGGCAAGTCCCGATTGCCCTCCCAGCCGTCCCGTCATTATCGACGCGGACATGGCCTCTGAGTCCAACTCGGACTCCAACTCTTCCGCTGACGACGACTTCAATGTCGTTCTAGGGCGAAGGAAGAAGCGGTCTCTCAAGACCAAAGCTTCTGCTGCCCAGACCCCGGCGAAGTCACTCAAGACTTCTGAAAAGCCCACTGCCTCCCTGTCCTCGCAGACGGTCACTCCCTCAGAGGGAAACCGATCTGACGTCATCCCACCCCCTCAGTCCATAGCCTCATCTTCGAGGAAAGAGCCCATCCCACCGCCTATCTTCATCCAAGATAAGGCGAAGTGGACCGACGTCTCGGCGTGGTGCAATGCCAATCGCATTGCTTATACAAACGCCCGAACCACCGCCAATGGCATAAAAGTCTCGGTGCCTACATCCACCGATTTCAGGTCTCTGACCAAAATGTTACAGGCTAGGAAAGTAGCCTTCCACTCCTACGACCTCCCTGAAGATCGTCTTCTCCGCGTCGTAATCCGCGGCATCCCAAAGGAAATAGACGAGAAGTCTATTCTCAGCGATCTTCAATCGCAAAATATCCCCGCCCTAGAGGTGCATCGCATGCACGGCGCCCGCAACAGTGCAATATACGACATGGTTTTTGTCGTATGTAAGCACTCCCCCGCCGGAAAAAACATCTACAATATTAAGACCGTATGCCATTTATCTGGCTTAAAGGTCGAAGCCCCCAACAAACGCGGCCAAATCGGCCAATGTCACAAGTGCCAGTTATATGGCCACTCTTCCCGCAATTGCTTTGCGGTACCCAGGTGCGTTAAGTGCCTAGGTGACCACGGCACAAGTGATTGCCCCCGTCCCAAAGATACCTCACTCTGCACAGAGCCGCCTAGTTGCGTTCTGTGCGGTCAATCGGGCCACCCTGCGAATTATCGCGGCTGTCCGAAAGCCCCTCGTCCTCACCCCAAAATGGTAAAGCGAGTTCAAGGACGCAACACCAGGGAAAACCTCCCTTCCTCCGCTCTCCCCGAGCGCCTTAGTCCCCAAAGACCTTCCCCCTGGAACGCACTGAACCATCAGCGCGCATTCCCCAAACTCGCTCTTCCAAGAGCTCCCCAGCCCACGGTCATCCCCCCATTAATGGCCATTCCCACCGTGCAACCCCCTAAGCCAAAAGGCCCTCCTCCCGCGGCAGCTCCCCGCTCGCCAGCAGCCCCTCTGGCACCCACCCCTAAGGGTCCCTCTCCCCAAGCCCCGGAAGCCACCGCGACTGGCGATAATATGGCTTATCTGAGCCAATTATTCCACGCGGTTGACATCCACAGCTTGAACCAGATGGCCGAGCAACTCCGCGCCTCACGCGGTAATATTGCCTCCGTCATGGCTACGATGAGCAAGTTCGCTCACGTAACCACAGCCCTCACCTCTTTCTTTGGTACGGTCCAATAATGGAGAACCACAACCTAGGAGGAAAAATCAAACCCAGGTCCCTCAAAGTAGGGTTCTTTAATGCCAATGGCATTAACACCCAACGCGACGAGATCGCTACCTTCCTCCGCCAACACCAATTAGACATCTTTCTCCTCCAAGAGACCTTCCTCAAACCCTCCAACCGCGATCCCAAAATTGCGAACTATCAAATAGTACGCAACGATAGAACCCACTCCGCCAAAGGAGGCACCCTCATCTATTATAAAAGATCTCTTTACTGCATTCCTATGGATCCCCCCAACCTCTCTCAAATCGAGACATCAATATGTCGGCTAGGCATGACTGGACACGAACCAATCATAATAGTTTCGGCATACATCGCACCCAACAAACAAGGCGATATCGCTCCTGATATCGTAAAACTTCTTAGCTTAGGCAACTCTGTCATCGTGGCAGGAGACCTAAACGCCAAACACGAGTCGTGGAATAGCCGCACTCGAAATTCCAGAGGTAATCAACTCAATTACCTCAGTAGCATCCATAACTTCGACGTTATAGCTCCCATGCATCCGACGCATTACCCAGCTATTATAGACCACCGTCCGGACGTTCTCGACCTGGCGATTCTAAAGAATATAAACCTTCGTTTAAATTCTATGGAATCGATAGACGAGCTTGACTCCGATCACCGTCCCGTTGTACTCAGTCTTACCCCCCGCACAGGTCCCCCTGACTCGAGTACTCCCACCCCCATGAAAACGGCAACTAACTGGAGGAAACTAGAGGAAAACCTCAAGTCTACTCCCTTGCCCTTCCCCGAACCGACCCCAACTTCCATTGTAGACACGGTGAACGCAATTGACTCCCTCACCAGTCACGTACAATCAGCAGTCAACAACTGCTCCCGGCAGGTCCCAGCGATGGACGACCATCGCTGGAGGCTGCCGGACGATGTACGCGAACTGGTGACGGAGAAAAACGCGGCTATCCGAGCCTACAGGACTTACCCCACAGCAGCCAACCGATCATTCATGAACCACTTACAAGCCAAAGTAAGAAGGCGCATGAATGAAATGAGGGAAGCTCGCTGGGACAACTTCTTGGCTAACCTTACCCCTAATCACCAGGCTTTCTGGCACTTGCAACGCAAGCTCAGAGTCAAAGAAGCCTGCGGCATCCCTCCTCTTAATCGTCCTGGCCGTAGTCCCGCCTTCGACGACGACGAAAAGACCGAATGTCTAGCCGACAATCTAGAATCCCAATGTTCTCCCAGCTCCCAACAAGTAGACATGACCCATCTCACAAAGGTGGACGCCGAGGTCGAACGAAGGGTAGCCCAGCCCCCAATAGAGGACCCAGACAACCCACTCCCAGTAGTTACAGTCGATGAGGTTCAATCCCTCATCAAAGATCTCAACCCTAGGAAGTCTCCTGGCTCCGACGGGATAACAAATAAAGTTGTCAAACTCTTTCCCCTCCACATCATTGTCTTCCTGACAGCCATTTTTAACGCTGCCCTTTCAAACAACATCTTCCCACAATCGTGGAAAGAAGCAGTTGTCATAGGGATACCAAAACCTGGTAAACCCAAATCCGAATCCTCTAGTTATCGCCCCATTAGTCTCCTTAAAACTCTCGCGAAGATCTACGAAAGGTTGATCTTCAAAAGACTTAAGGACTTCGCTGAATCCCACAAACTTATCCCGAATGAGCAGTTTGGCTTCCGAACCAAGCACTCGTGTGTTCAACAGGTGCACCGCATCGTTGAACACATAAGTGCGGGGTTCCAAGCCAAACAGCAAACGGGCGTCCTATTCTTCGATATAGCGAAAGCATTCGATAAAGTTTGGCACAACGGCTTATTATATAAGCTTTACCAAATCGGTGTGCCTGACAGACTCGTGCTCATCATACGAGACTTCCTATCGAATCGCACCTTCCAATATCGCATCGAGGGCTCATTATCTTCCCCTCGCCGTATTCGTGCCGGAGTCCCCCAAGGCTCCGTGCTCTCTCCACTCCTTTTCACGCTGTACACCAGCGACATCCCCAAAAATCCCAATGCCGATCTAGCTCTCTTCGCCGATGACACGGCTATCTACTATAGAGGCAGAGACCGTCATACGATCGCCAAACATCTCCAAACCGCAGCCAATGCCCTCGGCAAATGGTTTCGGAAATGGAGATTTGAAGTCAACCCAGATAAGAGCGCAGCTGTCCTCTTCTGCCGCTCTGGCGACCGATATCACGATCCTCCCCCTTCTGTAACCATGTTCGGCCAGCCGATTCCTTGGGAATCCACGGCTAAATACCTAGGCGTCATCCTCGACCAAAGGTTGTCCTTTGCATCCCACACAAAGAAAGTACGGTCACGTGCTTCCTTTGCCCTTGGTCGACTCCATTACCTACTAAATGCACGGAGCAAATTGTCACTTAAGTCTAAGTTGAGAATTTATCTCTCGTGCATTCGTCCCATAATGACATACGCCAGTGTTGTTTTCGCACACACGGCCAGCTCTAACATCCATAGAATGCAGGTCCTCCAAAACAAATTCTTGCGAAAGGCCGCGGGAGTCCCGTGGTATGTTCGCAATAGTCAACTCCATGTAGACTTCAAAATTCCCACCATCAAGCAGTTTATGAAAAGAGCCTCTAAGCGCTTTTTCGAATCTGCCGAAAAACACCCGAACCCATTAATCGTATCGGCCGCCCGATATACCCCATCTCGTATCTCCTCCCGACGCCGTCCGAGGCACGTTCTCCTTGACCCTGACGACGATATCACATTGCTTCAGCAAGCAATGTCTCAAAAGCACACACCAAACCGACCATTGTTCCGTCCTCGCCGGCGAGGCTCGTCGCGAACTCTACGTCATCGTCCCCCCCGTCCCCTGCTAGGGCCGGCGCGCGCCGAGCCACTAGCCTTAAACACGTCCCTAAATAATACAACTCAGATCCAGCTCCCTAGCTCATCCCCCAGCAACGCCCTAAGCCGAGGTCCGAGCCCCGCACCGGGGCGCCCTTAGCTGTGTTGCTTAGTATTTAAGTTTAAGCTCGGCTGGAGGCCCTTGGGTCTCGCCCTATAGTCCGGTTAAGCAGTGGAGGTAACTCCCCCCTACCAACTGCGAGAGACCATAACCTAAAAAAAAAAAAAAAAAATGTGGTGTGGTCACTCGCGCTCCGACCTCCGCCCCGTACGGACGTCTCGAAGCGCTCTCCTGCCGCGCTCCGCCGCTGCCCATTGTCCGGTCGCCGCCCGCTGCTACCTGCGTGCTGCTACCTGCGCACCGAACCCTTCGCCGAACTTGCCTTTTTCAAGGCGGGTTTCGGCCATCTCTGTTTCTGTGTGAGACAAGTCTCGCTAGTTGTGACCCTTAAGGTAAAAACCACTGTTTGGTGGTCCTCGGTGGATACCTAGCGGTGCCAACGAAGCCGAGTGGGGTGTGGACCCGATACACCCGTTTTTGCCCCCTCAGGGCAAAAACACAAATCGGACGGGGCTAGAACCACCGGCCTTGGGGGCTTCCCTCGCCGACGCTAGCCATCTCCTCCCTCCCACCCTACCCTTTCCCTACCATCCCATTCCTTAGTGTTGTTTGGTTGCTTTAAGCTTCGGCTAAAAGTACTCCTCTGCACTAAGGCTGTTAGGAACCCGTCTGCACATTAAGATTGGCAGCGGGATCACAAGCTTAGGGCACACCCTACTCAACCCTAACTGCCTACCCCCGGCAGCGAGGGACTAACACACACGCACACAACCCCAGGCCAGTCCAACCTGGGGATTAGGCGCGAAAATCAATAAAATAAATACCGCGCGGTATTTTTGCTCCCCCATTTTGTTGCCATTCCCAAAATGGCCGACCCCAATCTCCATGCCCTTCTTCGGGCACTTCTAAAGATCCCGGCCAACCAGGCCGTAGCCAGCTCGGTCCTCTCTCCAGAGGACCTCGCCAAATATTGCGGCGAACCATGCCCCTCCCCGGCCATTGAGCCCTCTACTTACGCCCCTGCAGCGCCCTCTGTCCCTCTCAAACCGAACCCAATGAGGTTCGAAGAGTCCCCGGCAAGTCCCGATTGCCCTCCCAGCCGTCCCGTCATTATCGACGCGGACATGGCCTCTGAGTCCAACTCGGACTCCAACTCTTCCGCTGACGACAACTTCAATGTCGTTCTAGGGCGAAGGAAGAAGCGGTCTCTCAAGACCAAAGCTTCTGCTGCCCAGACCCCGGCGAAGTCACTCAAGACTTCTGAAAAGCCCACTGCCTCCCTGTCCTCGCAGACGGTCACTCCCTCAGAGGGAAACCGATCTGACATCATCCCACCCCCTCAGTCCATAGCCTCATCTTCGAGGAAAGAGCCCATCCCACCGCCTATCTTCATCCAAGATAAGGCGAAGTGGACCGACGTCTCGGCGTGGTGCAATGCCAATCGCATTGCTTATACAAACGCCCGAACCACCGCCAATGGCATAAAAGTCTCGGTGCCTACATCCACCGATTTCAGGTCTCTGACCAAAATGTTACAGGCTAGGAAAGTAGCCTTCCACTCCTACGACCTCCCTGAAGATCGTCTTCTCCGCGTCGTAATCCGCGGCATCCCAAAGGAAATAGACGAGAAGTCTATTCTCAGCGATCTTCAATCGCAAAATATCCCCGCCCTAGAGGTGCATCGCATGCACGGCGCCCGCAACAGTGCAATATACGACATGGTTTTTGTCGTATGTAAGCACTCCCCCGCCGGAAAAAACATCTACAATATTAAGACCGTATGCCATTTATCTGGCTTAAAGGTCGAAGCCCCCAACAAACGCGGCCAAATCGGCCAATGTCACAAGTGCCAGTTATATGGCCACTCTTCCCGCAATTGCTTTGCGGTACCCAGGTGCGTTAAGTGCCTAGGTGACCACGGCACAAGTGATTGCCCCCGTCCCAAAGATACCTCACTCTGCACAGAGCCGCCTAGTTGCGTTCTGTGCGGTCAATCGGGCCACCCTGCGAATTATCGCGGCTGCCCGAAAGCCCCTCGTCCTCACCCCAAAATGGTAAAGCGAGTTCAAGCTCGCAACACCAGGGAAAACCTCCCTTCCTCCGCTCTCCCCGAGCGCCTTAGTCCCCAAAGACCTTCCCCCTGGAACGCACTGAACCATCAGCGCGCATTCCCCAAACTCGCTCTTCCAAGAGCTCCCCAGCCCACGGTCATCCCCCCATTAATGGCCATTCCCACCGTGCAACCCCCTAAGCCAAAAGGCCCTCCTCCCGCGGCAGCTCCCCGCTCGCCAGCAGCCCCTCTGGCACCCACCCCTAAGGGTCCCTCTCCCCAAGCCCCGGAAGCCACCGCGACTGGCGATAATATGGCTTATCTGAGCCAATTATTCCACGCGGTTGACATCCACAGCTTGAACCAGATGGCCGAGCAACTCCGCGCCTCACGCGGTAATATTGCCTCCGTCATGGCTACGATGAGCAAGTTCGCTCACGTAACCACAGCCCTCACCTCTTTCTTTGGTACGGTCCAATAATGGAGAACCACAACCTAGGAGGAAAAATCAAACCCAGGTCCCTCAAAGTAGGGTTCTTTAATGCCAATGGCATTAACACCCAACGCGACGAGATCGCTACCTTCCTCCGCCAACACCAATTAGACATCTTTCTCCTCCAAGAGACCTTCCTCAAACCCTCCAACCGCGATCCCAAAATTGCGAACTATCAAATAGTACGCAACGATAGAACCCACTCCGCCAAAGGAGGCACCCTCATCTATTATAAAAGATCTCTTTACTGCATTCCTATGGATCCCCCCAACCTCTCTCAAATCGAGACATCAATATGTCGGCTAGGCATGACTGGACACGAACCAATCATAATAGTTTCGGCATACATCGCACCCAACAAACAAGGCGATATCGCTCCTGATATCGTAAAACTTCTTAGCTTAGGCAACTCTGTCATCGTGGCAGGAGACCTAAACGCCAAACACGAGTCGTGGAATAGCCGCACTCGAAATTCCAGAGGTAATCAACTCAATTACCTCAGTAGCATCCATAACTTCGACGTTATAGCTCCCATGCATCCGACGCATTACCCAGCTATTATAGACCACCGTCCGGACGTTCTCGACCTGGCGATTCTAAAGAATATAAACCTTCATTTAAATTCTATGGAATCGATAGACGAGCTTGACTCCGATCACCGTTCCGTTGTACTCAGTCTTACCCCCCGCACAGGTCCCCCTGACTCGAGTACTCCCACCCCCATGAAAACGGCAACTAACTGGAGGAAACTAGAGGAAAACCTCAAGTCTACTCCCTTGCCCTTCCCCGAACCGACCCCAACTTCCATTGTAGACACGGTGAACGCAATTGACTCCCTCACCAGTCACGTACAATCAGCAGTCAACAACTGCTCCCGGCAGGTCCCAGCGATGGACGACCATCGCTGGAGGCTGCCGGACGATGTACGCGAACTGGTGACGGAGAAAAACGCGGCTATCCGAGCCTACAGGACTTACCCCACAGCAGCCAACCGATCATTCATGAACCACTTACAAGCCAAAGTAAGAAGGCGCATGAATGAAATGAGGGAAGCTCGCTGGGACAACTTCTTGGCTAACCTTACCCCTAATCACCAGGCTTTCTGGCACTTGCAACGCAAGCTCAGAGTCAAAGAAGCCTGCGGCATCCCTCCTCTTAATCGTCCTGGCCGTAGTCCCGCCTTCGACGACGACGAAAAGACCGAATGTCTAGCCGACAATCTAGAATCCCAATGTTCTCCCAGCTCCCAACAAGTAGACATGGCCCATCTCACAAAGGTGGACGCCGAGGTCGAACGAAGGGTAGCCCAGCCCCCAATAGAGGACCCAGACAACCCACTCCCAGTAGTTACAGTCGATGAGGTTCAATCCCTCATCAAAGATCTCAACCCTAGGAAGTCTCCTGGCTCCGACGGGATAACAAATAAAGTTGTCAAACTCTTTCCCCTCCACATCATTGTCTTCCTGACAGCCATTTTTAACGCTGCCCTTTCTAACAACATCTTCCCACAATCGTGGAAAGAAGCAGTTGTCATAGGGATACCAAAACCTGGTAAACCCAAATCCGAATCCTCTAGTTATCGCCCCATTAGTCTCCTTAAAACTCTCGCGAAGATCTACGAAAGGTTGATCTTCAAAAGACTTAAGGACTTCGCTGAATCCCACAAACTTATCCCGAATGAGCAGTTTGGCTTCCGAACCAAGCACTCGTGTGTTCAACAGGTGCACCGCATCGTTGAACACATAAGTGCGGGGTTCCAAGCCAAACAGCAAACGGGCGTCCTATTCTTCGATATAGCGAAAGCATTCGATAAAGTTTGGCACAACGGCTTATTATATAAGCTTTACCAAATCGGTGTGCCTGACAGACTCGTGCTCATCATACGAGACTTCCTATCGAATCGCACCTTCCAATATCGCATCGAGGGCTCATTATCTTCCCCTCGCCGTATTCGTGCCGGAGTCCCCCAAGGCTCCGTGCTCTCTCCACTCCTTTTCACGCTGTACACCAGCGACATCCCCAAAAATCCCAATGCCGATCTAGCTCTCTTCGCCGATGACACGGCTATCTACTATAGAGGCAGAGACCGTCATACGATCGCCAAACATCTCCAAACCGCAGCCAATGCCCTCGGCAAATGGTTTCGGAAATGGAGATTTGAAGTCAACCCAGATAAGAGCGCAGCTGTCCTCTTCTGCCGCTCTGGCGACCGATATCACGATCCTCCGCCTTCTGTAACCATGTTCGGCCAGCCGATTCCTTGGGAATCCACGGCTAAATACCTAGGCGTCATCCTCGACCAAAGGTTGTCCTTTGCATCCCACACAAAGAAAGTACGGTCACGTGCTTCCTTTGCCCTTGGTCGACTCCATTACCTACTAAATGCACGGAGCAAATTGTCACTTAAGTCTAAGTTGAGAATTTATCTCTCGTGCATTCGTCCCATAATGACATACGCCAGTGTTGTTTTCGCACACACGGCCAGCTCTAACATCCATAGAATGCAGGTCCTCCAAAACAAATTCTTGCGAAAGGCCGCGGGAGTCCCGTGGTATGTTCGCAATAGTCAACTCCATGTAGACTTCAAAATTCCCACCATCAAGCAGTTTATGAAAAGAGCCTCTAAGCGCTTTTTCGAATCTGCCGAAAAACACCCGAACCCATTAATCGTATCGGCCGCCCGATATACCCCATCTCGTATCTCCTCCCGACGCCGTCCGAGGCACGTTCTCCTTGACCCTGACGACGATATCACATTGCTTCAGCAAGCAATGTCTCAAAAGCACACACCAAACCGACCATTGTTCCGTCCTCGCCGGCGAGGCTCGTCGCGAACTCTACGTCATCGTCCCCCCCGTCCCCTGCTAGGGCCGGCGCGCGCCGAGCCACTAGCCTTAAACACGTCCCTAAATAATACAACTCAGATCCAGCTCCCTAGCTCATCCCCCAGCAACGCCCTAAGCCGAGGTCCGAGCCCCGCACCGGGGCGCCCTTAGCTGTGTTGCTTAGTATTTCAGTTTAAGCTCGGCTGGAGGCCCTTGGGTCTCGCCCTATAGTCCGGTTAAGCAGTGGAGGTAACTCCCCCCTACCAACTGCGAGAGACCATATCCTAAAAAAAATGTGGTGTGGTGTGGTGCCACTCGCGCTCCGACCTCCGCCCCGTACGGACGTCTCGAAGCGCTCTCCTGCCGCGCTCCGCCGCTGCCCATTGTCCGGTCGCCGCCCGCTGCTACCTGCGTGCTGCTACCTGCGCACCGAACCCTTCGCCGAACTTGCCTTTTTCAAGGCGGGTTTCGGCCATCTCTGTTTCTGTGTGAGACAAGTCTCGCTAGTTGTGACCCTTAAGGTAAAAACCACTGTTTGGTGGTCCTCGGTGGATACCTAGCGGTGCCAACGAAGCCGAGTGGGGTGTGGACCCGATACACCCGTTTTTGCCCCCTCAGGGCAAAAACACAAATCGGACGGGGCTAGAACCACCGGCCTTGGGGGCTTCCCTCGCCGACGCTAGCCATCTCCTCCCTCCCACCCTACCCTTTCCCTACCATCCCATTCCTTAGTGTTGTTTGGTTGCTTTAAGCTTCGGCTAAAAGTACTCCTCTGCACTAAGGCTGTTAGGAACCCGTCTGCACATTAAGATTGGCAGCGGGATCACAAGCTTAGGGCACACCCTACTCAACCCTAACTGCCTACCCCCGGCAGCGAGGGACTAACACACACGCACACAACCCCAGGCCAGTCCAACCTGGGGATTAGGCGCGAAAATCAATAAAATAAATACCGCGCGGTATTTTTGCTCCCCCATTTTGTTGCCATTCCCAAAATGGCCGACCCCAATCTCCATGCCCTTCTTCGGGCACTTCTAAAGATCCCGGCCAACCAGGCCGTAGCCAGCTCGGTCCTCTCTCCAGAGGACCTCGCCAAATATTGCGGCGAACCATGCCCCTCCCCGGCCATTGAGCCCTCTACTTACGCCCCTGCAGCGCCCTCTGTCCCTCTCAAACCGAACCCAATGAGGTTCGAAGAGTCCCCGGCAAGTCCCGATTGCCCTCCCAGCCGTCCCGTCATTATCGACGCGGATATGCCCTCTGAGTCCAACTCGGACTCCAACTCCTCCGCCGACGAAAACTTTAATGTCGTCTTAGGACGCAAGAAGAAGCGGTCTCTCAAGACCAAAGCTTCTTCTGACCAGACCCCGGCAAAGTCTCTCAAGACTTCCGCCAAACCCGTAGCCTCCCAATCTGCGCAGGCGGCCTCTCCCTCGGAGGAAAACCGCTCCGACGCAACCACACCCTCTCAGTCCGTAGCCTCATCTTCAAGGAAAGAACCCCTCCCACCGCCTATCTTCATCCAAGATAAGGCAAAATGGACCGACGTCTCGGCATGGTGCAATGCTAATCGCATTGCTTACACAAATGCCCGAACAACCGCAAATGGTATTAAAGTCACGGTGCCTACTTCCACCGACTTCAGGTCTCTTACCAAAATGCTACAGGCTAGGAAAGTAGCCTTTCACTCATATGACCTCCCCGAGGACCGTCTCCTCCGAGTAGTAATCCGCGGCATCCCTAAAGAGATAGACGAAAAATCTATCTTATGCGATCTTCAATCGCAAGACATCCCCGCCCTCGAGGTGCACCGCATGCACGGCGCCCGCAACAGTACCATATACGACATGGTCTTTGTCGTATGTAAGCACTCCCCCGCCGGAAAGAGCATATACAATATTAAGACCGTATGCCATTTATCTGGCTTAAAGGTCGAAGCCCCCAACAAACGCGGCCAAATCGGCCAATGTCACAAGTGCCAGCTATATGGCCACTCTTCCCGAAATTGCTTTGCGGTACCCAGGTGCGTTAAGTGCCTAGGTGACCATGGCACAAGCGATTGCCCCCGTCCTAAAGACACCTCACTCTGCACAGAGCCGCCTAGTTGCGTTCTGTGCGGCCAATCGGGCCACCCTGCAAATTATCGCGGCTGCCCAAAAGCCCCTCGTCCTCACCCCAAAATGGTAAAGCGAGTTCAAGCTCGCAACACCAGGGAAAACCTCCCTTCCTCCGCTCTCCCCGAGCGCCTTAGTCCCCAAAGACCTTCCCCCTGGAACGCACTGAACCATCAGCGCGCATTCCCCAAACTCGCTCTTCCAAGAGCTCCCCAGTCCACGGTCATCCCCCCATTAATGGCCATTCCCACCGTACAACCCCCTAAGCCAAAAGGCCCTCCTCCCGCGGCAGCTCCCCGCTCGCCAGCAGCCCCTCTGGCACCCACCCCTAAGGGTCCCTCTCCCCAAGCCCCGGAAGCCACCGCGACTGGCGATAATATGGCTTATCTGAGCCAATTATTCCACGCGGTTGACATCCACAGCTTGAACCAGATGGCCGAGCAACTCCGCGCCTCACGCGGTAATATTGCCTCCGTCATGGCTACGATGAGCAAGTTCGCTCACGTAACCACAGCCCTCACCTCTTTCTTTGGTACGGTCCAATAATGGAGAACCACAACCTAGGAGGAAAAATCAAACCCAGGTCCCTCAAAGTAGGGTTCTTTAATGCCAATGGCATTAACACCCAACGCGACGAGATCGCTACTTTCCTCCGCCAACACCAATTAGACATCTTTCTCCTCCAAGAGACCTTCCTCAAACCCTCCAACCGCGATCCCAAAATTGCGAACTATCAAATAGTACGCAACGATAGAACCCACTCCGCCAAAGGAGGCACCCTCATCTATTATAAAAGATATCTTTACTGCATTCCTATGGATCCCCCCAACCTCTCTCAAATCGAGACATCAATATGTCGGCTAGGCATGACTGGACACGAACCAATCATAATAGTTTCGGCATACATCGCACCCAACAAACAAGGCGATATCGCTCCTGATATCGTAAAACTTCTTAGCTTAGGCAACTCTGTCATCGTGGCAGGAGACCTAAACGCCAAACACGAGTCGTGGAATAGCCGCACTCGAAATTCCAGAGGTAATCAACTCAATTACCTCAGTAGCATCCATAACTTCGACGTTATAGCTCCCATGCATCCGACGCACTACCCAGCTATTATAGACCACCGTCCAGACGTTCTCGACCTGGCGATTCTAAAGAATATAAACCTTCGTTTAAATTCTATGGAATCGATAGACGAGCTTGACTCCGATCACCGTCCCGTTGTACTCAGTCTTACCCCCCGCACAGGTCCCCCTGACTCGAGTACTCCCACCCCCATGAAAACGGCAACTAACTGGAGGAAACTAGAGGAAAACCTCAAGTCTACTCCCTTGCCCTTCCCCGAACCAACCCCAACTTCCATTGTAGACACGGTGAACGCAATTGACTCCCTCACCAGTCACGTACAATCAGCAGTCAACAACTGCTCCCGGCAGGTCCCAGCGATGGACGACCATCGCTGGAGGCTGCCGGACGATGTACGCGAACTGGTGACGGAGAAAAACGCGGCTATCCGAGCCTACAGGACTTACCCCACAGCAGCCAACCGATCATTCATGAACCACTTACAAGCCAAAGTAAGAAGGCGCATGAATGAAATGAGGGAAGCTCGCTGGGACAACTTCTTGGCTAACCTTACCCCTAATCACCAGGCTTTCTGGCACTTGCAACGCAAGCTCAGAGTCAAAGAAGCCAGCGGCATCCCTCCTCTTAATCGTCCTGGCCGTAGTCCCGCCTTCGACGACGACGAAAAGACCGAATGTCTAGCCGACAATCTAGAATCCCAATGTTCTCCCAGCTCCCAACAAGTAGACATGGCCCATCTCACAAAGGTGGACGCCGAGGTCGAACGAAGGGTAGCCCAGCCCCCAATAGAGGACCCAGACAACCCACTCCCAGTAGTTACAGTCGATGAGGTTCAATCCCTCATCAAAGATCTCAACCCTAGGAAGTCTCCTGGCTCCGACGGGATAACAAATAAAGTTGTCAAACTCTTTCCCCTCCACATCATTGTCTTCCTGACAGCCATTTTTAACGCTGCCCTTTCAAACAACATCTTCCCACAATCGTGGAAAGAAGCAGTTGTCATAGGGATACCAAAACCTGGTAAACCCAAATCCGAATCCTCTAGTTATCGCCCCATTAGTCTCCTCAAAACTCTCGCGAAGATCTACGAAAGGTTGATCTTCAAAAGACTTAAGGACTTCGCTGAATCCCACAAACTTATCCCGAATGAGCAGTTTGGCTTCCGAACCAAGCACTCGTGTGTCCAACAGGTGCACCGCATCGTTGAACACATAAGTGCGGGGTTCCAAGCCAAACAGCAAACGGGCGTCCTATTCTTCGATATAGCGAAAGCATTCGATAAAGTTTGGCACAACGGCTTATTATATAAGCTTTACCAAATCGGTGTGCCTGACAGACTCGTGCTCATCATACGAGACTTCCTATCGAATCGCACCTTCCAATATCGCATCGAGGGCTCATTATCTTCCCCTCGCCGTATTCGTGCTGGAGTCCCCCAAGGCTCCGTGCTCTCTCCACTCCTTTTCACGCTGTACACCAGCGACATCCCCAAAAGTCCCAATGCCGATCTAGCTCTCTTCGCCGATGACACGGCTATCTACTATAGAGGCAGAGACCGTCATACGATCGCCAAACATCTCCAAACCGCAGCCAATGCCCTCGGCAAATGGTTTCGGAAATGGAGATTTGAAGTCAACCCAGATAAGAGCGCAGCTGTCCTCTTCTGCCGCTCTGGCGACCGATATCACGATCCTCCGCCTTCTGTAACCATGTTCGGCCAGCCGATTCCTTGGGAATCCACGGCTAAATACCTAGGCGTCATCCTCGACCAAAGGTTGTCCTTTGCATCCCACACAAAGAAAGTACGGTCACGTGCTTCCTTTGCCCTTGGTCGACTCCATTACCTACTAAATGCACGGAGCAAATTGTCACTTAAGTCTAAGTTGAGAATTTATCTCTCGTGCATCCGTCCCATAATGACATACGCCAGTGTGGTTTTCGCACACACGGCCAGCTCTAACATCCATAGAATGCAGGTCCTCCAAAACAAATTCTTGCGAAAGGCCGCGGGAGTCCCGTGGTATGTTCGCAATAGTCAACTCCATGTAGACTTCAAAATTCCCACCATCAAGCAGTTCATGAAAAGAGCCTCTAAGCGCTTTTTCGAATCTGCCGAAAAACATCCGAACCCACTAATCGTATCGGCCGCCCGATATACCCCATCTCGTATCTCCTCCCGACGCCGTCCGAGGCACGTTCTCCTTGACCCTGACGACGATATCACATTGCTTCAGCAAGCAATGTCTCAAAAGCACACACCAAACCGACCATTGTTCCGTCCTCGCCGGCGAGGCTCGTCGCGAACTCTACGTCATCGTCCCCCCCGTCCCCTGCTAGGGCCGGCACGCGCCGAGCCACTAGCCTTAAACACGTCCCTAAATCATACAACTCAGATCCAGCTCCCTAGCTCATCCCCCAGCAACGCCCTAAGCCGAGGTCCGAGCCCCGCACCGGGGCGCCCTTAGCTGTGTTGCTTAGTATTTAAGTTTAAGCTCGGCTGGAGGCCCTTGGGTCTCGCCCTATAGTCCGGTTAAGCAGTGGAGGTAACTCCCCCCTACCAACTGCGAGAGACCATATCCTAAAAAAAAAAATGTGGTGTGGTGTGGTGTGGTGTGGTGTGGTGTGGTGTGGTGTAGTGTGGTGTAGTGTGGTGTAGTGTGGAGTAGTGTGGAGTGGTGTCAAGTGCATTGAGACCAGTAGTGATCTGTCATTTTATAACGTTCAAGAGGCTTTCTGTTTCTTCATATGGCAAAGAGGTGAGCCAGTTGCTAAAATAGTCATAAGAAAGTATACTTACACCAAAAATTACGAATCCTTAAGGCCAATGAATGTTTGAATTGTAGAACTCAACAGTAACCCACTAGAATTTTTCTCTCGGTCCATAAATTTGTGTAACATGTAACCCCGAGTTTCAGTTCCATTTAGTTTCTTGGTAGAAATATTTCAGTTGCTTGGTGATTCCAATTTTATGCCACGTTATGCGTTAATATTGCCATGTGATGGCCTAACAGCTTCGGTGTAGCCTGATATATAATAGTAAGTAATGCGTTTTATGATATGAATATTGCACGGTTTTCATAAAAAAATTCAACCGACCGAGTGTACCGAGTGTGTCTTATTCATGCATACACACATACGTCTCTATGTATGTATGCATGTGTTAGATTATGTGAGCCTTTTAACTTTAAGTTACTTTTATTTGTAAAACACACGAGGGTTCCGCGGGCCAATCATGAAATAAGTATGCGCGGATAAAACCGCGAGGCACAGCTAGTAAAATGTATAAATTATTTCTCCTCAGAATCAGTGTTATCTTTGTAGTTATAAGTTAATTCATTTCCTAGATTTCATATCTTACGGAAGAATAAAGTCAAATGAATACTGACTGTACACAATACATTAAAGGTCGATTTAAATAAATAATTACAACCTGATATTAAATACAGATTAATTTACAATAAGTACACCCTCAGCTTTGTTTACTGTGGCTGAAAAGGGTAGCTTGCTATATAATTATAAGCATTATACAAAGATTAAACCCGACCATTGTTCATTAGTCTGCATACAACACTTGAGTACCTACCTACATACTTACATAATTAATATACAGTGTTAGAAACACACCAAATAACTTAAATTTAAGTATATTTTATATAACCGTGCCGTGGTGGTCGTGCAGTTTGAACAGTTATCTGTTACGCAAGCGACGCAAGTTCGCTTCCCAGCGGGGCCTGTACCAATGAACTTTTCTAAAAACTTATGTACAGTGATTTCACACCACGTGCATTACGGTGAAGGAAAACATCGTGATGAAACGTGTATATGTCTGAGAAATAATTCAAAGCCGTATGTATAGTGCCTAATTTGCAAATTGACACTCTACGCGCAAATTGATAAAGTGTTAATTTGATAGACAGAGCTTTATGTTGGAAACACTTTGATAAGCTTGTTCACGCTGAACTATATCAACCGGACCTAGTTATGCAAAATAGAACCAACCCACAAGTTGATAGTTTCAAGTAAGTTAGGATTTAAGCATGAACTGTGCAGAACGGTCAAGAAGTCTTATTTAATTGCCTATAGCAGTTTTTCATCTAGAGTCGCTAATGAGTTTTCAAGCAGTTCAGGGTGTCTACTCTCTCTACAAAAGAAAATTTAACGAATTTTCAGTATCTGTTTGTTTTAATCAAACTCAAGTTTTCATTAATTTAATTATTTAATTAAAGTACAAATAGAATATGTAAATGTTATACTTTTCGTCGGACTTTCTTGTGGACCAAATTCGAATGTAATTTAAGATCGAATAAGAATCGTGGTAGGAACTCTGCGAACCATTGGCCAAAGCTACGTTCTTCGGAGAAAGCGAGTAGGCCCCCTGTATACATTGTTATGGATTGGTTGTTTTTGCATTACTATGTCCCTGCGAAAATAGCTCCCTTAACAATAATCACGAAATTATCCGTGACGGATTGAAAAGACCACTAATTCATTTCTATTCAGATACGAGACACAATAGGGAACTAGGACGTAACTTATTTCTTGTTACTATTAGTTCACGAGGTGTAATTAAGAAAATAATTATAATGAGACGGATTGGGCTTATGTAAGTACTGCTAGAACATTGAACGGGATTAATTAAAGGCCAGGCGTTCGGTCCAAGTCTTGCATTGTAATTACCCAAAAACACTGCTCATGTTACAAGCCTACTCTTTGTTTTACGGCGAATCATTAATCAATTACCTAACAAAAGTAAACACTCCAAATTTTCTTTCAGAATTTTCATTGTTATAATTTTTAACAAGCTTTCCCTTACAAAGTCTCTTCAAGATTCTGTTTTGAACGTTGTATTGGTAAATAACAATCGGAAAGTTTTATTTTGGATTCAATACACGAAATAGAAAGAGCCGTGGTGGCCGTGGGATTTGCGCCTGCTATGCAAGCGACGCAAGTTCGAACCCTAGCGGGGCCTGTACCAATGAGTTTCTCTAAAAAATTTTGTGTAGTGATTTCACTCCACGTGCTTTACGGTGAGGGAAAACATCGTGGGGTAACCTGCATATGTCTTAGAAGTAATTCAAAGACGTATGTATAGTGCCTGAGACGGCGATAGACTTATCTGTCACGTTGGCACCGCTGCCTACCCCTTCGGGGAATACATGCGTGAGCATTTATGAATGTCAATATACAAAACGATCTTATCGTTATTTTCTAGACTTGTTTTTACTACACTAGATAATTTTGTCACAGGACACTGAAACGGGACTGAATTATAAATGGCAACACGATTTTGCCTTTTTCAGAATACTAACACGCGAGCTAAAATACGACAAATTAGATTGGGATAGGAAGGAAGATGCAATGTGACATTTCAATATTAATATGAACTAGCTGTGCCCCGCGTTCATTGGTCTATTTGGGTAAAGGACGTCTCGTCTGTTCCATCGACTAATATTTCCAGCGACTTCCGTTTTTGCTTTACTTCCCTTAATTTCAGTTGGATAATTTTGCGGGCTATCTCGGTTACTTGAGTTCTCTATCGGACGTTTCGGGTTCTGTTTTTTAGACACTGAACAAGCACAGGTAGAAATGTGGAAAATAGTATTAGTTAGTTTACACATTGGTTTCAGGTTCATTAATCACAGTAGGTAATAATTTTAGTATCTATAAAATTAGATTTTTGTATATATTATTTAAATAAGTGGATGGTTGTGTTATAAAGGGAACAATAAAGTTTTGTATATTTTAGGTTTATTTTCTCGATTCTCGGACTCTCAGACCCTCGTCAAAAATCATTAGTTAAGCAAAAATAATTTGTCGCCAAACAATTAATTTGTCCGGCTAGGCGAGTAATGGAAAAATTATTTCATTAGCCATAACGCGAGAGGAAATGAAAATGCTATTCATCCGTTATTACGTAATGTGAAATGGTATTAATAGGTATTTTCCCCGACAGTTTCTAGGTTTTATATAACGTTTATTAGTAAACTGGGATCCTATATGTTGCATGTTGAAAAGTGTGTTATTAAAATGACACACTAATTTAATAGATATTATACCACCCTATTTAAAAAAATCCGTAGTAGAAAATCCGATTTGGAGATACCAACCGCCACGGGGGCAGCGGATGGGCTATGTCAGACTTGCTTCGACTCTGTTTCTCCTTTGCCCCAAGTAAAGGCTTCACCACGTTCAAACGTCATTGATAAGCCCTGCGTTTTTCTTTATCCTTTTTTTATGCTTCACCGTGACATCCCCGGAGACATTCTACCGCCGCATATCAGTAATAGTTTTCATTACAATAGCCCATTAGTATTAATTTATCTATTTTTTTTTTTTTTTTTTTATTTATTTATTACAAAGAATCAACAGCATTTAGTAAATTAATACAAGGTTATAAGTATATTCTTAGTGCCAATTACAGATTCATTCTTTACTAATAGATAATATAATTTTAGTCGCTAAACAGAAAACAGCAGAGTAAGTACAATATTGTTTAAAATAAGCTTATACAACAAAATATACTTTGCTGAGTGTGTATGTGTGTGTGTATGTGTGTATGTGTGTATGTGCGTGTGTGCGCGTGTGTGTGTGTGTGTGTGTGTGAGTGTGCCTTTAGTAATTTTTACCTTTATTAACAACAGTTCTAACTTTTTGTTCACTAGTGAAAATTGATGTAATTTGCTTCTTGAAAGATATTTTATTGTTTTGGAAAATATCTATAGAAGCAAAATCCTTGTTGTAGCTATGTAGTATACGAGAAACCACCGAATTCTGAGCATAATTACTGTGGCCGAGAGGAACTTCAAAGAGAGGTGTATGTCTGGTACGCTTCTTTGGGACCCTAAACTGTAGTAAGAGAGTTGTTAGCTCAGGACAATCAATTGTGTTGTTGCAGACGTCGTGAAGAAAGGACAACTGCAATAGTGCGCGTCGGTCTTTCAATTGCATTATTTTATGATATTGACACGCTTCCTCGTAACTGCATTTGTTATGTCCGGCTCTGTAATTTAGAGTATTAATGAATTTTGATTGTATTTGTTCTATGTCATGTATGTAAGTTAAGTAATTTGGATTCCAGATACAACAACAGTATTCTAGAATGCTACGAACATAAGAATAATACAAAGTTTTCATACAGTCAGTGTCAGAGAAAGCCCGACTTACACGCAACACAAATCCTAGATTTTTGTACGCTCTGGTAACAATTGCAGAAATATGGTCAGACATTGACATTTTTGAGTCAAAAATGACTCCAAGGTCTCTTATGTTGTGTTTTTGTTCTAATGGAATGTTGTCAATTTTATATTGGTGGTTTAATTTATTTCTTTTACGAGTGAAACTGATTTGATAACATTTTGTGACATTAACACTTATGCGGTTTTCGCGGTAGTAATCACTAAGACGATTTAAGTCATGCTGGAGTTTACTTGCATCTTCTTCTGTTTTTATTCCGGCATAAATTTTTGTGTCATCAGCATACATAAGAAACTTGGCGAACTTAAAGCAACTATCTATATCATACAAATAGGCCGCGTAAAGCAAGGGCCCCAAAACTGAACCTTGCGGAACACCTGACGGGATTTTAATAAAGTCGGAACGATGTCCAGCCACCACAACTGCCTGGGAACGATTCCGCAGGTATGATTCCATCCATCTCAGAAGATTACCTCGGATACCGAGCTCTTGTAATTTACGCAGCAAAATCATGTGATCAACTCGATCAAAGGCTTTCTCAAAGTCTGTGTAAATAGTGTCAATCTCATATCCATTATCCATACCACGAAGCACATCATTGGCAAAGATGGCAAGATTGGTATTAGTTGAGCGACCAGGTATGAAACCATGTTGTTGAGCAGGTATGTGTCTAATAACGAGTGGATAAATATGACTATGAACGACTCTCTCCATGAGCTTACTCAGAACATTGAGGCTAGATATTGGTCTGTAATTCTCGGTGGCTGTTTTGGTACCTTTCTTATGAATAGGCACAATGTTAGCGGTTTTCCAAACATCGGGAACGTAACCTTCCCTAAAACATCTGTTAAATAGAATTGTGACTGGGTGGGCTAACGTTTCCAAGCACTGGGAGAAGAAGTATGGTGGGATCTCATCACATCCAGCACCCTTGGAGCAATCAAGGGACTTTAATAGTTTTTTTGTGTCACTGAGAGTAATGTATATGTCACTAATGACGTCTTGACAAGGAGCATCGTCTTCTGAGAAAGCAGTATAATGTACTGCTGGCTGAGTGAAGTTACCACAGAAATAGTCATTAAAGGCATTACAAATATCACTCTGGTTATTAAGAGTGTCATTCTTATACTGCATTACGTTCGGGTAGTTAGATTTATCTTTCTTTTTGGAGTTAACGTACGTCCATAGCAGCTTAGGGTTAGTTTTAATACTTTTTTGTGATAGTTCAATATATGCCGTGTAACACTGATCTTCTAATTTTTTAAGTCTTCTGCGCAATACAGAAAACGATGTATAATCTGCTGGGTTTTTATATTTTTTCCATAGTTTATGAAATTTAGTCTTTTCTTTTATTATTTTTATAAGCGCTTTATTATACCACACCGGATAATTATATGTTCCTTTGATTATTCTATGCGGGACAAAGTTAGCAATACTAGTATTTAATATTGAATAGAACGCATCTATAGCTGCTTTCAACTCAAGGTTCTCCAACATTGACCAATCCTGAATAGAAAAATGTGCGTTCAAATTTGTATAGTCCGCCTTCCTGAATTGGTAACGCTTATGTGTAGCAGGTTTCATTGGAGGTATCCTCAAGTCTTGTGCAAAAATATCAATCGCAGGGTGACAATCATCCAGTTTTACTAATGGGAATGTAGATTTTTTAATGTTCAACGGCATGTTAGAAAAGATTAGATCCAACACATTGCCATGTACATTTGGATATGAATTGTATTGGGAAAGACCAAAAAACAAACAAACGTTTATTAAGTCAGTCGCTGCAGTTTGTAAGTCAATGGACCCCTTCTTTACGATGATAGGATTTTCTGCTTTCCAGTCAATGCAAGGAAGGTTAAAATCTCCTGCGATTATGTGGTAATCATCAGGATGGGAAGCCAGAAATGAGGTGATTAATTCAATATACTTTTGCATGCGAGACGGAAGCATTCGATCAGGAGGGATATATGTGCATAATATATTTAAGTCATGTTGTGTATCAAGAGCTTGCGCAGGTATTGTTATGCAGATAAACTCGAGATCGTCACGGTCAAGGTCATAACGTCGGCACGCTCTAAGTCGGGTGGCGCAGGCGATCATAACCCCTCCACCGAGACTCCCTCGATCGCGACGAAACAAATCATATCGATCCGAGCTACACAGTTCAGTATTTAAAATGCCGTCACAGAGCCACGTCTCTGTAATGATCGCAACATCTATCTCAGATAAGGACAGGTTATTAAAAAATAGGTCAGTTTTTGTTCGTAAACCACGTACGTTCTGATAAAACATCTGAAGTATGTTATTGTCTCTCGTCTATCTATACAGATAAATTAAATTTAAGTGTCTCTTTGTAAATCCAAATTAATTTTGAATATGAAAATATATACGGTACTCACATAAAAAAAACTATTTTTAATTTTATTCTGTGCGTTTGTTTCTGGAACGACTGGATTGATTTAAACGTGAATTCATTGGCAGAGAGGTAATGTTACAAGGAGTGTCTTGTTTCAAGAATACTTTAATTTAAAAAAGTATTAGGATTTCATGGTGCACCAATGAAATTAAGTCTGCGCTGGTGAAACCCCGGGGACAGCTAGTATTTAATATTAAAAGTGAATGAAAGTGTCTGTTTAGCTATCTCAGCATCCAAACTACCCTCGCCAGCAACTATTGTTAGGAACAATTTTCCAAAATACCCCGCGCCACGTGCCAGTCGATATCACTTTTTTCCCGAAAATAGAAGTGGTTGAATGTATGAATAAGTATGTTTGTACACTTTCATACCATGCAGCCGAATCCACATGTAAAACACGAATCTATAGCTCAATTCATGGACCCAATATGTTTGTTCAACAATCGGAATTAAAGCTCGTTAATGGGCTCAGAAGTTTATTCTGAATTCTCGTGCGTTGAGTTCAGTCGCTGACTTAACTCAGACAATATTGTTATCGCTCCAAGTATGTAAATATGGGATGTATAACGCAGCCGCTGGATTGGAAAATAAGTTCGCGTGAGCACTGAGACCGACAATACGTATATATTTTAGTATCATGAATAAATACTCTTTAGTATAGAAGCTAGATGAACTGGTACACAGGGAACAGGAAAAGAAAACAGGGCAGACCGTTCAGGCGATGGGTCGACGAAATTAAGGCAATGGCGGGCGGTACCTGGACAACACTAGCCAAAGAAAGAAAAAAATGGAGTCAGTTGGAGGAGGCCTTTGCTATAACAAAGCACACAGATATTACAAACGAAGAAAACAACTAAAGAACCGAACCAATCGTAAAATATCTGCAAAAAGGGCTTATAATAATAATAATAATAATAATAATAATAGAAGCTAGGGATTATGGCTTCCCGGTAAGAGGGTTGCGAAAGTAAGATGAATGTTACCGTGAAACTGGTCACCAATCTCATTGAGTTACATTGTGTGCCGACCTTAATCATGTATGGGAATCTACGGTGATGACGACGAGAGAGAACATAATAACATCTTTATTCCCCGAGATGGGGTAATCAGGGGTTTGCAGAACAGAACACCTATATTTAGCCAGATGCGGTACGGTGCAATCCTATTGCCTCTAACTGGGCTCACCACCGGGACTAGTATTGGGATATAACAGACAGAAAACTTAAAACACTACGCGACTAACGGATCGAATTGAGGACCTCGTGTTCCACAGTAGCGATCTACGATCACTAGAGAAACGAGGCAGTCTTCTAATGAAAAGTTGGGTATAAGTATAGTGAAAAAGGTCTTTAAATCTTAATTGAAATAGCATTCTATTCGATCTTCCTTCCCCAAGGAATCTTAGCCTGATGATCATGTTAATGTTTGAAAATGTAACGACTAGAACATTTGAAATACGAGTATTAATGTTACTTTGCATTTACTCTTAACGCATCAAATACGGACTGAACTCAAAAATGTTGATACTAATGCGTGGAATATGCAATATCATTCCTCAACAATTTAAAATGCATAATATCAATGTTATTATAAGTAAGGCAAGGTGCATTCCTAAGCTTCGGATCGCCTAGTTCCTCGTTAAGTTAAATGTTTCGCTTGAATTATCAACGCGCTTCGCTTGAGGCGCTAATGAGGAATTTGCAGACTGCAATATCTTATAGTAATATTTTATGTACGACTAGCTGCGTCTCGCGGTTTCACCCGCAAAGATTTTATTTTGCCGAGACTCATTAAAAAAAAGTAGCCTTAGTTGCTCTTTGCGCTATATCCAGTAGCACTTCACCTGTTTCTGAGATTTGGCTAACAAACAGACATTTTCTTTTATTATTTAATTGATATGTAGGTACCGTAGCCGATGCTCTATGCCAAAAATGTGCGCGTAATAAGTCGATATATTTTTTGATATTTATCAAAATCTGTTCAGCGATTTAGCCGTGAAAGGGAACAACCATAATTCATTGACTCACAAGATGGCGCCACTCGTCTGTTAGATCGCACTAAGATTATGATTTCTTAAGTCTATAAATCATCTTCTAGTCCTAGTAACGACAGAACACTTTTCATATCAGCAAATAAATCAAATTGAAGTGTCTGTTTGTAATTCCAAATCAACAGCCTACTTATAGATATAAAGCTCTTTTTCATCGTCTTCCCATATACATGAACATAAAAGCTTATTAATACGTGTTTCTATTGTTTTGGAGCCACATTTTCCACATTATTTGCTGAACATTTTGTGTCGGATTTTGCATCGAAAGCGCCAGACCGTGAAAGAGATACGCTTCGATTGGCGATTTCATAAACAATGATTTGTTGTCAAATTTTATATTGTTGTGTAAATATAATTAGTTTGCTGAAAGTTTTCTGAGATAAGAGTCAATTACATAGTTAGGCGTTATATTAAAGCTAGGCACCAAAATGCTTCCCTTATTCATAACATTCCATAAGTTATTAGTAAAACAGCTGATATTATGCACCAAATCTAATTTTAGACTCATTGCTATTATTATATATTTCAACATTCCGAATGTTTCTCCTAAAATGGTTTGCAGTGCAGCCTCTCGGGAAAGAGAGCTGGGGCTTTTCGCGCTCAGAGAATCAGCATTGCACAACGTGGCAATGCTGCCAGCCTTCTTGGCACTATCCCGAGAGACACCGATTTGTGCCAAGTTTCCTACTGTTAATTACTTAGTTTTAAGTACTGTTCCTTTTATATTTAAGTTATCTATATCTATACATCTATACAGATAAATAAAATTGAAGTGTCTGTTTGTAATTCCAAAATAACAGATTTTCACTAGATGCATATGAAAGTATTCACGCTACTGACACTGAAAAACCAAGTTTTAAAATTTTTCTCTATTTGTCTGTCTGTCTGTTTGTTCCGGGTAATCTCTGAAACGGCTGAACCGATTTTAACGGGACTTTCACTGGCAGATAGCTGATGTTTCAAGGAGTAACTTAGGCTACTTTTATTAGTTAAACCTATTAGGGTTCCGCGACATGAAGCATGAAACTAAATCTAAACCGTGGGGCACAGCTAGTTATTCAATAAATGTAATAATAATTTGCCGTGCCTGTTTGACTGCGTGACTCTGTTCTTTGGTCTGGATATTGGCTTAAAGAATAGAGTTTCATAAATATAACTTTACAAGACGGGATAAGTTTCCGCTCTTATACATTATTCCAAGCTTACGTGTAGACGTAATATTCCAAGAACCTTAGGATTGCAGAAACACTGCACATTTTCTCTTAGAGACATTATACTTATTCACGCTCGCCTCTTTCGCAGAGAAAAGAAAGAGAAAAACAATTTATAGCAGCGATAGTTGCTCATGTAACATTTACATGGTAAAGCGCATACGTTGTAACTTGCAACCTACAATATTTCGTACTGGGAACATTTTGTCAGCAGTTGCATCCGCATGAGCAAGCGGGTGGGAACTAACAAAGTGTTCGCCTTATAAACCTAGCTTTATCAAGCACTAGCTGACCCGAAAGACGTTGCCCTGTCTTAATTATGAGAATGCAGCACGTATTCTGTCAATTCTATGTCAAACGCCATAAGGTTATATCAAAAAGTTTTTATTATCCAAAGCGCTAAGGTTCAATTTAAGAAGAAAGAAATAATTTTGCATGGTGGTTAAGTGTTCCTCAATTTTCAAATTTTCCAAGCAATTTACTTAGGTTTTTTTTCATAAGAACCATCTCCTGACAATAACGAACACAACAAAAAAAAATTTATCGAAATCGGTCCCGCCGTTCACCCATGATGTCGTGACCAAGGGAAATGTGGATTCATTTTATATATATACTAGGTGTGCCCCGCGGTTTCACCCGCGTAGATTTAGTTTCATGCTGTTTAATAAAATTTGCCTCCACTCACTCCTTGAAACATCAGCTATCTGCCAGTGAAAGTCCCGTTAAAATCCATCCAGCCGTTTACGCGTGATGCCGTGACCAAGGGAAATGGGGATTAATTTTTATATATACATAAGATTAGTTCTACTGACGTATAGACAAACTACTAAATACTACCGAATATTTTTGAAAAGAGTAATTACTGGGTTTCTTGCAGGTTCTTCTCGGTAAAAGCAACCTTCCGAACCTGGCGGTAGCATGTATAAGTCCTGTATGATTATATAATTCTGACAATTTGAAATTTACGACAATGATACTTTTGATTACCGACGTATATTATGTTCTATTGAATATTTTTCAAATGAGTAATTACTGAGTTTTCTTCTGTGTAAGCTTTATAATTGTAGTTTCATTAAAAGCCATTTAATAGTTTTTGCGTGAAAGAGCAACAAATTCTTATAATATTGGTAACAGAGAGTCAAGTGTCAACACATCCTATTTGTACGAAATCTCCCACCAAAATCCGTAATAAAACGAGAATGATGTCGAATGTTTAATGCTTCAACCGATCTGATAATAGGCCCCCGCCACAGAAATGTTGTGGCTCGTGCCGCGATATGACCGGCCATTCCGAAGCAATGGCCCACGCAGCCAATATCACCGGAAAATGCACTTTGTGTCACTAACCATTAATTAATTTTCACACTATCCCTTGGTTTTAGTTTCTGTTTCACTGCGAGAATGTAGAAATATTTAGCTTGCAGGAAAACCATTGCGGGAATATTGGTATTATAGGTATTAAATGGATTAGAATCGTGGCTTAGACCTTAATGAAACTAAACTTGGATGAAAACCCATAACTATTTATACAAACTTGGACTAGTATTTAGGCCTTTTTTACTAGCAGTTAAGATGTGTAAAGGAAATATTCAGACGGACAACATATATATCTAAACGATAACATCACATGCTAAGTACAACGTTTCCTTAAATATGAAATGAACTTCGCTTCTGAAAACCTATAGAATTTCCTACGTAATAATATTTATATACAAACTTAACAACAACTGAATAACTGAGAAAAGTACCCGAAGTATAGGATATTAATATTAGTATTTTGTAATAAAAGTGATTGACAATTCTTAGGATTGTTATATTGCTCTGCACTAAATTTTACTATTTATGAGTTATTCCTGGGCCCATAACCTATTAATATACTATATATTATATATATATTTATATGTGTATTTATTCTTAGCAACGATTGATTTCAAGATTTGCAAATCTGATAATTGTTTTTTTGTGAGCAGTTGCAAGGATTTTAAAGTGATTTTTCTGTTGTGTGGACGATGTCTTATTATTTTCAAAGAATTCAGAAGTCCTTGTTATTGAACAACTTTATTACAAAATACAAATAAAAATATAGGTTTTGACATATTATGTCGACGACGTTGACATTCTGTCGCGTATTTGGTGTGGCTTCAAATGTGTTGATCAGCAAGCTTTGGGGTTCAACCACAAGCTGTCTCTGAAAAAGTATCAACAAAATTCGGACCACACTAATAATACGCAAACGAAATCAATATGTGGGGAGAGCGAGTGATCATGCTCATCCCCAGCAAAGGGAAGATCTTCCAGCCAGGCGGGTGTCATGCCTGGGGAACCGCGGCTCCAACTGTTCTAGTTGGAAACTTGTATATATACTGCAATGCGCTTGAAAACTCTTCTGGCGCGATTTAGGTTCTCGTGTATTTGTACTCAAACTTCGCATTTGTTAGCGAGTAGCGCCATCTATGAGCGAGTGGAGAAACGCTGCTACATCACTCCCCTCCAAGACCGAAGGTCGATCCAATTTTCTTTGTGTGCGTGCAGTGCGTGCTTAAGATAGCTTGCAAGGGCCAGGGTGCTTCGAAGTCTGCGGTGAGTCGAGACTGAGCGGAGATGCCGACCGAGTCCAGCAGGCTCAGCGCAGGCGTGCCACGTGGAGCGATGAGCAGGCGTCCGGCGTGGGCTGCGTGAGGTGGACGTGCGGGGTCGGTGGAGAGATGAGTGCCAGGACCAGTAGCGCGGTGCGTCGGCTGTAATGGACCTGTAGATACCTGATGCTGGCTTGCTGTGTGACTGCTGCTGCTGCTGATGGTTGTGAGGAGAATGATGCGAAGGTTGTTGATGTTCAGGTTCAACGGGGTCACCACTGTGGGGAGAGCGAGTGATCATGCTCATCCCCAGCAAAGGGAAGATCTTCCAGCCAGGCGGGTGTCATGCCTGGGGAACCGCGGCTCCAACTGTTCTAGTTGGAAACTTGTATATATACTGCAATGCGCTTGAAAACTCTTCTGGCGCGATTTAGGTTCTCGTGTATTTGTACTCAAACTTCGCATTTGTTAGCGAGTAGCGCCATCTATGAGCGAGTGGAGAAACGCTGCTACAAATACATTAACGTGAAACACACGTGAAAGCCTGTACTTGGGATACTGAATTCCCCTAATTCACATACATTTAGAATTTATATCTAGGTATTTAATAATATGTGATATTAATACAGGCATATGAAGGGTAATGTAACTTCTACGAATTTCACAGCACACTAGTTTTAAAGACAAGATATAGGGCTGCTGATAAAATATGTAATTGTAATTTATGAGTTAAAATGTATTCAGATAACAACAATGTTCAGTTCTAAGAAGTTAGCTGGGATTGCCTAGAGACATAGGCTTACAAAGCATATAATAAAGGTTGATCCAGCGATTCTCAAATTGTATAAAGTTTGGAACATCAAACGAGTCATTGTCTGACTAGCACTCTATTTCTAAAGGTATTATAATTATAATTTATCAGACAAGTGAGTTCAAAAACAGGTTCTATATTTTAGTTCTATATTTATACTAGCTGTGCCCCGCAGTTTTACCCGCGTAGAGCTAATTTATGGGTTACGTGCGGAATTATAATGTTTTTTTAAAATAAACGTAACCTATGTTAGTGCTTGTAAAATTAGCTATCTACCAATGAAAGTCCCGTTAAAATCGGAGATTATTCGGAAGAAATTAAATGTGCCCTCAACAGTGTTGATTGGTCAACGTATTTTAATAATGTATCTCTTGATGAAGCCCTAACCATATTCTACAACAAACTTTATGAACTAATAGATATTCATATTCCAAAAAAATCTATCAAGCAATCCTCGCATCCCCCTTGGTTTAATTCGGCGTTGATTAAAATGATAAAAGAAAAATCAAAATATCATCGTAAGTTTAAAAATTATGGTAATTTATCTGATTACCATGCATTCTCTCTATTACGTAAAAGAGTAGTTGACTTGGAAAAGCATTGTTTTGACACCTATATGAGTAATATTGAAGCATCCATAGTTCTAAACCCTAAACAATTTTGGGCATACATTAAAAGTAAAACTACTGACAACGCTTTTCCTAAGTGTATGCATTATATTGATAATATTGCTGATACTGGCGAAGATATAAGTAATTTATTTGCTAAATATTTCCATTCAACTTTTCGAGGGCATAGTGCTGATGACTTGGGTCCATCTATTTCTAATGACTCATCATTCAATACTAGTCATATAGGTTCTATTGAAATATGCCCAGAGACAGTTTTGAAACTTTTAAAAAACCTAGATCTATCTAAATCTGGTGGTCCGGACAACATACCTGCCATTTTTATAGTAAACCTGGCAGATAGTTTAGTTACGCCATTAACGCTCCTGTTTGAACGCTCTTTGTCTGAGGGTATAGTGCCAAGAGTCTGGAAATCGGCTTTCATTACACCAGTATTTAAGCAGGGTGACAAATGTGACGTCACAAATTATCGCCCAATCTCCAAGTTATGTCTGTTTTCAAAAATTCTGGAAAGGATAATCTATGATTCGATTTACTCCACCTTAAAATGTACCTTTAGTGACGAACAGCATGGTTTCTTAAAAAAGCGCTCAACCACTACCAATCTCGTTATATTTAACGAGTTTATAACAGATAACATACATAAACACACACAAGTTGACGTTATATATACCGATTACCGCAAATGCTTCGATAGAATTGACCACAATATACTGTTACAGAAGTTATTATCATGCGGTATACATGGGGACTTATATCGTTGGCTCTCCTCTTACATAGATAATAGGACCCAAGCAGTAGTATTGCCAGGTTACACTTCAACCTGGTACTCAGTATCATCTGGTATTCCACAAGGCTCCATCTTGGGACCACTTTTATTTATTTTATTCATAACCGACATAAATAAATGTTTTTTAAACTCCTCAATATTACTTTTTGCGGACGATATGAAAGTTTTTAAAGTAGTTCGCAACATTGTCGATCAAAATTTACTTCAGTCCGATCTTGATAGGTTTGTGTCATATTGTAAGCTCAACAAGCTTGAATTGAATGTCTCAAAATGCTTCTTCATGACTTTCACACGTCAGCTAAATCCATATCCATCAAATTACACTCTCGACAGTCAAAATGTTAGTAAGGTTGACTACATCAAGGATTTAGGTGTCATTCACGACAGTAAACTACTTTTTGATAAGCACATCGATCATATCGTCAACAAGGCATCTAAGGCACTGGGCTTCATAATACGAACCTCTATTAGTTTCCGCTCGCTCAAAACCATTAAAATATTATATTGTTCTTTCGTGCGCAGCCACCTTGAATATGCATCACAGGTATGGAATCCTCAATACAATACTTATATAACTAGAATTGAAACTATTCAAAGAAAATTTCTACGTTACCTCGATTTCAAGTCACACAATTGGTCTGACGATTATATGCATCGTTGTAAAAGATATCATTTTTTACCTTTGCAAACCCGCCGTAGTATTGGTGATATCTGCTTTCTGATGAATATTGTTAATGGCAATCTCGATACTTCCAACCTTTTATCTAAAATAGGTTTTCGAATATATTCGACTAATGTTAGCAAGCGACCGTTATTACATGAGTCCCTAGTAACAACCAATTATAGACAAAATAGCTTTTTACTACGAAGTGTCAAAAGTTTTAATAAAATTAGCAGTAGTTTAGATTTGGATCTCTTTTATAATAGTACTAAAACAGTTAAAAATATACTAACACGTGATTTCTTTGACAACTTGCCTCAGTGACGACTCATATAACCTAACTGCGATTAATTAGATTTTAACTTTACCTATCTATAATATTTAACTTTTACTGTACTGGCTTCTCCTGTTTCAGATTATCAGATTAATGATTATAAGTGCAACTTGTTTAACTACATGTGGATGCTTGTAATTAGCAACTTAAGTTATTATTTTGTTATCTACTTTTAGCTATTTGTCTGTAAGCATTCCTCAAAAGAAATAAATAAATAAATAAATAAATAAATAAGAAATAGACGAACAGACAGGCAGAGAACAAAAATTAAATAACTGGTTTTTCCTTTTTTGTATTTAGTGAAAAGCTGTTATTTTATAGTTACAAACAGACACTAAATTTATTTTTATCTGTATATGTATTGACTATTTTTACTAATTTTATCAAGACGTGGAGGAGCTCGTGGCACAGTTACTATTGCGCATATCATTCGATCAATGTAGTTAAGCAACCCTTGCTCCATCTAGTAGTTGGATGGGTGACCGCCCGAGTTCCCACCTTGCCTCGGAGAGCACGTTAAGCCGTCGGTCGCGGTTGCCAATTTAACATCTTAAAAAAATCTGACAACTGGTTTAACTCAGATTATCGATTTTCCTCGTAAAAGGGGTTACGAAGGTCAAATGGTAGTCAGTCAAAAATCGTGATCAGCCACATCAGGTTGAATCAAGTGCCGATCCCAACAATGTATGGGATAAGGCCAGGGAGATGATGAATAAACCTTGACTATCTGCGCGCCATCTGTCGGCCTACGGGTGGCACTATGTTGATCCCATACAAATCTGCGTTTACGTCATCGCAGTGACTTGTGACGGGGATTTTAGAAAACTCGCACTAGGCACTCAGTTCCATCGCACACGTGTGAAGTTTTAAATATAACCTCGAGCATTACGTTACGAGCTACCTCCCTTGTGTTTTTAATTTATTACACCGCAGGACGCCCCCTGGTGTGTAAGTAATAAAGGTTGAGAATAACTGTGCTTTAGTTTTAATCGGACATTCTGTTGCCAAGGCAAATGTAGCATGTTTAGGCTTACCACCCACATACGAGACATATCTCTGGCCTTTCTTATCTGTTATCTCATGACAGATGTCAGCGTATTTAGATATACGATATTATTACGAGGGTAATTCTTAGAAACAACGTAATCTTTTTGATCATAATGTACAGATATGGACATTAATAAATATTGTTTAGATATTTTGAGGCATTTCCAAATATTTTTGATCTTAGATCATGTCAATTCAGTCAACTATTTCCATAGTAATTCTGAAAATAGAGGACATATAGTACTTTCTGAGTTGAGTATGACAGAAAAACAGTATTATTCTACCAAAATATTGTGTAATACCACCTCCAAAGAGAGAAAGATAAAAAGTTGTGGAATAATGTAAATCATTTATTTCACAGTTAAAATCCGCCTCATTGAATATTTCGAACATTTGACTGAATATAAAAAAATAAAATTAAATGTATCCTGCAGCAACGAAAATATACAGCCAACTGAAATTATTAATTGAATAATTAATTTTTACATTTCTAGCAGCGTTTCTCCACTCGCTCATAGATGGCGCTACTCGCTAACAAATGCGAAGTTTGAGTACAAATACACGAGAACCTAAATCGCGCCACAAGAGTTTTCAAGCGCATTGCAGTATATATACAAGTTTCCAACTAGAACAGTTGGAGCCGCGGTTCCCCAGGCATGACACCCGCCTGGCTGGAAGATCTTCCCCTTGCTGGGGATGAGCATGATCACTCGCTCTCCCCACACATTCTTTAAAGTTGGAACGTTCGTATATTATCGTACTTCAGAATCATCATCATCATCAGCCGGAAGACGTCCACTGCTGAACATAGGCCTCCACCAGAAAATGGTGTTATGGTAACAACAACTTAAAGCAAGCAAAACAAACAGCTGCCCCAGATTTGTCTGTAAGGGAAATAACGTCGATATCCACTTTATATGATTAATGATAACTTTGTAAAGTCTGCGACACTTTATAACATCCATTGTGGAGGATGAGCCCTGGCGGAACTTTGGCCAAACTTCCTAATGTTTGTGACAGGGAAAATTATTCTATTACCAACTTTTGGATGGAGACTCATTAGGTGTGATTTTCTATAATATTTCACGGTTACACTGTGATTCTTTATCTCGAACAGTTTCCGGACACTTTTTCCTGGGAAATTACTGAAAGTTTCTGTATAGCATTTATATTATCGAAAACCAGGACTGTGATTCAAAATCGCATATATTTTAGAGATGGTAGCCAACACCAGAGGATCTTCCCTCAGATCTTATCTTTTTTATACATGAAAATGAATCACTATTTCCCTTGGTCACGCCATCACGCGTGATTTAACAACGATTGACAACGCCTACGCCAATTTTAACGGGACTTTCACTGGCAGATAGCTGATGTAATAAGAAGTAAATTAGGCTCATTTAAATTAGAAAATATATTAGGATTCTGCGAAATAAAGCTTGAAACCAAGTTTACGCGGGCGAACCGCGAGGCACGTAGGTTAGGTAGCATCGGATATCTGCCAGTGAATGTCTCGTTATAATCAGTTCACCTATTTCAGAGATTAGGAACAAACATACAAACCGACAGAGATTTTTTTTTAAGTCAATACCGTCTATACTTTCGTATGCATTTAGTGAAAAGCTGTTAAATTGGAATTACAACATACACTTCAATTTTATTTATAAGTAACTATAGTATTCGTGAGAAAATCCGCTTTTAAATTTAAAAGCACTCTGCCTTCGGAGATTTTCTAGGAAGGCGTGGAGTATTAATGAATTCACAGACTAATATATAATATGTATCCTGGGACTGTAGCAAGTGTGTATAGTCGTAATAGTCCCAAACCACGGTTAATGAGGAAATGGCGGGCGGTGCTAATCCAGTTTAACAATCAACCAACACAAGCCCTCTAGATGACATGGCTTTGTTTATGTCATTTCTCGTGTCACCTCCACTCTACACTAGTTAACGTTGGTCGTGGTTGGGGGGATATGTTCTCTGCCGAATATATATTTATTTATTTAAGGATCACCAACATAAGATACAGAGATACGATGCTTATAAAAAGTAAGATTTGGACAATATATAAACCTTTTTAAATTTACAAGTGACCACAGCATGCGTTGTGTTTATAAATATTAGTATGAGAAATTGTACAGCGCCTAATGACATAAAACAATCGGCTAATTTCGGCTACCTAGAGCGTCTTTGACGCACACAACCTATTTGTCATCTGTCAGTCGTTTTCGGCGAAATTTGCCGATTTTCTCTTTTCAGATGTGCAATATCGACGGGTTGTGTGCAACTTAAAGTATACTTTTAAGTAACTACACCTGTATATATGTATGTTAGTGAAGCGAATAAATTATTTCTTATGTTATCTTATTCCGTAAATTTCAGCTAAACGGCTTAGCCTTGAAGAGGAACCGAGAGACAACAAATTTTCCCTACTCATACACTACATACATTTTTATTCATTCGTACGTATATGTATGTAATATACGTACGAGTAAATAAAAATGAAGTGTCTAATAGACGGTACTGATATAAAAAAACTATTCTCAAAAAAATCTCTGTCTGTCTGTTTGTCCAGGCTGAAACGGATGAACCGATTTTAACAGGACTTTCACTGGCAAATTTGACTTTCGGAGAAAGTTTTTATTTATAATCCTACGTGGATAACAGCAGCTAGATTATAATATGAATTTTGCATGTAACCGTCGAAACCAACTACATAAATATTAGGGGCTTGAAGCGAAAACTCTAAGCTAGGGTATTTTTGTCCGCTAATTTGCCGAAAAGCCACGCAACATTTGTGTAATCATAAATGGTGCCGGCTAAGTTTAGCGCTTACGAGCTCTCTCATTAAGAGACGAGTTTAGCGCAATTATCTGAAGCGGCGCACTCACGGGTCATATTTCCAAGCACGAGCCCATTTTGTATGCATAAAGTTGCATGAGTTCGTTCGCCTGAGCTAAGCACCACTGGAAGACAGCACCGGTGTTTTTAAGCACCATGTTTGTACTTAGTTTTGGGATTTATTATTTACTAGCTATATGCCTCGCGGTTGCACTCGCGTAGATTTAGTTTCATGCTTCATGTTGCGGTACCCTAATATTTTTAATAAATAAAAGTAGCCTAAGTTACTCCTTGAAATATCAGCTACCCGTCAGTGAAAATCCCGTTAAAATCGGTCCAGTTGTTTCAGAGATTACCCGGAACAAACAGACAGATAGACGGACAAAGAAAAAAATTTAAAACTTGGTTTTTTATTGCCAGTAGCGTGTATACTTTCATATGCATTTAGTGAAAAGCGGTTATTTTGGAATTACAAACAGACACTTCAATTTTATCTGTATAGATAGATATAGACTAGCTATACTTGCTTAATTTTATGTGAGCCTTTATTTCGCACCCAAGTCTTAAAATCAAGTCGCAAATTTGGCTCCTTGTAAAATCGATCTAGCCGTTTCGGAAATTAGCCGCAGGAATCAGACAGTCAGACAGACAGACGGACAAATAGATAAAAAATGTTTTTTTATGTGAGTATCGTTACATACTTTCAAATGCATTTAGTGAACAGGTGGATAGACAGACACAGAAAAACATTTAAAATTAAATTTAAAAATAAAACAAACAGACACTTCAATTTTATTTATCTGTATATGTATAGATATAGGTTTTAATGCAACACAGGTCCACTATTTACGGGTTAATACACTTAAGTTGCAGCGTACAAGGGAAAAAATGTTCGAGCACTAACGCTTTATATTCTCTTTTTCATGAATTATTCAGTAGTTATCTAACGTACACACTTATAGCAATTGGTGCTTTGAGTAAATAATATAATCATTGTGCCTTTGGCCTCTAGATTTAGTCTAAACAAATTTTTCCCACGACTTCGCTTACCTACGTGTTTAACGTAGTTTATCTGTAAGTAGTTAACCATCTAATAGGACGAACGTATTGCTATTAACCAGACACTAATCCAATCTTAGCTGCTGGGATAAAGATTGAAAATAAATTGTCCGCCCCGGGGATCGTACCCAGGACCTAGTGTTCAGGGGCCCAACCATGAGCACTTATTGCAATGTTAATTCAGTTGTGGGACAGTGACAGATGTATGCACGTCACATACATCTGTCTCATAAATGAGTGAAACTATCATGGCAATAAGAGCTCATGGTAAGGCCCCAGCAGTAGCGCTTGCTACCACTAACTAAATAACCAGCAACTATCCTTCTGAGAAGAGGCAAGAAACTCAGCTGCTATCTTCATGACCGCTGGTCATAAATAATATTCCGAAATCTATACATCTATTCACTATTCAGTCTACTCAGATATATACAATTTAAGTGTCTGTTTGTAATTCCAAGTTAACAGATTTTCATTAAATGCATATGAAAGTATGTAATATAGTCTCTACGAAAGTACTTTGTATAAAGTATAATCGAATAAAGATATTTTTGAGTTGAGTTGAGTTTGAGTTTGAGTTTACATTAGAAAACTAATACTTGAATTTCTCTGTATGTTCGCTGAACGAGACTTCTAAGATAAAGCTACGAGAGAGCTAATGTTATGAGCAGTAATATAGGTCAAATTTATTCGACAAAAAAATACGGGCACAGCGAGAATATAAATCATGAATTTGTATCGCATTAGTGACCGTAAATTTGCCATTACTTGTAACGATATTGGGAACGATCAGTTAATATATCTAAACATAGCATTCAGTTTACATTACTTATCAAAATAGCCATATCTGTTATCAGTCTCTGTGCAATGAATGCTTAGACGCTTCGCATGTACAGGCCGGTAGGATGAATAACAATTCTAAGCCTTACATTTTATGAGTTGAAAGTCAATTTGAAATTATGAGGTTCGATAGCTACGTTTGCTGTAAATTCTTCTCCACTTATAATAAATCCTTTACAAATAAATCACACAAATCAGATTAATGGTTTATTAGTCAGTACATCGTTTTATTTATATATCTATACATCTATACAGATAAATTAAATTGAAGTGTCTGTTTGTAATTCCAAAATTACAGCTTTTCTCTAAATGCGTATGAAAGTATACACGCTACAGACACAAAAAAAAACAAGTTTTAAAATTTTTCTCTGTCTGTTTGTTCCGGGTAATCTCTGAAACGGCTGGACGGATTTTAACGGGACTTTCACTGGTAGCTGATGTTTCAAGGAGTAACTTAGGCTACTTTTATTTATCAAAAATATGAGGGTTCCGCGACAATAAGGATGAAACTAAATCTACGCGGGTGAAACCGCGGGGCACAGCTAGTTGAATAATAAGTTTTAAAAAAAAGTCGCATATTTAATTGGACTAGCCACCCTCCCTCACTTCACTCGAATTACGATTTATAAACACTTTTTCAACAACGTTGACTTGTTTCCACATCTACAATATAAATAAAATAAGTACCTACCTATGGACGTCCTAGCTATTAACTCATAGGAGTGATACTCCATTTAGTAAAAACCGTATCAAAACATTACTACTACAAATACTACTAGCTGTGCCCAACGGTTTCACCCGCGTAAATTTAGTTTCATACAAACTTTCATCCACGATTTTATCCTCTTGGGGGTAGAATTAATCAAAATTCTTAGCGGATGCCTACGTCATAACATCTGTATTCCAAATTTCAGCCCGATCCGTCCAGTGGTTTGGGCTGTGCGTTGATAGATGCACTACGTCAGTCTGTCACAGATTTAAAGATTAAAGTCCAAGCATTTCCTCTATAGCAGTGTGTCAGTTACGCAAAGGTCTGTATAACGACGTAATTCGCCGCCAGCCCCGCCCGTCCACGCTAAAGACTTCCTCCACTCTATAAACAAGAGATGTCTCCTTATCTTCAGCTATAAATAGCTTTGTTAGCCACTCTGCTATATTTACGGTTAAGTCTGAAAGGAAGTTCAGTCAGCTCGACAATTTTGGATCTAAAATCGGCGATAAATGGATGAACACCCACTTTTCATTAAGTATGGGAAGTTTTTAGTCCGTCGGGCCTACCATCGTGGGTTTAAGCAGAGCGTAATAAGAACTTTTGAGCTATGACGTATCATTTTTGTAACGTAAAATTAAACGTGAAAGCTAAGAAGTTCGTAATACGCGCTACAATAAAGATCATAGTTGGCCCCCTGTGTTTAAATGTATACAGTTTTGAGGATATTTTTTTCTCTAGTATTTGTACATACATACGAGTACATACACATGCTCACGCTTGTATTCCCCGAAGGGGTAGGCAGAGCATACGGGTCTTTTTCGGACGCCAACTTATAAAGCGACTATTGCATTGCTGAATGCGTAATTGCAAGTTAAACGACTATAGGACGAACTAATACGCTCATTATAAATAATATATTTTTGTAAAAATATTGTTAAGTTCTAGCGCAGTGCAGTCTTAATGGAAGGAAGTTAAGTCCCTTGCTTACCGGATATTACGCAGCTCATCACTATAACTTTTATTAATCCCGGGCACAACAGGAGATTTAAGTTTTGTTTCGTAGCTTGCAACTTTCATGTTGGGTTTAAACTATATACATAATACATATCTGCACACATACATACTACATATACAGATAAATAAAAGTTACAGCTTTTCACTTATTGCAAATGAAATTATAAGAGATTCATACACTAAAAAAAATATTATATATATTTGTCTGTTATATATGAAACGGCTGGGCCTTTTCATTAGCAGATAACTGAGACTATTATTTAAAAAAAAAATTGTTCAGTCGCGCGGGTGAAACCGCGGGGCATAGCTAGTACGAAGTAAATCTATGACATTGATATCTATGATCTATGACATAAAAACAAATAAATTAAGTTTTTTGAACTGTGAATTCCAAGGAAGAAACGTAAGGTCTCAGTCAATATAATTATTAAGCCAGATATCTAAAAAAATTATGTAAGATAAATAGTTATCCAATGATCACAATAAGTCATTATTCAATCTACCTGTCATCTTGGAGCAAATGACGTCACCCCAACGCAACTTATAATTATATTAGCATAACATAAAGGCAAATTAATTAACCAAAATTACTTTCCTCAGATTTTAACGTCTGTCAAGTGTAATTAACTTGAGTCGTTTGAGACAATTCAAGGTCAAGTTTTGTCGAGGAGAGCCGAGGTCAAACTGGGGTCTTATTTGACAGAAATGTAGGTTTGAGGAACAGGCGAATTGTTTGTACCGGGACAAAATAATTTTACTTCTGAATACTTCATAACAGCCACTAAGATTTTGAGCCTTCAAAGTGTTTCCCATTTCCCCGAAATAGATTTTGTTCAGGGAATAAATAATAACATTGTAAAATAAAAAGAGCCGTGGTGCCCTTAGGGTTTGAACAGTCGCCTGCTACGCAAGTTCGAACCCCAGTGGCGCCTGTACCAATGACTTTTTCCAGAAATTTATGTTCAGTGATTTCACACCACGTGCTTTACGGTGAAGGAAAACATCGGTTAAATCTGTAATTTCAATACAAGTCCTTATATTTTTTGATAGGATTAGAGAAATGTGATGTGATTTTAGAAATGCAAAGTAAGCCACGAAAAGTAAAAGAGTTTTTCGTTAAGTAAGTCGGAAAAAATATTTTTGAAATTACAAGCGGATTAAACCACGGGCTTAATTAGTAAAAACTACTGATTGCGTAACATAAGGATCTGAACAGACGAAGAAAGTGATTGTAACCCTTTCAAGATGAGAATAGTATTAATCGACGGCCATTGTATTATTCGGTCCTGCTCACAAATCTCAAATATGGAAGAGAGAGAACTACAAAATGGCGATTCCACGTTCCTATACCTATTTGAATCGCGTTATACAACTTTTACAGTGCACAGAATCAAGTCATTAGGCCTGGGCCTTAACGCAAAGCACTTGGAGATAAGAGCTCCGCCCCTTAACGACATAGATGTCTAGTCGATATTGAGCAAATTGTATTTAGACGGAGTTTGTTCTCAGATTTGTATCTTTTAATGAAGGAAATCTAAGACTAACTAACATTTGGACTCCCTTTTGTTTTCCGTCAGCAAGGGTCTCAACAAAACATCTTGGTTAGTTCGACCAACTTTTTTAACCGACTTTAAGAAATGGAGCGGGCTTTCAATTCGATGTATGTTTATGCGCAGTAGTGTTGAGAGGAGCTCGTAGCATATTTGCTATTGCGCATATCATTCGATGATCGAAGTTCAGCAACCATAACCCAAGCCAGTAGTAGGATGGGTGACCGCCCGAGTTCCCTCCGTGCTCCGGAGAGCACGTTAAACCGTCGGTCCCGGTTGCCAATTTAACATCTCTGGCAATCGTTACAGGTGAGTCCTGAGAGAGTCTTACAACAGGTTTAGCCCAGTAAAAAGGGTTCCGAAGGTCAGGTGGCAGTCGAATGAAAATCAGGTAAACTGTCACATCGGGTTGAATCAAGTGCCGACCCCAACAATACAAGGGATAAGGCCAGGGAGTTGATGATAAGCCTATCAGAGACTACATTCTCCTGCAAAAGTACAAACAAAGCAACGATAAGAAAAGTAATAAATAAGTTCAATAAAGTACCAAAACTTAAGAGAAGGACACGTTAGGTCAATAATTTACTACTAGCATCGGATTACGTAAACTAAGCTAATCAATACTCGTGTGAGGTTACACTTGTTACGAACTGTGATAGACTTGATTGGATGAAACGTGATCGCTCACTGCGGCCCCCGTAAGTGTCGAGCTGTTCCAATACATGATTTATTTTATTTACCGTAAGGTTGTTTATAAGATACGGCTATTGATATGGGATTCGTTTTATTCTGAATTGGAAGGCTCAGGGAAAAGTTGCCTTCAAGAATATGTGACCTGATATTTAAATTATTTTTTTGGGAATAGTAAATGGATTGTTACAATACTTACTTTTTACCAAGCAACCATAGGTGTGACGTCACCGTACTTAAGTTTTTAGAAAACCTCATTGGAGATGGGAAATGGTGCCTCTTGCGTAACAGGCGGCTGCACCAACCACGTGGCCACCGGGAATACATTTTACCGTGCTTTGACATTTCATTCGTCAAAGCTAAGAAGTGAAACTATCGTTTAGATCTTGTTGGCCCCCTGTTCGCTCCTCTTAATCACGATATGCCTGTAATTAAGTTCTAAATTAAAAGGTTAGCTTCTGAATAATCTATCACTTACACAAACTATTAGCCTATTTTTAGGTCACTGAATGTCGACTAGGCCTTTGAGCTATTATACTTTCGCTTCTATTTATCACAAAGGCCATTGAAACTATTACGAGGTAATATCAAAAAGCCTTCGATATTCCTAACATTGTGATAATACTTTCTTGTCCGTGATAATATTACACACTAGCTGTACTTTGCGGTTTTCGCCGCATAGGATTAACAATTAATAATATATCACGTGGAGTTTTTTTCCTATGCTGAAATTTTAAATTAAAACATTTGTAAATTGTTTTTAAAGTAAGTACATACACTAATACATAAAGCCGAAGACTGTTTGTTTGCACACGGTAATCTGAGGAAATACTAGTCCGATTATAAAAAAATATTTCAGTGTAATACAGCCCATTTTTTGCGGATGGTTATAGGTTTCATCAAGCTAAGATCAATCGTGGGTTAAAGTTAGCGTTAGGGCAAAGTAACTATCCCGCGCGGACGAAGTCGCGGACTTAAGCTAGGAGTTTCATATGTATTTAGTCAAAAGCTGTTAATTTGTAATTACAATACAAAACAAACATTTTATTATTCTGTATAGTTATAGATTTAAATCAATCCAATTTGAAAACAGAACCAACTCGAATCGAGAGACTTTTGTCAATTCATAACTGAAGTTTACTCTGTGGTTACGGAAATTTTATCCAGCCTCCTTTTTGTGGTCGAAACCAAAACTGAAAAGTAATTCAGAGAACAGCGAAAACGTTAAGCCACAAAACAACATTTGAAAAGTTACGTTTCATTCAAAAACCGCCGGAAAACATTTTCCAACAGTGTAATTCGTGATTCAGTGGTCGACAAACAATTTTGTAGGTTTAACATTGTCGATACATTTTACAAGGGATTAAATTAATATTCCGTTCGGTATTCCGGATATAAGTTATATGGAATGTTAAGGGGGTTACAGACAACGTTATATAGTATTTGTACCTATTATTCAACAAATTGAAGTTGCCAGCTGCGCTTTTTTTCAATCCACTGTTTCAAATATTTTTTTATTTGAATATTCATGCTATTTCTACTATTTTCTATGCACATTAGGGTCCTTGGGTGCTATTCAAGATTTTATGGAAAATCAATATTTAGCCTTATCCCTTGTCTCTTTATACATAACTAGCTGTGCCCCGCGGTTTCACTCGCGTAGATTTAGTTTCATCCTTATGAACCCTAATATTTTTAATAAATAAAAGTAGCCTAAGTTATTCCTTCAAACATCAGCTACCTGCCAGTGAAAGTCCCGTTAAAATCGGTCCAGCCGTTTTGGAGATTACCTGGAACAAACAGACAGGCAGACAGACAGAGAAAAAATTTAAAACTTGTTTTTTTAGTGTCAGTAGCGTGTATACTTTCATATGCACTTAGTGAAAAGCTGTTATTTTGGATTTACAAACAGACACTTCAATTTTATTTATCTGTATAGATGTATAGATATAAAAATGTCCTGACTTAGAAGTAGCAGAGTCTAGGTCGCTCGTAAGATACCGTCACGAGAACGCGCAGTGAAAAATAATTGAGATATTGCGAATGTTTTTGTTCGCCCCGCACCATACACATAGACTTGAAATTTAGAAGGAGTATTCTTCGTGAGAAAAATAATTACCGGGTGAAACCCCTGGGCCCTGCTAGTAATATATATAATAGCGAGGTATAATACCCCCTTTATTATATTACTAGCTGTGTCCCGTGGTTTCACCAGCGTAGATTAGTTTCATGATTCATGTCGCGTAAAAGTACCCTAAGTTACTCCTTGAAACTTTAGCGTAGATTACCCGGAACAAACAGACAGAGAAAAAATAAAATCATTAGTTTTTCCATGTCAGTATCGTATATACTTGAATATGCATTTACACAAGTACAGCTGTTATTTTGAAATTACAGACACTTCAATTTTATTTATCTTTATACCTGTATAGATTTGTTGTCACGGTTGAACGCGTGTGCATTATTAACAATTATTGGGTGTCACGGAGTGTAACGCTGATTGTGTGTGAAACTTGAATGGGCTCTAACAATACATCTCACTTTTTTTTTTATACGTGTTATTCATGTAATATACGAGTTGTGAATCTGATTTGTTGATGTTTTCATGTTTGTTTGTATATTATAGTATCTGATTACAATACTTATATTGTAGACTAGTTGTGCCTCGGTTTAACCCGTGAAATTAAATGGCGCTTAATTTCACGCAATCAATGAACATTTTTAGAAATTAATTGATTGAAAGAAATAATTACGAATTAAATTATAATATTATGATCATGATTTGAATATAACGATATCTTTAATTCCTAAGGTGGCGAAAATCTAAGGGTTTCTTATCTATATGTCTGCCATGTTGGATTTCAAATTAAGGAAAACCGAGTAGCCCTTCATAGTACAAGCATAAGAAGAACGTACCAACACACTAAGGGTGCGTTTCCATCAGAGATGTGCGAAAGAGCGTAGTGAGAGATGTTATTGGCAAGAGTCAATACAGCCACTGCTGTGAGCGCTCTATGTATACATCCCTAATGCGAAGATGAGTATCTATGCACATCTCTGATAGAAACGCACCTTAATACCGGACCAAATTGCCTTACATTTTTAAATAGGCAGCGGACAGTGCATACTAGTAATCAGTCAGTTTCAGAATGGTCTCTAAGTTATGGCTGAGTTATTAATGGCGGCATAAGCCGACGGATGTTGGCACTTCGCCTGCTGCTCGTCCATCATGTGCCGTAAATGACTCATTAGAATAATAGCTGCTCAGGTACGCTACCGAGCTCTAGTTGAATATAAAACTCTAATTTGATTTAGATATTATTTAGTTTTTGTAGGATTTCACTTTACTTCGGGTTACCAGATAGAGTACCTACATTATTATGACACGCTAACATATCTTGACTATCAAAAAAAAAATAGGGATTTTCAACCACTAAACCCATCGGAGTTCAACTCTTACACGTTATGAGAAGTATCAGTTTAGAAGAATGATGCGTTCAATCACACAATCTGACCTTCGTAACCCTTATCACCAGGAAAATCTGGGCTAAATCAGTACTCAGACTCTTTTAGGTCTCTGACCTGGGACCGACGGCTTAAGTGCTCTCTTAGGCACGGAGGGAACTCACGTGATCACCCATCCAACTACTAGCTCGGGCCACGAGCTCTTCCTATGTCTCCTTCATTCTTAAATAAACCTCTATAATATTAGTATAAGCTAAAACAACTAACCACGTGTGTGGCGACCACGGACCGGAAGACGCAGCGTAGGGAGGCCTCCCACTAGGTGGACCGACGACATCGTGAGAGTCGCGGGCAACCGATGGATGCTAATAGCGCATTGTCGTTCGGCGTGGCGGTCCAAGGGGAAGGCCTATGTTCAGCAGTGGACGTCTTCCGGCTGATGATGATGATGATGATGATGAAAACAACTAAACAACATAAATTAAATCGAACTATCAAACAAAACTGCCATCTTTAAGGCTCACCATCAAAACACCACAACCGTTAAACTAACAAAAGATTCTTGTGGTGATTTTCGTCATTACAAACTACTATAATTTGTATCTTGGTGTTGCACTTTATGGCCCGAATAGGTGTAATTTATTTTCCTTTATTATACTGCTGAAATGAATGGGGGTCAAGGCTTCCCCGTGCACGGATAAAAAGAGATATACGGCCTTGTCGGATTAGCCAGTATGTTGAAGTGGTGGGGACATTCATTGTACTTAAATAATTTAAGATACAAAATTTAATTTATCGCTTCTCTTAAAAATAACAAGCTGTTATCAACTAATTTGACTTAACCTTTTATATTCTTCTCAGCAAACCCTTTAATTTGATAGGTACTCGTAGTAAATGAATAGTCCACCATCTTAGGTTGTCCGCCATATTGGATTTATAACGACGTTAATTATCTAAATATGGATTGTTATCTAATCTAAAAGTTACTGCAAAATTGCGTATTAATCTATTTAAGTTATAATTAATTCTTTTTTAAGGCTACAATCTATGATGGTAAGTGGGGGTTCTGCGAAATAAACCCTACGCTAGTGAAGTCACGGAGCACAGCTAGTACACAATAAAACCCTATTCAGATGTCTGAACTAACTGTCGCGTGACTAAACACCATAATAAATGGTATTGTTCAGGTGTTTCCGGATTCACGTTATTAGGAAGTTCGTCCCTGTTCTGTTTCTTGTTTTTCTTTTATTATTGTCAAAGTTAAGGTTTGTTATTCCACAGTTACATATGCAAAAGGTGTCTATTTATCAATAACTTCCTAGTTTATAAGACCAGTATGATGAGTCTAATATTTCATTATAATAAGCTAGCTATAAACCGTTATGAGAACCGTGGTGACCGCGGGGTTTGAGGAGTCGTGCTATGCAAGTTCGAATCCCAGCGGCCAGCACCACTGAGTTTTCTTAAAAACTTAAGTGTGTTAATTTCACCCCACGAGCTTTATGGTAAAAGAAAACATGGTGAGGAAACCTGCATATGTCTGTAAAGTAATTCAAAGACATGTATAGTGCCTGAGACGGAAATGGAGTCACTAGCTGTCAAGTTGGCACTTAATCATCTTCGGGAATTGCATGAGCAAATTTTTTTTTTTAGTTTAGTCTAGTAAACTTCGTTTGGGTTAATTTTTTTTTAATAAGGACCATATATTTTAGAATCGAAGCATATGTCTGGTACTATAACCTATGTACGAAGGAAGTTCTTAAGACGCTCTGCTTAAACCGATGACGGTAGGCCCCCTGGACACTTCCCATTTATCATATTAATATTTCGTTATAAGTTTTTTGTTTGAGCATATTCGTCAATATGCTCACGCTTTATACCTTCTTGATTCCCTTCATCGTCTTGGAAATGTGCTATATCAGTCAATTTTCTTTTCACAAATGAATTCTGTGTGAAATTGTATGTGAAATTTCAATTTGCTTAAAGGTCGTTGTTCTTTGGATGGCGGTGGATGCGCGTAGACATAATGGTTTAAGTTGTATGGTTACATTGGGGTCGAAACGGATCTATTAAAGGAGTATTGTTTACAAACTGTCAGGTCTTCTCAGTAACCAATATCTCAGAAGGTGAAAAGCGATAGGAAGTCGATCCATGTAACGTTTCGTATAAATGTACAAAAACCCATCTTTTTATATATAAAAATGAATTTCCATTTCCCTTGGTCACGGCATCACGCGTAAACGGCTGGATGGATTTTAACGGGACTTTCACTGGCAGATTGCTGATGTTTCAAGGAATGTTTTAGTCTAATTTTATAAAAAAAACAGCATGAAACTAAATCTACGAGGGAGAAACCGCGGGGCACAGCTAGTATAAAATTATTTTATGACATTCGATCATGGTTAGGTACCATGATCAAACCTACGTGATGAGGTAAATATCTCGACAGAAGAGCAGGCACATATGCAAACTGCTTCCAAGGACTCCTCAAAGCTGTAATGATGATAATAACAGAGTTTCTTTCTGCCCCTCATGTCGCTTACAGTCAACTATTAACACGTAACCTGACACAAGCAGTGTTCCGGCTTAATGAGTGTATGCTCGTGAATTAACTGAGCATAAGTGACTTAAATGTCTACGTTGGGGCAATGTAGTGTTACATACTTGGGGACTCTTAAATTTTATGCAAAGTAACTCCTTGGTATTTATTTTCCCTTGTTTTATTACCCTTGTAGCGATTGACTGTAAATAAATCTTTCTTTTTTTCAAAGTTGAATGTTTTTAAATTTGACAACTTTAGCATTGTTATAAAAAGACAGTAATACTGTATTCAAAAGTGTAGCAGCGTTTCTCCACTTGCTACATAGATGGCGCTACTCGCTAACAAATGCGAAGTTTGAGTACAAATACACGAGAAACTAAATCGCGCAATAAGAGTTTTCAAGCGCGTTGCATTATATATTATACAAGTTTCCAACTAGAACAGTTGTAGCCACGGTTCCCCAGGCATGACATTAGGAAGATCTTCCCTTTGCTGGTGATGGGCATGATTACTCGCTCTCCCAACAATATAATTAAGGATTCATAGTGTAAGTTTGTTAGTAGGTACCCACCTACTCGAAAGTATAAATAAAATTATTAAGATGTTTTCCTAAACTGAACCCTAATGTCGCGAGCTTTTCTCCCACCCAACCAAGTTTTTCTCTCTCGAACCTTTGCGTATTGTGTGATTCCTTTAGCGTCAATTTTTCAACTGTCATATATGAAAACGTGAGCCATAACTCTTTAGCAAATGTGAGCCCTTCGCGGCGAGGACCATTTGTCATCACACCTTTGCAAGTTTTCAGGTTTTAAGCTACAAAGTGTTTGTTTATTGTTCGAATAAAAATATCCAATACGAAACATTTGATTGATACACATTTTGTACAATTCGTTCCATCGTTTTGTCTTTAAGATTTATGATAGCATTTACAGTAAACAATTTTAACCCTATAAAACCACCCAGGGGAATAAAACCCGCCGACTTTATTCCTGAGGTCGAATAAGTGTCCGCTGTCTCGCATCGTTTGTCATCACCTCGCGTCACTCGGGCTTGTCAGAGTCAGAATTAAGGGGCGACGTGACCGAGCGAGCCTCTAGAGATAATGACGTCATTAAGAGAACGAGGGAAATAAGTAATGGACGTTTTTGTCCCCAGTAGGTATTCATAGGTTCTCGTTTTTACGTGAACATGGCGCGGGTTGATTGCGATTTGGATAATTATGATGTTATAGCTCATTAGTATTTGGAATGTCATTAAATTTCAAATAAAAATTATTGTAAAAAAAATATAATAAATCTTGTATATCTTGTTATCTTTACAATAACGATACGATAGATAGAGGTGCATATATCACTCACACACATTTTTAAATAACTTTAACATACTTGGTGAAATTTGGGTGTTCTGTATTTTACACCTCTGCCTACTTCGAGGAATATTTGCATATATAGTACAAATACACATGTATGAACATGTATACAGATAAATAAAATTGAGGTATCTGTTTGTAATTCCAAACTAATAACTCTAGTTAAATGCATATGAAAGCATATGCGTTACTAACATAAAAAAACTATTTTTAACAATCTTCACTGTCTGTTTGTTCCGGGTACCTAATCTCTAAAACAGCTGGACAGATTTTAACGCAGCAGCAGGTAGAAGAAGTACCTTAGACTAATTTTTTTTAACATTAGGGTTCAGTGGAAAATGAAGTCTACAAATTTCAAATCAACATATGTCAAGACGCAGCCAACAATGGTCCCGATAAATCATCGCTGGGTCCTCGTGTGACGTGTAAGGCAAGACTGGATGTTAGGTGTTATCCCTTGTAACAATGTTATCTTACAAAATATGTATTTTGTATCCTAAGTAAAAGAAAATATTTACTTTATAGTCGTCGGTATCTTCGGTAGGTAGAGGATAATACATGGGTAGTAGTATTGTGAGGGGAGCGAATGAATGTGTTTTTTGTATATATAATATTACTTTTACTCTTAATTAGTGTAATTGGCTTTTAGCCGTTCTAATTAATACATGTATAAATAAATAAATAAATAAATAAATGGATACATATGCTCACGCCTGTATTCCCCGAAGGGGTAGAAAGAGGAATTATAATAACAACACTCACATTTCACCGAAGATGATTAAGTGCCAACGTGACAGATGGTGAGTCTGTCGCCGTCTCAGGAACTATACATACGTCTTAGAATTACTTCTCAGACATATGCAGGTTTCCTCACGATGTTTTCCTGTACAGTAAAGCACGTGGTGTGAAATCACTGTTCATAATTTTTTTTTATAACTCGTTGATACAGGCCCCGCTGGGATTTGAACTCGCGTCGGTTGCAAGCGACTGCTCTAACCCCAAGGCCACCACGGCTTATATATGGGTAGTAGTAATTTTATAAGTCCGTCTATGTCTGCCCGTACGATGCGATGCGGGTATAATACATGCGCAGTTACCCCCACTATTTTCGCTGAACGCTCATAACTCGTGACGGCATCTGGTGGCCTACCATCATCGGTATAGGCAAAGCGTACGTAAGTAATATTGAGCTTTGACGTTTCATTTTGGTACCGTAAAATTAAACGTCAAAGCTAAGAAGTTCTTAAAACGCGCTGGTTAAACGATCGTAGTTATGATGATGGTCCGACCGATTTCGGCCATGGCGACCGCTTCAACTCCGGTTAACTTGTCGGTAGTGCACTCCCATGTGGCTTATGTATCCAATCTTCTTTGTGACTTTCGTTTCTTCGTGACTTTGTTGTTAATGAAAGTCCTCCACTCCATTTATAATATTAACATGGATCTATGTTAAAACAATATTGTTGAGCTGAAAAAGGAAAGACTGTCTCTTATGTCGTCCTCTTAAATTTTTGAGGTTCCCACCCAGCCCCAGAGTGCCTAGTGCTATATAATAAATCTGCGTTTACGTCGACGCGATCACTTGTGACGGCGATTTTAAGAAAACTCGCACTAGGCCCCCTGATCTAAAGTACTAGGGCGCTAGAAGTTTAAAGAGGTGACTTCAGTGTTTATCAACTGTAAGCCAGTATCTTAACGTAACAATTTATGTACCAGGAGACGAGTGGGTACCTTAAAATTTATTAATAATTGACTGTTCTCCTCCCGGGGGACCAATGGTACCTATATAGGGGTCGAATCTACATTCTAAGGGGGCGAATATTAGGGGCTCAGTGGGTCCTGACCCCTTCTGCCGCAGCAGTTTTTGCGATTGTTACTGCTAAAATACACAGGAATATTAAATCTTGGACGAGAAATATTCCTTGCTCCGATTGCAATACCCTTATTATTCCAGAAACCTTGAGACAAAAACGATTTTTTCTTCCCTTTCCTATAAACCATACGTAAACACAACCATAAAATAAATTAAAGGAAAAACACATTTTATCTAAGAAACCTATACCGGAGTTTATAGCTCATAAAATATATTGTGTCTTAAAAACATTTTTCCAATCTACATAGTACACGGAGTCCCAAGAAGTTAATAAATCATTAATGCTAGGACCGGCGGTCCTTAGGGCCTTAAATACAAGGACTTGCGTTAGAAAATTGTCTAGTTATAATGTTTTAGCTTTTTACGAATGAGCGTTATAAGTAAGTTCATTAGGTCGATAATGTATCTTGTCTTAGATGAAGTGTTTAAGCTAAAATATTTCACGCAAAAATATTTAAGCCTAAACCCATTGGAGATCAAATCCTGCATTTCAGTAAAACCCGTATCAAGATCCTTAAGGTAGTTTAGAAGAACGACGCGTTCAAACAGGCAAAATTATTTGTGTGGAAATCACGCTTATAATTTATACTAGCGAAAAATTATACTAGTCGAAATAAGATTTACAACCTTTAAAATTACTATCTTAAATAGGGCTACTATGATCGTTTGAACAGAGCTCAGTAGTTCTTAATACGCTCTGCTTAAACTGACGATGGTAGGCCCTTGGTACCTGCACCTGTCAAATGAAGGTAGTATTTACGTATGAGAAAACGTTTTCATTGCGCGATCTAACTGATCTAAACTATTTGTCTGTATGTAACCTTTTTTCGGCCAAATTTTGAGAAGAATCTGTAACGCCACGACGAACACAGTCAACTTAATAGAAATAACCTGCAAAGATGGAAATGAGAACTTTTAACACCAAAACACATGTCGCGAGGCAATAAATCATTTATCGAAAGCATTTCATAAGCGAGTTCCCTCGTGACACGCTTCAATTGTAGGAGAGGGTAATCAAACAGACAGCCATAACGCATAATGTATAAACGGGAATGTAAATTTAGCACCACGAATGGCCAGCCAATATTCAATGGGTTCGACATTCAGTATCTCGATATACTGAGAGGTTTGTGTTGGTTTTGGCGTTTGTGTTGCTTAACCGTTTGATACACGTGCAGTTACGGTATAAATAAAAACATTACAAGCGGTAAGGAATACAATCTCAAGACAAGCGAGCAGTCAGCCTGCAGGCCTAGTGCGAGTTTTTCACTGCCGCCCTCATAAGTCACTGCGTCGACATAAACGCAGATTTGTATAGGATTGGAACAACGCCTCTATCAGCCTAAAGATGACACTATTGTGAGCCCATATAAATCTCCGTTTACGTCGACGCGGTGACTTTTGACGACGATTTTAAGAAAACTTGTACTAGGCACTCTGATGGTATGCGGCTACTGCAGCCTAATCGTGAATCCTGTTGTTGACCTCATTCAGAATGAAATCACTGTGTCAACATAGCAAGACATGAAATAATCCTACTATAGCTAGCACATCTACTACTCATTGCAGGAACACAATACTTCCCTAAGGCAGAATTATTTTACTGCGATCCTCTGTAAGTAGGGGTACATCAGATTCAGCACCAGTCGGACAGTTCCAAATTTTATAACGGGATATCCCGTTTAGCTTCTTAAAATAAGGGTTTTATAATAATATCAGGTAGAAATTCTGGGATTAAGATTAAGGGGTATAAAAGTAAGGTAAAGTGAAGTAGTATCATGAAGATGTCACACTATTATAATTTCCTGATGGAAAACATAAGGGATGAAACACATCGAAAGTCAATAAGAATTTATATGAAAAAAGATTTAGCCCTTATCTGAGTTGGGTTTGAATAAAAGATTTTATTCGTTCCTCTCACGTTTCCTAGACATCACATGAATCCATAAAACTTACACTCTTCAACAAGTTTGGGAAACTATTCTGTTCTTTCTTTAACTTGATTACGGTTTTGGTATTCTATAGGTATCTACATATAAATAAAAATTCAGAGTATGTTGGTAACATCAAAACAGCTTTCTACAAAATGAACTCTGAGGTGACATAAGATGATGTTACAAACTTAAACTTAAAAATAATAATGATTGGACTGATGATATACTCGTAAGGAGAGGATCTTAGAGTTTTTTTTTTATTACAAAAGGTTTTGCGCAAAAAAAAACAAAATTGTAACCACGGGGCTGCTTGTTAATAGTTATAAGCGGAAAATATTGCAACTGCCACGACCGTGTTTAGGTTTGCATGCAAGTTGAAATCTTTCCAGTTAAGTCTAAATATTCACTGGGTGGAGGTAGAACGTACTTTAGCACGAGCTCTACAGCATACTGCATTCTATGAGATACTCTCCTATCTCATGTAGTGCATTTAGTAAATTCAATTATTAATTATGTGTTCAGTTGGTCAAACACAAAATTTCTCAGACTCTCATTATCATCTCCCTGGCCTTATCCCATGAATGTATTCTTGGGATCGACACTTGATTCAATCCGATGTGACTGATCACCTGATTTTTATACAAAGCGACTGCCATCTGACCTTCGTGATCACTTTTTCCTGTAACGATTGCCAACAATGTTAAATTTACAACCGATAAATTGAAAAAAATATCAGGCCCTATTAACACTTATTGTTTCGTCATCTGAATACAATATTTTCACGCAATTCATTTGTACGTAAATCTGGACGGTGAAACTCAAATTAAATCTCATCTATAATTTGCCAAATGGATACACAAAGTGTATTATAATAAATCATTAGTAACGTTGGCGCCGAATACCTTCTGTGAAAAGCAGTTGTTATACCATACGAAGGCGTCAAGACAACATAACAAAGTTTCTGAACTACAGCGTCTCCGACTATACCAAATCCCATTAAGAATTAACGAGTACTTCGTCTTCAATGTAGTTAAGTCTGGTGCACTGTAAATACTCGGTTTGTTGTACACATTTCTCAGTAGTGATTTTATAAAGGTTTATCTGAGAATGTTCTCGCTAAACAAGTGGAGCTCGCTACAATGTATATTTATTAATGGTAATGAGGTTTGAAGAAATCCTTAAATATGTTAAAGACTATTTATAGTTTTAAGATTACTCAGTATTGTTTGCGGGCGGATTGTTAGAACTAAGTTTTTTCCAATATTTTTAACAAAATATCTTTGAGCTTTAAAAAAATAGAGTTGTTTGAAGATAGCAAAATTCAGATGAAAATTATTCCTTGCTTATTATTTTTTGCGCGCAAGTTTACGCATTACTTCCACTGGAGTGATCAATTTTAAAATGAACCAAAATCTCTCGAGCAGTTGAACATTTTTAATCAAAGATACCATAATTTCCAAAATTTAGTACACCAACTTTTTCACAACGATAAGTTTACATATCTGAAGATTTCCACCGTTTTATTCATACGCAATACGTAGATAGCTCGAAGGACCAAATATTTATTCACAGGCTAAGTTGCAGTGTTGCACTTAAGTGTTAGAGTTACGAGCATCTGGTGCAGTTTTATCAAGGCTTGCGAGAGCTGTGGCCTTTCTTAAATATTCACTTAGGATACTCAGTTGGGTTAAGTTAGAGCGTTTTATTTTGCATAAGCCGGCGCTGTAGTGGTAACCACGTTCTTCGTAAATTCTTTACTTGTGATGCTTAGTAGTAAAGCGGTCTGGTTGGTATGTTAATAATGTACATGTTATAAAACTCTTTCCAACTTAATTTTTTTTTTAATTTTACCACAAATACAATACGGGTGTACTATCGGGCCACTGTCGGTAAACTGGCGCGCATCAAAGGGATTTGTCGCGATAAAATTCACTGGGAGACTATTCATGAGTTCACCATCTTCACTTTTTTTCTTTTCATGCTAAACCTACTTCTCGGTTGCACATTACAACACAATCCGGTAAGATGAATCTTCATGTAGACCAGAAAATCGCATATGACCGTACCACGATTTTTTGTCTCAAACTCACAAATATCTTTATTCGATTAGACTTTTTACAGAGTACTTTCAAATCGTCCGAAAGACATAATAACTCAGGATTATACATGCTACCGCTGGGATCTGGAGGTTGTTTTTACTAATAAGAATCTGGTCAGAAACTTGGACACAGTTTCAATGCACAACAACGCACACTAATCTTCACCCGCTAATGTAGCTTATGTAGCCCCAGCATAAGATAAATAATAGAAACGTAACATTATCATCCAATAATACAAACGAATATACGTACCTAACTAGTTTAGTTCTTCACAAACAAAACTTCAAGAGCGGAGTTACTCGTACTAACGAAGAACAAAGAAAGAGAAGCAGATATGCAAGCCCGAACAAATGCGATGGTTTTATTCGTTAACGTAAACAGTAAAGATTTAATCCAATCTCGTGGATAATGTGAGTGCAAGCAGACAAAGGCTAGTTTAAGAAAACAACGTGAGAGACGTCGTCGAGAAAAGCGCCGGACAAATGTGGACCGTGAATCTTAAATTATTTTCTTTGCTGGCTCTTTACATTCTATGGTTATTGTGCTTTTAAACTAGAATACGTTATGGGTCTGAATAGAGAAACCACAATTTGGAGAGTGTAACAGTGAATTTGTTTAGTCAGTTACGAGAAAGATAGTTGCAAATTTAACATGTCATGTTTGTCAGATGGAGGCCTATCTGACAATTGGTTTCATCCAGATTACTGTTTTTATTTTATTTTCCTCATAAAAGGTTGCGAAAGTCAGATGGCAGTCGCTTTGTGTAAAAATCAGGTGATCAGCCGCATCGGTGTGAATTAAGTGCCAACCCCAACAATACATGGGATAAGGTCTGGGATATGATGAAGAAAGAAAGAATTGTTTTATTTGCTTTGGTAAAACATGGTGACGCTTACACTTCTCAACACAGCGTTTACACATATTGATGAATTCTAAAAGTTTACCAACTTATATTATTAACGAGCTACGCCTAACGAAATAGCTGTGTTTCTGTAAATTAGCTGATTGTTCTCTCTTGTTGCCAGGTCTCAAACTGAATAATTGATTATTTCAAATACCGCGGTATATAAATAATAAAATTTTAAACTAAATTTAAAACTTGATCCTACTTATTGCAAAATACAGCCTAAGATAGTGCATGGTTTAAAATTAGTTCCATATCTTATAATGATACGGATTTCAAAAGAGATAGACATAGCTTTAGTTCGATTTTTGTGTAGTCTTGATTTAAACCATGTATTGTTGAAAATGGGGATGGATTATGAGGTTAAAAATTAAGATTTATTCAAAATACGTGCCTAAAAATTTGAAGTAGTTCTGTAGTTAATAAGCCTGAGGGATTGTTTGCGAAGTTATGTAGTTACTTGAGCAAAAGTATTCGAATATTGCGAAATAAAAGGAACTAGACAGCTCGGAGTCTTCCAAGAGTTAATCACTGCTGTGGTGAACATTCCATTAACCAGAAAGTTTTCAAACCGAATTTTTAATAACTAAGTTGAGCTTGCGCCTTTCACCGCTGGCTCGCTCGTTTTCACTGCGAATTCACACCTAATTGCAATTTTTTCACTTAATTACATTAGTATATCTCATTTCCTATATTCATATTCCCATGAAATGTGTCACTTTGATATTGGATTAGAAATAACTCGTTTAATAGACCTTCTATTATTAAATAAAAATAAGTATCTTTTTAAAGGTAAAAAACATTATTTTTACTTTTTTATTTATTTGGTTGGTACGAGTAATTACACTAAAGATCTATAGGTCCTGTATATAAATGTGCGTTCTTATATAAGTAATAAAAGTTAGTCAATCAGATTTTTTATGTTAGGTTACTAAATTATAAACTAAATTAAATGGGGTTTTTCCAAAAATCCCCACTGCGATCGAAAACAGCTTGGAGTGGGGATTTTTGGACAAATTTTCCACAAATCCCCACTAGGTTTAAAATTAAATATGAAAAACATACTGTATAAGAATGAGGAAGGCGAAGTTATTTTAGAAATCAAACAAATTCATGTAATAAGACAAAGTATAAATTTAAATTATTTAATGTTGAAGAACGAAATCAAATCATAGTCTCAGCTTAAATATTCTTTGAAATATTAATTTTGATTATATATTTTATTTACAAATTTGATATATATATGAAATGTTACCTATGCAGCAATTTATAATGACGGTACAAAATGCAAGAAAATGAATGTGTTCTAGTTACAGAGCCTATACAAAGCACGTGAGGAATGCTTAGTGGGGAATGTTGGATACATTCGCTTATTGTTGCTTACTGTGCCAGATTATACATATTTGCAATTAAATCGCAATTACTCTATGCATTAGAATATTATGTGAGTAAATACAAGAGCCGTGGTGGCTTTGGGGATTGAGTATTAGCCTGCTTTGCAAGCGACGCAAGTTCGAATCCAATGGCCTGTACCAATAAGTTTTTCTGAAAACTTTCTAAAAAAACGTTAGTGCAGTGATGATTTCACACATCATCAGAAAACATCGTGAGGAAACCTGCATATGTCTGAGAAGTACGTATTTGAGAGATGGTGATAGACTCACCATAGATGGTGGTAGACTCACCATCTATCACGTTGGTACTTAACCATCTTCGGTGTAAAGTAGGTTGTTATTACAACATCTCTGCCTACCCCTTAAGAGAATACAAGCGTGAGCATATATATATGTATGTACTTGAATATTAGGCTATTAGAAATCAATTTTGAACTCCCTTGACATGCAGGCTGGGGCTTTCCATACTTAGAGAATCTTCTCAGCGTGGTATTGCCAGCCTTTTTGGCACGATTCCAAGGGATTCTTAAATACTTTATTTTTTTTCTATATTTAAAACTTAGTATAATTTCTCCCGAAATAAAAAGCTAGCGGACAGTACGAAGATCACATTCCTTCCCAATATTCAAGAAACGTATGGTTAGCAGAAACATTTACGCTTTGAGCTATTAAAAGAAAGCAATTCATTGAAAAATATTTATTTCCTCCAATACGTGTATGTCGTAGCTTCAATTTCAATCTATTCAAGTACGTAATTCATTGGCGTAATAAATTTAAAGGAAAATATCAAAAGCTTATTTCTGTACGGAATTCTAGTCACGTGCTAACAGTATTTGCTGTGTGCCCGTGTCGGGAACCAAACCTGGGCAAATGCATCATTATGTCAGACCAACTGGCCACACGGTGTTAAAGGAAATGTGTGTTTGTATTGAAAATGCTAAATACTTCACACTTTGAAAGAAGAGGGAAAAGACCATGTTTTCATGTGGTTTTTTTTTTCGACTACAAACGGAATAATTTTTACTACAAACAACAATCTTCAAAAAGTCAATCTGATAGCAAAAAAAATTTGTTTTTTTTTAAGTCAGGTGCTACGTTCACATAGCTCATAATGTGATCTCCCGTTCGGAATTTTTATCTAGGCCTAGGGCAAGGTTAACCATAACGATCAGCGTAAAAAAACAAGTGCAAGTCGGAAGCACGCACGAAGGGTTCCATAAGGACTATATTTCAATGCAAAAGTCTAAAGCCTGCACCAGCGAGTTTTTCTAAAAACTTAAGAGCAGTAATCTCACCTCACATGCTTAAAGGTGAAGAAAAGCATCGGGAGAAAACCTGCGTGTCTGAGAAGTAATTTAAAGACGTATGTATAGTGCATGAGACGGCGATAGACTCACAATCTCTACTGGCACTTAGTCATGATCGGTGAAATTTGGGTGTTGTACACACACTTCTGGGAACCCTTCTGGGATACGTGAGTTTATATGCATAGGAGACGCCGATGCACTCACTATCATTTATTTTTCCACTTATTCATCTTCAGCGAAAAAAACACCTCTGATTACCCCACACATAGGGTAATATATATTTATGGATTAACCCTTCGGGGACCTTACTGGGATGGTGTGAGCATACTATTCGTTTTTAGAAAGACTTAATTACAGTGAAATTTTCGTGCAGTCTCATAAACAATGGATTTACATTTACAAGTAGGTGTTTGTTTTACTTTAATAAGGAAAAAGTACAAATGTTCCCGAGGCATGTGGGCGCACTTAATAAAGATTAAACACTTTTTCGTAAGAAACGCTGGTATATTTATTTCACTAACAATGTATTTCCTTAAGCAAGTATAATATTAAATAAGGTAAAATCCAAATTAATAAAAAAGAGTGGTAACCGTGGGGTTTTGCAGTCACCTGCTACGCAAGTGAGGCAAGTTCGATTCCCGACTGACCGTGCGCTAATGAGTTTTTCTAAATTAAATCCGATGTGCAGTGATTTACACCAAGTGCTTTACGGTGAAGGAAAACACTGTGAAGAAATCTGCATATGTCTGAGAAGTAATTCAAAGACGTATGAAAAATGCCTGAAACGGTAGACTAGAGATAGACTCACAATCTGTGACATTAGCACTTAATTATCTTCTGTGAAAAGTGTGTGTTGTTATTACAACACCTCTGCCTACCCCTTCGAGGAATACAGGCCTGGGCATATGTACTAACAATGTATTCTCTTGTGCAAGTATCATCTATACATACAAATAAATAAAATTGAAGTGTCTGTTTGTAATTCCAAAATTACAGGTTTTCAGTAAATGCATATGAAAGCATACACGCTACAGACACTAAAAAACCAAGATTTAAATTTTTTCTCTGTCTGTCAGTCTGTCTGTCTGTTTGTTCCGGGTAATCTCTGCAACGGCTGGACGGATTTTAACGGTTGTTTCACTGATAGGTAGCTGATGTTTCAAGGAGTAACTTAGTCTACTTTTATTTTTCAAAAATAATAGGGTTCCGCGACATTAAGGATGAAACTAAATCTACGCGGGTGAAACCGCAAGGCACAGATACTATTAAATAAGGTAAATTCCAAATAATACTAGATGTTACTGCAACAACGTAATTAGGCTGTTCGCTACAAGTAACGATGCATGTTAAAATATCTCCCTAGGGGAAGTAATGTGAGGCGTAACAATGTTATGTTTTAAGCGGAGGTACTTTTGTTTGTATAGGTTCTCATATTTGTTAACCTCTCTTAAGGTCGAACATAAAAGTATTTTTATACTACTAAGGGGTCAAGCAACCGTACTGTCTTTATGATACGTAAATTCACCTTTTAATATATACTAATACTAATCTATACTAATGTATTAAGCTGAAGAGTTTGTTTGTTTGACCGCGCTCAGGAACAACTATTCCGATTTGAAAAAATAATACAGTGTTAGATAGCCCATTTATCGGAGAAGGCTATACATATAGGCTACTAGCTGTGCCCCGCGGTTTCACCCGCGTAGATTTAGTTTCATCCTTATGGTCGCGAAAAGCTAATATTTTTAATAAATAAAAGGTAGCCTATGTCCTTTCTCAGGGTCTAAAGATTCTCTGTGCCAAATTTCATCAAAATCGGTTGAGAGGTTTAAGCTGGAATGCGGAACAGACAAACACAGTTACTTTCGCATTTATAATATTAATAGGAATATATAATCACGCTAAAACCAATCGCGGGTTAAAGTTAGTGTTAGCCCGAAATAGCTATTCCACGTGGACGAAGTTGCTGGCAGTAAAACATTTTTTAGTAAAACAATTTTGATTGAGTAATTTCGTTTCTATTATGTACAAAGACGCGATGATGAAAAATATTAAAGCTCTTTTCAAGTTATGTCCTTGTTTTTCTTGTAACCAATATCTAATTCTTTAACGAAGACATGTATTTTAGTAAGAAAGTAAGCTGGCATCAGGTGGCTCCTTCATAAATGTAACATGAGTATAATTTTAGACGATAGATAAAAACAAACAAACTACCACGCTAAACGTCACATGTTTGTGTTTTCGCCAAAACAATACAATCTTGGTGAAATTATGCCTGAGCACGCAAAGTATGGCCAAATATATGGGAGCGAGGACGAGGAGTTTGCGAGATAAAGCTATCTCCCACGACCCACTTTCCGTTGATATGAGTTTGTTTGGAGCTGTTTAGTTGTGTTTTATCATTGAATGTAACGCTTGCTTCTAAGGCAATGACAAACCTACTATTATTTAATGGTTTGATGAATTATAGCATTAGATTTTCAACCTTTGTAACTGCTAATTAAGGTACAAAATCCTTGTTTTTTTTATTTAGGATCTCGTTGTGCCCGGCTTTTTTTTTGGGTGGACCACTCTTATATGGATTTGAAAAATAGTTTACGTCCTATTCTCAGACCTATCGAATATACAAAAAGTAATCATAACATTTTGATTAAGCCGCTTCGGATGAGTTTTGGTACAAACATTGTGACACAATAATTTTGTATTTATGTACCTACTGAATAATTCTAAAACCGCTGGATTGATTTGGAGTCCAATATGGTTGATTCCGACTTAAAATAGACCGTTTTTCAAGATACTGAGAGCGAATTATCAGAATTCGTCAATTTCAACGTATGCTCAGGATTTTTGTGTCGAGTTGCGTGATTTTTGGTTCATGTGGTAAAGGAAATGGCAAAGGAAGAAAGTCCTTTGCGTTTTTAACCGACGAAAAAAGAAGGAGGTTCTCAAGTCGTATATTTTTTTTCACCAAGCAACTGAAAAACAAAAATATACGACCACGCTCAGCACCAAATTTAAAGGTAAATAATGAATTTCACATGTTTTTTTTAATATTTTTTGTGGCTGATTTCAGTTCACATTTTTCATAAAAAAGATCAGTCGCTTGATATACAGCCCGTTTAACAAAGAGAAGTCAAGAAAGGGGATGAAAACTTCATCCGCCATACAGAAATCAAATCCATAGTACAGGCTTCCAGTGAAATATTCATATTCATTAATCTGTGAATGAGCGAAATGGAGAGCGATGCTCCTGCTTGACGCACCGTCTGCATCATTTATACTAAGGGGTGTATTCGGATGCCTTCCTATAGTTGTGAGGAAGCAAACTTATTTAGTCACAGTTTGCTGGACTGCTGTTCGAATTGTACCTTTTGTAAGTATGTTTTAGTTTCATTCTTTGTAAGTAGATGGCGTGAGTACTACTCATATAGATCGCGCTATTGAAAGTTGTATCGCGTTACATAAATTATTCATTCATTTGTTTCTTTGAAGTAACATTATACTTAATCCTTTGAATGTGAAAACCTTAGTTTTATTTAGTTCCTGATCATATAATCTTCAGAAGACCAGTTTGATCCCCCCGAACAACTGCTGTAGCTGGACTATTTATGCACATGCCCACATAGTGTAAACTTAAGCGCAGACAATGTGGCGGCTTGACACATTTAGGGCATCAAAGGTTTTAGTATGTTCTTACGTTGACGATATCGCCGTATTTTCCTCATTTTGTATGGGAACGTTTAAAGCGCCCCAAGCGGCGAGTGTAGGAAGTTAATGTGTCCATTCAAAAAAAGCACAAACACAAGGTCAAGCGACAAAGATCGGCTGAGTAATGAGGGGATATTTATCCAGATGTACCTATTATAATAATTGAATGCTATTTGGAAAATATCCAAGCTAAAAATAATTTAGTATAACATACACAAATATAGGCTAGATTCCTTTAAATGTGAAAACAGGGAATAAGTTTAGGAAACATCTAGTCTAGGTATTAATATTCGATCATTCGCCAACACGTACTAGCGATCAGTTCAAGAATACGCCCCTAGCAAAGCGCTTTAGTGAAATGGTCGGCAGATATTCGCGAGCATTCCTCACTAATTGCTCGCAGCCTCAATATGCGATGACACGCGAAAAGAGACAAATTAATAAAAGTATGAATATTGATGGCAAAGCATCTGAACAATTTACACTTGCTTTTTTCCTCTTCTATTACGAGAGATTATTGAGAATTTCATTTAAATATTTGGTACACAATTTTTACGTTGTTCTTTTTTTTTTGTTTTGTTTAAAAATCTACGACGAAACATTTGTTAAATCAACAGTTAGCTTAGTTTTTCGTCAAAATTGTTTGCATGGCGAAAACTATTTCTCTTTGACCCAGAAGCGGATTAACATAGTTGCCGTGAGTCGGCTATCCAAATATTGGCGCCCCTATCGACCTCTACGAGATAAATCACAGGTATTAAAGCATTGTAGTAGACATTAGACCGGCTACTACGCACAGTGTTAGAAAAAAATAAGTTCATTTATATTATGATATTGATATTGGTCATTATAAATGCTGTTTCGGAAGCTAATTACTTAAAACAGTAGGTCCCTTATGTAGGAACTGAATAAATTAACCGACTTGGTATTACATGAATTACATGAATCACACAACTTTTTATGGTAGTTAGTTGCAAGTCTAGTCTTGCAGACTTTGCAAGACTAGACTAGAGTTTTCGTGCAAGTGATGTTTTTGATTGCATAATTATCACATGTTGAACCAATAACAAAAAAAAATAAATAAATAAGCTTACGCCTGTATTCCCTGAAGGGGTAAGCAGAGGCGTTGTTACAATAATATCCAAATTCCACCGAATATGATTAAGAGCCAACGTGAGAGAGGGTGAATTCATCACCTTCTCAGACACTCATTAGTATTGGCACTGCTGGGATTCGAGCTTGTGTCGCTTGCGTAGCAGTCGACTTCGTAGACCTCAAGGCCACCACGGCTTTTCATTCTCAAGAAAACATATTCCGGTGAATATTTAAATATTAAATAAATCATATCCCTGGCCTTATCCCGTGTATTTCGGGTCGGCACTTGATTCAACCCAAAGTAGCTGATCACCTGATTTTTATACGAAGCGACTGCCATCTGACCTTCGTAAACCCTTTTCGAGGAAAATCGGCTATCTAGGTTAAACCAGTTGTCAGATTTTCTTACGCCACTGACTGACCTGTAACGATTGCCAAAGATGTTAAGTTGGCAACCGGGACAGACGGCTTAACTTGCTCTCCGAGGCACGGCAACTCGGGCGGTCACCCATCTAACTACTGGCTAGGCGTATGGTTGCTTAACTTCACTGATCGAATCATATGCGCAACAGCAACTTTGCCACGAGCTCCTCCATAAACATATTACATATTTAAGCGTCTTTTCTTTGATTAAACTTATAACAAAGTATTTTTAAATCGTCAGAACGATATGATTATACAGGATTATAAATATTATCGCCGGGTTCGGAAGGTTTCTTTTACTGAGAAGAACAACTGTGCTAACCTTTATAACTGTTATGTAAATGTACTCTTATTATTTTAATAAAATAGTTTAGTCTATCGGTCAGTAGGTAATGTATTTTGAAAAGGGTTGTCTAAGGGTCAAGTCCAATTTACGTCACGAGACATAATCCTTAGTATTCCATTATAATGTAACTATTTTTACATTTATTTAATTGTAAGAGCTCGGTCACTAATGGATCATATTTGGAATATTTTTATTACGTTTTTTTTCGATATTGTTATGAATTTTTGAAACTGATTTCTTCAAATGACTCTTCAATATTTTAAGGGTACGTATTTATTCATAGAATATGAAATAAAACCTACACTTTTAAACAAAAACAACACGTCAAATATTCGAAATTTCAATTATAGAGGAATTTTGATATAACCTGTCTTTTTACAAGCATATTTTTAACTGGCAATGTTTGTACGAGTATACAGTATTGTTCGCTCTTATTGTAATTTGATAAACACGTTTTTTTTATCTATTTATAAACCCAGTATAGTTCTTTAAAAAAAATGTTTTCCTCTCATTGCATTGAAAATATAGAATGTTTAAATAAACAAACTAATAAATACTTTTATAACAAACATTATTGAAAACACATCTGCTTAAAAAGTCAACGAACTTCCGCTTTTTTTTGACTTGAACAAAGGAGGCAAAATTCGTTTTATCGATTCAAAAAACAAAACGAGGATCGAGTAGATTGGCACAATCACTGATGTAGTGCTCGATTAGTCACTGCGGGGTTTGTGGGTATGACACGACCCTAGGAATCGGAGGCCGCAATTCATTTTATTTTACTGGACTAGCGATAAGTAGGACGGGACGTGATCGGTTTGACTGATGTACGTTTACCTTCTGAACTACAAATATACCACCAGAGCATTTGTATTTTATTTCATTTGAGATGCTGTTCTTTGTATTGGAGATTTTAAGTCTAACAAAAAGTGTAGACTAGCACAGACGTACTAAAGAAGCGACGCAAGAATCCCACCGGGACCTGCACCAATGTTTTTTCTAAAATCTTATGCAGTGTTTTCACACCATGTGCTTTACGGTGAAAGATAACGTCGTGAGGAAACCTGCATATGACTGAGAAGTAATTCAAAGCCTGAGACAGAGATTTACTCACGTTAGCACTTAATCATCTTCAGAGAAAAGTGGGTGTTGTTATTACAACACCTCTGCCTACCCTTTTGGGGAATACAGGCGTCAGCATATGTAGACTAACTTACTATCAACGCTGAAAGCGTTACACCAAGTTAGTCACTTGTACGTTGTTTATAATGTTATGTCTACGTTTATCTGTAAGATAGAGAGGTTCGATCCGGGCAGTCTATAGTCAACTTTTCTTGGGATCTCTCGATATTCAGATTTTTCTGGGCATTGCAAAACAAGTGAAGACGTACTCGCAAAAAAGAGTTGCACAGTTTTCTTAAAAACATTTTTATTTATACCTAAGGATACTCAGACAAAATTACACAAACATTATATTTTCAGGGAAAGCGCAATATCTCAGCGCGAGGTATCTGGTTCACAAGATTGCAGTGTTTGAAGTCTGGAGGGTTCTGATTTACTAGTCCCGCGGGAGTGAGGGGATCCGGGATAAGTAATAACATTGCTATCATATCTTTATAGCACTTTTTTGTATTAGTGTTTTAAGTAAAACTAAGGATTTATATGTATCGGCTTTTGTGTTAGAGATATTTTGTATTGTTGGCGGAAAGATATCAGAATAGTTATATTTATACACTAACTGTACCCCGCGGTTTCACCCGCGTAGATTTAGTTTCATCCTTATTGTCGCGGAACCCATAATATTTTTAATAAATAAATGTAGCCTAAGTTACTCCTTGTATCATAAGCTACCTACCAGTGAAAGTCCCGTTAAAATCCGTCCAGCTGTTTCAGAGATTATCCGGAACAAACAGACAGACAGACAGACATAGAAAAATTTTAAACCTTGCTTTTTTTGTGTCAGTAGCGTGTATACTTTCATATGCATTTAGTGAAAAGCTGAAATTTTGGAATTACAAACAGACACTTCAATTTTATTTATCTGTATATATAAATAGATTACGGTCTTTTGTCTTAGTTAGGAGCCGGAGATGGTTATAGACGTTGGCGCGTAAGACATTTTAGTGAAAAGTGGGTTACAGCGCTAATTACATTTTTGTATAACTTGTAGACCGTGTGACTTGTAACCCCTATGTAGACCCTTCCATGAAGGCGTGAGTTTCTGTGAAGTTGGTTAAGTATTGAGGAAATTTCTTGAAATTGAAAATGACAATAAGAAGTTATTGCTTCTCATGTTCCTTGGAAGGCATTTTTTTAAATGGCAGAAAATTTTCATCTCAGATATTATAACATAATTTTGCCCATACAATTTCTATACTGTATTCTATTTCCTGAGATGATTAACTTCAATTAATTCTTACTATACGCCAGAATACAATCACATAATAAATACATCGGGTTCTAAGGACCCTAGTTGGGCGCCAAAATTTAACCCAATCTCAAAAAGTACTTGGTGCTCTCAAGACAGGATTTTATGGTCTAAGTAAACAAAAAAGCAGTGATTGTAAAACGTGTAATATCAACTTTATTATAGCCTTATAGTTGATATCGCCGTAGCTTTTTATAGCTCTCGCGATAACCCTAAAACAGTAAAATTAAAGTTATCCAAATTTTATTACATTTTGTAATTGGATTTTGTTATAAAGCTAAGTATGGGCGGTGGATATATCAACCTCATCCCCTTATAATGTGGATTTGAGAGAAAAACCCCGGGGAATGGAAGAATTAAATGTACACCCGCCGCAAGTTGCTAAAGCTGGACTTATAGTGGGCCATTGACACACATTGCATCAAGAGCGACGCGGGTTAAATACAATTTATTTTATTTAACTTTTTAACTCTCACACCTCGACTTATCGTGATAATATGTGCACAGTATTTAATTTAACTTTACAACTACAAGTGACCGAATTTTGGTAGGGAGGATTTATAGCCTTACTGCAGGAATCTAGGAACAAATCTCACGCTCTATTGAGAAAATGCTCAGTGGGCTTATATTTGTAGTCGGGTTGCTGAAATAAAAAAGAAAGATTATAGTAACTGAATTTTTAGAAACTATTTGGCTATTAGCAAAAGGTTACGCCATGATCCCAGTCCCCACACAAATTGATCTACCATGTACCCTGCATCTAGTATTTAACTCAGTAACTCCACTTGGAGCTAAGGATCCATGTGGTATGTAAAAAGATTGCTTGAGTTGGCATCCAACAGTGCCATTTATGTCTTTGACATTTCAGCACATGATTCTTATAGTGCAGTACTGCTATACTAGAGAATAAATAAATTAAAGTTATCTCTTTTTCTATGGCCACACAGTTACAGCCATCATTATGTTTACGCACAATTTAAAGTAGCGCCCAGTAATGAATATAGCCGTTGAGATAAATGAATTCCACGCCAATGGGACATAAGTTTAGTTATTTTTATAACAATTTATTCTCTGTTGTTTATTATGCGTAATATGATTGTGTATTATGGGACTTTTGTCAAATAAATAAATAATATTTGGACATTATCACACAGCGTCAACTAGCCAAAAAGAAAGCTTTAACCTTAGTACTAGACTACGGATATAATACATGTACTCACGCCTATATTACCCGAAGGGGTAGGCATAGGTGTTGTTATAACAACACTCACTTTGAATCAGTGCCAACGACAGATGGTGAGTCTATCACCATCTCAGACACATGCAGGTTTCCTCAAGATGTTTTCATTCACCGTAAAGCTCGTGGTGTGAAGTCACTGCACATAAGCTTTTAGAAAAACTCATTGGTAAAGGCCGCTGGGATTCAAAATTGCGTCGCTTACGTTACCCACCCAACCCCACTACTACTAAACCCCACGGCCACCACGGCGGCTTTATAAATAAGTCATCATCTTCGGCCTATCTTAGTCCACAGCTGGACATATAAATTAGTAGCATATATTAAAGGTAGAGAGGAGCTCGTGGCACAGTTGCTATTGCGCATATCATTCGATCAGCGAAGTTAAGCAACCATACGCCTAGCCAGTAGTTGGATGGGTGACCGCCCGAGTTCCCTCCGTGCCTCGGAGAGCACGTTAAGCCGTCGGTCCCGGTTGCCAATTTAACAACTTTGGCAATCGTTACAGGTCAGTCGGAGGCCTAAAAATAATCTGACAACTGGTTTAACCCAGATCACAGATTTTCCTCCTAAATGGGGTTGCGAAGGTCAGATGGCAGTCGCTTCGTATAAAAATCAGGTGATCAGCCACATCGGGTTGAATCAAGTGCCGACCCTAACAATGTATGGGATAAGGCCAGGGAGATGATGATTAAAGGTACATTTGCAATATGAAGACTATATTTGACAGCATATCCCGTATTGACTTATTTTGCGTAACATACCATTATTGTTAAAAGGCTTAGAACCAATTAATGATCAATAATCAAAGAAATATCCGTAAAATATCTACCCAACCACCGGGCGCCCTCCGCACAACATTAAACAAAGTAATTCAGGTCATTTAAAAATCAATTAGTACCTAATGACCCTAGAATGGTACTGTTAATCAAACGAACGATTTCCTGAAATAAGTAAAGGCCTTTCGGGTATGGAATAATACAATTTACCCCTAAACTTGGAAGGCTGAGGTTGATAGTATAATTTTATTATACTAGGTAGTATGGTGGTTAACTTAATTAACTAACTTCAGGGAAATCTCTTTCGGTTGGAAATGCTACCTTTCTCTATTTACATTAATCTATACAGATAAATATAATTGAAGTGTCTGTTTGTAATTCCAAAATTACAGCTTTTCACTAAATGCAAATGAAAGTATACACGCTACTGACACTAAAAAACCAAGTTTTAGTCCGGTAGTCTGTTTGTTCCGGATAATCTCTGAAACGGCTGGATGGATTTTAACGGGACTTTCACTGGTAGGTAGCTGAGGTTTCAAGGAGTAACTTAGGCTACTTTTATTTATCAAAAATATTAGGGTTCCGCGACAATAAGGATGAAACTAAATCTACGCGGGTGAAACCGCAGGGCACAACTAGTTCATTATACGTTTAATCTAGTTATATATGAAGTAATTGTGGATTAACTTGACTATGTTAGCAGTAATTTACATAACATTTAATAAGGTCTAAATAACATCCATCTGTAAGCTATCAGCCAATCTCACTTATCGTTTATCTACACTATATAGAGGAAATATTTGTTTGTTTGTTTGCATTGAATAGTGTCCGAAACTAATTGACCAAACTTAAAAATTCTTTCAGCAATGGATAGCTACATCATCAGCGAGTAACAAGGGCTATATTTTATCCCCGTACTCCCACGGGAACGGGAACTACGCGGGTGAAACCGCGTGACGTCCGCTAGTTTTAACATATATTTAGAACTTTGTACAATTTTTATGGGCAAACCTAATGTTTGGAAAAATAACAGTAGGTATGTACTTATAGTAGGGGTGTACTTATAGTACTAGATCACATTTCGCCTTCCATTATTTCCGGACACTAATCCAGACTCCGGGCTATTGGAAAGTTACAGATGAAAAAACCCAATAACAATTCGCCCAACCCGGGGAACGCTTACGACTGAGTACTGGACGAACAAGGCAGTAGTTTTTAAATTATATTGATTTGGAATAATAATTTTCACGATAGGAAGCAGAACCATCCCTACTAATATTATAAATCCGAAAGTAACTCTGTCTGTCTGTTACGCTTTCCCGCTTAAACCTCTAAACCGATTTTGATGAAATTTGGCACAGACAATCTTTAGACCCTGAGAAAGGACATAGGCTACCTTACCTTTTATTTATTAAAAATATTAGGTTTTCGCGACCATAAGGATGAAACTAAATCTACGCGGGTGAAACCGCGGGGCACAGCTAGCGCTTATATGAAGGTACTATTAGGGGGGCAAATTAAAACGGTTACAGTCAGTTATAATCACTCTATTTTAAAAATTATTATTTTACACTCACATTTATAGCCTTCACGACCGACCTCACGCCACTCTATTTGAAAAGTGATCGTTTTTACCCCATCAAGTACTTTACTTTTTAAATCGAGTTACAGAAAGTTGCCAACACTTAAAAATATTGCCATACCTTAGAAATTATCAGCGCCTCCTACTCTTAATCTATGAATCGACTAATATTCACATAATGCTCTCTGGTTAATCAAAGACTAAGGCTTATCCAACTGATTTGACATTTGGAGGCGCTGTACTCAATATCGCTACACTGCACTCAACTGACAGATGACATTAACAAAATATGAGAAAAATACACCCTACCTACGAAATACCCTACAGTACGTATACTTATCAATACATTAGGCACCTCTCCGTGAGTGAAAATCAATCGAACGTCCTTAATTATTCATTAAAAATCGAGCTTCGTTAGGCAACACTCGACGCCGAACGCCGATGTTGTTCGAGAGAGAAAAGCTGTATTTAATTAGAAGCCTCTTCTCCTCTCTTATGAATCAAAGAGCAAGCATTTCAGGCTCCGATTTACATTTCGTTGCTATTTTTATCTTGAAACAAGACCTTTAGGTATTCCCATCAAAATACCTACCAGACCGACAGACCGACAGACAGACAGAGAAAATATTTGAAAATTTATTTTTTCACTCGCTGTGCCCCGCGGTTTCACCCGCGTAGATTTCAATTTCATGGTTGCCCGCGGATCCCTAATGTTTTTCAAAAATCTAAGTAGCCTAAGTTACTCCTTGTAACATTAGCTATCCGTCAGTGAAAGTCCCGTTAAAATCGGTCCAGCCGTTTCAGAGATTACCCGGAACAAACAGACAGACAGACAGACAGACAGATGGACAGACAGACAGACGAAGTAAAATTTTAAAACTTGGTTTTTTTGTGTCAGTAGCGTGTATATTATCATATGCATTTAGTGAAAAGCTGTTATTTTTGGAATTACAAACAAACACTTCAATTTTATTTATCTGTATAGATATAGATGTATAGATGTATAGATTTCAATACCGTATAAACTTTCATATGCATTTAGTGAAAAGCTGTTATTTGGGATTTACAAATAGACACTTCAATTTTATTTATCTGCATGTATATATGTAGTATATATAGAGTATAGATAAGGGACCCCGTGTGTACATGACTAATATTAAAGCACCGATCGTATATTTCCATGGAACCACAATTTAACTCACAATCCATTATTTACATTAAGGCAATGTACAGGAATAAAAGTATGTAATGTACGTTGATGGAAGATTTAATTCCTAGTATTAAGATCGATTTTGAATGTGGTATTTATGGTTTATGAATCATTGTGTACACACAGATATAAAGCTGAATGTGACAATGCGGTATTTATCAATAAAGTCTGTTTAAATAGGGATTTAATATCAATTTAATTTAATTACCTGTGTCTAAATATATTTACTCAATGCAAATTAATATTTAAAGTTAAAATAAAATAAATTATTTTCAACTCAACTCAAACTCAAAAATATCTTTATCCGATTAAACTTATAACAAAGTACTTTAAAATCTACCTACCAAGCTACCGCCAGGTTTGGAAGGTTACTTTTCTTGAGAAGAACTTGGCAAGAGACAGAATAATTACTCTTTCTAAAGAAATTAATAAAATTATGTAAATACTAGCTGTGCCCCGCGGTTTCACCCGCGTGGATTTAGTTTCATCCTTATTGTCGCGGAACCCTAATATTTTTAATAAATAAAAGTAGCCTAAGTTACTCCTTGAAACATCAGCTACCTGCCAGTGAAAGTCCCGTTAAAATCGGTCCAGCCGTTTCAGAGATTACCCGGAACAAACAGACAGACAGACAGAGAAAATTTTTAAAACTTTGTTTTTTATTGACAGTAGCGTGTATACTTTCATATGCATTTAGTAAAAAGCTGTTATTTTGGAATTACAAACAGACACTTCAATTTTATTTATCTGTATAGATATAGGTAGGTACAGTTCCAAACCACAAATGTCGATACAAATAAAAATTAAGGATTGGTCAAATACATCTACTTATGGATAAATGTGTAAGCACTAGTGATGGAACGAATGTCATTTTTTAATCATTCGCTAATGCAAATGTCTGCTGCTGACATTGGCGAATACGAATGCGAATGTATAAGTTAAAATGAAAGTTTAATTATTAAGCCCAAAGTAAAATAATGAATAAATAATACCAAAATGATAAAGTGAAGACTGTTAATGAGGTAAAGTTACTTTTTCTTGCATATATAAGAAAGGAATGGATTTTGATTTTATTGACCTACCATTATCTTCAAATTGCTTTTATTCTGATATTCATATTCGCAAAACATTCGCAGAAATTTTGCGAATACGAATGCGAATACGAATATCCGAATATATGCGAATATCCGCGAATGCGAATGCGAATATTCGTTACATCACTAGTAAGCACATGTTCAAAAGTTATTTGATATTAATCCAGCATTCATATAAGTAATAACTACATGAATGGTCTTAATTAGTGAGGCTTATAGATACTTCTTCTATACATTCTCAAGAATTATGTAGTGATACACATAGGCGAACAGTTGTATCTCAACTCAATTTCGTTCTTAACTTTTTAAGTAATCCCGAAACCAAACACTTTTACTAGAAAACAATAGATTGCTCTTAAGTGCTAAGTTCTTTTCTACCTTTTAACATCACCACGTAATTTAACTTTTCCTTGGTTAAACTACGTATTAAGTAATGCTTTCATCGAAGCATTTTATATCGGAATTTGGATCACCTATATCTATACATCTATATTATATTATATACTATAAATATACATACAGATAAATAAAATTTAAGTGTCTCTTTGTAATTCCAAAATAAAAGCTTTTCAATTAATGCATATGAAAGTATATACACGCTACTGACTATAAAAAATAAAGTTTAATTTTTTTTCTCTGTCTGACTGTCTGTCTGTTTATTCCGGGTAATCTCTGTAACGGCTGGATGGATGTTAACGGGACTTTCACTGGCAGGTAGCTGATACTTAGGCTACTTTTATTTATTGAAAATATAAGGTTTCCGTGACAATAAAGATGAAAATAAATCTACGCGGGTGAAACCGCGGGACACAGTTAGTTATTATTATATACTGCCTCGTTGGTCTAGTGGTCCAGGCTTCGATCCCCGGGTCAGGCAAAGTGATATAAGGATTTTTCATGTATAATTTCCCAGTAGCAGCCCAGTGTCTGTAACCATTAATCGGGCACTAATGTGCCCTTATAACATGGGACTAAAATGTAACTGGAAAATTGGGTGTACTATAAGTACGTACACCTCTGCTTACCTCTTAGGGGAATACAAGCGTGTGTATGTGTATTATTATAAGCAAACATTTAACCCTAAATTAAGGAACGCTAATACTGAATTAACGATATGTCTATATCTTTTAAAAATCCTCATTAAAAAAAAGACAAAACTTTGGATCATCCAGTGTTGATTTCACGCCACGTTTATTAATAAGCAGGTAAGAATTGTGGTGGATTTTGTATTTCTTATCTGTTCTCAATCTTGCATTTGTTCGAAACATAATATTAAGTATTACCACAGAATAAATAATAGTGCTACTAATGGTATAACTAGTATTCTAAATCTATGAAATAAATCTATGTGCGATATCATCACGAAATAAGCCCATAAATATATTAACTAGCTGTCCCCGCGGTTTCACCCGCGTAGATTTAGTTTCATGCTGTTTTTTTAAATAAAATTAGCTTAAAACACTCCTTGAAACATTAGCTATCTGTCAGTGAAAATCCCGTTAAAATCCATGCAGCCGTTTACGCGTGATGCCGTGACCAAGGGAAATGGGGATTCATTTTTATATATTAGACTAGCTTTCCCTCTCGGTTTCACCCTCGTAGATTTAGTTTCATGCTGTTTTTTTAATAAAATTAGCCTAAAACACTCCTTGAAACTTCAGCTATCTGCCAGTAAAAGTCCCAGTAGAATCGGTCCAGCCGTTCACGCGTGATGCCGTGACACATTCAGTAGTTAAAAGCATCGAGGGAACAAATAATAGGTATAACAACTACACTAGGAAGTAACAGGCACCAATTTTATTAACAGACTGAAGATCTCAAAAATGTACCAAGCATCGAAGCTTCGAACAATGAGAGAGACCGTTAGCCCGGATTATTACAGTTGACAGGGCACTGTTCGATTCCGTAAACTGCAAGCTGGCTAAAATATTGCTGAGAACTTAATACTTAAAGGAGGATTTACGGACTTACCTTCTACTGGACTGGTTTTGGCATCGATACATTTTAAGACAAAAAAGTAACATTTGACTTAACTGTAATTCATACTATAGCCAGGGTTCAATAATTAGGCTAATGGTTCTCCCTTGGCTGTCGTATTTAACTTCTAAAAAGAGGCTGAAGAAATTGAAGGTCGTAGTGTTATTGGGAGAAGGGTCACGGTGAAGCATCTGAAGACATATCACGTGCACCTCCCAATCCAGCGACCGGATATTCCCCGCAAAAAAAAGTTGTTAGTGTGATGAGGCTCAGGCTGCTAAGAGTATGGCGAGGGTTCCAGTGGCGGTAGATTTGCGGAACGTGTTCTTATAAAATCTTGGAGGTCTGGGGTGCTTTCTAAGAATCCCCGAAGCCCTCTTAAGTTCTGTTCTTAAGTGACTGGTTTTCACTTGGAATGATCGGATATGATTTGAAGGTTGTTCCCCTCAAATAAAGAAATGTATCATGGAATAGATTAATACTTAGTAGACAAGATTTCCTTCCTCACGCAAATCATATTAAAGTTCTATATACAGAATATGTGGCCTTGCCATGAGCTTTTATTGCAATATTAGTTCAACTGTGTCATATCTCATCTTCATCGTCATCATCATATACATCTGTCTCATAGTATGAGTCAAACTCTGATGGCAATAAGAGCTCATTGAAGGCCCCAGTATGGTTAAAGTAATGATAATAATACGATTAGAACCCACATCAATAACGTTAGCTTACCAAAGAATAACGATGGCAGAAAGCGATCCCAATCAATACAGTCTACCTCGATATAGTAGGTACATTTTTATAAGGTGTCGAGATTTATGAAAGGGCGCTAGCGGGCGGACGTGAAATATTCAAGGATCACGTCGGTGTCCTGCGAAGGAAGATTTCCTCGGGATGATTTATTTGCGAAGCCAAAGGTCGTGGGCTGTCTGTTGTGTTAGCCACGAGTATATAAAACCTCCCCAATTTCAGAGCACAATGGACTGTTTGTTCTATTTATATTTACTCTTCTGTGCGGCTGTTTTCGCGCTTGTGCTCTTTGAAAATTGAATGAAGGTGTTTTCGATATTTTTCTTTGTAAAAATGCTTGGGTGTTAGAGCTTAACGAATTTGTTTTGATTGTTGACGTAAAAGCTTCTCATGGTAATCGTGTTTCATAAAATGATATTCTAAAAGCACGTGGTGAAACAGAAACTGCGTCACGTACATTTTATGGGTTGGAAGTGGATGGGTTCTTGCGTCGCTTGCGGTGCAATGCATGTGATGAATTTACTTTAAATGAATGATGCTTTCAAAGTTGTAAAGAATAGTTACGTATGTACAACCACCTACCTATCGCCCATCACTGTTTTCCCAAATGTATAGCAACACAGCCGTTATAAAACTGTTATATTACCTTGAGACCAATAGGTAAACTTGAGCAAATTTAAAAACATTTTAAAGGTATCTTAAAGTAAAGCAACAAAAACTGTATCAAGCTGGTAAAACACGTCTACAAAGCCGAAACCTTTAGCGGCGTGAGGCGGAAGTTCGTGGAAAAGTTAAAATCCCACCTAGTAGAGGTTAGCCGAACGGTAATCGGCAAACTTAGCAAACCTGAGAGACTCAAGACCTCAGCTCGTAACTTTTAAATACGCCAAGTACGTGTGAACTTTAAAATATGTAGTCTTTTTGATATTACAGGTTTATTTATGTAAACTTTGCATACATGTATATAGGTACATGGACCCAAACAATTCATACTAGATTCGTACATAATCCCCCTTATTACAAATCATGGTTAAAACCAGGACTAGAACAAACTCGGACTAAAACTATGTCCATACATACATATTATGTCGTCATCAGAGCCACATGGTCGGATGTCCAATTGTTCAAAAATAGACATCCCATCTTATGCCTCTGATGTCGCGAACATACTCACGCCTGTATACCACGGTAGGCAGACACCACCGTTTGCCACATGCTACGATCCTTACTTGTTCTTTCGCTTAATCCACATTCATGCATCTCTTCAAACACTTCTTCGGTTACGAGTGCTCCGAATTTACCTTTCTTAAAATTAATATTATTCTGGTCATTCTTCCTTGGACGCACTCTACCGACTCCTCCGCTTACATTCGCTTTGTAAATTTCTTTTGTTAATCACCATCCCTTTTGAAATCCATATTGGAAAAAGAGCTGATACTACTTTTAAACGAAGGACTATCATAGGCAAAGATTTATAATATAGGCTTGAGTTCTAGCTTTTGTAGAATCCATTAATAAGCTTCATGGTCTAGATTTATATTATCCACCTCTTTAAATGGACAATTCCTGGTGGGAGCGTCTCGTGATTGAGCTATTGTCTTAGCGATGCACATGTAAATGTAACATCCTGAGGGACTCGTCCTATACGATGATATTATGTGTGGGTAATATGTTAGGTATAGCATGCCAAAGTAAAGTTTTTTTTTGTAACAATTATTGAAGAAATGACGTTCCGTGTTTATAGGTGATGGAATGGGTATTTATGCTCAGTTGAGTTTCTATACACCGACCAACAGATGGCGCAAGGCGGTCCCTGTACCGCAGGAACAAGGGAAGGAAAAATTCGACGCAAGAGTTAGGATCACGAGTAACTCAGTTGGAAAAGCAACTTCACGGTTTGCAGAAGTCGTGAGTTCGAGTCCCGCCTCGTGTTCGTATTTTCCCTACCATTTTTAAGAAATTAATATTAAAAATATATGTCATGAATAAAAAATCTTATATTAACACACTAGTTTAGTGACTAAGCATTTTAGCTGAAAATTTTTCTTAAATCCGCACACATTTTTATTAAAGCGTACAGTAGTGGTCTGTAATAAACCTGTCCAGAGTGACATCACTGAAAATACTGTATCATTTTTATGTTGCGTTATTTCGTCCATGTGTAAATTCAATGTTTTATGTTAATATTTATATTTATTTGGATACAGGGTAGCTAGCATAAAATTGCATAATTATCGTTGGTATATGTGCCGTCACGAGTTATGAGCGCTCAGCTGAAATATTGAGGACTAGAGTACGCCACGCGGTTTTCCCTGCGTAGTTCCCATTCCCGTGATAGTACGGGGATAAAATATGTAGCCTATATTAAGGAGCCATAATGTAGCATTCAAATGAAGAAATAATTTTAAAATTCGGTCCAATACTTTTGGAGCCAATACGTTACAAACATATTAACATACGAATATTTCCTATCTATACAGATAAATACAATTGAAGTGTCTGTTTGTAATTCCAAAATTACAGCTTTTCACTTAATTCATATGAAAGTATACACGCTACTGACACTAAAAAACCAGCTTTAAATTTGTTTCTCTGTCTGTCTGTCTGTTTGTTCCGGGTAATCTCTGAAACGGCTGGACGGATTTTAACGGGACTTTCACAGGTAGGTAGCTGACGTTTCAAGGAGTAACTTAGGCTACTTTTAATTATCAAAAATATTAGGGTTCCGCGACAATAAGGATGAAACTAAATCTACGCGAGTGAAACCGCTGGGCTGTTTATAATATTAGTAATGCATAAGAGAATAAGCCTAATTAACTTAGTGACCGGACAGTTAAAGATTATGTGAAGACGGTTTCACTCATTGAAAGTGAAAATAATTATATATGTAAAGATGTAGATGTAATTTGGCATATTTACATCCACTGAAGTAAATATGCCAACACGTTTAATTTATTATGCAAATGCATACTTTGAATAATCAAGTAACTAGCGTGTATCGAGACCAACGAAGGCTGAATGTTGGATTTAAACCTCCAACAATGTTAGCGACATTCCTTTCGGCTGTTTAATTTACTCGTTTCCTTCAGACGGTACCGGCGACATTACAATTCAAATTATTTGTGTTGCAAATAAAACTGTAGTCATATAAACTGTATATTTGTAATCGAGGTGCCAAACGTTCAAATATAATATTTTTGTATAATGTATTTGTATGGTTATACGAGGCTTAGACTTAATAGGTGAACATATTCGGCGCAAGCGTCAATCAGTAGGTGGTATATATTACATCAAAATATAAATATAAAAAGCCTCTTCGTATTTTTAAAGCAAAAAAACTATTTATTTTAAAGTACATTGCGTAGATTTTAGAATTTTATTTTTGTATTGATATGTAGATATGCTTTGTACCAAAAATGTTCACCTAAAATATCTAGACCCTAAATACGTATTTAGTAGGAAGGTTTACGTATTTAGTTGGTATACTATTTACACCCACATTTCGCCGCTTATAGGTAATAGTTAAGTCCCATGTAATGTGGGAGAACCGATATCCACTAACCGGGTGCTAATTCAGAATCCGAACATACAAATCTTTCGTCTTTACTGACGACTTCGACGTATCAAGCGATGTGCATGACCACTGAGGCAGACAGATGAAGCTCCCAACTTACTCTAGAACTAAAATTTACTGGCTATTTCTTGAGCGCTACTTGTGATATTTAACATCGTCGTTTTGTTTTTTTCTTGTTATTTGGAGCGTGTAATGAGAAGCGTGAAACTGAAATGGACATTCTGTAAAACAATGTTAGTAAGAAAATGTTTTAACTCGTAAATTGTTTACCAAAACTTTGTTGCCGTTCGCGATATCAAGTTTTGTTTTTATAGTTTTCATTGCTCAGTGAATGGTTCATGACTTTGTGCATTTAAATAATATCTTTATTGTGTCGTGGAACTTGGGGAAACTATGAAAATACTGAGGCAGTGGGGAAGCTTTATCGTCTGAATCGAAATATGTGCAAGGAAAACTGGTCCCTCAAGGAAAAAATCTGTGTATTTTACAAACTATAGCTTTGAAAAACTGTAGTATCCGTGTTATTCTGTAAGGTTTTTCAGTGACGAACTCGACGATGAATGTCTTCTTTATTCATAAGAAATTGATACTAATACCTAGAGGATAAAGTTCAACTTCATATGTTTGAAAAGAACAATAAACGACAAGTGCGTCGCTGAGAAACCTTACAGAATAACACGGCAGGACCAATTACCTACGTGTTTTAAAACAAATGGTCTAATGGTTTACAAAACGCTACGCTAGGTGTTTCTGGTTCGATTTCCGCATCAGGGTTACATATGAGGATTGTTTGTCTGTAATTTTTCTTTATGCAAAAATATCACGTCGATTTGTTGCAGCGTGAAACAGGATAACCCTCGCACCTGTAAGTTAAATTGTTTCGACTGACACACAGACAGACAGATACGCTATCTCATATGAAGTCAAATAAATAATTAAGTATGATTATGTAGAGTCGCTAAATTTAGCAACTCTTTAAAGGTAGCTTAAGGCTTGTTTCGAACTATGTCTAACACACATTGACATCACCGACAATAGAAGTAGGTACATATAAAGTCAACATAGTTTCTTTTCTCAAAGCCCACAGAGGCATTGGCAAACAGAATAATGAACTCATATTGCGCTTTTACAGCGGTGTTGAGTTTTCGTTTTACTCGCCAGTGCAGTAGCGTTTACTTTACTTGTTTTCGCGAGTGTCCGACGAGAATTTTTGAATTATTCAACTAAACGAGTGTACTAGACCACGCCGCCTACAGTTTGAAGAGCGAAAATTACTGAATACAGACCAAATGCAGTGTTCCTTTTCACCGTCCGCTCGGCATTATAATTCTGAAATGCTAATGCAACTATATTACCTACTAGCTGTGCCCCGCGGTTTCACCCACGTAGATTTAATTTCAGCCTTATTGTTGCGGAACCCTAATATTTTTAATGAATAAAAGTTACTCCTTGAAACATCAGCTACCTGCCAGTGAAAGTCCCGTTAAAATCGATAAAGCCGTTTCAGAGATTACCCGGAACAAACAGACAGACAGACAGACAGACAGACAGACAGACAGACGGACAGACAGACAGAGAAAAATTTTAAAACTTGGTTTTTTAGTGTCAGTAGCGTGTATACGTTCATATGCATTTAGTGAAAATCTTTAAATTTGGAATTACAAACAGACACTTCAATTTTATTTATCTGTATAGATATATATGTATAGTTTTTCTGTATAGATGTATAGATTAGCTATGCCTCGCGGTTTCTCACGCGTAGGCAAAATTTCATGATTATAATATAGTCTATAGCCTTTCTTTATAAATAGGTTCTTTAACACTAGGCTATTATTATCGGTTAAGAACTTCAGAGCTTTGACGTTTCATTTTGGTACCGTAAAATTAAACTTCAAGGCTAAGAAGTTTTTAATAATAGCTTAAACAGGTTTTATTGAATCAATGTTACTAAATGTAAGCCTGTCAGGAGAAGAAACTCGTAGGTACTTAAGACGGTCATCTTACCAGTATTTAAAACTACAGATACTTATTACATTCTTGTATTTTCAAATAACAGCAGTTTAGCCCTAAACAATTTATTTCATCGCTGCAAATGTACAAGTAAAACATAGTGCGATATGAATATTAGATAGTCTAGTAGAAGGTCAAGATATAACTAAATTATTCTACGAGTGAACCGTTACTTCCAGAATGGAATGAATACGTCAAGTTTCCGCTACAACTGGGACATGTTAACGTCTCTGAACCGAGATCTTTATAAAACTAAAATAGCGAACAAGTTAAAAGCGACGTACGGAGAAAGATGTACCTACTGATGATATTTGAAATGTTTTATATGAGTGACATGTTGTTGATGTGTTGCGAGCGTTTAGGGATACGAAGCCGGCAAGAGGAATAAAAAAATGAACAATCATTTATTTTTATTCACATATATAGTCGTCCAAGGACATGTGGAGGGGAAGCGGTCGCGCGGTAGATCACCTACGCGTTGGACTGACCTCATTAAAGCTACGACTAAAACCTCCGTAGTTCAGAGTTCCAGAGATGCTAACGACCGCAACAAGTGGAGACGCATCGCAGGGGCTGCGTTAGCCAATCAAGTTGCACCATCGTCAACCACGACCACTCTGCCAAGAGTGACCGACTAAGAAGAAGAAGAATATAGTCGTAGTGGCCTTGGGGTTTAAACAGTCGCCTGCTACGCAAGCGACGCAAGTACAAATCCCAGCAACCAATAATTTTTTTTAAATCTTATGTGCAGTGTTGAAGGAAAAAATCTTAAGGTGCCTGCATATGTTTGAGAAGTAATCCCAAGACGTATGTATAGTGTCTGAGACGGTGATGGAGTCACCCTCTGTAACGTTCGCACATGATCATATTCGGTGAAATGTGGGTGTTGTTGTTACAACACACATCTGCTTACCCCTTCGGGGACCCTTTTGGGAAGGCGTGAGCATATTTATAACAATCATTTATGCCGTTTTTGTCTCTTGGTTAGAATACCTGATTCCTAAGCTGGTAGCCCGGGTTGGATTTCCGCGATAGGGCAAGCATTTTATGTGATGTATGTATTGAATATTTATGTCTAATTTCGTCTGAGCGATTCGTCAAATAAAATAACTGTACGTGGTCTGATACCCAAATATATACAAGTTTTGCATAGTTTGGGATTAGATAGCGCTATTACTTAAAATGTTAACGCCTGACGAATGTTTTGTATGAGTTTTAATATTTATTTTTGAAACATAATATATAGGAGGACAGCTAGTTAAAAATGCCAATAATCATATATATATTATGAAAATGAATTATATTTTGTTTTGATGTTCTATATTTGGTATACTACATTTTTTGTAAATGTTTTCTTATTTTATTATAAATTTTATTTATTATTTTATTTATCTGTATAGATTTTGTAAGGACTCGTATTAAGACGGGACTCGATGCGTATATCGCATTGGTTTTATTCAGTAATGTTAGATGTAAGCTTTTAGTAATAACCAAATAAATAAAATAACAAACTGTCATTTGTTTTTCATTTGTTCGTCAAATAGATTCTGCTCAAATAATAAACCGCTTCCTCCTATGTTATCTAACTTCAGTTAAAGCTTTATTCCACATAGCGGCGCGATATCATAACATCACAATTATCGCACTGTCACAGTGCCTACGACCCTCATCACACGCATCTGCGGTCGGATTAATCACAGATTAGCGTAATCTCACATGGACAAATCTGCTTTTGTTAAACGAAATCACTCGTGACGTTTTTACTCTACATTTTGTCGGAATGTATCGTGTCAATCGCATTGACATTTCGAGTGTAGGTTACGTGGATTGGAACGTGATCTGCGGATTTACTCAATGAAAAAAACCGTTTCGTTACACATGATAATTTTATGACAATTCTAGCTGTGCCCCACGGTTTTACCCGCTTAGAGTTTTTATAATATTTTTTAACTAATATTTTTCATAAATAAATGTAGCTTAAGTCACTAGGTACTTGTAACATTAGCTATCTGCCACTGAAAGTCCCGTTAAGTTCGGTCCAGCCGTTTTGGAGTTAAGCTGGAACAAACAGACAAACGGACTGACAGGCAGACAGACAGACAGACGGACAGACAGGCAGACAAAAAATATAAAACTTGGTTTTTCCTTGTCAGTACCGCGTTGATTGCAAAATTACAAACAGGCACTTCAATTTTATTCATCTGTATAGATGTATTGATTTATTTGTCAGTCATATAAAAATTGTTGTTAATATAATCCATTGGTCATTCTAAAGTAATCAAATAGGAATAGAAGTGACGATGATCCTTTTAAGGAAGTGTTTGGTGTTGTGAAACTTTTATACAAGCAAGAAATTTACAGTATAACAATTTGCATTCATAACCAGCAAAACAAAAAGAAGTCTGCATCATGCTTTGGAATCTAGTCGTCCTTAAAAATATTTTCCGGGGACAAAAGTCCCGTGGGACGGAACAACTGTTCGAACACACACACATTTGGGGCACTTTTGGAACTGCATTCACTTTTATTTTTCGCATAAAGCTTTTAACTTTTATAGAGGTGCTCATACTGAATTTTCGTGGTGAAATGTGTCCAAGTGTATTGTGCGGATATGAAACGTCATATGACTTGGCGATGACGGCAAAGCTTTTGTTTAAAATTTTGTTTTTTACAGCACGCCATGAAGCCATGAATATTGCATCGCTATAAAACGAATGCACATTGATGGGTATTTTAATAGTCGGTATACAAACAAAGCTATTGATTTTTAGAGTTTTCTATTTGAATGGAGCAGGGAAAACATTGAAGTAAATATTTATATTAGGGCCTAGCGGGAATTCATGCCTTTTTACAGATCAATTCAGTTAGACAGAAACTATGATTACATCTTTGAATGTATAGCATTATAGCTTCTGTCCGCGACTTCGTCTGCGTGGAATAGATACTTTGGGCTAACTCTAACTGTAACCCGTGATTGTCCTTAGCGTGATGATAGCCTTCCTCCATAGATTGGGTATTGGACACTGAAATATTTTTTTCAAATCGGACCTGAGATTAGTGCGTTCAAGCAAGCATTTTTCCAGGACAACCTATCCTATGGCAGAAAACTCTTTCAAAATATGAGAATGAATTTTTGTTCTGATACTTGAGTAATATCAACGAATTTTTCAAATATAAAAATAAGAAATTCAGACTTTCATGAGTGTCTTACGCGGCCTGAATTGTCTTTGTACATTTTTGTATGATTTAAGGTAATAAATAGTTGTAAAGAATTCATAGAGAAGACCAAGGACCCGACAATCATCAGGATACAAATGATAAGAAATTATTTGAGATCTATAAGGTGATACAACTCACAACCGCACAGTATGGCACAGGATTAAGAAGACTGGCTTGTAACTTAGATAAATAGTCAGAAGAAAGTATATAGAGTCGTGGTGGCCGTGGGCTTTAAGCCGTTGCTACGCAAGCGAAGCCAGGTCAAATGCAGCCACCTGAACCAATGAGTTTTTTCCAAAACTATCACCCACGTGCTTTGCGGTGTAGGTAAACATCGTAAGGAAACCTGTATGTATATGTCTCAGAAGTAATTCAAAGAAGTATGTATAATGCCATAAATGGCGATGGACTCATCCTCTGTCACGTTGGTGGTACTTCATGGCTTGTTACAACACTACTGCATACCAATGTTTTTTTTTTATAAATTTATATAAAAAATCTAATTGATAGAAGTTACAGAGATGACAAAGCTCTTTCAATAACGATGTGTGATATCTAAGCACGTAAGGTCAAAAGCTAACCCGCAGAAACCTGGGGCATCGTGATCTATGGCTCGTACCCATTTTCGACCTACGCGTCATTTCCGTTGCACGCGCCGACACCGATCTAGAAATGTTTGGATGTTTCTTCGTTTGAGAGCACATACATTGTAGTAATCTATTTGTGGTTTATGACATACCATTAATACCTGCTTTGATTATTTGACTGAATGACAGTGACAGTTATATAAACGCCTGACAGTTATATGCCATGTGCCTCTCACATTGCTGTAAATATATGAATACTAGTGTATAAATATAAGAATACTGTGTCTTGCGGTTTCACCCGCGAAGATTTAGTTTCATCCTTATTGTCGCGAAACGCTAATATTTTTTATTAATAAAATTAGCCTATGTTACTCCTTAAAACATCAGCTACCTGCCAGTGAAAGTCCCGTTAAAATCGGTCCAGTCGTTTCAGAGATTACCCGGAACAAACAGACAGACAGACAGACAGACAGACAGAGAAAAATTTTAATACTTGGTTTTTTTGTGTCAGTAGCGTGTATACTTCCATATGCATTTAGTGAAAAGCTGTTATTTTGGAATTACAAACAGACACTTCAATTTTATTTATCTGTATGTATATATATATATAGATGTATATATATGTATGTATAGATTAATATACATCTCTTATAGCGAGTCATATTAATGTCGCAATAAACAGTAAAGGTACGACCTCTGCATCTATACAGATAAATATAATGTAAGTGTCTGTTTGTAATACGAAAGTATATAGGTATGGTACATACGTAAAAAATCTATATTATTTTTTCTGTGTCTGTCTATCTGTTTGTTTCGGCTAAACTCTAAATCGGCTGGACGGACTTTCATGATTATGCCTGCTCGCTATGCTCATTATGCCTTTTCACCGGAAACAATTTAGGTGCCAACAAGATGTGTATAATTAATATATTTTTTGGGTTTATCGAATTACATTTATTCAATAAAAACTTAATTATATATACAAGGAACAGTACTTAAAACTAATTAAAGGTAGAAAACTTATCTCAAGTCGGTGTCTCTCGGGATCGTGCCAAGAAGGCTGGCAGCATTGCCACGTTGAATAGCAATGCTGATTCCCTGAGCGAGAAAAGCCCCAGCTCTTTTGACACCAGAGGCTTCTACCAGACGACGTGCAAGCTCTTTGAATAGCTGATGAGTATCCGGACCCCAAGGCCCCAGAGTTTCACCCGCAAACGCAGAAAATATGTATCCTTGACCAATGCAAGCATATTTCCGGCGCTTGAGGCACTCCTGCTGAGCAGCAGCAGCACCGGCCGCCACAGCAGTGCCGGGGAGATGGGACGGAGCCAACGTATTATCGAATGATTTACTGATATTAAGTAAATTTCAGATAACTTGAACAATTTGATTGATAGCTATTACGTAGGTATATATATAATTTTAGGTTAAGTCAATGTTTACAATACCATATCCATTCCCCTGTTATTCGCTTAGTTCGCTCATATTTATCTTTTGTATTACCAACTTGTTTGTTCAACGGATATTAGGTGGATGGTATTTTTACGATTTTTCGTACTTCGTATATCATTCTACCCTTTACAGATTAAATATAGCGAATATCATTCGTTATTTTATGTAACAGAAGTAAAAATATTCAAAGAGATGGAACCATTTGAATACTATATCATAGTTTATTTTAATGTTTTTTCAGAGTTGTTAGGGTTGAGGCTTTTAATGGTTTTAAAAAAATAAGGGTAATCTAAGTTACTCCTAATTTACTGAGTTACCTACTCCTTGGAACATTAGCTATCTGCCAGTGAAAGTTTCTTTTAAAATCGGTCCAGCCGTTTCGGAGATTAACTGGAACAAACAGACAGACAGACAGACAGACAGACAGAGAAAAATTTTAATACTTGGTTTTTTTGTGTCAGTAGCGTGTATACTTCCATATGCATTTAGTGAAAAGCTGTTATTTTGGAATTACAAACAGACACTTCAATTTTATTTTTCTGTATAGATTTGCTGCCTTATAATGCTTTCGTACAACCGTATTACGATGGTATCATTAGAATCGCATGGCGTGAGTCTAATATGGTCCCAAGTAGCGATCCATTAAGTAAATAAGCGAAAGGGTTATCCCAGTGGCCGTGTAGAATAACTCACAAAGGAGATTTGTTTCCTGAGCATTCTATTCATCACGACAAAGATCTCTAGTGGACTCTAGCTTTAGAGAAAATTGGATGTCTTACTGCTCCGGTGCCGGATTTATAGATGTTTCAACGATGTCCATGCAATTATGATACCATTGGATGCGGTATTGTTTATAATCCCCGTTTGTTAAATAAAGATGACTGGCGCAGAATTGAGTGGTTTCAACGAACTTTTTTTGTTATTTTTTTTTTTACTTAAATCGGGGTACAGATCCGATAATTGAAGGCAGTTTTGAACGGCCATCACGTGGAAAATTGCAACTGTAAATTATATTTACCTCTAGCGTAATTATAGATTTCTCTGGTGATAAGGGTTACCACATAAAACTTTCATGTTGTAGGAAAGGATAAAAATAAGGAGTACTCCAGTTATAAATTGAAGTTGTACGTCTGGAATACCTTAACTTTTCCGTGATATGACTAAACTACTCGGCTGCGGTGGCTGTTCTGCGCTATATTAGCGTGCAAACCTTATGTAACTAAAAATATGCATTTCGATTTTTTTTCATTTATCAGTGCTATATGACGTTGCTTCGTTCCAAATTTCCAGTTTCTGAGTTCACGGAAAGTACCCTGTAAGTTTTGATTCCCTTGCGAATAATATTAGTAGTATGTCGAATACTTTTTGATTTAGCCTAGCTTAGAAGTTTGTTTTTCACAACTCCAAGGGACACTAGATTTGAGTATTTTATATGAATTTCATTTTGATGCCTCCACGCATTCCTCAGACAAAGGGTCTTGACAGACAGACAGACGGACAACAAAGTGGTCCTATAATAGTAATTCGTGGACATTGTTGTTGGTTATACATTTACCTAGTTTTGTATACGATCATTCAGTAATGTAATGTACAATGTCTAACTGTTTTTGGTCCCAATAAAGATTAATAAAAAAAAAGACTCAGATTTTTCCTTTTGAGGAACGGAACACTAAAAACTGCAATGAGTTTCTTATCCACGAGAATTATTCGTACATCAATGGCAAGATAGTGGGATGTACACTTGTCGTTGTCAGTTATAGCACTAAGATGAATGTGTACCCTGGACTCTACCCAGAATGCTTTATGTTCACTCCGAGACACCGCGGATGAATGAATTTATAAATTATTCCAATAAAAATTTGATACGCCCCAACGCCCGCAGAATGTTGCTAACGGTAAACGAGCCGAAATTCCAATATTGGCTTAAGATGGTATTTATAAAGGTCAGAAGGTTTAGGTGTTAATTAAATAGCTTAACTTTCTAAACTTTATACCGAAACATATTGACCTTTCGTTCGCAGACTGTGGCTATCTTGTCGTGTTAATTTTGGGTACATAAGTGTAATAGATAAATAAATTAGAAGTGTCATTCATATGACATTATATACTTAAATAAAAATCTAATTGAAAGAAATTATTTTTAAATATGTCTGTCTGTGCTAATATATCGGGGTGAAACTGGGAGCACTTCACATTTATTGATTTGTATAGATGACTTACCTACATGAACTGTCGTTACTGCCCGAAGCGGGCAATTATAAGATTCCTGCATCCAAATTCGATCTAACATACAAAAGCTTTAATGATCCCCATATGCTCACGCCATCCCCGACGTGTCCCCGAAGGGGTTAGCAGAGGTGTTGTAACAACAACACCCACATTACACCGAATATGATTGCCGACGTGATAGAGGGAGTCCATCGCGCCGTCTCAGGCACTATACATACGTCTTTGAATTACTTCTCAGACATGTGCACGTGCAGGTGTCCTCACGATGTTTTCCTTCACCGTAAAGCACGTGGTGTGAATTACGCACAAATAATTTTTTTTAAACACTTTCTTGCATGCTGTTAGGTTACGAACTTGCGTCGTTTTCGCAGTATGCTACTGCTCAAGCCACCACGGCTCTTTATCATTGACTTGTATTTATTTTTAATATCGAAGCCGTTTATACTTTACGATGTGACTTAGTGGATGTATAACTAAGCCTTTCGTTCCGCCAAGATATTAAAACACGGCCAAAATTAATTTCGACTACAATTTTGAAGGGAAAGGCGCGTTCGTGGGGAGTTTTATTAAATCTTGCGTCAAGTTATACTAAGAAGCGAGATTATAAAAAAATATACTTTTTATCGTTTTAATAAAGCGTACGTTTGGGAAGTGAATGAAATAATAATATTGGTTGTTCTGGAAGGAGTTTTGTGGCACGACCTTGAAGGAACGCATTATATTATTTTTGTTCTGTACATTTTTTTTTATGTGCTAACTGACTGCAGTCAGACAGTCGGTCAGTCTCTATTTCGATATTTAAATCTTCTTTATATATAAAAATGAATCCCCATGTCCCTTGGTCACGGCATCACGCGTAAACGGCTCGATGGATTTTAACAGGATTTTCACTAGTAGATAGCTGATATTTCAAGGTGTGTTTTAGGATAATTTTATTAAAAAAAAGCATAAGGCCTGCGGGACATCCATGATATTAACTTTACGCGGGTGAAACCGCGTGGCACAGCTAGTCTATATTTATAAAAATTATTCCCTTTTTCCCTTGGTCACGCCATCACGCGTGAACGGCAGGACCCATTTTAACGGGACTTTCACTGGCAGATAGGTAAGATAGGTAATTTTACTCTTACTCTCTCTTAATTTAACTCTTATTAAAAATAAACATTAGGGTTTTTCTTGAGGCCGATGCCTAAAGGTCGGTAACTGCAACAGGTTTTGCGGTTGTTTTACATCAACCACAGGCTGTACGTCATAGTATTAGCATCAAGCCCACGTTAATCTGGTGCGCAATTACACTCATGGGTAAAATAAAGGCGTTAGTTACCAACTAAAACTGCTAATAGAATTAGCTGAATTCGTGGCACGAGCGGACGCGCTGCAGAAAATTCAATTATAGTGATTAGTTTCACCCTGCACTGTTGTACTAAAAGTATCTAAACATTTTTACCCCGCGATTATGAACCTTAACGTGCGAGCAATAAGACACATAACAGCGAAGTGATCTAGTCGATGGGAATGCCAATCACGTGTTGCTTAACTTTTGGTTCCCACCTGAATTTATAGGGATAATGTTGGAATTAGGTACAGTTTCGTTGTCTACGTGGTATAATTTCGTACTTTTATGGTTATATTTAGAAACTGATAAATAAAATGCTGCAGTTAAGCACCATAGAGTCTGGAATGCATTGAGCAGAAGAGATCATAGGTAATAGGATCTCCTAATTGTTTCGAATTTCGAAATTTCCCAACTAGAGCCTATGAATATGGCGGTAGCATCCTGTATAATTATGTCATTCTGACGATTTTAAAGTACTTTTAAAGATATTTTTGACTTTTGAATAAAATTTTTAATCCATTGATAATATACGATTAACTTAAGTAACACTATTGTCTATATCTACAAAGATAAATACAATTTAAATTAACAGCTAAACGCATATAAAGTAAATAGTATCTATATATACGGCACTTTAAAAAAAAACAATTACAGATAGCCGATGTTACAAGGAGGAGTAACTTAGGCTACTTTTTTATTCCTATCCGGTGAAATAAGATACTCATGAATATAAGCCTACGCGGGTGAAACCGCGGGGCACAAAATTATAAAAATTAATTTATTTTGTAAACAGTTTCGAATTCTCAACTCTATTTGCGCTAGTTTCTTTCCCTAGGCTTCCGACTAAGCCGAGTCTGACAAAAGGACCGTGTGTCTGGTCAGTCGGCTGGAGCCCCCTCTTCGTGGTGAATAACACCTTGCTATTATTAATCCGATTCATCATCATCTCCCTGGCCTTATCCCATACATTGTTGGGGTCGGCACTTGATTCAACCCGATGTGGCTGATCACCTGATTTTTATACGAAGCGACTGCCATCTGACCTTCGCAACCCCGTTTAGGAGGAAAACCTGTGATTTGGGTTAAACCAGTTGTCAGATTATTTTTAGGCCTCCGACTGACCTGTAACGATTGCCAAAGATGTTAAATTGGCAACCGGGACCGACGGCTTAACGTGCTCTCCGAGGCACGGAGGGAACTCGGGCGGTCACCCATCCAACTACTGGCTAGGCGTATGGTTGCTTAACTTCGCTGATCGAATGATATGCGCAATAGCAACTGTGCCACGAGCTCCTTATCTTATTATTAATCCGATTATCGAATAGAAATACCATTTTTATTTCTGACTAGCTTGCGCCCTGACCTGAAGGGGTGGAATTTATAACCCTAAGAGGGTTTTCCAAAATTCTTTACAGTCTATACAGATAAATTAAATTGAAGTGGCTGTTTGTAATTCTAAAATAAAAGCTTTTCACTAAATGCATATGAAAGTATATACGGTACTGACATCAAAAACCAGTTTCAAAAATTTTTCTCTGTCTGCCTCTCTGTCTGATTGTTCCAGTTAATCTCCAAAACGGCTGGACCGATTTAAACGGAACTTTCACTGGCACAAAGTAAATTTTACAAGGTGTAACTCAGGCTACTTTCATTTAAAAAAAAGATATTAGGGTTCCGCGGGTCAGACATGAAATTAACTCTACGCGGGTAAATCCGCGGGGCACAGCTAGCTTAGTAATAATCTAATCGTCACTAAGAACACACCCTCCAAATGTCATGTCCCTAGGACCGGCCGGCGCCGGCGGTTTAGGATTTGCGTCGATGTCCGTCAGTGAGGTCTTTGAATTTTATGAGAAATCAGCTATGCCCCGCGGTTTCACCCGCGTTGATTTAGTTTTATCCTTACTGTCGCGGAACTCTAATATTTAAAAAAAATAAAGGTAGCCTAAGTTACTTTTTGAAATATTAGCTATCTGCCAGTGAAAGTCCCGTAAAAATCGGTCCAGCCATTTCAGAGATTACCCGGAACAAACAGACAGACAAACGGACAGACAGACAGAGAAAAAAATTAAAACTTTCACTTTAATATGCAATTAGTGACAAGCTGTTATTTTAGAATTACAAACATGATTGATAATCATTCGAGTATCAATCATGTCATTATATAAAAATCATATCTAAAAAGAAAAATTTATCATATCAATTCCACTCTCATTGCATTGTCATTCCATTAAAGCCAATCTAGTCATAACTAGCAGAACTTGAGTTAAAGTTAATAATATGGTTACTTCTGTGTCAAATTATTATGACTGGAGTTTTAATAGTGCATTTTCACACTCACTTGCACTTGCAAGTGTAATTTAGCTCACTTTGTCTTGCATTCGCTGGAACATCTGCAACTTATGTTAGTCTGGAGACAGCCTAATGTACGCATAATTATATCACTTGAACTATGAATTGACACTTGGCGTTATTCAATGTGAAAATTATGTTGATATCAACAGCTATTTTTATAATTATTATGCACCTGTGGACACAACAAACTGCTGGGCGAAGGCCTCCCTTTCACTTTTCTAACTGTCCCTGTCATCAGCAGTCTGCTGCCAATCGCTCTTGAAAGCATCAAGCTCATCCCATCTCTTGTTAACTATATTAGTTGCAAAAGCTAAAGCTATAACTTTATTTTTCAAGTGAAAAATATCGCTCTTAATTTTTTTTAATTTGTGAAAAGTCGACTTCGCTATAGTCAGTTGTATCAATTAAATTTATGGCGTCAGCTGACAATTTTAGAATGGTGCATCAATTTCTTTGGCTACAGTAAGTGATGTAAATACATACCAATACATTCAGTTACTAATATTACCTAAATATAAGACAATGAGACTGTTCTAATTTCAATTACAAAGACAGTATGAAGGGTAAAACCTGACAATTATTTAATTAAATGATAATAGTGCACAACAATGTTTCTAAAACCTTGAAACGTAACAAGCTAGGTAGTAGATAGGGATGAAGTCACTGAGAAATGCTGTCACACAAACCAAGTTCAAGATAATGAAGCACAATTTGAACAGTACACATTTGGAATCAGCATCAATCAAAATTACCCCCTAACGTGTGTACACAAGAGTGAAATCATAGAAACACTTTAGTGTCTAGTGATGTGCCGAGTCGGCTCTTTTTGGTCTTCGAGTATTCTGGTACTCATTATAAATTGAATCGAATCAGTACTTTAGCCATGGGGACTGCGATACAATTACTCGGGTACCTGTTGTACCCGAGTAATTGTATGAGCATTCGAAAACAAAACTTAAGATATTAATATTATCATTTTGTTTTTTGACGGTTAATAGATTAAGTTTTTTAAATGCCTGAACGAATGTATTTCTCATGTTTACAAAATTTACCAAATTTTCTCGTGCTTCACAACGGCCACCGTAAATAAAGTACTAGGAACCTGTTTTGAATACCGAGTATTCGAATACCATAATCTGAGTAGTCGAGGATTTGCTGAGTATTCGAGTCAGCCTGACTCGGCTCATCTCTACGGCTGTCTTCTACGCAATTATAATAATTAACTTTCATGAACCGTAGGCATGTTTATGTATAGAATGTCGTATTTAAGTCACCCGTTATTCTGTTTGTTGAAAGATTGTATGGAACTTGGCGCGTATCTGGAATGTTTTGTAGTTCTTTTGGCTCTCATTTCAGATGATGAGAAAACTTGCTCTGTTATATTGGGCGATATTGCTTTACATATATTACACCAACGTTCTTAGTACGAGTTGGAACGCGTAGTATTACATAACACGAAATTAGTTGAAAAGCTTCTACTGGAAGCATTTATTTTCATCAAATGTAAAGGTACGTTTGATGAAACAAAAGGCTTACCATTTGATAAAAGTGTAATTAATTTCGAGTATTTATTAAGCAGACGATTTGTTTCTGATGTACTCAACTGACAACAGACAGGACATTTTCCGTCTATATTATTATTATATTATGAGTTGCCTCGTTGGTCTAGTGGTCGCAAGCGCCACTGAGGAACACGAGGTCCTGTGTTGGATCCCCGGGTCGCATAGTGTTATTTATTTATAATTTTTAAACAAATTTGTTTTGTTCCTAAACCCCACGAGCGCTCTGAATCTGGATTAGTGCCCAGGTAAAGGCGATAGACTCGTCTCCTATTACATGGGATTTGAATATAGTTGGCAAAATGCGGGTGTATTAAAAAACCTTTGCATACCCTTTCGAGGAATACAGCTGTGAGCAGATTATGTAAAGTGTACTAATATTTTAAATGCCCCGGCAATTTTTAGACGAGGAGAACATTTACACAATTAAAAATATACATCGCGCGATCTGTCTGACGTGTGGCATGGATATAGAGTACTTAAAAATCACTACGCAGGTAAGCAAAAGCTTGTTTACAATAATTATTATGGATTTAAAGCCTAAGTCCTAGTGTGACGTCATAGTCCGGTTTGACTGCAAACAGAATGGGGTGAGCGTAGTTTGCCGACAATAACCGCAATCTGTTGGCTATTCAGCTCACCCTGTAATATCTCACGCCAGCTATATATTTTATAGGTACAGATACAATAAAGTAAACATACGATCATAATATCGTATCACTTTGTTAAATTAAAGTCTTTGCTAATATAATTTAAATAAGGCAAGTAAAAATTAAAAAATTAAAATGAAAATGAAAAATATTTATTCAGTTTAGGCCCTGGTAAGACACTTATGAAAGTCCAGAATTTATCACTGGTTTGGAAACTAGCCTTCTGAGAAGAACCGGCAAGAAAACTTATGCTAAATTTAAATTGTTATATTATAAACTAGCTGTTCCCTGCAGTTTCACCCGTGTAGACATTAATTCGCGGACCCTAATTTAAAAAAAAAGTAGTCGAAAGTTACTCCTTATAACATCAGCTATCGGATAGTAAAATTTCCTTTGAAAATCGTTCTAGCCGTTTCGGAGATTGCCCGACACAAACAGACAAACAGAGAAAAAATAATGGTTTTCTAATGTATGTACCTTATATTTTTTCGTATGCATTTAGTGAACAGCTGTTAATTTGGAATTACAAACGTACACTTCTGTCGCAGAATCAATTTTGCGGACATAGACTTGACCCCAGACATAGCGACCAACTTTAAGATTCATGACTATAACAGTAAAACGTAGTACTGCTATACGTCTTAAATGTGACTTATTATCACGCCTTCTCAGAAAAATCACCAAAAGGTACAGTCCCTTTACAGAACGTATGTCTTAGATTGGTACTTATGTTATTTCTTCTATAAGCTTGCGGTTTCTTAGTAAGCTTTTGAAACCGAATTAAAAGTTGTTATGAACACATCCTTATTTCCGTTCTAGAGGTTTACACGACTCGTGACTAGCCACAGATGTTTTCTAGTGCTGTTATTAGTGAGCAAAATCACACTGTACAAAACATCTAAGTCGCATGCAGTAGTTTACTTGTCTCAAATACTATAACAATTTTAGAAACAATCTAACCGCGTTACAACTTCAGGCTCAAATTATCGCTTGAATGCTTATGGTTGCTTGAAATTCTCTGAATTACACAATTTTGTTTTATTCCAGTTATTTATTGAACCCTCTCTTGACTCAATTCAAGAAGCCCAATGGCCAATATACCGTATTGATTTGTTTTTACATAAATAAAATGAAGTAGCCCAGTATCTCACTGCATTTTGAATTTTAGAAAACAATTTGAATCTAGATGTTTTGGAAGGACTTCCAATACACGAGTCCTCACACGAGCCTTAAGCCACGTCTAATGATCCGATATGTGCTGACCCAAAACCATCACAACAGCACACATACGCATACATTACCTACGGTTAATGTAGTACAACATCAAAGCATAACACAGTTAGGTAGCACATAACAAATGGACTGAGAGCAACGTCGGCCAAATTGATCGATATCGAGCACACCACAGTGACCGCGACCACTGATTCATTCGGGACTCACTACGTCACTACTCTCTGGATTTACATACATGGAACTGGTGACGATGGAAAGCCAACTGATAGACTGCATTCATCCCGCTAACGTAGATTTCACCCACAGAATTTACAATGGTACAAAAGGTACAAAATATTGTAAGCTCATTTTTAGCGGGATAGAGGCTCTATATAAAGCATTTTTAAGTCATTTGTAATAGGCGCTAAATGCGAATGTTCAGATGCTAAATATTAAGCGTTATAGAGGCTCTAATAAAAAGAATTGATTGCAAAAGTGATGAGCAAGGTTGAGAGAAAGGTTGTACTCAAGCAAGTTTTTTTTAATATACCGCTCAATTGATTTGACTGCTTCGTTGGTCTAGTGGTTGCGACTACTGCAGAATATGAACATGCCCCGTGCTGTCACCCGCCTAGTTTTAGTTTCATCCTTATTGTCGCTAAACCCAAATATTTTTTATAAATAAAAGTAGTTTAAGTTACTCCTTGAAACATCAGCTACCTGCCAGTGAAAGTTCCGTTAATATCGGTACAGCTTCAGAGATTACCCGGAACAAACAGACAGACGGACAGACAGACAGACAAAAATTTTAAATCTTAGTTTTTCAGTGTCAGTAGCGTGTATACTTTCATATGCATTTAGTGAAAAGCTGTTATTTTGGAATTAAAAACATACACTTCAATTTTATTTATCTGTATGTATAGAATATAGATATAGATATAGATTGGGTCGTAATGAGGAAATTGTATGCAGTCTTCACCAAATTCTCTTGCAAGGAACTGATCAGCTAAACAGATTAACAATTTCCAAGTTGAAACAGGCGGGACAAGTTGAAACTTCCAGCTAATGTGGTTAGCACCGACTGGAACGTGGGCTCTTTAAGCGAGAAGTTATGAATACTCTCAATAGCTTTACCACCGCAACAATAAATAGCAATCATCAGGGGCCTTACCATGACTTCTTATTGCCATGATAGTTTGACTCATATTATGAGACGAATGTTTATGACGTGTATGCATCTATCACGGTCACACAGCTGAACAAGCATTGTAATAAGAGCTCATGGTTAGCCCAGAACGAGATCATTCAACAATAATAATTTCAAGACTTCCCTAAGAATAGCAATACAAAATATAAAATATACCTTTTGAGGCTTGATCCCAGGATAGTCCACATTTCTACCCCGTGGTGACTCGTGCAAAGTGCAAAATGCAAGTCGTATAGATGGTCTATTCTTCTCGATAAGTGCAGATCTTGGAGTCGATAAGTGCCAACTGCAGAATTCGATAAAAAGTTTTGCAAAAAAACATCTTATTGAATTGGGTACACGCGGATGATTTTGTATGTAAAGTAAAGTTTTAGTCGAGTAAAGGCTGGCTTTTAATAATATAGACTGAATTGAATCCCTAGACATCTCTTATGCGAGAAATATATCTCTAAAGCAGTATCTCTTCTCTCAGCTAAAAGGCATTCCGTATTCCCGTATTAGCCTACTTGACTACCCGCCCAATTCAAAGACACATTTAATTTGACTCCTCACATCGTAAAAGGTTTCTGAGAATTAATTTAATCTTAATCAAGAACACACATGTATTATTGCCTTTGATATGACATTCGCATATTGGCTGTGTTTGTCATTTTTGAGGATTCAACGTTCACGGACTTAAATGTTATCTGAATAAGAGAATTGCACACGATACTAATTACTTTTGTTCTTTGTCCTAAATGTTTAGTAAGACCTCTAGTAAGCCTTTAGTACGGTCTCGTTGGTCTAGTGGTCGCCTAAGTCCTAGGTTTGATTCCCGGGTGGGGCAAAGTGGCAATGGTTACTAGTAGTAACCTGGAGTCTGGATAAGTGCCGGGTTAATGGCAATACATAACTGGTGAAATGCGGGTAAACCACACTGGGACTCACCGATGCTGGCCCGTTGAATAAGACTGCATTCAAAACTTGATTGCACTGCGACTTTGCATGCTACAATATTGTGTCTTTTATTATATATTCTTCTTTATTATTTTATGTCCGAAATAATCGAGTTATTATTATTATTTTTATATGTATGTATGTTGACAGCTATGTCTACCTTAATAGGCAAGCGGTAGAATGATATGCATCGTGGTGCAGAGAGCTGCAATAGTTCCATTGGAGGTGTAATTGTATAAATCTCTTTTGCCCGGCTGTTTCCCGAGTACCTATTGTAGGGTAGGCCTCTCGAAAAAAAAGGTTTGATACCTGCTTAGACTCTCACGATATACTTTTTTTGGATGGACCATGTAATTCTCGAAAATTGGCACGTAACCACATTCAATCGACAATAATTTGTGGCCAATGTAATAGAAATCATTGAACGGCTATTTTTTTTACACCTCAGCTCGCTTATTTAATTGAAAATAGAATAATAATAATCAATAATATTAGACTTTTTGTTAAAAGAAGTATAATAAAAAAATCAAGCATATCAATATGACAAACATATGCAGACGACAGAAACTGTTCACAGATAATGTTGTATAGATTGAACATCTTCTCAAGAGGATATTTGAAATTCACCAACCTTTTAATGGTAGTAAAAATCCAAACGGTCCGTAGATCAGAGTCCTATCTCCCGCAGCTGGCTCGCCCGGCACGCCACCCGCACATCTCGGTATGTGTGATAAAGTGCCGCATTGCTTAACTCTTTACCGCGTCAGGAATGCTGAACTTTCCACTAGGCTGAATACGTGAAATATAAGACGCCTTTTGTACCCTTGATTTTGCGGGGTTGAACACTTAGCCTTATAGTGGTTTTGATGACCCGTCACTATGAGAAAAATAATTTCTAATATCTCGAGTGGACTCTAGCTTTAGAGAAAATTGGATGTCTTACTGCTCCGGTGCCGGATTTATAGATGTTTCGATGATGTCCATGCAATTATGATACCATTGGATGCGGTATTGTTTATAATCCCGTTTTGTAAAACAAAGATGGCTGGCACTTCGTTTAAGAATTTGTTCAGTAACGCGATTTACGTAATGAAACCCGTAACGATGTCGTAGCAACTTCGTCGTTGAAAGTGTTTCTGTATTTATTATATCAAAGGAAAATTGACCTTAGTAAAAATTTCCTATTGAGTTGAAACCTATGTTTTAAAGTGTATATTTAAATAAATAAATAGATTATTTAAACCTTATCGAACTACGATTTCGGATCACGTGAACACACACCTCACATTACGAGAGGATTTCGATCAAATGATGAACATCATCGTGACTCGGGGCACTTTTTCATTTAGCATGTCACTTGCACCAAAGGAAAGAAATTAAAAAATTCCCGCCCCTTTTATTCTAATTTCAGGTTTTTGTTTTATGAGTTACTAAAGCAGTTAGTTATACATCTGACCAAAGAATAAGGGGTAATTATTTTAGCACCTGCTTTTAAGGCAAGTGATAGATATTACTCATTCTCTGTAAATTCCACGTGAGTTTATGTGTTATGCTATTAATTTTTCTTACCTTATCTGAACACGTGGTCCGCTTCGTACCTGAAATAAAAAAATGTTTATTTCTGAATTCCATATACAATGTTAAACAGTGATTTAGGGAAAGGAAATCATTGCAAAGTTAAATATATTCGTTCCAGTCCGAATCATAGCAGGCAACACCATTGAATATTTCTGAACAATTATGTTCAGTATTGTATGGTAACCTGCATATGTCTGAGAAGTAATTCAAAGATAGTATAGGGACTCTGTCACGTTAGCACTTAATGATATTCGGTATGTGTGGGTGTTTTAGTTACAATACCTCTGCTTACCCCTTCAGGGACCCTTTTAACCCCATGTTTATTTTATTAACCGATCAGTGCGCATACGAAGTCGTATATATGTAATACGGGTGATCCTGTGGCCCGCTATTACGTATTTCACCTCCCATTTCGCTCTCATTTAATGACAAAAATTCCCACAATACCGTCGCTGCAAGCAAAGCATTCCGTTTCCAGTTTTTGTCCTACGTTAGAAGGTGATTTACGGATACATACTGTTAAAGCGAAAGTGAAAAATGTACTACTTGTATTGACTATTGTTTTATAGGAACAGAATGGCGCGGCTGAATGCGGTGTCCCGCCCCATTGGACTGTGTCTCAGACACAATGGAAATTTATCACTCAATTTGAATTAGATTTGGCCAGTAGTTTATTATTCAACTACTTAGCGGTGCATCTAAGCATTCACCGGTTCGGAAGACCTAAGTGAAAGACGATATGGCTAGAATGGGCGTGAATACAGATAGAGAGAAATGGACGAGAAGAGCACTTTGCGCCGACCACAAATAAAATGGGATAAGGGCAGGAGGATGATGATGAAAATTAATCGGCAATTAAACTAAAAAACTCTCATTAATACATGTTATGTAATGCTATGTATACTAATCCGTGGTGACCGTGGTGTTTGATCAGCCGCCTGCTACGCGTGCTTTACCGTTAAGGAAAAAATCGTGAGGAAACCTGGATATGTCTGTAAATTAATTCGAAGACGTATGTATTGTGCCTGAGACGGCGATAGACTCACCACTTCTCATGTTGGCACTTATTCATCTTCCGTGGAAAGAGGTGTTGTGAATACAGGCGTGAGCAAATGTATTTATTTATTTTAATGAAATGTACTAGATGTGTGGCTAAGTATCTAAGTTATTCCAGGTACTTCCCAGAAGGTTTGTTTCGAAACAGTAGGGAGCATATGTGAAATGTATCTATACTTACTACCTGAATACGTGCAGTACATAACAGTCATGTATATAGTTGTTAGTTAGTGCTCAGTTTTAATAAAGTATAACAAACGGAAGATAACAAAAAAGTTAATGTTGACACAAAAGTCCAACTTCATGAACAGGAGTCAACGCAAACAACAACCAGGAAGTAGATACTAAATAAACAAACTGTTTGTTCTTCTTATAAAGCTAAGTGGATTGCACTACACTTCTACGATGTTGTGTATATACAGATATATAAAATTGAAGTGTCTGTTTGTAAATCCAAACTAACAGTTTTTCACTAAATGCATCTGAAAGTATACACGCTACTGACACTAAAAAACCAAGTTTTATTTTTTTCTCTGTCTGGCTGTCTGTTTGTTCCGGGTAATCTCCGAAACGGCTGGACCGATTTTAACGGGACTTGCACTGGCAGGTAGCTGATGTTTCAAGGTGTAACTTAGGCTACTTTTATTTCCTAAATATATTAGGGTTCCACGACAATAAGGATTAAAACTAAATCTACGCGGGTGAAACCGCAGGGCACAGCTATAAAATAAATCCTTTACGAGATCTAACTAAGGTTTAGTAGAGTGGAATGCAATACATGTTCTATGCCTAACTCATGAGTTAAGTCATGACTTATGTCAACTATTGATAAACGCATCCATTATAAGTCATTTGAATTTAGGCGTGATGGTACATTAAAATACGGTGCGCTTTTGTTCTTATGTATGAAATACTATTTGTTTAACCCGCGTAGACTTAATTTCATCTCTACATTTTTCTTCCACAAAAGTAACCTAGTTTACTCCTTGTCACATCAGCTATCTGCAGGCTGAAAGTCACGTTAAAACTAGTCTAGCCGGTTCAGAGATTAGCCGAAACAAAGAGACAAACAAAGAGATAATTTTTTGAAGTTGAATTTTTTTTTGACTATCATAATTATGCATAAAGCGACGTTCAATTGTGTTTATCCGCATATAATTTTTTTTTGAAATATACAAGATGTCCGGCTTAGTAAGTCTAGCCCTTGTAGTCTAGTCCTTGGAGGTTCTTTTCATAAGGCTAGTTTCCGAACCAGTTGTAATTTTCTTTGATTCTCTTCCAAATATTCCAAAAATTCATCGTCACGGGTTATATTTTCAGACTTTGGTTATTCAATTTACTACAGTACTTCAATTAGTAAAATTAACACAGTTGTTACGTTTGTATTAAAACTGTGCAACATTTTATTACGTAAAAATACAACACAAACCGCAAAAAGAAAACTGTGTTACTGAGAATGCAGAACGATAAAGGGTAGAATAGCTCATGCGTTTTTAGTCTAGAAAGATGCTCGCTATGATATATTTAGTAAAGCAGAAATCTATACACATAAATTGAAGCGTCTGTTAGTTCACAAGACAAGTAAATACGATATTTAAATACAAAAAAACTATTTTATAAAGTAGTAATCTCTGAATCAATGTCAGAAATCTGACGGTACAAGGAGTAACTTAGAGTTACGACTTAGCCTAGACTTAGACTAGCCACACGCGCGTCGGTTCACGCGCGTGTGGCTAGTCTAGCGTGTGGAGTAGTTTTTGCCTTACGTTACCCAGATCTCCATATCATTAGTAGGTTGATATTGTAGAAATGTCAATGAATTTTGTAGCAGACCACGTTTGTTCATAATTGTAGAACGATTAAGATACATGCCGTGGTAAGAACTCTGCAAACATTCAGAAGAACGCGAATAGGCCCCTAGCCTCGTTGCCTCGCTTAAGATACTCTCAAGTTAAAAGTCATCTGTCAGTAAACTAAATCCTTTACTGCATTATGGTCACTGGCAACCGAGTGAAAAGTATAAAAATCGTAGATCCTGCAAAAAGTTTGGAAGTTAACCGTTGCAAAGTTTCTCAGAGATTTCACACAGCACTTTCTTTTGTGCAAAATTTTCTTTATGTATATTTCACTGTACTTTTAGTAGTTGCATGAAGATGTACTACTTAAGAGATGATTGTCTTTTTCAACTTATTGCGACGTAAAACCTATTTTGCATACTTTTACAAAATGAAACTGAATATTTGAGACCCGTGGAATGATACTTTTTATGCGCTTTTAGGAGTGCTAACACAAAAAGAATTTTCGATCTACCTTTATGTTCATTGCATTTAGGATTGCTACTATAACGTCTTTTCAAGTTATCCGACCGTTTTTTTCTTTACGAAATGAAATGTCAGAACTAAAATAGTGCTTCAAATCCTCAACATACACAATTATTATTATTGAACTGTGTCTTTTTTAACCTATTTTAATAGAGGTGCTGTTATGAGTTATGAACGGTTAGAGAAAGCAGTGGATATATATATATATATAGATATAGCTTAATAGCCAATCGCATCTCAAAATTCATCTCGTTTTCTTCCCATGTCTACACTATGTTTTCAGTAGACATAGTATACAGACTAGCTGTGCCCCGCGGTTTCAGCCGCGTAGATTTAGTTTCTTCTAAGTGTCGCGGAACCCTAATAGTTTTAATAAATAAAAATAGCCGAAGTTACTCCTTCAAACATCATCTACCTACCAGTGAAAGGCCCGTTAATATCCGTCCAACCGTTTCGGAGATTACCCGGAACAAACAGACAGACAAACAGACAGACGGACAGACAGACAGACAGACAGACAGAGAAAAATCTTAAAACTTGGTTTTTCAGTGTCATTAGCGTGTATACTTTCATTGTATGCATTTAGTGAAAAGTTGTTATTTTGGAATTACAAAAAACAAGTGTCTGTTTGAAAAAATGTCTGTTTGTAATTCCACAATTACAGCTTTTCACTAAATGCATATGAAAGTATACACGCTACTGACACTAAAAAACCAAGTTTTAAATTTTTTCTCTGTCTGTCTGTTTATTCCGGGTAATCCCAGAAACGGCTGATTCGATTTTAACGGGACTTTCATTGGCAGGTAGCTGATGCTTCAAGGAGTAACTTAGGCTACTTTTATTTATTAAAAATATTAGGGTTCCGCGACATGACGCATGAAACTAAATCTACGCGGGTGAAACCGCGGGGCACAGCTAGTTAGAAATAATATTAAAGAAAAGTCTTAATTTCTCAGTATTCTATTATTATGTTATACCTTCATGTGAGTTCAGGACATAAAGATAATACAATCACTTGATCAGACGATTTTTGTATCCCTTTATACAATTTGACAACCCTGCATGCTAGCTGCTTAGTACTCAAATATTGCCATGTAAAAAAACTATTAGTTCTACCAATTTGCGTTACCTGAATACACTTAAAACGGCGATATTCTACTACCAGTATATAGTACTAGCTTCGATTAGCGTAGATTTAGTTTCATCCTTATGGTCGCGGAATTCTAATATTTTTAATAAATAAAAGGTAGCCTATGTCCTTTCTCAGGGTCTAAGGATTGTCTGTGCCAAATTTCATCAAAATCGGTTGATAGGTTTAAGCGGGAAAGCGTAACAGACAGACCGATAGAGTTACTTTCGCATTTATAATATTAGTAGTGAATTACAATGTTTAAATTGTTTAAAAACGATATAATTTTTTTAACCAATTTATGAGTCATTTATTTATTTTTATGATTACAAATTGAACTTCAAAAAAAATAAACTCATTCCCCATTATTACAAAACATAGAATCCTTGGTTTAAAGATAACTCCATCTCGTTTGGTAAAAAGGATTTAAAGAGGGACGAAATTTAAGTCCGAGTTAGGTCTAGTCATCGTTTGAACCACGTTTTGTAAAAGAGGAATGCTGACTGGTAATAATGCCACTTGCTTTGTTGAGGTATAACTAAATTGATTTCGATTCAAATTGTGTTCTATTTTCCATCTATGAAAATTAAAATTATTTATTCAGTGTAAGCCCTTATGAATGGTAAGGCACTTATGAATATCGGGAATTTGCCACCGGTTCGGAAACTAGCCTTCTGAGACGAACCGGCAAGATACTCAGTCAGGCATCATGTACATTTCATCGAAAGAATATAAATCATATGAAATCATCATATACATCTCACGTCTATATCTATACAGATGAATAAAATTGAATTGTCTGTTTATAATTCCTACATAACAGCTTTTCATTAAATGCATATGAAAGTATATACAGTACTGACATTCAAAAAAATCATTTTTCTCTGTCTGTCTGTCTGTTTGTTCCGGCTTATCTCCAAAACGGTTAAACGCAGATCGGATATCCTGCCAAATTGTTGGCAATGATTAAGTCTTTCCACCAAGATATGAAAGGTTCTGTCGTTTTCAATGGCATTGCATCAAATCCCTTCGATATGTGTAGAGGCGTGCGTCAGGGCTGCGTGCTGGCACCTACCTCGTTTGGCATCTTCTTTTCACTTCCTCTCAATGATGCTTTTGGAAATGCTAAACAGGGCATACATTTGCACACAAGAGCTGACGGCAAGCTTTTTAATATAGCTCTCCTAAAATCCAAACGCCATCGTGAGGACTTACTTGTCGACGGGCTTTTATTTGCTGACGACGCAGCGTTTGTGGCCTCCTCTGAGAAGGAACTTCAGGACATCATGGACAAATTTTCACACGCATGCGTACGTTTCTCGATGTCCATCAATGCAAAGAAAACTGTCGTAATGACGCAAGGGTGCCCAGATAAACCACAAATTCTGCTGGACGGTTCGCCCCTGACAAACGTTGAAAACTTTGTGTACCTAGGATCGACGGTGTCGAGCAATCTCTCGCTGGATGCAGAGATCAGTAGCCGCATCGGCAAGTCAGCAACGATGTTCGGGAAGTTAAGTACAAGAGTGTGGGGTAACAAACATCTTACTATTAAAACCAAGATGATCGTCTACCAGACCTGCATCTTGAGTATTCTCTTGTACGGGGCTGAAACCTGGACGTCGTATGCTAAACAGGAAAGAAGAATCAACACGTTTCATATGCGATGTCTACGTAGCATTTTGGGTTTCACTTGGCAAGACAAAATTACCAACGAAGAGGTTCTTAAGCTTGCACAGCTACCTAGTATTACCGCTGTTTTAAAACAGAGGAGACTGCGTTGGCTGGGACATGTGCACAGGATGGAGCCTGTTCGTTTACCTCGGAAAGTTCTATTAGGGGAAATTGCAAACGCCAAACGTCCTCAAGGTCGCCCCATGCTGCGCTTCAAGGACTGCGCAAAGCGAGATATGATATCCTTTAGCATCGGCTGGTCGCTCCCGTATCGGCCTTCTTAGCCATTGGCGGAAGTGCCGTCAGAATCTCCAAAATGACGCTGCTTAAATCATCTGTCATAGATGCAAGAGGCCAATTATATCACTGGCAGATAGGTAGGCCACTTTAATTTAAAAAAGCATTGGGGCTCCGCGAGCTACCCACGAAGTTAACTCTATACGGGAAAAGCCGCGGGGCACAGCTAGTTTTTGTAATAAGAAAGGTAGGCTTCTTAGCTCTAAAGTCATAAAGTAACAAACAATAAAACTTTATTAATTTTGAAATCATAAATTCTCGTAATAAGAGTGAATTTAATGCAATGGCCTAGGCTTGTGCCTGTCGTTTTGCATATAAATTGTTCTCTAAATCTATTATGTATTTACGTTTATGATTACCGCTATGAATAAAGTCTGAAAGGAAAATAACCATTGAATTTAATTCAATATCGTGAGTGTAAAATTATATATACTGCGGACTATTATTTTCCTATTAGAATGAAGGAATTACATTTTCAATTCCATGTTTAAAAATACAATCATCATCATTTCCCTAGCCTTATCCCACGTATTGTTGGGGTCGGCACTTGATGTAACCCGATGTGGCTGATCACCTGATTTTTATACGAAGCGACTGCCATCTGACCTTCGTAACCCCTTTTTCGAGGAAAATCGGCAATCTGGGTTGAACCAGTTGTCAGACTTTCTCAGGCTTCTGACTGACCTGTAACGATTGCCAAAGATGATAAATTGGCAACCGGGACCGACGGCTTAACATGCTCTCCAAGGCACGGAGGGAACTCGGGCGGTCACCCATCCAACTACTGGCTAGGCGTATGGTTGCTTAACTTCGCTGATCGAATCATATGCGCAATAGCAACTGTGCCACGAGTTCCTGTGCCGAGAAAATTACAATCAGGATATGCACTTCAAACAACTTATAATAAACTAGCCCGCATTTCACTTGCTTAGACTTAATTTCACGAGTGGCCCGCGAACCCTTAATGTTTTTTTTAATAAAAGTGTATATATGCCTGAGAAGTGAATTACTTCCGAGGCGTATATGCAGGTGGGGTGAACGATGTTTTCCTTCACTGTAAAGCACGTGGCGTGAAATCACTGTTACTTATGGTTTTAAAACTGAGTGGTGCGGCCTGCCGGATTCGAACTTGCGTCTATATACGCTCAAGCCCCCACGACCACCAAAGACATATTTAAGCTTTACTTAAGTTTCTTGTCATCCATCTGCCTGTTTTTCGGAGACTAATCTCTAAAAAGGTTTCATCGGTAGGTACAGGATTTTCTGAGAATATACAAAGACGCATTTAAGTGCACTGAGTTTAGCATTCTTTTGTTAATTAAAAAGAACTGTAATAAAAATATAAATTTGAATATATTATGCTAGTGACGAACAGCCTAATTATTTAAGGTACATTACTCAAAAATAACATAAAATCATTTGTTTTAAAAAATAACAATATTATATTAACTACATGCAGTGGAATACTTGAAAAATACAATCTATTTATTCTTGAAGACAGACAAGGAGTAAAAAATAATGCACTTTCAGTTTCACTGAAAAGCTTAACTTGAATTTATCTTTGTACCAACCTGAAGAGCGATATAATTTTGATGAAAACTTCGGCAATCTGACAAAAAATCTGCAAGCAATTCATATTAAGTGACAAAACATTAGTTCTGGCATCTTCTAACAAAGGCAAGTGCATTACCAACGAGCACGCAAATCCTTGCAACTAACAATTGGCCACAGCTGCAAGACTTCAACCCACTCTATCTTTATCAAAGAAATAAATGAAAGAACAGACGGTTTGCCGCTCCGTTCCTTTTCGCATTCACTCTCACCACATTTGCATTGTGCAAATAAAAGCTGTCTTTAAAAATCTGTGAGTTATGGTAGTATTCGTTGCTTTTATAAGAATATGCTCCGAAAAGGTGACGGTATATTTGCTTGCTTTTAGTGAAACTGGAATAACTTTAGTTCGAGCACATAGAGCAGCTAATCGACTCTGTGGTTCAAAATAATCTAGTTTATTTAAAAATAGCTTTGTAGTAGTCTTAGTTACTCCTCGTAAAATAAGCTAATTAATAATTTCAAATTACAAACAGACACAATTTTATTTATCTGTATAGTTATAGATATTAAATCAACTATTTAAACAACAAGATTTTCTCCTAGCCATCCCTACAGTATCAATTGAAGTCCTTGGTACTACCAGTAGTATCTACCACTAGCAAAAATGTCTTCCTGTGGTACTACCAAGCAAATTTGTAGTAATTGATCATTGCAGTAAATACGGGGGTAACCCCGTATTCCCTTACAATTATGAGGTCTTAGAGTGCTCTTCATACAGGGTGCATAAATCTTAATAATTATAAAGTACACTTGTGAGACAGACGCTCATAAAAATACAAGATAAGTCTACACCGGTTTCTATAGAACTACGTTTTTAATTCATCTTTACTCGACGCGTCACCGCACAATGTTTGTATAAGAAAGTGTCAGACCCAGGGGCCTGTAGTGTAAAATACTAAAAATGTGTCACCCATTATACAATTGTGCGGTACGAAAGTGTCAAGCTCATATTATAAGGGAAGAACTCATGTGCTATGTGAAAGGGATTATTGGTTATATGTTACGCTTTTTCTGATGAAGGAATTGACTTAGAATTGAAATAAATAAGGATTGCGGTAAGTATGTTTGTCTGTGGGCTAACTTAGAATAACACCTTCATTTCACTAACTACTAGTAAAGTAAAATTCAAGTCTCAATCCTACAAATATTAAAACATCGAAGCAGTTTTTTGAGGAAAAGTGTGCGATTTTTTCAATCGTATACGTCATTACTTGTCACATTTATCGCAAAATCAGGATGGCCTTAAGGTACTTTTTATACAGTTCATTGGCCGACCCTTACTTTATACTTAAAACATGTGTTTCACTCTAAGCTTTACTTAGGTCCGTAAATATAACAAGATACGTGGCGACATGCATACAGTGTTAAGCTATATTTGTGTAAAATTTCACGTAAAATATTACGCCGGCAGCTGGTACTACGTCGTTGTATTTTAGTACGTATTATCGTCACTAAAATGTACCGAAATATTGTAGCATCTTTATCCAGATTGAATTAATTTGTTGGAGAATAATGGCTTATAATCCCAATAGATTCATTATGACCACGAAAGCACAATTACAGAAGCTTACAAACAACTTTTAACAGAAGGCAATTAGAAAATTCTAGTCTTGACTTTCATTAATTAATTACTCAAAAATATACGACATGAACAAATCTAAGCTGAAAAGAGCTTTGTTTCGATTTCGTTCAATTCACTAATTTCTAAAATAGTGGGTAATTTTAAAGCATTCTTCAATGATTTTACATTACATGCTTTACGGTGAAGGAGGAAACCTGCATATATCATCATCATCTCCCTGGCCTTATCCCATACATTGTTGGGGTCGGCACTTGATTCAACCCGATGTGGCTGATCACCTGATTTTTATACGAAGCGACTGCCATCTGACCTTCGCAACCCCGTTTAGGAGGAAAATCTGTGATTTGGGTTAAACCAGTTGTCAGATTATTTTTAGGCCTTCGACTGACCTGTAACGATTGCCAAAGATGTCAAATTGGCAACCGGGACCGACAGCTTAACGTGCTCTCCGAGGCACGGAGGGAACTCGGGCGGTCACCCATCCAACTACTGGCTAGGCGTATGGTTGCTTAACTTCGCTGATCAAATGATATGCGCAATAGCAACTGTGCCACGAGCTCCTCAGGAAGTTCAGGAAACCTGCATATATGTCCGAGAAGTAATTCAAACACGTATGTATAGTGCCTGAGACTTTGGGTTGAAAATACTCATTGGTACAGCTCTTGCTGGGATTCGAACTTGCGTCGCTTGCATAGCAGGCGACTGCTCAAACCCTAATAAGCAATGAAAAATCATGAAAAAACTTATACTTAGGATATCGACACATGTAACGTAATCCTGTGTGTGCGTGACAATCACATATACCGCGTACACATAGAATAACCTCGAGACGTCAGACGGGGCGTCAGTGTGGGTGAAACAAAGGCATAAATTAACAATCGCAATGAAATACGAAGAGTCCGCAGTCGCAAAGAAACACTCAATGGAGTAATTAACAGTATTAAGAAGAAATGGTACTGAAATTAAATACCCACATTGTCATTTTGCAAGCTGCTAATTTAAAACGAATCTGAGATTTTTCATTGTTCATTTCTTTGGCAATTTCTTTATTGTATTAAAAACGGGAGGACACGGCTGTTTTGTTATAAAATAAGTATCTTATTTCTTTTCGGTGACGTTTTTCCAGTGAGAAATATTCAAGTCGTTAGCTACCTTACGTCCACGACTTCTACGCTCAGACTATTTACTTAATCTGTAAGCTTTTTAAAATGAATGAATTCGACCGCTTTAAATGGGTCTTTGACTAGCAGATGGCTGATGTTGTAGAGAGCAACAAAGGTTACTTTTATTATAGAAAAAAAAAACTAGCGGACGTCACATGGTTCTCGAAGGAGTACGGAAATATAATATAGCCTATATTTTTTGCTAATAATGTAACTATCAATTTCTGAAAGAATTTTTCGAATTGGTCCAGGACTTTTTGAGCGAATTCGTATTTAAATACAAAATCTTCCCTGTTTATAATATTATAGCTGTGCCTCGGTTTTGCCCACGTAGAGTTAATCTCATGGGTGACGCACGGAACCAAATAGACAGACAGACAAACCGACAGACAGAGAAAAAAAATGGTATTTCCAAGTTAGTATCGTGTATACTTTCTATATATAAATGAATTAAGTGAAAAGCTGTTATTTTGGAATTACAAACAGACACTTCAATTTTATTTATCTGTATATAGATATAGATGTATAGATAACAAAGTAACACAGTTTTTATTATTAATCCTTGGTAAGACTGTGAGGCAAAGCTAATCATGATTAAAAATTCTAATCCCACCGTGGACCTACAATTCTTTATAAAATATAATCTTCCTCTAAAGGACGTGCAAGATCTATTGTACAAAGTGCTGCGAATAATTTACCCGAGACACCCAACTGCGCTTCACGAATACTCAATTACTAAATTTTTTGTCTCAGTTGAATATTTTTACCTCCTTTTACGCTCCACCCCACGACGAAAGGGGAACGACATACAGGATGTCCAGCTGCGTCATTCTATAAGGTTTCTCAGCGTCGAGCTCGACGTCGAGCGTCAGTTTTCATAGGATGATACATCTATATATAAAAAAGAAAGTTGTGTTAGTTACACTATTTATAACTCAAAAACGGCTGAACCGATTTGGCTGAAAATTGGTGGGGAGGTAGCTTAAAACTAGGAGAAAGACAGGATTTTTCACGTTTGTGACGTAAAACGTGGTGACACAATACAGTCTACGCCGGTGAAACTGCGGGGCACAGATAGTCTATATATATAAAAGAAAGTCGTGTTAGTTACACTATTTATAACTCAAGAACGGCTGAACCGATTTGTCTGAAAATTGGTAGGAATACCTCCCTATCAATTTTAGCTTAGAACCAGGAGAAGGACATAGGACCGTTCCACAAAAAAGTCTATGCGGGTGAGACCGCGGCGCACAGCTAGTATTGCATAAACGTTAAAGTGATTTTTTGTATGTTTGAAACTGACACATGACATTTTTTGCGGCGCTGACAAACCATACAGAATAACAGGGCTGAAACGACATCTATTAAACTTAAAATACTATAAGTGAGTTACTTAATGTTTTGTCTGCTCTAGTAAAGCTAGTTTAGTCAGCAATTCCTTCATGGAAATCTCTGTGAACCTCTCTGATTCTTCAGTACGATCAGTATCCGCAATACTAATCATATCTTTAAGTTTAAGAGTGTCATTCAAAACCACCCGTATAAACGCCGGCAGTGCAGTCGGAAAATAATTCGCATCTAAAGAAACGGAGAGCATAAAATTCCGTCTGGGAATGTGTTAGGAATGGTAAACGCGTATGTGCTTTAAATTTGGAATCTTTTCGTCTCGCATTCTGTCACAAAATTCTGCTTGCTTTTAGGTAGTACATTATAAGGTTCACGCTCACATGGCAAGCAAGAGAGAACGCTATTTTACATCTAGTCATATGGTATGGCAGGTCAAGTGGGTGGAATACTAAAGTATGAAGACTCGTATATTTTAGGTGCCTGGGCACCGAAATATCATAATGAATTTTATTCAAATACTGTTTCGGAATTTCAACCATTTGGTTAATTTTATACCAACATTAGAAATTACAAGAGTGTTCTGTTAGTGGTCAGATGAACAGCAGTCCTACCGTCATTGGTTCAAGCAGAGCGTTGAGCTTGGACGTTCCATATTTGTACTGTAAAATTAAGCGTCAAAGCTAAGAAGTTCTAAATACGCGCTGCTTAAAAGTTCATAGTTGACCCCCAGAGCATTTACAGATGTAGATACCTAACTGAGGCGTCACGTTATTTAATGGTTCAAGAAAACATCTGAGCGCTACCTTATCACGGCTGAATCGCTCAACAAATTTAACTGAAATTTGGAACAGAGCTTTAACCTTTCTCTGGAATATAAATGCATTTTTGGACCCACAGATATCCGCAGACACAATGACGAGCCAAAGCCATAACACCTCAAGTGCCTCAACGATATCTAGAATGCAAACAGTTCCCAAACTTGCACGAGCTCGCCGCAGACGTATTCCCACTTAAATGTACCGTTTTCATTGTCTCCTGTCATAAAGAATATGAGAAGTACTAGGATTAATACCAAGCATAGAGAATAAATTAGGAGAAAATCAGGAAACAATCATAAGCATCGTGGGGAAACCTGCATATGAAAAAGTAATTCAAAGACGTATAGTTTCTTAGACATAACTTTATATGTTAATTGATTGATTGATTCACTATCTACTATTTAATATACACGATGCCAGCTGAGTTTCTTGCCGGTTCTTCTCAGAAGGCTAGTTTCCGAACCGGTGGTAAATTCTTCGACATTCATAAGTGCCTTACTAGAGCCTAAACTAAATAAATCATTTTCAGACGGCGAAGGACTCACTATCTGTCACGTTGATACTTAATCGTCTTCAGTGATAAGTGGGTGTTGCGAAACACCTCTGGGACGGCGTAAGCATTACATAGAAAAAAATTGGATTTGCAGTTTGGTAGCTTATTAACTTTTCTAAGATTCACTTTAACTTCTCGTGAGACAATGCGAACAGTAACTTATTTAACCATCGTCCCAGACATAGTGCATTAAAACATTACGGATTTGGAACTTAGAGTAACTTTGGGGAGTCGTGTTCAATCTACGTATTCATACACATACATTAAATGTAAGCCACGTCCGTTTGTTCTGTACACCAAACCTATTTACTTAATATACCTCGTCTTCGTCTTCATACTTTGGCTTTTAAGATTGTGGCGGTTATCTAACAAATTCTGAAAGTGAATTTGTAAGAACAACAGAACTGTCAGGATTACACATACATACTTACATATGCTCACGCCTGTATTCCCCAAAGGGGTAGGCAGAGGTGTTGTAATAGCAACACCCACTTTTCATCGAAGATGATTAAGTACCAACGTGACAGATGGTGAGTTTATCGCCGTCTCAGGCACTATACATACGTCTTTGTTTTCCTTCATCGTAAAGCAAATGGTATGAAATCACTGCAAATACCTAAGTTTCTTTTAGAGAAACTCATTGGTACAGGCCCGGCTGGGATTCGAAAAAAAATTTGTATTCTTATACTAAGTATCTTCGAAAATAAATACATAACAAAGTGTTTGCTACGGCTAGCTCAAACGGGCGTTCCGTATACTGATATACGTATCAACACGCTATACATAAAACAATATGGCCGATTCAAGACCGGCCGGTCTCGACATCGAGAGTCGCTCGATAAAAGCTGCGTTACACGGAATCGAAACTTATGGATCGGCCTTTGATAATGTTTTTTACGTGGGCTTAAACAACATTATTCCAGATTTATTGGATAAGTAATTATACGTTTGTACTGCATTATTCTGTACTAAAGGTATCTCAGCGATGAAGTGTATGTATTATACAGGGTGTCGGAGAAAAAGGAACAGTTGTCTTCTAGAACTTGTAGGGTTTTATGAATATATCACTATATTGAAATCGCAAAATATCTAGCTCCAACGATAACGTAGTTATAAGCTATAGCTGAAGAGCTCGCGGCCTTAAGCGATTGAATGAACGCGCGGCCGCGTTTGCCTACATTCTGTACGCGGTCATTAAACTTTTTAAATTAAGGGGAAGGTTAATGGTTTCGAAAAATGGTTTTATGGGATTATTTCAGGATTTATTAGTGGGAGAAAAAAAAACCGCAGTTAGATTTCACGTGAATAGCTCTACGTTACAGCTGATTTTTATGCGAAAATAAGGTTTGATATGGTCAACTTTGAACATCAATTACTCGAAAACGGAAGAAAATATTTTTGTCATAATAATTTTAATTGCTTCCTAAAATTATACCCTATTACATATTTTAAGAGCTGTCCCGGTTTCTCGGACACCCTGTATATCAACTTTCTATGATTGAAATCTACATTTGATGTCGAGTTGGTCACTAAGATACCTTACTTACCTTTTTTTGTTAATGTTAATATTATAAAGAGGAAAGATTTGTATGTAAGTATGTTTGTAACAAATTTGCTCAAAAAGTACTGGACCGATTTAAAAAATTATATCACTATTTGCGTGTTATATTATAGGAACGGGAAGTACGGGGATGAAACCGCGTGACGTTCTCTAGTAATTAATAAACTCAAAAGCTGCTGGATCGATTCTTTGTATATCTCGATATTGAGTGGCATAGGTTGTAGTATAATTCAAATACTGTTTTTTAAGTAACCATATTCTAATAATATTTTTTCGTAAATTTGCTTTATCTACGTAACGTAAACTCAAACGTATCTGTGACGACTGAGCAAAATAAAAAAAAAATTATTATAAAAAAAGTAAAACCGTCTTCAAAACGAGAAAAATTAAATTAAATGAAATAAATTACTTACTTCTCTTTTTGAAGGCGGTTTTACTTTTTTGAAAAAAAAAGTTTTTGCGATTTATACTGACTTTTTGCAAAGTGCACCTGCACCAGTCTTAACCCATCTAGATGTAAAGTTCTAATCAATACGAATTAATAAAGCCAAATACTAGGTACTTGCTGTATATCGTTGAGGAGTTCCTTCGTCTGTCTTTCGGCTCCATCATCAGATCGACTCCATACCTTCATTAAAATGTAGTGCTGCAAATACTTTATTATTAATGCATATAATTAACAAACGCACTAGTCCCCAGTAAGATTTTCGAAAGTTCCCCTCGATTTCTCCAGGATTCCACCATCAAAACTGAACCAAATAAAAATAGGACCATTTCGGAAGTATCACCTTTTAAATGAAAAAAGAATCATCGAAATCCTTCTTTATTTGAAGTCGGTAAAAAATTGGTTTTGTTTTAAATTTTATCGAGCCTATCCAGTAGCTTTAAATCATAGCAATTGTGCCATGTAGATTTTATAACTGGCGGACATTGAAGAGCACTTCACTCGCTCAATTAATAAAGAAATACCTACCCAATGTTCCGATATTAAGCTTGGGGAAGTATTTCATTGCATCTGACTACGCAAATGAAATTGGAAATGTCCGACGCATAACTTTATTCGTTGTGTTTTTTTCATAAGAGTCGTATCGATATTATGAGAGTAAATTCGCAATTTAATTTCCTTTGAGGGCGATCCTTATAAAGGTGATATTTTTATATACAGAGTATATACGGAAGTTCCACCAAAATCACAGACTGTAAAGTAGAAAATACATAAATTTAGTTAAAAAAAATTAAGCAGTTTTATATGGAGAACGCAAATCTATATCTCTACAGATAAATAAAATTGAAGTGTCTGTTTCTAATTCCAAAATAACTTTTCACTAAATGCATATGAAAGTATACACGCTACTGACACTAAAAAACCAAGTTTTGAAATTTTTATCTGTCTGTCTATCTGTTTGTTCCGGGTAATCTCTGAAACGGCTGGACCGATTTTAACGGGACTTTCACTGGCAGGTAGCTGATGTTTCAAGGAGTATCTTAGGCTACTTCTATTAATCAAAAATGTAATGGTTCCGTGACATGAACCATGAAACTAAATCTACGCGGGTGAAACCGCAGGGCACAGCTAGTTAATTATAAAAAAATAAAGTCGCGGTGGCCAAGTGATTTGACTTGCTGCGCAAGCGACATGGCGTGAAAGAATTTTCATTTTTAAGACACAATGCAATAAAAATGAGGCTGTGGATGCAGACTGTTTCCCCAAGCGTACATCAGATTTTTATATGAAGTGCCATATAACTAACCTTCATAACCCCTTTGGATTTTTTAAATAAAATAGACATTTCATTGTAACTAAACCCTCTAAAAATGCTCTTAAGGCATTAAAATAATATACAGTTTCACTATGAAAGGCCAGTTTATTAGTCTATTTCTGTTCGCCCGTGGATTCTCGGCTTTAGTAGTTATTCACACTAAACTGACTGAGCTTGAAATAAAGCCCGGATATCTGCACTCATTGGGCCTTCAACAAAGGGCAGGATTGCCCGGCTTTTGGAATATATTTAATTCAATTGTAACCGTTTTATATGGACACGAGGGTATTGTAAAGTACGAAAATGCTAAATTATTTTTAGGTACTAACATAATGATATTATGTATTATCATAATAATCAAACCATTAAGCCCATGGCTCTTTCTAAAAAAAATAGTGCAATTATGTCGTCACGAGCTTTATGATGAAGGATCAGTTTGATCTCGTGGAATCTTTCAATTCTAGTACGTAGGTGTCGGCTCTGACAGGTCACATCATCTTTCACGCTCGTAATCTTGTGATGTGTGAGTATTCGAACACGTTTTACCAAATTTGGCAAGATTCTGGGAAAGTATGAACAATAAGTCAAACAAACGTACGCAAATTGCATATACTTCCCGAAGAGGCAGGCGGAGGGGTACTTATACTACACTTATATTCGCCATTTATTTGGAAGTAAGCCCCCAAGTAACCCCAGGGGTGAGCTGATTGTAATGAATCTGGCACCAATCCAGACTCCAAGCCGTTACTCGGAAAGTACAGAAGGAAATATTAATTATTAAAACATTTCCCAACCCGGGATCGAAGCGCTTGCGGTCACTAGACCAACAAGGCATAGCAATTACTAAAGAATGAATAATCGTATCAATCTCGATAGCTTTAAACATTGAAATTGCAAGGAACGTACAATAAAATTGATAGTTTAAGAATCTCGGAACTTTAAACTTTAAGAAACGCCTAGTTTAATCTTGTTAGCGTTGTTATTCATGATTTTCATGAATTTTTAATATAACCCTGACGTCAAAGCAAAACGGTTATGGTAATCACTTAGCGGTATTGAACTTTGCCTCGGAATAACAAATATCAAAACTGCATTAAAACGATGTTGCTCTTAAAAGATGACGTAAATAGGTGTAAAATATTTTGATTTATTTAAATTTGAAATTGGCCTCGAAATTTATAATGTACAAATCGACACAGACGTATATTTTTGGAATATTTTTTCATCTTCTTGATGCAATTGAACTGGGTAAAGGTACCCGAGTTATCAGCGCTCAGCAAACAAGTGGGGTAACTGTGTATATAGGTATTTTATTCGCGCCATACAACCTGATGGAGACAGACTCACAAAATGACTTCGCATTCAAGGTGAGCCCTTATAACTAGTGACGGCTGTATGTAAGAGTAAAAAGCATGACGGTTAGTGCAATTTATAATTAATACTTATATTAAACTTATCACTTTGTCAGGTTAAATTGAACGTAAGAATGAGGCCACTAAGTTTGTAGCACAAAATAAAACCTTTAAGATTGGAATAGCAATCACTCAGTAACGGGGCAACCAGCTTAATCTTTAATAGCAGAAGTACTTACTCATTACTTAAACAAGAGTCCTACTTATTTCGGTAACATAAAGTGAAGGGATATCACTCGTTTGAATTTCGTTGCTACCTGGGAACTATGGGCATTTGTTCGAGACAACTTTTGCTAGCACAGCGACACTACTCATTCTCATGAAGCGGCAATTGGGACGGCGAGTGTGGACCAAAAAGCACCTTAGAGCTCATAATTATTTTTATTGATACAGTGAGACACTCATGGTCCTAACAGCCCACTCAAAAATAAATTAGGAGCCGTGGTGGCCTTGGGGTTTGACCAGTCACCTGCTACGCAAACGACGCAAGTTCGAACTCCAGCCTGGGTCTGTACCAATGACATTTTCTAAAAAACTTATGTACAGTGATTTCACGCCATCGTCGTGAGGAAACCTGCATATGTCTGAGAAGTAATTCAAAGGTCGTATGTATAGTGCCCGAGACGGCGATGGACTCCCCTCTGTCACGTTGGCACTTAATCATATTCGGTGAAATGTGGGTGTTGAAAATCACAACACCTCTGCCTACCCCTTCGGGGAATACAGGCGTGAGCATATGTAAATTATGTATGTAGAAATAAATTCTTAAATCCAAGGTGGAGTTGTGGACCGCGGTTTCGGTCCTAGAAGCCTCCCGACTCGTAAGACCTCTGCTTACTGGAAATAATTACACGATAGGACCAGCTACAGAACACGTAGGTCTTGGTCACCAATGTATTATGATTTATGTGCATCAACTTATAAATGGCCCGACTGATTTAATCGTTCTAACAGTACGTTATTGACACGGTCTGTTTTTGAATTTTAAATATGGAAAACAAGCATAAAGTAGTTCGCCTGATAGTTAGTGGCTATTTACTCAGTAGTATATATATACGTAAATTCGTACCTATATGTCGTTTTGTGTGATTAACACTTGAATTCGTATTAAGAACTAGCTGTGGCCCGTGGTTTCACCCGCATAGATTTAGTTTCATCCTTATTGTCGCGTAACCCTTATATTTTTAATAAATAAAAGTAGCCTATGTTACTCCTTGAAACATCAGCTACCTACCAGTGAAAGTCCCGTTAAAATCCGTCCAGCCGTTTCAGAGATTACCCGGAACAAACAGACAGAGAAAAATTTTAAAACTTGGTTTTTTAGTGTCAGTATCGTGTATACTTTCATATGGATTTAGTGAAAAGCTGTTATTTTGGAATTACAAACAGACACTTCAATTTTATTTATCTGTATAGATATAGATATATGTTTAAGCATGTATTAAAACAATGTATACTGTATTTTTTGTATTTCCACATAACAAGGTTTGCTTAGCTGGAGACCAACTTAATTAAGCGTAGAATTGGAATTATCCCAAATAAAATATAGGTACGCGACTGAGGTGTAGTAGGTATATTCACTGGTATCGCATTTTATTCTTTGAGTAATTAAGTTACTTGTAAGTAATGCAGTTACAAGTAAGTAAATCAGGTGATCTAAATAATCATCAGCATCTGCCAACAGAACTACTCAACAGTTGGGAACAGACGATTTTTGACCCTTGAAGCTAGGTTTGTCCTGCTGCCGTTATTCTACAAATCTCGACGGCAAGCTCGGCGTCTAGTTCCCGATTTCAAACATCCAAAATTGAACTTTATCGTATACGCACTCGTATAAATTTCTATCGACAATTCGATATATAGTTCGCCTTCTAGCTATCATATAGAGTAATACATGTCTCTCTTGTAGGCCTAGACAAAACATCCTCTTGCGCTTGCGCTCTTAATAGAAACGATATAAAATGTATGGAAATGACATAAATCAGGCACGTGATCTCTGTCATTCCTATACATTTAGTATCGTTTCTTACTTATTCTATATCGTTACTCTGTCTGCTGCTATCTTTTCTATAACGTCCACCCATCGTCGTCCCACGATGGGATGAGATGGGATGACGTTATAGAAAAGATAGCAGCAGACAGAGTAACGATATAGAATAAGTAAGAAACGATACTAAATGTATTTGCGAAAACGATTTGCGAAAGAATGCAGGAAGATGATGGATGCAGCAAGCTGAAGACAGGGCGCTATGGCACTCATTAGGGGAGGCCTATGTCCAGTAGTGGACTAAGGTACATTGGATGATGATGATGATGGACCTATCAGTAGCTTGAACCTTATTTATCGTAGTTTTAATCATGTATAGCATAATATGTGCAAAGCACGTACCTAGTATCCTGTATAGCAAATGCAGTTGAGCTAAACATATTTTCAAATGTCAATAGAATGTTACATTGTAGAGCGACCTTTACTCTCTCAAAGACACTTAAAAAATTGTTTATGATCGGAATAAAATAACCAAACAACATAAATTCATTTACAAACAGGGGCCAACAATGATATTTAAGCAGCGCGTATCTTAGATTTGATGTTTAATTTTACGGTACCAGTTCTAAAAACGCTCCGACCTATGATTTACGCAGATTGTATTAAGAATTGGCCCCTTTAAAAAGAATGACAAAAAAAACTACATACATTTCGTACCTATTATTATCAGAATCAACCACCAGTCGATCTGATCAACATATCATAAATGATCATATATTAAAAAAAAAAAAAAAAAAAAAAAAAAATGTAAAGTGACACAATAAAAAACAAGAGCCGCAGGTATTGACTATAAACACATGCAGAATGCAAACAACCATAAACAGTAATTAGCCACGAGGTAACTTACATAATTTGTCAATAACAGCGCAGCATTCAAGCGCTTTACACTGTTATAGACCAGTGCCACAGACACAATACACTCTCAAACAGTACGTATCTTGTCTACGTCATACATTTAAACACTACTAACAACTCAACATAATGAATGAAAATCAAATATGTACAATGCAAGCTCTTAACCCGAGCCCTGAATATTTTACAGATAAAAAGAACTTACAAACAAATTTACCAAAATCGGTAATCAACCGTAAAATAACGCGGATTTATAACATAGTACCTTCAGATCGTATGGGTACCAAGGCTATAGTGAGTAGAAGATGTATTATTAAGTTATAAACCATGAAAATCAAAAAGAAAATGAAAAATATTTATTCAGTTTAGGCCCTGGTAAGGCACTTATGAAAGTCGATAATTTACCATAACGATGAAGTTAAGTTGCTGTTTTAAGTATGTACTATGACATAGCGTTGTGTATAAGTTACGACCTTGTATGTAACGTGGCGGTTATACTCGTATTACAGCACTATTACACGCGACATTTTACTATTATGCTACCGTTCTATACCAGCATATACTGCTTAGGTATAGCAACTATGGCCTCGGTTGTACTTCTTAATTTTAAGATTATTTGCCCCTACGAAGTGGGTCAATGTTATTGAAAAACTAATGTAGTTACGCCCTACATAGATGGCGCTACTCGCTAACAAATACGCAGTTTGACTACAAATGCACGAGAACCTAAATCGCGCAATAAGATGTTTCTTGCATTGCAGTGTATATAAAAGTAGAACAGTTGGAGCCGCGGTTCCCCAGGCATGACACCTGCCTGGCTGGAAGGTCTTCCGTTTGTTGGGGATAAGCATGATCACAAGCTCTCCCCACACTATGTTTTTTGGCAACGATACCTTGTTCAACTAACAAGTTGTCCCATGATTTTGTCATCAACAAGTGAAGAACCAAAAATCTAATCGAAAGAAATCAAATAAAGTAGTTTCCAATGACACGAAATTTAAAGAAACATTATGTATGTAATATTATAAAAATATATTAGTCAAATTGAAAGAATTATATCAATATTTTTAAAAATTATGAAGATACTCAATGTTCACTTTCGCTTGGGGAATTTCATTCTGTGAGGCCACAAGTTTCTACGTTACATGCAGTATTCATATTAATGCACTTAGGCATTATATAATATTTATAATGCACTTTTCTATTAGTGTCCATAGTTTTCGTGTTGATTACGCAGCATTATTCAACGTATAGAGCTGCAAGTACCGAGTGGAGCCTCGTGACGTCACGCACATGTTGATCAGACACGCACGGGAAAAGTATCAGAACTTTCTGATCCTACTACTAACTTCAGCCAAATGTATTTGTGGCCTTGGGCATCACTTTTTGGATGCGCATAGTAAAACAAATGAGAACAGAATTGTTGGACGCCGGCATTTGACCGGTCTATGTGGAAATGAAAGATGCCGTCATGCCCTACTTCCATCAGCAAGTACCATCAGTATACAAACAGAAAATTTATTAAAATTTAAATTACAGAAATGAGTAATTATATGTTTTTCCATAATATAAATAGAACCCAGTAGAATTATTCTAGAATGAGTATTTTCGAACAGTTCCTTCTACATACAAAGTTATACTTACATACTTTCCCTCTTTATTTATAGATTAATATTAGTCATCACTTCATTGCTATTTGCAACAATTTTACTTAGGTATTTGTTTAGTAAAAAATGTTGTGTCATCGTCGTAAACGGTCATATAATTGTGAGTCGTTCATTCAATTCCAAAAGATTAAAAACACAAGCACGAGGCAGACACAAAACGTATACGACGAGTTGTTCGCCTCGCACGCCTATAATCAGAGTCGTTCAATTGCTACGTAATATGTTGACCTTACCAATGGCATGATAACGCGTTCCACTACCAGTAGTACCAGTGTGTCTTACAACCTCGAAGCACGCGCACGCGCCGACAAAATGGCCGAAACGATCACCCAAACACTTTGGGAGGAACTAACTAGCCCTCTTAACCTAGTTCTAGTCGGTGTTATTGTGTACCTTATTTACAAGATCATACGAGCCAATTTCGAATCGGAGGTCAACGTGCCCCCGCCGCCGCCGAGTCTACCAAAGATCAGAAAAGACTTAACTGTAGCTGAGTTGAAGCAGTTCGATGGAACCCAGGAGGACGGCCGAGTTCTTTTGGCTGTTAATGGCATAATTTTCGATGTCACCAAAGGCAAGCGGTTTTACGGGCCCGGTGAGTGATATTTTATTTGGTAGTATTATACCGGCGCGCGCGATGAGTTTCAAAGGTCATGCGAAAAAAGACGGGGGGACGATTCATTTAAATAATATTATGCATAGCTTGGTTTACTAGTGGCATTGTTCATATAATACAACTTTAGAATTGAGAACTACTCGTATATATCAGTAGGATTTCTAAAGGTTATTTCCTATACAAATGTGAGTGTTTAGTTCGGGTACTTTATATATCTGAATTAATATCTAGTGATGCAGAGTATAGCCAATATTTATGTATATATCTATCGGTGTTTTGTATGTAAGCAATGAACTAAGTAAGCATTATTGGTACTGCATATTATATTACTTCCGGGATTTTTTATAGTGTATTTAATTATGATGCGCAGTTAATTATTTTAACCTTACAAACAAGGTTGTTTCAACATAGAAAAACTGACGACGATAAATGTTTAGGATTTTAGACAATTTAGTAATAGAACTCAAGTGACTAGCTAGCTACATCAGAGGCCCAACCATGAGCTCTTATTGCAATGATAATTCAGTTGTGCGACAGTGACAGATGTATACATGGCACATACATCTGTTTCATAAATGAGTGAAACTATCATGGCAATAAGAGCTCATGGTAGGGCCCCAGGGGTTCTACCAATACCTCTTATTGCCATGTCATTTGTATACACTCTACATCACCCAAAGGTTAAGGTAGGTAGGGCATACCTATGACATTAAGCATTAAATTGTAATGCAAAAAGTTGTCAAATACGTGAATAAATTGAATAAGTGACGGCAAAGCTAGTGAGTTGAGGACACAAGTTGGTCAATTTGGTAGATAAGCTGCACGGTTGAAGGTGGTCGTGGGATCAAATCTCACCATCTTAACCATTGTTAGGAAATATATGTTACCTACTTTATGCTTAATTAACTGTGTTCCGCGGTTTCACCCGCATACATTTTTTTTCACGTAACCCTATTTTTGTAAATAAATTTGCTGGTGATGTTAGACTTTGTAACGCCAGCTACCAGACACAGACAGCTGAAATGGATCCAGCTTTTTCAAAAATTGGTCGATACAAACACACAGATAGAGACGTCTTTCCGGCAATTGTGACACCTGATATCTAGACAAGTGAAAATTGTATTTGTCAGCCAAATGAATTGTATTCTTTCGAGAAATAAATATGTAAGACCAGAGATATTTTTTTTTTCTTTTATGTAAGTACCGTAATTATGAAAGTGTAAACCGAGGACCAGTTCAGAGGTTGGTGGAAAATCTCTACACTACATTTCCATCCTAGGCAATTTATTATATCTTCTTATTTTCACGGATCCCTAATTTTCAAAAAGGAGCCTACTTAACTCCTTTATCAGCTAGCTGCCACTATAAGTCCGGTTAAAATCCAGCCGTTCTAGAGATTTCCCGGAATATACAGACAAACAGACCGAGATGTTAAAAATTGTTTTCTTTTGTATGGCCTTATATGCTTTCATATGCATATAGTGACAAGCTGCTAAATAGAGAACTACAAACAGACCACTCTATTTATGTATGTGTGTTGAAGATGTACAGATATGCTACTTCATAATTTGAGCTCATTAGTATTAGAGTGCACAGAGAGCTAGAGAGAGTTCTCAGAGAGAAAGTAGAGTCTACAGAGAGAAGAGTGCAAGAATAAGAGAACTCTCCCTGAGTTCTCTCACACGGATGAATGTGATAGAATGGATGAACATGGTAGAAATCCTGTCTCTACCAGATTTACCTAAATCGATTTGTTGGAAACTATTTTGTTGTATTTATGTTTTTTTTATTTTTAGTCTTTTTTATCTTTCACTTGTTAGTTAGTAAGTTGTCAAATAAATACGATAATGTCAGCTGCTTTTTTCACTGCTCTCTCTATCTCTAAATTCTAATATTCGCTATCGTCTACACGATTCTCTCAGCCACTTCGCGACCCATTTTACAGGTAAAATCTTCAACCGGGTCGCTCAAACTGTGGTTATTATTTACTAAAAGACTACGTAATCTAATACTGCGGAAACCTCACCGGTAAAACAACATAACTTGATTTTGTGTTGATAGCGAATCGAAGTGATAGCCTCTTGCTCTCCCTTTCATTTACATGGCGTTTGAAAGAGATACTAGATCCTGGAAACCAAAGCCAAAGGCGTGCATCTAAACGATTTATGATTGTTAAAGCAATGACGGGTTATGTTATCGTTCTGTCCATCAAACAACGACTGCGCGGGGAAAGTGGAATGTACGTGAAAACAAATCTCACTCCTTGTTGTGACCACATTGGTATTTATATCTGCTTTGACGCCTGAGGTCAAACTCAAACAAAACTCAAATATATCTTCATTCGATTAGACTTTATACAAAGTACTTTCAAATCGTCAGAATGACACAATTACACAGGATTACACATGCTACCGCCAGGTTCGGAAGGTTGCTTTTACTGAGAAGAACCTGGCAAGAATCTCAGTAATTACTCTTTTTAAGAATATTATACAGTTTTAAAAATACAAAATAAATCACTCAAGCAACTATAAGCCCATGGACACAGTTCCAGTGCTCAATTGTCAAACATAAAAACTTTTTACAAATATATGTGAATAAAAGAGGATTATTGTTGCTTTATTACCCGACTACGGCGAAGCAAAAAGGGTTATGATTTTTACCGGTATATATTTGTGTATGTTTATCTGTTCCTTCAGAATTCCAACACTTTTCATCATTTGCGTCTTAATAGTCCACGTACTCTTACAAAACAATACATTTTAACAGTATAAGTAGTGACATATGACCACGGCTATTCTCTGAACATTACCTACTTGTTTCATACTTTTGGGAGCGTGATTTTTCAGTATTTGGGTTTTAGTTTTAATAAGGAGAGGCCTTACTCTAGACCTTATTCCTTGATATTACCCGCTTGTGTACTTTGTAGATATAACTGAATAAACCCTCAGTTATTCATATATGTTTTCTTCGGCAGTTGTAACCAATTCGAATAAAACAAATAACTTTCAATAACTGTATTATATTTACACAAAAACAATAACTATAAGAAGATTTACAACAACAATATATTATGAAGATTCAATAGCAATAATGGAAAAAACAAATGACAATCGATAATACTTCAAAATTTGAATTATTTATTTTTCTGTATTTAAATGGCCAGCAATGAGTATGGCTGAACCTTCTTGTTTCTCATAATAAATTAGACAATAACTATGTCCATGCCCTACTTGTAGGAACCCCAAAGGGGGGTAATTGGTGACAACCCACTTGCCACCCAAAATAGTACCAAAGTGACAGATACACACACGTCATTTTTTCTCATACACAGGCTTCTTCATTGCGTTCTCTAGTTAGACTGGAAATAATTTCTTAATTTTGAATATTTTTGGAAATATTTACCCATATTCATTTACGCTGATACCGCTGAGCACAGCTAGTGTATAATATCAAATCTATACATACATACAGATAAATAAAATTGAAGTGTCTGTTTGTAATTGCAAAATAACAGCTTTTCACTAAATGCATATGAAATTGTACACGCTACTGACACTAAAAAACCAAGTTTAAAAAAAAATATCTGTCTGTCTGTCTGTTTGTTCCGGGTAATCTCTGAAACGGCTGGACGGATTTTAACGAGACTTTCACTTGTAGGTAGCTGATTTATCAAGGAGTAACTTAGAATACTTTTATTTATTAAAAATATTAGGGTCCCGCGACAATCAGGATGAAAATAAATCTACGCGGGTGAAACTGCGGGGCACAGCTAGTTAATAATAAAACAAAAAAATACACGTCGTAATGACTACATTAAAATTTAAATAACATATAACTACGATGATGACAATCTGTTAAATGAATTAGAACCTTAACCCTATCTGAAATAGGCACATGATTACACGTTCCAGATCAAGAAACCCATTAGTTAATTACAAAAAGAAGACACATGTTGAAATACTTTAACATCGTTAGCTATTGTACTGTCAAATGTAGCATTATTATAATAACTTTAAATAGCTATAAGCTGATGTGGGATGTTATTGAAAACAGAGTGTTATTTCTTATAATACAAAAGGGACAAAAGCAATTATTTATTCAGCTTAGGCCCTGGTAAGGCACTTATTAATGTCGAAAAATTTACCACAAGAAGCAATCAAGACCCAAGCCTGTAGCTGATAGGTGACCGCCCGAGTTCCCTCCGTGCCTCAGAGAGCACGTTAAGCCGTCGGTCCCGGTTGCCAATTTAACATCTTTGGCAATCGTTACAGGTCAGTCGGATGCCTAAGAGAATCTGACAACTGGTTTAACCCAGATTACCGATTTTCCTAATACAAGGGGTTACGAAGTTACGGCAGTCGCTTCGTATAAAATCCGGTGATCAGCCACAACGGGTAGAATTAAGTGCCGACCCCAACAATAGGTACAAGTGATAAGGCCAGGGAGATGATGATGATAAAAGAGACTAAGAGTCACCGCACTAAAACACCCCCACCCAATAGTTACAACCATCACGATCCAATGGAGCTACGTTACTATTTCAAAAATTTGGACTATTTTACATACTGCTTAGTAAACGTTGTATATATACTGTGCCGGTACCTTACAAATTACTTACAACAACTAGGTTAATGACAGACATAATAGCTTCGATTTAATGTCAACCAATTAACAGCTTAATATTTAGTCTAATAGTCGTCAAAATGTAGGTCTAGGAAATAAAATAAATCTTATCTGGGCCAACTATGATCGCTTAAGAAGCACATTTAATTTTACGGTACAAAAATTAAACGTCAAAGCTCAATCGTTTCTGAGCGGTGAACTCGACGTCGAGCGTTGATTTCAAGCATAAAAAATTGATACATAATAAACAGAGAATAAGGTTAAATTTGGTATCTTTAAAATCGGTACTCGACGAGGAGTGTGACGTTGAGAAACCTTAGTGAATAACGCGTCAGAAGTTCTTAATACTGCTTAAACATGGTATGGTGGATGATAGGGCCCTCTGTTGTTATTGAAAATGTCTTGAAGTCATAGATAACGTAATCAGTACTTCAGTGAGCGATAAGCGAATTCTATCTAGGTCCGTTGATAGTCGAATTTGAATACGTAGGTACAGCGTGTACTTATCATTTTATCAGTAACATCTGTGAGAGGTCACTCACCTTTATATGCCATAGGATTCAGGTTAAAGCTACAGCTTACTACAGCTTATGTAATTCTTCTTCTATGAAATGGAAAAAATACTCTCATCCAATTATTAAAAAAAAATTTTTGGACACTCAAGTCGATTAAAAAAATAGATGTCTTCTGTTACAAATTGTTTGAAAAGTATATTTAAAGCATGTTAAAGTAATGTCTTTTTTCATTGTCAAATCAATAAATTAAGTAAGTAACGTTTGCAATAAAGTGTTGAGTTTATAGCTAAAGGAAATTTTATTATGATTACAAAACAACATTGTGAGCACAGTTCCTTCAGTGACATAAAACAAATAAATACAATATCGTTGTCCGATTTGCTTGAACAATAATGTAGTGGAAATGGAACAAGTACTTTTATGGATTTTTATAGCTGTGTAGACGTAATTTCATAGGTGGCTCGTGGAACCCTGTTTTTAAAATCAAAGTAACCTATGTTACTCCTTGCATCATCAGCTATCTGGCAGTGAAAGTGCCATTAAACTCGGTCCAGCCGTTTCAGAGATTACCCGGTACAAACAGACAGAGAAAAACTCTACAAATTGTATTTTTTATATCAGTACTGTATATATATTTATTGGCATTTAGTAATTATGGAATTATAAACAGACAATTGAATTTATCTTATTATATTATTATGTGTATGTATAGATGTATACATTACATTGTTATATATACACATACAATTCTGTTTAATTTAAAAAGTCTTGACTAACTGACTGACTTATACGAGTATACGAGTATCAACGCGCAGCCTAAGCCGCTGGTCCTCGAGACAGGAAATGCAGAGGGTGTGTTATTGGAGAAGTGTGGCTATACACTAAGAAAGGTTTTTCTGAAATTCCACTCTAAGGGGGTAAATAGGGATTGAATGTTTATATGTGTAAAATTTTCATTTTCATTTTCATTTTCATTTTCACTTTCGGCATAGGCCGTTTTATTTGAGTCATTCAGTCGTAATAGCCAATACTTTTAATCATGAGCACTTTTACTAACAGTAACGATGACTTTTGTTAATGTTAACTTCAATTATTATAAATAATTAAAAGCAATACATTAATCTATGTAACCTTATTTATATATTTATAGGATCCTATTGTTACTCATCGGTTACGTGACGGTTTGAAAGTTATAGATAACTGTGCCCCGCGGTTTCACCCGCGTAGATTTAGTGTCATCCTTATGGTCGCGGAAACCTAATATTTTTAAGAAATAAAAGGTAGCCTATGTCCTTTCTCAGAGTCTAAAGATTGTCTGTGCCAAATTTCATCAAAATTGGTTGAGAGGTTTAAGCGGGAAAGCGTAACAGACAGACAGAGTTACTTTTGCATTTATAATATTAGTAAGGATGTCAAGGTTTTGACGTTGAAGGTTCATTGCCCATTTTTTCATTGTATATGGGAACGTAAAATTTCCAACACTCGCCGCTAGAGGCGCGTTTATGTTCCCGTACAAAATGAGGAAAATACGAAATCGACAACGTCAATTTCAAAACATTTGAAAACCTATACTTGGAGTACAGAATGCTTAATTTTATTCTGAAACTAGCTGTGCCCCGCGGTTTCACCCGCGTAGATTTAGTTTCATCCTATTTGTCGCGGAACCCTAATATTTTTAATAAATAAAAGTAGCCTAAGTTACTCCTTGAAAACTAAGCTACCTACCAGTGAAAGTCCCGTTAAAATCCGTCCAGCCGTTTCAGAGATTACCCGAAACAAACAGACAGACAGACAGACAGACGGACAGACGGACAGACAGAGAAAAATTTTAAAAGTTGGTTTTTTTGTGTCAGTAGCGTGTATACTTTCATATGCATTTAGTGAAAAGCTGTTATTTTGGAATTACAAACAGACACTTCAATTTTATTTATCTGTATAGATGTACGGGTAGTATTACTGATATTGAACAATGCTTATGAACCTATATTTACTTAAGGCATGGTAATGGTAACCAGGAGACGCTGTACATACAGACATACACATGTGGCTTACATTTCCCAAGTGATTTACTTTGTTTTTTTAAATTGTATAATATTTTTGAAAAGAGTAATTACTGATATTCTTGCCAGGTTCTTCTCAGTAAAAGCAACCTTCCGAACCTGGCGGTAGTATGTATAATCCTGTAAATTAATGTTATTCTGACGATTTGAAAGTACTTTGTAAAAGTCTAATCGAATAAAGATACTTTTGACATAACTTATATCGTCTATATTTTAGTAGGAATTAAATTGTAAAGTAAGTTAATTAAGTACAGATTTTTCTTGAAGTGTATTAGCTGCTCTCTAAGCTGTGTCTCGGTCCAGTTTCATTTTAGTATTCTCCCTTTGTCCGCTACATATTATATTCTTTCTACACAAGGAAAAACATTCCTGTAATCTTAACAAAACAATATGCGTACCTACATTCACGGAAACTGTTTAAGTTAGCAGAGTGAGATATGAGAAATTGTTTGCGGCGTAGTCGCCGGTTTTGTTTAGGTTTACGGCCCCTGAAAATTGAAAGGAAACCTTACTCTTTTGGAAAATATCCTTTAAGTCCTCTTAAATTTAATATTTCATTCCCAACTATTTTCTCTTGTAATAAGTACTTTAGAAGGTTTAGATCTTGTGTGCAAATAAAGCGCTATTTGTGACGATGTTTACCGACCGGTACCGGTAATTGTAAAGTTTCATTAAAATCCATTCAGTAGATTTTGCGTGAAAAAGCAACAAACATCCATACTTCCAAACTTTCTCGTTTATAATTATTCGGGGTTATTAAATTATTGAACCTCCAAGGGTTGCCGGAACTGAATAAAACCAAGGTTTACTATCAAAGGATTGCTATAATGTTCCTAAATAAAGGGAGGAACAAATCAATAGTACCAAACAAAATTATATAAAGCAATGCAACTTTCAATAGCGCGATCTATTTCACAACTCACGCCATCTACTCGCAACAAGTGAAACTAAAACGTGTTCATAACTACAATTCGCAGGATTAATAGTGATTATGCTTTTTTGGTTGCAGGTGGCCCTTACTCTGCCTTCGCGGGCAAGGATGCCACACGTGGTCTGGCTACCGGACAGGTGGCTGCTTCAGACCAGGAGTACGATGACGTCAGTGACCTGGCAGCTGATGAGATCGCCTCAGCTAAGGAGTGGGAGGACCAGTTCAGAGGTTGGTGGAAAATCTCTACACTACATTTCCAAAAAAGAGCCTACGTAACTCCTTTATCAGCTAGCTGTCACTAAAAGTCTGGTTAAAATCAGTCCAGCCGTTTCAGAGATTACCTGGAATATACAGACAAACAGACGGAGATGTTAAAAATTGTTTTCTTATCTATGGCCTTATATACTTTCATATACATTTAGTGAAAAGCTGCTTATTTGGAATTACAAACAGACTCTTCAATTTTATTTATCTGTGTAGACATTAAAATGGAATCATAACACAGCCCTACAATTATTTTGGTGCCGCTAAAAGTAAAACTGATTTCAAGTACGTTCGGTACCCTTATAAAAAAATTATACTTACTTTTTAAATACGAGTTAATTTAGTTTTCGAGATTTCGCAAGAGTAAATAATTTAAAAATAATTAATATACTATAGCTATACGCACCCAGATTTTCAGGAAACTTGTGTAAATGATTATAAAGATAGTGTACTTTTATGCTCATATTACATCCAAGATTATTAAAGCTAATTAAGAGCTTTTGAACGAATTCTTTGTAATTTTCGGCCCTCTGATTTCCTTGATTTTTTTTTACAACAGCAATGAAAGATTTCCAAGCCTCTGCTTCTAAATTATTCATTGAATGAATGAAATCATTGTATTTCATTAAAAGTCTAATCTGTGGGCCATCAAAAATACCAGCTTTTCATTCCAGCCTTTCATTACTACTTTCTTGAAAGATACATAAAACACGAACCAGTTTTATCTAATGCCTTTGGATCGGTACAAACCTGATCGTAGCTTCGCGAATTTGACAGCTTCCCACAACGTCTTGCGGACTAATTAACCAAATTATAACATACAAATAGCGGCACAAAACAAAAAAATTTTTTTGTTGGCCTGTGTAATCATAGTCGTTTAAAATTTGAAAGAGGATTTCGTTAAATACTACTTGTATTCTCATAAACTTTAACGAATTCAATTTAATTCATCTGTATAGATTTGATATTTGTTCACTATGCCTACTATATCATTACATTCATACCTTCTATTCAATCAGAAATATAAATACACTAGTAAAATGGAAATACCTGTTTGTTATTCAGTAATAAGACGGTATTCTTACAAACACAGAGGTCAGGTTCCGAGGTCATGAACAAAGGACAACAATAGTTACTCGCTGTAATAGAATTTGATAACATTTTTACGTAACTACGTCATTAGTCGTCACCGTTGGACTAACAAAAAAAAGGTTACGCGTATTCCAGCCCCGTAGCAGGGCAAACGTTTACGTAATATTGAGTTTGCCGAAGATGTTTGAAATCCGATGCCGCCTATTACATGATACGTACGTAGGTACATACAAATGCTCACGCCTGTATCCCGTGGTAGGCAGAGACCACCGTTTGACACATGCTATCCTTACATACTTCTTTCGTTTCATCCACATTAATGTATCTCTTCATACACTTCCTTTGTGAACGGTTACGAGTGCTCAGAATTTAACTTATATTTTATGAATAATATTATTGGATGGCATTTTTTAACTTTAGTAGTTTTTTGCATCGTTCGTAGTTACATCTTACTGATTTTTATGACAATAGCTCCTTCAGTCTCATCTCAAATCCAAGCAAACTAATATTAGCAAATGTACTGTGACTATTCTTGTTTGGTTAAGGGACAGTTTCCCGAGAGAGTGAGGGTTGAAAAGTTGGCCAAGCTTTCAGCGACCGCTGCAATTTAGCTACTCTGCTGAGGGTACATAATAAAATGGTAACATAAGGACGCCTGGCACATTAGTCTACAATGATTACACCCTGGCAAAAATGCGCTCATAAGAAGTATTGGCAATTGGGTGATTTAAAAATATACTGTTTATGACAATATTATTGGACATTTTCTCTACTCAGAGAAGATGACAAGGCAACTTGGAAGGAATAATATAATACCAAGCTAACGATCGTCTTAAAATGACATTAGAAAATTCATCACTTATGTCATGTTGAATTCTTTGCTTGTTTATTATTATTCATTATTAGGTGTGTTCAGCCCGTTCATTTAGAGCAAGTCGCATAATGTATGTGTCGGTGTGTGTATGTGTGTGTATTTTTCGACCACTGCATAAGAACAGACCACACGTATGTTTTTATTTTGTGCTAAGCGACGATGCTCCAATGGTTCTGAGCTGAATTTTTAATTACTTTCAGCTGGCGTGAACTTTAATGCAGTGCGAAATTTGAAAATTAACGTAGTTTTATACTCGGAATACTAAGTTAAATACTTACTATAGTTTTAGTTTTAAATCTCACGTATATACAAATTGTATCCCGCACCAAAATTATACTTATCCCAGTGACACTGTTACTCTCACGGCAAAATAGAACCTATGTTAATGTCTATACGTTTTATTTTTCAGAGAAATATGACATCGTAGGCCGCCTCCTCAAGCCCGGTGAGACACCGAACAAATACAGCGACGACGAGTCTGAAGACAAGAAGTCACAATAAATTTAATCATTTAAACTGGAACTACGTGAGCTACACGTGTGGTGATATTCAGAGTTCCTCACCTGGGTACATTGGAAATCTGTAATATTTTCGCCGTCATAAGATTACGCGTCACACGTGTGTTTACTATAGTTCTTGTTTTATTGGTTCTCAAATCAAAAGCAATTTGGAACATTATGGTATATAAAAAGCTCACGTTGAAAATAAATAAATTGCTGATAAAGTGCTTACAAATCAAGTTTATTACAGTGAGATTGGCAAAATGAAGATATTCTATAAAAGGGTAGATGTCAATTTAAAAATAACTTAATGCGATCCGTCTATGTTCATTGGATCATTTTTTTATTCCCAAATCTAAACTGATAATAATATTAGTTCGATTTAAATTTCAAATATTCAGCAGAGCATTGGCGTTATTGCAATCAATATTTTATTATTTTTGTACTTGCAAGTAAACCTTTTTATGATAAACGAAATATTATTTCTTACAATAGAATCGAGACATTGATCTCCTACTACTTAACAAAGATATCTTCACCTTAAGTTCGGACGAACAAAGTGATAGGCTGCTTTGTACAACAAAGCAGCCGATTCAGACAGACAGGGACAGATTCTACAAACTCCTGATTCAAAGAACCTCAAATTTCGAAAAAGGTATAATTACAGTGGACTACACAAGGGAACTATGCAAATAATATTGTATAATGTATAAAATAAATTTTCGATCTAAATGTACTTTTGATATGAAAACCTTCCAACGCGAACCAAATGTTGAGACGTGATATTTTTTACAAATCGGGTGCCTAGGTATATTTAAAAAACAATTAGTATATAGTCACTTAGTGTTCTCTGACTATCAGTATAAGAAAAGTGAGAAAGTAATATCTAAAATCATCATGGGGCTTACAGAGTAAGATAGAATACACAATTCTAGACATACAGACATCTTTTTACATACAATTGTGTTCAATAAGTTATTTTGTTTCATAATACAAACCTCTAATCTTGCCACTTGCTTATCAGTCAACACTAAAGTTTATTTTTAGTGAAATAAAGTTTACTTTTAAAAGGCAAAATGTAGCGTTTTCTTTTGTCGCGACTTTAAAACGCAACTATTTTGTTTTTTGAGTAAACTGAATATTTTTTTGTAATATTAAGGGTGCTTACTATTAGTATGAATATCCGTAGTTAGTTAATTAATAAAATATGTTTCCTTTTAAAAATCAGTTTCATTTCATGTGAATAAAATATTTTTTTTTATAATTACGCAAAAAATTACATGATAGTGTGTTATCACGGATGAAAATGGAGCAGGGGCCTTACCATGAGCTCTTGTTGCCATGATAGTTTCACTCATTTATGAGACAGATGTATGTGACGTGTATACATCTGTCACTGTCGCACAACTGAATTAACATTGCAATAAGAGCTCATGGCTGGGCCCCAGGTGCTGGCAAAATTCGGTAAAAACAACTTCTACGCAAACGAAGTCGCTACAGTAACCAAGTATTATAGGTTTTAACATGTTTTAATTTTGAATATAAAGTAAAAGGGCTTCAAGCGGAGTGTAGAAAGTTTCGCAGTCGATATAGTCAACAGCAACTCAACTGAACACCAACATGGTACTATAAATCTATACATCTATAAAATAATTGAAGTGTCTGTTTGTAACAGTTTTTCACTAAATGCATATGAAAGTATACAAGGTACTGACATAGAAAACCTAATTTTTTAAAATTTTCTCTGTCTGTCTGTTTGTCTGTTTGTTCCGGTTATTCTCCGAAACGGCTGGATGGATTTTTACGGGACTTTCCCTGACGGATAGCTAATGTTACAAGGAGTAACTGAGGCTACTTAGATTTTTTTAAACATTAGGGATCAGCGGGCAACCTTGAAATTAAAATCTATGCGGGTGAAACCGCAGGGCACAGCTATAAATCAATAAGGTTACATTGATTAATGTATTGCTCTCAATTATCCCTACTAATATTATAAATGCGAAAGTAACTCTGTCTGTCTGTCTGTTACGCTTTCCCGCTTAAACCTCTCAACTGATTTTGATGAAATTTGGCACAGACAATCTTTAGACCCTGAGAAAGGACAGAGGCTACCTTTTATTTATTAAAAATATTTGGTTTCCGGGACCATTAGGATGAAACTAAATCTACGCGGGTGAAACCGCGGGGCACAGCTAGTTTATAATAATTGAAGTTAACATAAATAAAAGTGATTGTCACTGTTAATACAAATCTATATTTGGGATACAAATCAAACTAAACCTTAATGCAGTAAACAACAGGAGTATATTTACAATACAGCTTTTATCAGTGTCAGTGACAAACTGTCTAATGGTCGCATAGACATTATCTTAAAGGTGCCGGCGAGAAGGCAGGTATTTTGTATGCTGCGTCCGTAGTACCTTGTCATCCCACTGAACGCCGATAATCGAGTTAAATCGTGAAGGGATTTTGAATTAAACTCCTTGGATTTATGTTGACCTTGTATTTTGCTCATTCTTTTAAGGAGTCAAAGAGAAATGCGTAATTTTTTTGACACAGGTTACACAAACTCTCAGTAAAAAAAGAGAGAGGGTGAACTAGGCGCCAACTATGGTCGCGTATTAATTTCTTCTTAGCTTTGACGTTTCATTTTGTGATACAAAAATTTAAAGCCAAGTTAAGAAGGAAGTAAAGGCGTCACTGCTATAACGATTATAGTAGGTATACCTCGTGCACCTCCCCACTTAGGAACACAGGAGAAACACCGAGGAATCTAGTCGGTATGGGTCCACTGCCCCTACGGTGTTGGTATATCCATAACGGATTCTCCACGTTAAAAAAAAGGCTCCAGAAGGCCTAGTGCGAGTTTGCTTAAAATCGCCGTCACAAGCCACCGCGTCAACGTAAACGCAGATGCACGGTGACTTGCGACGGCGGTAATTAAAATCTCTCACTATAAAGGCCCTCTGCCTCGCGATCGCGGTGTACATGACAGTAAAACCGATCAAGTGCGAATCGGACTCGCGCACGAAAAATCTCGATTATTGCATAGTAACAGACGAACGAACAGTGGAGTCTTAATAATAGGATCCAGTTTTACCCTTTGAGTACGGAACCCTAAAAATTACTATGGCACATGCAAGACAGCGCTTCGAAATCGTGACGGCACGTCTAGTAAGAAATTCATGGCAACTATTGGGGCTACCTACTGTGACCCATCATACCTGCCCTGACGCTGACTGATAGCATAAAAGGTGAGTAATTAAGTTAATTATAAAATCTAATTAATTAACAGATATACTGTGAGGTTTTTCCAAACCGTCGCAGGTTACGATATTTTTTTTCTTCTTTTAGAACTTATTTAATTCAGTTGATTTCTGCCCTACTCCTAAAAATATAAGTACGCTCACAATCACGATCAAAAACTTCGAAATTCAAATCAAAAATTATTTAAAATCACAGTCATTTTAAATCCTAACTAAATGAGACAGATTAGAATCCAAGTTTCATGTGAAATTATTTAAATTAACGTATAATATAGCAAAGTTTTAATGGCTTGTTAGTGGCTATTATTGTACCAGTAGGCACTAGGCTTATTTCCATAATCCACTTATCCAACGCAGTCGTTCGTTTATTCAAACCTGAATAGTTAAATATAATCAAACTTAAAATTTTCGTAGTTTTGTACATTTACCAGCTGACAGATGGCGTAAGGCAGTAGCTCAATTGGCAGAGTAACTGCAATTAGGAAAAATGAAAATGAAAATGAAAATGAAAATGATTTATTCAGTTTAGGCCCTGGTAAGGCACTTATGAATGTCGAGGAATTTACCACCGGTTCGGAAACTAGCCTTCTGAGAAGAACCGGTACATTTCATAACACAGTAAAATAATAATAATTACAAAAAAAACATCATAAATTATTAATGATTAGGAAAAATACGAACAAGCGTTCGTATTTTTCCTAATCATTTTTAATACTTTTTACACGTTCTTTGATTGTATTTTATAAGTCAAGTTGTAGGATCCAAGTCAATAATTGCTAAATCAAAAATCAATCAAAATCAAAATCAAATATATCTTTATTCGATTAGACTTCATACAAAGTACTTTCAAATCGTCAGAATGACACAATTACACAGGATTATACATGCTACCGCCAGGTTCGGAAGGTTGATTTTACTGAGAAGAACCTGGCAAGAAACTCAGTAATTACTCTTTTAAAGAATATTATACAGTTTTAAAAATACAAAATAAATTGTTCAAGCAACTATAAGCCCATGGACACAGTTCTAATGCTCAATTGTCAAAAATAAAAACTAAAAATATAGTACAAATATATGTGAGCATGGCAAATTCCAGCCAGTCAAAGCAAAATTAAGATTAATTAATTGTAGCAAAAGTACAGTGCCAATGGGATTATTTACAAACATTATCAGGTACATCCCAGGCTCCCTTATCACAAATATAATCACTTACAGTATAATATCCTTTTTCAAGCAAAACTGATTTAATTGTTTCTTTAAATTTGTTGAAGGGCAAGTTTACAATTTTTGTTGGTAATTTATTATAGAAGCGTGTGCTCTGTCCTAAAAATGAGCCATGCACTTTTTGTAGGCGATGCGCAGGCACTACAATTTTATGTTTGTGTCTTGTGTTTACGTTATGCACATCACATTTCCTTTGAAACGATCCAATGTTTTGATGCACAAATAATAAGTTAGCTAAAATATACTGTGAGGCCACTGTCAAAATTCCAATTGATTTAAATTTTTCCCTTAACGATTCTCGCGGTCCCAAATTATATATAGATCGTATAGCCCTTTTCTGTAGTGTAAATATAGAGTCTATATCAGCAGCTTTGCCCCAAATTAAAATAGCATAGGACATAACGCTATGAAAATAAGAAAAATATACAAGTCGAGCTGTTTCTATGTCGGTGAACTGTCTAATTTTTCTAATTGCATAAGCTGCGGAGCTGAGTTTTCCTGATAACTTGGATATATGTGGGCCCCACTGAAGTTTATTATCAAGGGTTACACCTAGAAATACTACAGAATCTACTATTTCCAAAGTTTCACCATTTACCATGACCTTTGTATCAACAGGTTTGACGTTTGGTAAAGTGAATTTAATACATTTAGTTTTTTTGGCATTTAAAACTAAGTTATTTACATTAAACCATTTCAATACCAGATCAAGTGCACTGTTTACATCTTCATAATTCGTTTTGGCTCTGTCGACTTCAAACAAAAGAGATGTGTCATCAGCGAACAGTACAATATCACACGTATTCTTTACTAAATTTGGTAAATCATTAATATATACTAAGAATAGAAATGGTCCTAGGATTGAACCCTGTGGGACGCCCATTAGTACTGGAGAACCGGAAGATCTGACCCCATTTACTTCGACTTTTTGAATCCGTTGACAAAGATATGATTTGATTAGGTCGAGTGCCCTACCTTTGACACCGTAATAGTTTAATTTAACTAATAAGGTTTCGTGTTGTACACAATCAAATGCCTTGGATAGGTCGCAGAATACACCTATCATGTCGTGAGCGTTTTCCCACGCTCTATAAATATGTCTAAGAAGTGCAACACCAGCATCAGTGGTTGAACGACCTTTGGTGAAGCCATATTGCTCACCATGTAGAATATTATTAAGATTAAAGTAAGCGACTATTTGATTCAGCATAATTTTTTCGAAAATTTTGCTGAGGGCTGGCAAGATAGAGATCGGTCTGAAGTTAGTAGGGTCACTAATATCACCACCTTTAAATAATGGAATAACTTTACTATATTTCATGAGATCCGGGAATACACCGCTCTTAATACAACTGTTAAAAATGTCAGCTAAGTAAGGGGCAATTATGTCAATAATATCGTGAAGTACTTTCACTGATATATCCCATAAATCACCAGTCTTTTTGGAATTCAAACTTTTAAATGTCTTAATTATTTCAAAAGGCGTGATAGAACAAAAACTAAAGCTAGTGCCGCACTTAGAAACATTTAATTTCAGTAATAATTCGGCGTCTGTGGGAGATGAATTTAGGGAACTAGTAGTTACTATAGGAACATTTGCAAAGAACTTGTTGAAAGTTTCAGCTATTTCACCATCGTCTTGGATTACTTTGTTATCTATATTTAAAGTTAAACGACAATCGCGACTTTTTGCCTTTCCCGTCTCGGCATTAATAACGTTCCAGGTAGTTTTTATCTTATTATCAGAATTCTTGATTTTCTGGGCAAGATGCAAGGCTTTAGCTTTTATACAAACTTTCTTAAAACATTTAGAGTATCTAGTTACGAATGCTAAGAATTCAGGACTATGATCATTTCGTTTCATACCATAAAGTTCATACAACTTCCTTCTACTTTTATGGATACCTACAGTTGCCCACTCATTGAATTTAGCTTTACTATGTTTCTGAACTGTTTTTAGTTTAAATGTACTATTGAATTCCGTTTGTATAACGTTAAACAAGCTATTGTAAAGAGCATCAGGATCTTCTTGTGGCCCTTGCAGATAAGGTATCTTGCTTGCTAAGTTAGACCTGAAATTTGCTACAAGTTTCTTAGTAATAGGTCTGTAAGTGGTTTTACTTACTACATTATTAGTTTTATTTAATATTGTGATTTTTTGACCACAATGGTCTGACGTTAGATCACTGATAATAGATTTTTCCAGGGCCTCACAATCGCAGAACACATTATCTAGACATGTCGCAGAAGTGGCAGTTATTCTAGTGGGCTCCAGAAATAAATGCTTTAAATTAAAAGAGTTAAACAAACTAATTAAACGCACCGAAAGAGAATTATTTTCTAACAAGTTAACATTAAAATCGCCACACACTACAATGCCTTTATTAAGGCCCGCAACACGTCTAAGGGCATCTTCAAGGATTGATTCAAATGAACAGAAATTGCCAGATGGGGGACGATATACGCATATTATTACATTTCCTTCTAGTTCTATACACGCTAGTTAAAGATGTTTGGAGGTGGGGCTAAAATTTGGTATTTTTTGTAATATAATTTTATTAATTTGCCGTGTTATCGCTTAAAGAACTGTCTCTCTTGATCAAGAATCAAACTAATCATAACATTAAGTAGAATTTTACTATTCCTAACTCTCGGTGTGTTAATACACTTTAAGTGTAGTGAATTTCAGATCCATGATTTAACAAGACATCGCGGATTCGCCGTTAGAGGCGAGTACGGGGCAATTTCCTAGTGATTTCCTCTCAAGCCGTGGCTGTTCGACAAAGGGACTAATCTCTGGAAGGAACTCCATTTTACGGTTCATTTCATTGCGAATCGCTTTATTAAATCTGCACTACCTTTATTTATGGCAATGCGTTTCGTTCGGAATGCCACAATACTACGAGTATAAGTACTATGTTTTGTCTCGAATTCACGCTTTTTCACCAAAGTTACGTGACAGATGATTTATCTATCGCCATCTCAGGCACCAAACATACGTCTTTAAATTACTTCTCAGATAAGTGTTTCTCACCGTATAGATCTTTATGGTGAACATAAACATCCTTACCGTAACGCTCGTGCTGATACACGCCACAACACAGTAGAATATCACCCACCCGCACCCCAAGTATAGGTTTGTAAAAGTTCAAATGTCATCGCTTGACCTTGCGTTTCAGCGTGGCTATAAATGTTTTAACCCACCACCTTTTCATTCAACCGCAATCCAAAAAATATCAACATATTTTGAGCCACAAAGAGACGCTTGAACGCGTCCATACCTTCTATACTACCGTCCATCTGTTGGTAAGTGTTCACCAGCAAGTGACTTCCACACAATGGTGGTGAGAATCGGATGCTTGCAATACGGTGTTTCCACCATTAGATTTTGAAAAAAGTCTAAATATTTTTACTCATTTACCGCTCCACCATCTCGCTATGCTTCAGTGGCACGCAACCCTAATCTCTGATCTCTTCCGATTAGAAATCGGTAATTATGAAAGCATTATCAAAGTGAACATAGTTATTGCGATACAAATACGACTTTATCCAATTGGATCCCGTTTTCTCTCGAGTCGTGGGCAATATTGTAAGAGAACTTTTTTGTTTGCCAATTACACTCTTCAAAATTGGAGGTGATACCTTTCGATGCCAAAAACATTTATTAACGAAGGTAGGGTTGCGAGTTCAGAGAAATTTATTTTGTTGAGCAAAGGTGGCTTTCAAAGTTTAACAACCTTAAGACGTAGTAATATAGACTTTATTTTTCAAATAGCAAAATACAAGATGATTTGTATGGATCGCCAAATCCGCAGCTACGAGGAATAGCGTAAAATTATCAATGGAGTCTTGAGACCGATTTTAATGGATTATACAACTATTTATGGATTATATAATATGTTTGAAAAATAAATATTCTTAGAATGGAATCGAACCCGTTGAGTAGAAAAATACAGGCTTTTATTAAATTATTGAATATTGTTCAGAATAAGAATAAATTTGAGCTACGGGAATTTTTCCCTTTAAAAATAATTATTAAATCCAAGATAACGTTGGGGACCGCGGTCCCGGTCCCAAAGCACCCCGACCGTAATAAGGATCGGATTCTGAGAAGTAGATCTACCGCTCCTCGGTCAAAGATACACACGTCTTTAATATTATATGGAAACTCTTGGTACTTCTTTCGCTCTATGAAATTATCATTCGGAGCTCGGAACGACTGATGAATGCTTTGAATGAAACGGGAGAAAGACTTTTTTGTGTTCAAGTTTCGATTTATGCATACCACTAGCATTTTCCCTTCCCTCCCATTTTGGTTTAGAACTTCGTAAAATCCTCTGTTAGTGTATACACTTCGCTAAAGAACCCTCCACATATCATGTCTCCAGGATCAGCTGCTGATATCAGTCAAGTCAGAACTCTCAATTTCATAAATAAAAATCACAATACGATTTGTAAAAAAGTAAGTAAGTCAAACCAGTAAGTAACCGCGACATTAATATACGAGTACGTTTCCCTCGGCTATTACAAAGTTCGCGAAATCGTATCACCCAGAGCGTTTCAGTTTCCCCGAGTTCGAAGTAAGCAATATATTCTTGTAGAAAGTGTTGGGTGTAACAACAAAAGCAGTAACTCTTCATTGCTTCCACAGTACTTCGAAGCCTGACTGACGCAATATCTGAACTTCCTGATATAGATAATATGCGGTATTGTTGGTGTTGTGACTTGCTGTTTTTGAACTTTGCATTGAATGATGCGTATACCTTGTCCAACGAAATATTAGCCTTGAGATAGAGCCAAGAAGTGATGTCTTATTATACTGTGAGTACACTGATCTAACTATAATACAAATTAATTATTTTGTTTCATGATCTATGCTCTATTCTCACGCCTGTTTGCATTAAAAGATATTCTTAAAAATGGTTAGGAAAAATACGAATACTAGGCGGGACTCGAACCCACGACCTTTGCAAACCGTACAGTTGCTCTGCCAACTAAGCTACTCGTGATCACAGCCCATGCATCGAATTTTTCTTACACTTGTTTTTTGAAATTTTAGGGGCCGCCTTGTCCGATTATTTCCTAACCATTTTTAAGAATTTAGAATGTAAGCACGTTTGTCATACATAAAAATCTAAAATTTTAAGATATTGTTTAGTTAGACGATTAAAGAAATATGTGTTCCTTTAAAATTTTCTCCAGCGTAATTCCCAGCAATAAAATTCGAGTAGATATTTGAGTGGAAACTAGTCCGGAGTAAAGATAAACTGGGGACCATTCCGGCAGCGAGACTATAAATACGGCTATTGCCCCGTGCCAAACAAAACGGACCAAAAGAACAATGCTTTAACCCTTTATACGTATTGGTATATCGTTTGTTGTAAGTTTTGCTGCCAGGTGGAACTTTAAAGATACTGAACCACTATATTTATGGAAGGAGATTATCGCTGTTTAAGAAGTTAAGCAGTTGCATTTAGAGTCTGTTTCCCAATGTGTTGCATAATTGCAACAATAATATTTCGGATGCGTTCTCAAAATTTAAATACAGAACTTATTTCGAATAACATAAAACAGCCATGGAGCCCACTATTTTTTGGGTATCAATCTACAATTTCCACATTTTTTTAAACTGAAAATTATCTTTTCAGTTTAGGCCCTGGTAAGACTTATATGAAGAATTCACCACCGGTTCAGAAACGAGCCTTCTGAGAAGAGGTGGCAAGAAACTCAGCTGAAGGTTATGAAGATTAGATTAGATAGGTACTTGTTTTTGTTAAAAATTGTTTAATATTGATGCCCAATACTTAGTAAATAAAAATACTACTTAGGATCTTCGGTATATGAATTCAATGGTACTTCATAGAATTACGACCTTCGACCAACGAAGGAGGTTCGTTAACTTAATGACTAGGCGTACATTAATTACTTATATTAAATAAACAGGACAATCCCTAAGGATATGAATCTTGAATTAGACCTAGACCTTATTCTTGGTGCTATCATTATATCGAGGGCTTAGTACAGTAAAGTAAGCTAATTGGCTCGAACCTCGAACGGCAATTATTTGCACGTACGAGTGTAATAGCTTTTACCTATAGTAACTCTAGTTCCATTACATTGGAAACACAAGGACATATGATCACGCCTGTATTCTCCAAGGGTAACCAGAGGTACTTATTCAGGGTATAGTTTTGCATTCATGCCATATTTACGGAGGTTGATATTATATTCATACAATAGCATATTATACGTTATTTTTTGAAAAAACCGGGTTACACGTACAATAGGTAAACAAGTTTATAGCGTAAGGCAAGGGTATGCCATGTTTGCTCATAGCAGAATAAAAAAAAAAACATAATTATATCAAATGATGATTAATTTATATTCCCATCAATGTATATATGGACATCCGCAAATATGACAACAATGAAAACCACTACCCAGTATCATCATCATCATCATCAGCCGGAAGACGTCCACTGCTGAACATAGGCCTCCCCCTTGGACCGCCACTCCGAACGACAATGCGCTATTTGCATCCATCAGTTGCCCGCGACTCTCACGATGTCGTCGGTCCACCTAGTGGGAGGCCTGTGGAAGTTCTTAATACGCGCTGCTTAAACGATTATAGTTAGTCTAGTCTCTGAGAACACTAGACCAACGAGGCAGAAAGAAAGAGTGCGAAAGATATGCTTTTATTTGGGAGCAATGCCACCTTTATTGTGCTTCTGACGTCAGAAAACACTCGTACGATCGATGGCCCTATAAGAAATCAATTCATCAAAAGTTTCTGTAAAAACAAATGCTTATAGGGATCGTATGTCATATAAATATTTCAGAATGGAATCCATTACGGGTGGTTATCTATTTAAATATATCAAAGGTTTCGCTTTGGAGTTCTGCTTGTTTTTCAACAAATGGGTGGACGTATGATATATCGATATCGATATCGATGGATGGTGGGAACAGTACGGGAGTATTGAACGAATATTTTGTTTCTTTCGTTATTGATGTTTTTGAATGTAACAAATTTGTATTTTGTGACAGTAACATTACACATTCGTTTCACCATAGGGTGTCTATGAAAAAGGGCAGTTTACCTTCTGGAATTTTTAGGTTTTTATGGATGTGATAGGTGTTTATGATTTAATAAAACTTATCTATACATCTGTACAGATAAATAAAATTTGAAGTGTCTGTTTGTAATTCCAAATGAACAGCTTCACTAAATGCACACAATAGTATATAAATCTGCTACTCACATAAAAAACTCATTAAAATATTTTTTTTCTGTCTGCCTGTATGTCTGTATATTGTGGTATATTATATTGTAATGACACGTAATAAAATTAAAAAAAAAACACAATAATAATGTGTCAACATGAGCATATTTGTGTATAATGTAACAATAACACCCACATTTCACCGAAAATGACCAAGTGCCAACGTGACAGAGGCACCATACATACGTCTTTGAATTACTTCTCAGACATATGCAGGTTTCCTCACCTTCATTTTTCTTCACCGTAAAGAAAGTGGTATGAAATCACTGTACTAAAATTTTTAGAAATACTCATTGGTACAGGTTCCGCTGGAATTCGAACTTGCGTCGCTTTCGTAGCAGACGACTGCATAACTCCAAGGCTACCACGGCTGTTAAAAAATATTTCGTTCTTAATAAGAAAGTGAGAAAAAAATTATTCAGAACACATTGTTTTCAAAAATGTTTTCTTTCGACGTCAACCAAGTGTCACATCTTGTTTTGTTGAGTAAGCGAATAATCCCGGAAAACATAATTCCGGAACATTTGTCCAGCCGATTCCCTAATGAATACGCAACGGAAATCTGCCGGTTCTGTGGTTGAACCCTATCTTGATTGAGGATTACGTAAGCCGAATAGTAGGTCACTGTTTCTGTCGACTAGGAAAAATGTCTGATTAATAATTCTTTTTGGCTTTGTTTGTGGAATTTCAAAATGCATGTGCAATTGTTTTGTGACTGCGTTTTAGATTTTATTTGTTTTATCGTTTTAAATAATATATTCAAAATAAACCGGTCTAAACTACATCTATACAGATAAATAAAATTGAGATATCTGTTTGTAATTCCAAATTAGCGGTTTTTCTCTAAATACACGAGAAAGACACATAAAAAAAAACAATATTTTTTCTCTACTGTCTGTCGGTCTGTTTGTTCCGGGTAAACTCTGAAAAGGCTAAAATTAGAGAACTTTGTTTTTTTTTTTAAATTGAATTCCGCAATATAAGGCCAACGTGGGTGAAACAGGGGGGCACAGCTAGTTTACTATAAAGCTTAAAGGTTTATATCAAGAAAATACAATTTTTTGAGGTACTTAATAACATTCCGACGCAAAACGACCGAACGAAACAAAGCGATATCACTGAACAAAGCTTGTCTGTGGGAAGTAGACAACAATGGATTCACGTATTTGAGATAAAAACTTAAAAGACTAGACTAAACTCGGACATAAATAATGTTCACCTGTTTTGGAATCCGTATCATCGAAAAGAGATGGAACTATAAGAGCTGCGATTATATTATGGAATACACGTATACTTCAAAATTCCTATTTTTTTTAAATTTATATATGTATTAATAAGAACGGCTAAAAGTCAATTACACTAATTAAGAGTAATATTAAATATAACATCTAAAAAATTATAATAAAAAACATATAATAATTTAATAATAATTCAGTGCAAATAGTGTCTCAAGCTAATCAAAACTTGTAGTTACAATATAATGAGGAGTACACAAACTGTTATATTAGCTACTTAATATTTATTTCATCGTAAACATATTTGACTTCACGAAAATTGTAACATATCAATGACCATTTTATTTGTCGGTAACTTTTGCTCTAACATACTTGCAGTAATACCTATTATGTAGTTATTGTTGCATAATTTGATGTACAAAATAGAATACCAAAGTCTGTTTATAAAGGACCAAATATAAAGTTTAAGCGCCAACGTTGCATAAAGTGGAATAATGCAGTAACATTGACTACGCTAGTACCGCATTTCCAACTCAAATTATTCTTAACTTTCCACCATTTCAACCACGAATAACCGCTGTGGACATACATTTAAAATAAAACTATCATATTTAGAAGAAGGTAAGTTAGAACCGTCTCTTCAAGAACTGCATCTTTGTTGCAGTATCATTGCCTGACTTACTAAAATGTCCAGACACATCCTAAATTTGGTGTTAAGCCATCATATTAATGGATTCGATTTTGATTGTATTGAACCGTTATGAAGAATAGAAAATTCTCAGATAAATAAGGTAATATTCTTAGTATTTTTCTCCTTTGCTATGCCCTGCGGTTTTACCTGCGTAGGATTAACATTAAAAATAATTTTATTTGAATATTTTTATTTCTATCATCATGTAACTTCAGATCAGTTATATATAGAAAAGTGCGCTAAAATCGGTACAGCTATTTCAGAGATTCAGAACAAATAGACGGCCAGACAGACAGTCCAAAAGACAGTTTAATATAAAGCTGTTAATTTGGAATAACAATAACAATATAAAGATTACGTTGTTACAAAATTTATTTGTATTTGAAGGCATTAAAAATGTATTTGAAGATAACAATTAAGATATGATCAACGTTTTACAATGCGATGCTTAAGTTCTTTTCAAATCAATGTTAGCTTACAGAATAACATAGTAGAGCGGGATCCAGTAGTGAGGCTCGTCTCTTCGCGCGTCGTCTGCTACATAATTCAAAGAAACCCTGCTATAAAACTCGCACCAGTCCGTACTGAATTGCAACGGACTCCGGCTAAGGATGTGACCACATCTGACGCGCTATAAACAGTTAAAGGCCACTAAATTCAAACCTGTGAAATCGACTCACGGCTTTGCAGATTTACGGGCCCGTTTTCACGTGTGCTTGCCCTATTGCGAGGCCTGCCTTTCTACCATCATAAAATTTATCGACGCACAAATCTTTCTGGATTTGTCTTTATGTAATCTCGTATTGTATGCACGTGACTTAATATGATTTGTTCGCTTTGTGAATCATATGGTTTTGGTTATGATGCGTTTTATGATTATAAAGATTAGGGTCTTGGGATAATTGTATTGTAAATTTGGGTATCATATGACGAAAACGAGCTACGCAAAAACCTTTAATTGGAAAAACACTACCTAGGACTTCGTGCTTTGCTAGTCTTGCAACCCCTAGACGAACAAGGTAGGACCTCGCTAGCCTCTTATAGCTTACTAAATATAATAACTGTAACTAAATATTTTATGTCACTATTGTGAATATTAATTACCTTACATCGAATTTGATTTTTGTATGATGGTTTCATATGTTTTATATTGTGGCTGAGTTTCTTGCCGATTCATCTCAGAAGGCTAGTTTCCGAACCGATGGTAATTTTTTTACATTCAAAAGTCCCTTAACTGGATAGATATTTTTCATTTTCATTTTCATAACGCCCTAGAGTTGCTGCAAAGGGCGATGTCACTTTGTGTAACATGGCAACTTTATGAGCAAGTCAATATTGCCTCCCGAGAACTGCATATTAGCTGTTACATGTTTACATGCATAGCTTTCTTTTATCAGTTCCTTTAATGTTCCCATATAAAATACAGGGGCGTAGTCCTGACTGGAAAGCAATTTCATATATTTGTTCAATATTACATACTTAGATGTAAATTACCAAAATGACATTTTCCTTATTGTACGTTTTGATAAAAATGTGACGGTATTCTTATTGCTTTTTATAAGTTTCTCTGAACGTAGTAATATTATATGTAACAATATGACTTCACAGTGATGCCAAAGATTTTCGTTGCAACAGGCACACTGACAGTTACCTTTAGGCTAGCCACACACACAACAATATTATTGTAAAATACACAATATTATTCAAAAACTAGCTGTTCCCCGCGGTTTCACCCGCGTAGATTTAGTTTGATACAAACTTTCATCCCCTATTTTATCCCCTTGGGGGTAGAATTAATCAAAATCCTTTCTTAGCGGATGCCTACGTCATAATATCTACCTGTATGCCAAATTCCAGCCCGATCCATCCAGTGGTTGGGGCTGAGTTTTGTTTGACCTTTGAGTTAAATATATTTAGATACCACAATACAAGCTGCACGCACACAATATTACTGTCAATATGCATTTTATTGGCAATATTATTCCGTGTGTGCGGCTAGCCTTACAGCAGTTAATCTGGCAATGTGTGCATCAAGTTCAGAAGACGTGACTACGGAAGCAGGGCTGTACCATAACCAAATGAAATTCAGAAGTGCACTCAATGTGACGCATTGGATTCGAATACTTGTGCAAGGAAACTTAATATCAAACTAGTTATGCCTTGTGGTTTATCGCGTAAAAACTATGTAACAGTTGCCGTCATGAGTTAAGCGCGCGCAATGAAAATTGTGGATGCGCATGTTTGTATTTGCCTCACGCCATATAGAGCCTCATAAAATTACTATATTGCGCATCTAAGGTACATGGTTATAACTCGTGACGGAACAGCTGTACTTAGTGATATTTTTTCAAGTTTTGTAATATTTTCCATTAATGCGTCGGAGCGTGATGTTATAAAACGTAAAGCCTTCCTAATGAATGAACTATTCAAACCACTTAGTTCCTGAGGTGTTGAACCAAACAAACAATCTCATCAGCTTTATAATATTACAATAGATTTCCGTGATTCGTACAAACAGAAAAGTCCTGCAAAAATACAGTAGCCGCTTAACGTGAAGTGAACTATCCACATCGCTTATTTGAAATGAAATAGAGTTAAGAGATCGACGTAATATTTGGCGTAATAACTTCATGCCGTTTTAAAATATGATGAGTGCGAACTCTCATTTACTTGAATAAAAATTCAACCTAGACGTTAAATGCTGAACATTAGCCTTCCCCTTCAGCTGCACATAAATAACCAAGAACTTCATTTAATCCAAAGCTTACATGCAAATTATCCACGGACTGAAGTAAAAAGTTCCAGCAAGTTATTAGCAAAGTCAGGAAGTTACCAGAAGCTTCGTACCACAAGCTAGACTGGAAGAAAACTTTGAATGCACGCAAAACTTCAAAAACCTTGTTCATGATTCTTACTTCTAACTTTCAGGATTACGTTTCTACTGAAAAATAAATTAAACCAAAACGCATGTGTTTTTAACTAACCGAAGATGCTCACTAAATAAAAAGAAATAATAATAAATAAATATGCTCACGCCATCCCAAAATGGGTAAGCAGAAGTTTTGCAACCACAAACCCACATTTCACCGAAGATCATTCAGTGCCAACGTGACAGATGGTAAGTCCATCGACTTTACATACCGTCTTGGAATGACTTCTCAAACACATGCAGATAAAAACGTAAAGCACGTGGTATGAAATCACTGTAGGTACATAAGTTTTTTAGAAATACTCATTGATACACGCCCCGCGGGGATTCGAACCTGCGCCTTTTGCGTAACAGGCGACTACTTAAACCTCAAGGCCACCCCGGTTCTTAAACTCTACATACATTTCTGCCTATCCCATTGAAGAATACAAGCGTGAGTATTTGTATATTTTGTACTAACCGAAGGTGTTAAGAAAGGTCCACTTTAATAAGTAAGTGACGTAGCCAATGTACACGTGGGTACACACGTTGCCGACCTTATAAAAATATCACGTCACTCTTCACCGCACTTAGTTAGGAAAACCACATCGGGGACTTAAGTCTACAACCCGAGTGTCCGGGAAATTAAGGTTCTCTAGGACACGCTAAAAATCCTTTTTTTTTTCCCATGAATTTTGGGACACACACTCACAATAATTACAAACATACATAATATACTCACGCCTGTATCCTCACTTGTAGTACAGCCATATATCGCCAGTTATATTTAATTGTCATTAATCGGCCATTAATCCAGACTCCGGGCTGTTACTGGGATATTACAGATGGAATAATCCAATAACTATTTGCCTAAACCGGGGTTAGAACTCAGGACCTCGTGTTCAGCAGTAGCGCTTGCGCTCACTAGACCAGCGAGGCAGTCACTTACGATAATTATTACAGTATTACTTTTATCCCAAGGTGTAACGTATACCTATAACAGTTTTTAAAAGTTAAACAGACAAGGGGGCCTACCATCATCGGTTTAAGCAGAGCGTATTAAGAACTTCTGAGCTTTGACGCTTATTTTTGCGCACTGCTTAAGCGATCATAGTTGGCCCCAAGGAGTGCCCAATATGAAATAAAACAAAGTTTATTATATCTTATCGCATCTTATTTGCGTTTGCATGCAATGTATTTTTCTTTTCTATTTATATATATCAGCCATCATATTTGCATTCCCTCCCTTTTGAGCCATATCATATTTCACAATCCGTTTCTTAAGTCTTCCGCCCCCGCTGAAACCATCCACATTCTTGATCGAACTTTTTCTTCTTTTTTGGTTGTCCTATTTTTATCACGAAAGACGAAATTGCCTACTAAGAAAATGATCGCGACCGTAATTTTTCAGGCGGGTTGTCACGCACGCGGTCAAATAGTTTTATTGTTGAATTTGACTGACTAATTGGCACAATTTCTAGTACGTCTGAGAAGTTATTCAATGACGTATGTAGACGGCGATAGACTCACCATCTGTCACGTTGGCATTTAATCATATTCGGGGAAAAGTGGATACTGCAAATTATTATTAAAAACACCACTTCGGGGAATACAGGCGTGAGCATACGTGTTTGATTACATTGCCGTAAGTATTTTAAACAGCCCCCACAATCCTTTCACACAAACTTGATCCTGTCAAATTACAAACAAAAAAATATGTGTCTAGCCATATAGCCGATCTGGGGCCTTACCCTAAACTCTTATTGCCATCATAGTTCCACTGTGTGACAGTGACAGATCTATATACGTCATATACATCTGTCTCATAATATGAGTTAAATTACAATGGCAATAAGAGGTCATAGTAACACGTCAAGTATTAGCCAACAACATACAACACGCAATATTTGCTCACGCCTGTATTCCCCGAAGGGGTAGGCAGAGGTGCTGTAATTTTCAACACCCACATTTCACCGAATATGATTAAGTGCCAACGTGACAGAGGGTGAGTCTATCGCCGTCTCAGGCACTATAACATACGTCTTGAATTATTTCACAGACATATGCAGGTTTCGTCACGATATTTTTCTTCACCGTAAAGCACGTGGTGTAAAATCACTGTACATAAGTTTTTAGAAAAACTCATAGGTATCATTACCTATGAGTTTTTAGAATTCGAACTTGCGTCGCTTGCGTAGCAGGCGACTGCTCTAACCCCGAGGTCACCACGGCTAAGTATGAGCCGTTTTAAAAAAAAGTTCCTCATCCGACACGGATATTTTCAAAGCTTAGCCGATGTAATCACTTACTGATTAAACCATGACAAATATCCCAATCACTTACAAATAGTAAATCTGTAACAGTTAATTAACTTTCCCTTCAATTACAAAACAGTGTCCGCCACATCCGCATCCAAACATCAAATTGATTGATAACTTCATCTGATTTCCATCCAATAAATTACCAACGACGCTAGTCGGGCTTTAATTGTTTGTATCTAGTTACGATTTACGATCGAGGTTAAATAATTTTCCGAGAAATTTCACCGTTTAGACACAGTATAAATATAAGCTTCTCAAGCAGTAAGGAATCGATGTCTATTTATTGAAATAAGAAATTTTGCTTCCTTGACGGCTGTCATCGAATACAATATTCTTTATTGCACACCAATTTAAGTTCAAATAACATTATAAGGGCATGGTTAAAAAGGGCGATCTTATCGCCAGAGCGATCTCTACCAGACAACCTTAGGGTACAGCGACAAAAAATAGTTATAGGCAGCTAATATGAAAGATTAAAAAAATTCCTCTTTTACTATACTGCCAAATAATATAAATTGTTCGTTCGTAAGTTTTGAAAAATGTCTGTAAAACACGTGAATGACATATACGCGATGGGCCACGACGAGAGGTATCACCTCTTACTGTCATTACGCCTATTACGCTTATTTTCTCGTAAATGCGCGCGTATGTGTGAGTTCACACTCACATTTCGAACGATTCGTTCCTAGATTCCTAACTGCCTGTAAAGCTGATATTGAAACTGTGGTTTAGATATCGTATACTCGCTGATTTGATGATGAATTACGCTGTTTGGAGATACAGTCGCGATGAAAGGGTTCTCCTCAGATACAGAGTAAATATTTGAATGGATCGAGTTTATCTTCCACTAAGAAATGTTTTATTAATAAGTAAATAAAGTAATTTATATATATTTGTTTTCGGTACATTTCTAAGAAGTTTAATTACGCCAATTAAATTTATCGACATTGGTGCACATCAAAAGAGGATCAATTTAACGTTGTTTGGAATGTTATAATAACAGTTTAATACGAAGATCAAATTTTTAAAATATAATAATAGTAATGTTTGCTTATGACAAAGATTTTTTATTCAAAATTAAATCAATTGACTGTTTGTTCTGGCTAATCTTCAAAGTGGCTGGATCGATTATGACAGGACTTATTTTGGCGGGTAGTTAACGTTTAAAAAAAATTGATGCAAAAGTGAGTGCCTTGAAAAAATATAGACTACGAAATTTTGTCTAAGAGTCTTAAGGCTAGTTAAATAGTTAAGGCAATTAATTACCCTCAAATACCCATGATCAGGCATTAGTATTAAAATATACATCTATGCAAATAAATAACATAGAAGTGTATGTTTGTAATTTTAAATTAACAGGGGCCTTACCATGAGCTCTTATTGCCATGATAGTTTCACTCATTTATGAGACAGATGTATGTGACGTGCATATATCTGTCACTGTCGCACAACTGAATTATCATTGCAATAAGAGCTCATGGTTGGGCCCCAGCACTAAATGCAAATTAAGGTACTCATCTACGTAATATTAAAATAAAACTATTTTATAATATTGTCTATTATATACGCCTGTCTTTGGCTTATCTCTAAAACGGCTGGTCCGCTTTTCACTCAAGAGACTTCCACTTTCAGGTAGCTGATGATACAAGTATATTATTACTTTTATTTAAAAAAAATAGGGTTCTGCAAAAATAAGCCATTCTAGAAATTAAATCTACGCAGGTGAAACCGCGGAGCACAGCTAGTTAAATAGCATTCAAATCTAGAATATGCAGTCAATAACATATGCCCCAGTTGTGACAAAGTTCGAGCCAAATTGAAATGGAAATAACAGAGTAAAGAAACACTTAATACGTTCAATTTATGCAAATAACGTAGAAACAGAAGAAAATAGTCGTACACAAGTTCTGCATAACTTTTAAAAGTAGCATTTTTCTGTAAACATAAATAAAAAGTCATGTCTACTGCACGGATGAACCAATTTCATAGTCGCAGCTTTGGAGCGGTTTCTTGGGAAAAAATCGTTTTTAGCAAAGAGTAATAAATATACAGATGAGACACTTAATAATAATCAAATAATTTGTCTTCATTATTCCCGGACCAGAAAAGGGTATCATAATTTGTACCTTTTACGTATATCTACCTAACAGTTCATTGTTATTGACTTGACCAATCTCGGAGTAAAACTATGTATAAAAGAGATAAAACTACTTTTATAACAAGGATTATCTTAGTTGATGTTTCATAATTAGAGAGTTTGAATTAAAAACGGGAAAAAGATCACGCGAATCAGAAAGGAAGGGACGCTACTAAGAAGTGGTTCAGCTGGCCACTGATAGAAGCCGCTGGAGGCTATTTACGACATCCCAAGTACCAATTCATGTGACCACGATCTTCAGTAATGAAGCTGCCCTCTACAGAGACAAAGAGGAATCAGCTGTCCTAGTAATGTATGGGATAATATATACAAATATATAAACCTGAAGAGGTTATTTGTTTGATTGCTTGAATGCTGTTATCTCCGAAACTACTGTTCCGACTTGAAAAAATATTTCAGTGACAGATAACCCATGTCATCATCATGCTAAGACTAATCGGGGGTTAAAGATAGCTCTAGCCCAAATTGAATATTCCACATAAGTATATGGGATAAAGCCCGGATTGATAATTTCTGACAGTTCGAAAATAATGCTTCGAACTGTAGTTTTATCATGAGGCAAAACAATCATTAGTAGAAATCGATAATGTATGTCTATAGAGTATTTAATCTATGTAAAAGTTGAGCGAGTCTCGGTTCGAGTGCTAAGCAAATAGAGCGCACTCGCGAAGTTATTTTAAACTTTTGCCACTGGATAGGTGCATTGCCATGTCGTTCAGACGCGATAGTATTTACTTTTGGCGCACTTGTGCTGAATCAAATTGGTATTAGTTAGTCGAATTGTACTTGTGACACATGTCTTTAGTCTTAACATGCATTTAGGATGGCATGTTGGGATGAAGTTCTGTTTCGGGAATAAGATTTTTGCAATCAAGTTCAGTTTAGTTAATTTAATTTTAATTTGATCTATACAGATAAATAGAATCGACGTGTCTGTTTGTAATTCCAAAATAACAGCTTTTCACTAAATAAAAATATACTATGGTACATAATCACATAGAAAATTAAATTTTAAAAAGTTTTTCTCTGTTTATTATCTCCAAAACGGCTGGACCGATTTTAACGAACTTTTCAATGGCAGAATAACTAAGGATGCTTTTATCTTTAAAAAAAACATTAGTGCCGCGAGCCATCCATTAAATTAAGTTTATCCATCCTGGAATTAACCTAGATAGACAACATTTTCATACGGATTCTCTCAAAGCAACAATAAGTACGGTACATACGCAAGGAGACTTGCTGAGCCGACTATTTATAAAACAGCATAACGGTAACATGAACCTGCTATATAAAAAAACACTTTTATACTACGGAATAGAATTGAATTTGGTTCGGTGTGACGATATTATATTTTGCAGCCTACCGTGTAAAAACAATATTTAGAAACGGGGCAGTTCTTAGACAGAGAGTGATTGTGACGCATCGTCTCTCGACCCTCATAACTCCGAGCCCAATTCTACGTCCTCGTTCATATATTATATTATATAAAATTGCACTTTCTAATGTTGAACAAATAAAGTTCATATTTGTGTGAAGGTGTCTAGGTTATTGAAAATTTTGTAAGAATCCACATTCTTGATGAAAATAGTTGAAAATATTAGGTGACTCTACCATTAACAGTACTTATTAGAATGTTTTTAATTGATGATCTTCGATGACTTATGACAATCACTTACATTACTATAAAACAAAATAATGTAGGTATATTTTATTTTGAACGCCGTGGTGGCCTCGTCGTTAGAGGAGTCGCCTGCTACGCAAGCGACGCAAGTTCGAATCCCAGCGGGGCCTGTACCTATGAGTTTTTCTGAAAAAACTTAAGGACAGTGATTTTCACACAACGTGCTTTACGGTGAAGGAAAACATTGTGAGGAAACCTGCATAATTCAAATATATATAGTGCCTGAGACGGCAATGGACTCACCCTCTGTCACGTTGGCACTTAATCATATTCGGTGAAATGTGGGTGTTGAAAATTACAACACCTCTGCCTACCCCTTCGGGGAATACAGGCGTGAGCATATGTATGTATGTATGTATATTTTGTTTTGTAGCAATAACAGAGCAAAGTAATTGAAAGACACATTCACTCTCTTTTCATTCGAAAATTAATAAAAAATTATAAAGTAATAGCTGGGCTCACTACTCTGCATGCGCAGAATTTTATTTATCTTTATATTTTGGACAATTTACACAATATCTGTATAAAATATAACGTTAGTGTTATTTAGATGTATAAGCTATATTATTGCAAAGATTCATTAAAATTCCATTCAGTAGTTCTTGCGTGAGAGAGTAACATACATACATCTACATGCATTCTATAACATTAGTAGGAAGGATAGCAAGTACTATCTAGCAATAAGCTCCACCTCCCAGGTAGCCTTAAAACATTGATTTCTGCTTAGTAGACGTGAGGTAAACAGCGGGACACAGGCTGGAAATACTCTGCTCATTAGTGAAACCTGAATGAAATCTAGACCGTAGTAAGGCACTGAGAAAATTATGCTCAACCAGACAGACGCAGCAGGGGACTTAATTACGTATATACATAATATAATGACAGCAATAAGAAAGCATTCACAAAGGCGTTTTACAAAAACAGACCTAATTAAACAGATTTAATTAGGCACAAAGAGTTATATTCATTGCATATTAATATATATGTGGTCACATTTTGAAATCTTTTAAATACAAAAATATTTCACACCCCCACACTAGTAAATAAAAACAAAATATTTAAATAATGCTAGCTATCTTTAAGTAGCAAGTTCGAATCCCAGCAGGGCCTGTACCAATGAGTTTTTCTAAAACCTTATGTGCAGTGATTTTCAAACCGCGTGCTTTACGGTGAAGGAAAACATCGTGAGAAAACCTGCATATGTCTGAGAAGTAATTCAAGGACTTATGTATAGTGTTTGAGACGGCGATGGACTAACCATCTGTCACGTTGGTGCTTAATCATCTTCGGTGAAAAGTGAGTGTTGTTATCACAAACATGTCTGCCTACCCCTTTGGGGAATACAGGCGTGAGCATATGTATGTATGTACTATCTTTGCGGAGTGGATCTGTGGTAAGTAAGGCCGCCAGTGCTCTATGAAGGGAAGTAGGAGTGATTTTTTGGCACAGCGATTTCAATTCTTAAAATATCAGGGGGTCTACCATCATGGGTTTAAGCAGAGCATATTAAGGACGAGGTTTCATTATGTGACACAAAAATTAAACGTCATTCTAAGAAGTTATTAAGACGTCACTGGTATAACGATGATAGTAGGCCCCCTGATAGCGACTCTTGCTGTTACATGATTTCATAGGCTGCAGTAAGCGCTTATTTTCAAGCGGACTGTATGCGTGTTGCCATTGCAAGTAGTAAAAATGTACCAAATTAAGTGGAAGCATCAAGTTCAGGTATTTCTGAAACGAATTAAGTGCGAACACAACAGATAAGCTGTTAATAAATTAATATGGATCGTCTGTGTGACCTCTGGGCACAGTATAAATACGCTTTACAAGCAGTATGGAATCGAGTACTATTTTTTTATGATAATAAATACGATTGCCCTACTGAGGCCACTGATGCCCACGAGGGTTGTTAACTTAAAGATTTTAATATTTTGACTTTTATTGATGACAAAATAATGAAAAAATAACCTGGCAAATTGATGAAAAAATAACCTGGCAAGAAACTCAGTAATCACTGTTCTCATAAAAAATATTTTTCCTTTTATAATTTTACTCAATTAATTAATTATATTAAATTAATCATGTTATTGTGATTATCTAATATATAAAATTCTCGTGTCACAGTTTTCGTTGCCATACTCCTCCGAAACGGCTTGACCGATTTTGATGAAATTTTTTGTGCTTATCCGGTATCTATGAGAATCGGCCAACGTCTATTTTTCATCCCCCTAAATGTTAGGGGTAGTCCACCCCTAAATTTATTTATATGGCAAAACAACGTTTGCCGGGTCAGCTAGTTAAGTAAATATATTGTGAAATTTTGACACCCCTAATGACGCTACTGCTATTCTGCTTGTAATATCTGTGTGAGTGTGTTCATTTTGAACAATATTTTTCTTTATTCCTTACTGCCGATAAAGCTTATATTTATACTGTGTTCTAGGCTAACGTAATTGACCTAGTCTAGCCTAAGGTGTATGTCCAATTTGTCGGAGTGTTCAAGAGCATTGTGACTAAGTGTTTTCCTGTTATTGCGTCATTCGGAAAACTGTTTTGTAATTAATAATCGATATTATAATTATATAATTAATGTTCGGACATTACTCGGCGATACCTAGGGCTGAGTCGATGGAAATGTGGATATTCTGTAAGCAAACCTTTGCCTACCTCTTGAAAAACTTTTTATATAAAAACTAGCTGTGCCCCGCGGTTTCACGAGTAGATTTAGTTTCACCCTTATTGTCGCGGATCCTTAATTTTTTAATAAATAATAGTAGCCTAAGTTCAGACAGACAGACAGATAGAGAAAATTTTTAAAACTTGGTTGTTTAGTGTCAGTAGCGTGTATACTTTCGTATGCATTTGGTGAAAAGCTGTTATTTTGGAATTACAAACAGACACTTCAATTTTATTTATCTGTATAGATTACGTGTTACTTTGTTTGCCCGCGATGGATTCCTAAACTACTGAACGGCAACTTGCCCGCGACTTCGTTCGCGTGGAATAATTACTTTGCGCTAACGCTTACTTTAACCCGCTTGGTCTTAGGTTGGGCCCCAGTAGGTCCTGAGATTAAATTTATACAGTGTAGGTTGTTTTAATTGATGATTTATTTACTTTTATTGATTTTATTTCCAACTATCCCAGTATTTACAGACTAAGCCAGACTTGATGGATTGGGTTATTAAAAAGAATAAAGCCCAATCAAATTGGTATTACAATTAAAACGCTGTCAGATATAAACAAGTCTATTACATTAATTATACGTCAAAGTAATTCGAACTTAAAACGAGCATTTTTCTACGTCGCAAAGTGATTCAACTAAAATGAATAACGATCATTGTAAAGATAAGCAAGTTTTCTGTTGAACATTACCGAAATTGCGCCTAAGCTGACGTCACGAAATAAAAAGGTGTGGGAAGGGCGACTTCATAAATAACGAAATGCACCCTGCGAATGGACCATCATATTCTAATTCATAATATTGCATTTAAGTAAGTAACATGAATGATACAAAATAAACTTATCATTCTCTAAGATACATTTTAGTAAATTTAGATACGGTTTTGACAAAATGCTTACGTGGTTTTAATTTCACTGTAACAATTTACCAGTAAAACACAAAATTTTTATCAATAAGCTTCAATAATTTTAGTCTCGGACAAATCCGCTACTGTCACTTGAAATCGCCGCATATCGGTGAATTTTGTATGGAACTAATTGTCAGTTGGCGTACCCCTGCTTGTCTTATCTCTGTCTCTGGGTTATGTCATAACTCCTCCCATGCGTAACTCAGATGCAGCAGCGTGCATGCGTCTTTCAGCACTCATGTTTAGGGGCCGGCCTTCTGAGACTTTCAATTTAGTGTCGACGTGGATTGATTGTGATTTATGACATGCCGGCCGGCCCACCGCGTGTTGCGTAATTAGTGCCTACCTGCAGTTGAAACAATGTAATCATACGTTTTACTTTTCACAAATTAAATTGCTTACATGACTCTACTTTTTTCAGTAACATGCCACGAATCAAACCCAATTACAAATAAATCAATTAAATTGGTTCAATTTCGTGTTTTTATTTCTCTCACGCACACTGGGGGAACAAAGAGCAGTCTAAAATACTGCCGCGTTTTTCGTCGAGTGTTGGTTTAAACCTTGGGAAATTGATATTTTAAGCAAACATTTTTCAGTTTTAAGGCAATCATCAAACAGACTTTGTGGAAAAGCATATTATAGTGTAGCTGAGTATATTGATGATAGCCAAGCATGGCAATGAGTTGCTCATTCTTACATTAAAATGTACTTAAACAACCCTATGTATAAAGAAGGGACACATGTAGAAAAAAAAACGGTGGTAAATTAACCTAAGTTAGTGTAAGAGAAATGACGTTCAATGTGTTCCAAATGTCCCTTGTGTTGAATAGAACTAATTGATTTTTTTTATTTAGATTTTGATACATAATACATCAATAATAAAGTTCAATTTCGTATGTTTTGAAACCGACACTCAACGACGAGTGCGACGCTGAGATACCTTAGTGAATAACGCTGCTCAAAGTCGGCGTATAAGGACTAAATATGTTGAGGAGCCGAGTGCTGTAAACCAAATTGAATTATAAAGACTTTGTTGCAATATGTATGTGCCGGACTCATTTAGCTCGTTGCATTCCTGTTATTTACCATCGTTCATCCTTTGAGTTGCAGATGTTATTATCTCATTGCAATGAAACTGTGCATTTATTCATTAAATTTAAATTTATAAACGAATGAATGATAAAGCCACTGAAATTGTCTGGATTCAGTTGATGACGGTTGCCTCTCGAGTTATATGAAATGGAATAATGTAGCAACTCGTATATTTAATGCAGTGCTAGTTTGATTACTATACGTAAAACAGGTAAATGGTTGAACAGAATTTGTGTGAACACGCGTTATACACTTATTCATAACTACCTGTGCCCCGCAGTTAAGCTTAATATTTTGGGTGGATTTATTTTGAGGAACCTTAATTAAAAAAACTAACCTATCCTAATTACACCTTGCGACGTCAGCTATCTGCCTGGAAGAGTCCCGTTAAAATCGGTCCAAACGTTTCAGAATGTATCCGGAATAAACACACAAACAGGCCAGAGAAAAAAATACATAATTGTTTTTTTTTACAGGTACCGTATATATACTTTCGTATGCATTTAGTGAAAGGTTATTATGTGAAATTACAAACAAACACTTTTATTTATCTGTATAGATGTAATAACCCAAACATAAAAGCAGCGTAAGAGCAGAGACAACTGATGAATAACTAAATATTGTTTGCATATTAAATATTTCATGCTTCTTTTGAACTATGAACGTGACGTAGATTTCCTCTATGCCGAGGGGCGCTACGTCGAGTAGTGCTACGCCAAGTGGCGCTACGTCGACGTAGTGCTACGCCAAGTGGCGTTACGTCGACTTTCGTTACGTCGGGCCAAATCAATCGATTTACCTAGTAACTTCAAGAAATTTCTAGTTTCAATTTTTAAAAGGTCGAGGATAATTCAAGATCGTGATAGTAAATATCGAGATTGTTGTCCGAACACAATTTCACCCGATACATTTACTTAATACAAGAGTACTCAAAACTTACTTAACAAAGTTAAAATACACTTGACAGAAGTATTTTACGCAAAGAAAAGGCTTTATCATGGCCGTAAGCGTCAAAATTGAATGTTAATCTTGAGATTATCCGCCTTTATACCCTTGATAAAGTTATGTTTTCTGAGTCAAATTCGGTTTGTTAAGTTGTTTTTTGGTACAAGTTTGTTGTTTACTCTTTTTTAATAATATTTGATGGACTACTTAGGATATTGCCTCCGAACAATTATTATCAATTAGCTACGTAAGCTTTGAATGCTTAAAGAGAGGTTTTCTACTTTTCTGACATAGGTACATATGCCCATGCCTGTATTCCCCGAAGATTAGGCAGAGGTGTTGTAATAACAGCATCCACTTTTCACCGAAGATCACTTGTACCAACATCTCCATGGTCTTATCGAATACATTGTTGGAGTCTGCACTTGATTCTACTCAATGTGAGTGATCACCTGATTTTCTGTTACAAGGGGAAATATGTTTCAGTAAGTAATTTGATTAATATTGACAAGTGATATTGGAACTAGCGTGGCTGTCGTAAAATGTTCTCAATCACTTCGTCTTTTTTGCAGTGAGAAATATAACACAGTAATAATTCTAAGTCTGGTTACCAAATAACAATACATACTACCAGCCTTATAAACTGTAACAATCTTACCCAAGTGCTAGTATAGTCGCACACAGCCATTAATTGAGCCAAGACATTCGTCGCCCCGAAACAAGGATTGTTTTCGATAGGATGTTTGGGTCCACACATTGAGTAGGGTCGACTCACAATAGCGCATGTAATAGCAACATTACTAATTGTAATTTCAATACCAATCATATTTTCCCTTTAATCCTACTAAATGGCCCGTCAAGCTTGACTGAGGAAGGGTTACAGGGTAATGAGAAAATGGGAGTACATTAGTCATGGAGTTCGTGACCATAATCAAACACATGTTTTTTTTAATCTCTCAGTAGTTACCTCGATGATGATATGTCTGCCAGACTCTTTCCCCCTTATTACAAAACATGGTATAAACGATAGACTCACCATCTGTCACGTTGAAACTTAATCATCTTCGGTGAAGAGTGGGTGTTGTTATTACAACACCTCTGCTTAACCGTTCGGGGAATACAGGCGTGAGCATAACGTATGGTTTAAACCAAGCTTAGAGTAAATTCAGACTAACGCCAGCGAGTTTACATGGAGGAAAACGGTTATCTCAGGGGTACTGTACCAAGGAGTTATTCTAAAAACATAAGTACAGTAATTTCACCCCACTTTACGGTGAATCGTGACGAAACCTGCATATGTCTGAGAAGTAATTCAAAGATTTATGTATAGTTCCTAGGATGGCGATGGACTCACAATGTTAGCACTTAAACATCTTGGGTGTAAAGTGGTGGTTGTTGTTACAACACCTCTGCTGTCCCCTTCGAAGACTCTCCTGGGTAGTTGTGAGCATATTTTTTCTATCTATCTATATCTATATCTATACAGATAAATTAAATTTAAGTGTCTGTTTGTAATTCCAAAATATCAGCTTTTCACTAAATGCATATTAAAGTATACACGCTACTGACACTAAAATACCAAGTTTTAAATTTTTTCTCTGTCTGTCTGTCTGTTTGTTCCGGGTAATCTCCGAAATGGCTGGACGGATTTTGACGGGACTTTCACTGGTAGGTAGCTAATGTTTCAAGGAGTAACTTAGGCTACTTTTATTTATTAAAAATATTAAGGTTCCGCGACATTAAGGATAAACTAAATCTACGCGGGTGAAACCGCGTGGCACAGCTAGTTTATTTATATTAATGTTTAAGCAAAACTAACAGTTATACGTAAATTAATACTTGGATAACTTCTTTAATGTAAGTACTTAAATAAGTTTATTTTGTAATCTGTTTAAGAAAATCTCATTTCAGCTTAAGCGAAACAAAAAAGCTGCGAAGCCATTTAATTTAAAGTAAAATTTGTTTAATGACTGACTTGGAGGTTGGGTCCTCATAAAGAGAACGAGCTACCGAACGTGAAATATACGCGACCCTTGTTTTCGTTTAAACACAAAGAAAATTAGGGTCCGAATAACTTCCGAACAAAATTCGCGATCGAATTTTACCAAGAACTACCCTTAAACTTTCCGCTTTTACGTAAAATTTGGGTTTTCTTTCAACGAGCTTATCAGCATCCAGGAGTATTTATGATCTGTTACACCCTCGCGGTGAAGAGGGTTACGTAACATTAGAAATAAGCCACATAGACTTCATGTACCGGTTTTTATAATGTATGTTCGCTTAAACTTCCTACAGAATTCTACGGAAAAAAATGCATATTTTGTAACTAGCGGACGTTACGCGGTTTCACCCGCATAGTTCCCGTTTTCGTGGAAGTACGGAGATAAAATATAGCTTATATTACTCGCTGATAATGTAGCTATCGATTGCTGAAATAATTTCCAAGATCGGTCTGGTAGTGTCGGAGCCTATTCAATACAAACAAATCTTTCCTCTCTATAATATTAGTATAGATAAATGAAGCAGATATTTGAACGGAACTCATTATAATGTACGTAATAAGGCATAAAACTTTTACCTAAATTTAACAGGCTTCTTAAGAGTAGAATTGAGTGTTTGCGTATATTATAATAAGAGTAAAACCAACTAAATTGTCATCCACACACGAGATGCTTTAATGTATGTAACTGGATATGTATTGTTATATTAATAGATTAAAATCGTTTGAGATTTTTCTTTGAATGTTATTTCAAGTTTTTTATTTATTTATTTATTTATTTATTTATTGATCACCAACAAGATGTACATCATCACAAACAAAAACAAACGTTGTAATCATTTTGAGAGCATGCTTAATGCCATCGTAATTATAGGTGAAAACTGCATGCATGAAAGAAGACAACTAAAACAGTGAAATAATTGAGTATACCCTAATTATACACTAGTTTTACTTAAATTAAATACGAACAGGTTTTAATTATAACTTAATATAATTTTTCTAAATAAATCTTATAAATTTGAGTGACTAAGAGAATGCCTAAATTGTGAAGGTTTGTCAGAGAATATATCGATGTTATTACACTTACATTGGTTGTCCTTGCAATTGGTAACAGTGATTTTATGAAGTGCATTGTAATGTATGATGAACCTATTGATGGGGGAGAATTGGCCCTGACGTGAATAAGATTTTTTTTCAACAAACGGTTTGGCAGTTTTGGATCTGGGCCGTCGCTTTGGTGCTGAGAAATTTATCGAGCTCAATAAATGAGGACAGTCTATGATTCCATTTACAATTTTGTATAAAAACATGTTATCAAGCTGTTTTCTGCGACTGGAGAGAGATGAAAGCTTAAAGTGTCGTAATCTGTCGTTGTATTGAGGAATTTTATTGGCTAATTTACTATCATGTACAATGTGCCAAATAAACCGTTTCTGAATTCGTTCTAATCTCTTGCTGTGAATATCATAGTGGGGATTCCAAGCAACACTACAATACTCTAAATTGCTGCGTACTAGAGATGTGAATATAGAAATTTTAGTTTTTGCTTCCTTGAATTCCTTGCAATTTCGCAATACGAAACCGAGCATCTTGAAGCCCTTGTTCGCAATATTATCAACATGCAAGTGGAAGCGAAGCTTACTGTCCAGGATGACGCCCAAGTCTAGTATATGGTCAACTTCGCGTAGGATTTGATTGTTGATAGAATAAGCTCTAGATATTGTTTTTTGTTTCCTAGTAAATCGCATAGTGTAACATTTGTCAGCATTTAGGGTCATGCCGTTCAGCATGCACCACTCAACCAAACTGTCAATATCCTGTTGCAACAAGAGTGGATCACTTGGAGTTTTAATTGGTCTAAATAGTTTTAAATCATCAGCAAACAAGTAGAACTTGGAATACATAAAACATTTGCTAATATCGTTGATAAATATATTAAAAAACAATGGTCCAAGGTGAGAGCCCTGAGGGACACCTGAATAAGCAATAAACGGTTCAGATCTGTATCCATCTATGACAACCATAGATTTTCTATTATCAAGATACGATAGACACCATTCTAATAAATCACCATAAACACCTATAGCTTCAAGCTTTTGTATCAGCATTTTATGATTCACTCTGTCGAATGCTTTACTGAAGTCAGTATATATAGTATCTATCGACTGTCCCTGATCCAGACAGTCAGACAAATCTTCAACAAAGGAGACTAGATTTGTGGCTGTTGATCTAGCTTTAACGAAACCGTGTTGTTGAGGTATTAAGGATTGTTTAAAGTGCCATGCTATAACTGGATAAACAAGCTTTTCAAATATTTTTGCAAAAATTGAGATAATGGAGATTGGTCTATAATTCTGTACGAAGCTAGTGTCACCATCCTTGAATTTTCGCCCACTTGTTTCTTGTAAAATATGTAACATTGGTATTTTGGGCTGGAAGGTACTTTATTGCACTCGATATGACTCATCACCAAACCTTTACACACTGCCACCTATGAACTGTTACGAGGTAATTAATCTGGGTTAAATCAGTTAACAGACTTTTTATGAACTATGAATACTACTATGAACTTTGAAATGATTGCCAAAGATGTTAAATAGCCTACCAGTGCCGACAGCTTTATGTCTTCCCTACGGCACGGAAGGAACTATCTAGCATGCTCAGTTTAAGAAACCCCATTCCTTAACTACACTGAATGAGCGCTTTCCCACGATATCGTCCGTCGATATCGGGACGATACATGACTACATCGACACAGTGTGAAATCGTTCAATAGTAATTGTATCAAACTACTAGTCACGTTACCGTTATCGTCCAATGTGAAAGCGCCCATTTGCAACGAAATATTGATTAAAATTAATGAACAATTCACACAATATCCTACCACAAAGCGTCCTGGCATTGTAGAGAAGTCTGTTCTGTTTTTAATTTGCATAACACGCTCGCTGGATTTCCTTTGCTAAGGTGCGTATTTTGTCAAAGGGAAACAAAGGGAGTTAAGCACGCGGTCGGCGAAAGGGTGAAATGAGTGGAATAGAGTCAATGTGACGTGTATGATAGAATTGTCGCGCCTTGCGGCACTGTGTACTTGACTTTATCTCATTATTTGTTCTATTGAGCTGGTACCGTCGTGGTATGTGTAAGGATTTTACACGAAAGCGCTCTGTTTGCAACTGCTTCAGTGTTATTTTTATATACATATATTATACTAATTCTTCTGGGGGTAAGTGTGTGCGTCACTAAACTTCTCCTAAACAGGTTTTTGAGAGCAGGTTGATAAATGTATATTAAGAAAAGTGCATATTAGGGAACTTATTTCCCTGGATGTATTAGAATGTTATGTGAATAGTATCTATATACCAGGTATATACATATATACTGTGTAATGAAATGTACATGATGCCAACTGAGTTTCTTGCTGGTTGTTCTCAGAAGGCTAGTTTCCGAACCGGTGGTAAATTCCTGGACATTCATAAGTGCCTTACCAGGGCCTAAAATGAATAAATAATTTTCATTTTCATGCAAGTTATGGAAAATAAAACACATACTAATTGCTAAACACAGCACAGATAAAAGCAATCAAACTTATTCAACTTAGGCAAGCCTAAGCAAACTTCGCTTAAATATCAACAGACCAAATTCGGCAGAGGTGCTCACTTAAATGACTGCGATTAACTGAAAAGCTATTTTGCCAAGTTTAAATAGCGTGCCTTGAACTCCAACGATTGTGTTTCAGAACAAATGGCAGACTTGCATTGTACCTACTTCCGTCGACTAAAACTTTTCAGTTACCTTATATTAGTTTGCCGATTATGTGCTATTAAGAATCTATTGTCTGGTTCGGTCTCTTTTAAAACCAATTTCGAAGTTCTTGAAAGACTTAAGGTATTATTATTTATTCTGTGGTTTAGGGGTAGTGACAGTTCGACGGTGACAGTGAGTACGTCATACAAGTCTCGTTATTGGTGCCAAACTGTTATGACATTGTTGGCCCCACACAGAACATGGAGAGGCGTTTCCTTTAGGCCGTAGTTAATGAAATATAGCTAAAAATTCAATAATTTTAATAAAAAATATAATAAAAATTATTCGTTGAATATTTGTTGGGGTATTTAAACGAAACGTTGTAAATATTACCACCGGGTTCAGATGGTTGCTTTTACTTTAAGAAACCGGCAACAAAAGTAGATTAGTTAATAGACGGCTGGCATTCTCGTCATACTTGTGAACAGGTGCTGCTTGTGGGGGCTGATCATCTCAAGCTACGCATTTAGATATAAGTACAACTACTAGACTTTTCTTTATGTTAATTTTTATCGACATTTGTGCATTGCAACTGTGTCCATGGGCTTACCATTATCTTATATCTTACATTTATCAGGTGATTTACTTTGTTTTTTAAAATTGTATAATATTGTTGAAAAGAGTTATTACTGAGTTTCTTGCCAGGTTCTTCTCAGTAAAAGCAACCATCCGAACCTGGCGGTAGCATGTATAATCCTGTATAACCATATCGTTCTGACGATTTGAAAGTACTCTGTAAAAAGTCTAATCGAATAAAGATATTTTTGACTTGACTTGACTTGAATGTACCTATCGAAATATATCTTGTTCCCTTATTGTGTTATCGCAAAAGTAAAAGTTCTGCAAATAAGCTTAACACCTGCTTTTCACTTTGGGTTTAATAAAGTATGCGTTAAAGCCACTCTAACTACGCCATTTACTACAACATTGCCATCGTTTCTTTAAGGAGAATTTCGTTTGCGACTCTTTGTTATGTTAAAAGCTATATTGCTTTTCGATTTTCAACCTTTTCGCGAAGTCATAAAGTCAAATTTGTAACGAGGTATTTGGAAGTTGCTTCTATTAAGGTTGTTTGAAATAAAGCAGCATAAGCGTTTGTTTATTCAAGAGACCTTGTGGGGAATTCTAAAAAGGATTGCATCAATCTTTCATGTGAACATATCGCTTTAAAATATTTTGTGGGATTAAGCTGTATTGGAATTTGATCTTTACTGATAAGCGATATAGGTACTGAAATTAAGTGCCTTGAAGTCAATGATAATCTGTATATATAAAAATTAATCCCTATTTCCCTTGGTCACGGCATCACGCGTGAACGGCTGGACCGATTTAGATAATTATTTTTTTGTTGTGTTCGTTATAGTCAGGAGATGGTTTTTATAGAAGAAAAAAATTAGAATATTGCGCGAATTATTTTTAAAATTTAAGAATACTTATTAACCTTAGCGCTTTGGACAATAAACACTTTTTGATGTATCGTTAGACATAGAATTGACAGAATGCATGCTGCAAATATCTCCTAATTAAGACAGGACAGCGTCTGTCGGGTCAGCTAGTGAATAAAAAAAATATGTGCTTATAAGGTCAAGATAACAGATGTTTACTAAATGCATGTTATGAAAATATTTGAATTAAGTAGGGAAATAGGTAGTTATAATTTTTTTTCAGTGTAGCAGTTTCTTACCTAAATACTGCGTACCATGCACCAGACTACCGAACAGTACTTTTATATGCCACCATTGCAGAATAAAAAGTAAATAAACTAACCAAATAAATAACAACCTGGAATTTCAAACCAGCAACTATTCTATAGCTCCTAAATCAATTGAGTCCCCGCAAAACTGATTCGCAACAGCTTCTACTCGTAGTATCATATCGAGAACTAGAAGGACGTAAAGTAAACGAGACAGTTTTGAAACAGTGGTAAATTGGAGCGTACCCAGTGTAAGCTTCATAAGACCCATATAATTTGAACTTTGTCCGCTGTGAAGCACTCGACTGTGGAATTAAGATTTACTTTAGTTTTCGCTAGACAGGAATGTATTTCGATACAATAATTTATGAGAGAGCTAGGGCAAAACGGGATTTTCCGGTAGTTATTCGAAACTGCCGACTGGGGCACTCCCTGCTTACAGAAGATTCAGCCAACTCTTGCTTCCTTAGATTATTGTGATATTTTTTTTTGCTCCATGGTGTGGAGGTATGTATAATGGGTCTGGCACAAGTATTCCATACTTATACGTTAGGCCATGTGTGAGTGAAACTCTGGTGTTGGTTATGCGTATATAGTGCTATTTAAGGACTCATTATTATACCCAGTTTTTGTTTTGTTTTTTACTCTTGAAGTCTATGTGTGGAATGATGATATTTCCTGAAAATTTGTATATTAATAATTGTATTTAATTCTTTATACTAGTTTTTGTTATTGTTATATTGTATTCAGGTCAGATTAAATTCAGGTCACTGCCAGTGTGACCGTGCTGTGACGTCACGACTTGGTCCTATCGTAACGATCGTTGTGTTCAACGTGACAGCCAGATTATGCTGAGTTGGGACCAAATCGTAACAACTATAATCTACTGTTACAACCAACCTCTACGCTCGTTATGTACCTAAGTTGTTACGAATAAATTTATTTTCTTTCCTGCTCTTAGCAAAATTTTGTTCCGACCAAAATTATGATCAATGGTGAAGAACTGGATATTGTGGAGTCAGTAGTTTTTCTAGGTGTAACACTTGATAACAAACTTCAATGGGGCCCACATATATCTAGTCTAGCGGGGAAACTCAGCTCGGCAGCATTTGCGGTTAGGAAAGTAAAGCAGTTCACTGACGTAGACACGGCACGTTTAGTTTATTTTAGTTACTTTTATAGCGTTATGTTGTATGCCATCTTGCTTTGGGGCAAAGCTGCCGATATCGAAGCCATATTTATATTACAGAAAAGGGCCGTAAGATCAATTTATAACTTAGGATCTAGGGCATCTTTGAAGGAAAAATTTAAAGAAATAGGAATTTTAACAGTGGCTTCGCAGTATATTTTTGCAAACTTATTACTTGTACATAAAAATATTAATTCTTTTCAAAAGAAGCGTGATGTACATAATGTCAACACAAGACATAAAAATAAAATAGTAGTACCTACACACCGCTTGCAGAAAGTCCGGGGGTCATTTTTAGGGCAAAGTATACGCTTTTATAATAAATTACCTGCATGTATTGTAAACTTGCCCTTTGATAAATTTAAAGAGACTGTTAAATCTATATTACTTAAAAAGGGTTATTATACAGTTAGTGATTATATGTGTGATAAGGAAACTTGGAATGATGTAATACTAGATAAATATTGTAAGTAGTCTCATGGACACTGTACTTATGCAACAATTTCTTTTTAATATTATGTTTGATTTTTGTCTTGACTGGCTTGAGTTGTCATGCTCACTAAAATGCCTTTGCTTGCGGCGGCGTCAGGATGACGGGTCGCTCACTTCCCTCTATAATGGTTGAGGAGGGCGATGGCTGGCATTCTCGTCATACTTGTGAACAGGTGCTGCTTGTGGGGGCTGGTCATCTCAAGCTACGCATTTAGATATAAGTACAACTACTAGACTTTTCTTTATGTTAATTTTTATTGACATTTGTGCATTGGAACTGTGTCCATGGGCTTACATTTCTCAAGTGATTTACTTTGTTTTTAAAAATTGTATAATATTTTTAAAAGAGTAATTACTGAGTTTCTTGCCAGGTTCTTCTCAGTAAAAGCAACCTTCCGAACCTGGCAGTAGCATGTATAATCCATGTCGTTCTGACGATTTGAAAGTACTTTGTAAAAAGTCTAATCGAATAAAGATATTTTTGACTTTGACTTTGACTTTCTTCATTTCTATAGACAGCAGTAGCTGCATACCACAAGGTAGACTACTCGCTTACAGCTGCCCCGGGGATGTGCCCCGGCAAAGTGTGGGCGGATACCGGTGCGATCTATCAGACTACCCGGTGTCCCCCCTAAGCACGGAGGATGGCCACCGGGGGGTTTTAGTGCGGTAAAAATCCCACGGACCTGCCTCTCAGTGCGGTTGGGGACCTTTTGAAGGTGTCCCCCTCGTCAATGAAAAAAAGGTGGACAGACTACTCGCTATCTTTGTAGTTAAAATGAACCTAGAAATTTTCTATTAAAATTTATCTTACTAATTCATAATCATCAAATTCAGCCAATGAGAAAGAGAAATTAGAAATGAGGACTAAAAGCAGGATCCTGTATACCAAACACGTCCTGCTCTCTGTAGTTGCGTTGAATCGAAGGCGCTAACAAATTAAAAGCCCAATTACGGAAATGTAGGAAAAATCCGATACGCGAAAAAAGCGAAGATATAAATGAAAATTCCAGTGGAAATTCAGTATCTGAACGGTACACGGCTTAGCGAAATTCGTACTCGGCACTCCATTGAATTTATATGACGACGCCTTCAAAATGGGAGCGTAATTTTCAAGCTTAAAGATAACTTTAGTCAATGTAACATAACATAGAATTAGCCTATAGACCATCGGGGTGTATAAAAAGCGAGGTTCACAATGAAGGCAGAAGTTTTAGGACGATTATACCACCCTATTTAACACTAAGGGCCGTTTAACTTTCCTATCTTCTATAATGGGTGCGATTAAGGTTATTGACTCGATTCAACATCACAATTGGACACACTTTCAGTTCCTTGACTCAATAAATATTGGGTTTATATACCAAATCGATATAGAGTCATCATCTCCCTGGCCTTATCCCATACATTGTTGGGGTCGGCACTTGATTCAACCCGATGTGGCTGATCAGCTGATTTTTATACGAAGCGACTGTCATCTTACCTTCGCAACCCCATTTATTAGGAAAATCTGTGATCTGGGTTAAACCAGTTGTCAGATTATTTTTAGGCCTCCGACTGACCTGTAACGATTGCCAAGAATGTTAAATTGGCAACCGGGACCGACGGCTTAACGTGCTCTCCGAGGCACGGAGGGAACTCGGGCGGTCACCCATCCAACTACTGGCTAGGCGTATGGTTGCTTAACTTCGCTGATCGAATGATATGCGCAATAGCAACTGTACCACGAGCTCCTCCGAATCGATATAGAGTAGGTGTATAAATTCAGTTTGAGAAGATGAATAAAAAGTTAGAAATGATTTGTAGGGGAAGGCTACATGTAAGATGTAAGGATGGCAAACACACTTCCTACGGTGGGACACAGATGTATGTTTTGTTATATATAATAGGGTTATATGTCATACTAGCTATGCCCTGTGGTTTCACTCGCCTTGGTTTTTTTTCGCTGATCCCAATTTTTTTCAAAACAAAATTATTTAAGTTTCTCCTTGTAGCATCAGCTATCTGCCAGTAAAATGTGCCATATTCTTCAACAACAATATGTATGTAGTTATTTTTAATGTATTTCAAAAATATACACTATTAAAGGGTCGGCAACAGGCGCGTGATGAGGTATTACAAATGACTCTAGGCTACTGTGACCACTTACCACCAGCTGGGCCGTATGCTTGTTCACCACCTTAGTGTTATAAAAAGTAACCTTTAAACAATGATGTTCAATGAGTGTTCCAAGTATCCATTATGTTAAATATTTTTTTAGGTTAAGATTTGATAGTCTATCCGCATTATCTAAGCTTTTATAGGCACGTATAAAATAAAGATTGCAAAATAACCAAGCGTAAAATATTCACTCAAACCCAAAATATTAAGAGTATTGTTATGGCGGCAAATTTGTGAATTTATCTCCTAAACCTATAGGCTATTTGGTGAATTTATAGCGCCAATTTGTCGCGCTCCCGAGATGTATTACGAATTGTTTTTGTCAATGTATGTGCAATGCTATTACGTCACCAGTAATGCTATCCCATTCTTCACTGATAATAGATTTTTGTTAGTACACATTTTTTCGGCTGTTATCTTTATACTGTATTTTATGGCCTTTGTTAGACTTGCGTGCCTCGGAGAGCACGTTAAGCCGTCGGTCCCGGTTGCCAATTTAACATCTTTGACTATCGTTACAGGTCAGTTGGAGGCCTAAGAGAGTCTGACAACTGGTTTAGCCCAGATTACCGATTTTCCTAGTAAAAGGCTACGAAGGTCAGATGGCAGTCGCTTCGTATAGAAATCAGGTGATCCACATCGGGATGAATCGAGTGCCGACCCCAACAATGTATGGTTAGACTTTTCCTTTCGACATTTAGGTCATAAGGTGACACTTATACGTACGTAGAACGTAGCGCATAAAAGTATCTTACGTCTTAATATCACTGTGCCTAACAGCTGATCGCAGACATGTGCAATGCTTACTTACAAAACTAGGACGCTTTCAGACACTACTTCACACTGGAAACTACTACAGAAAGTGGCTAAGATCATTCTTCTGAATTTCAGTGTGCCTAACAGCTGATCGCAGCCAAGTAATGCGACCTTAGAACTAGCTAAGTATGTTACGGACAATCGTACCGAACGGTCCGTACAAAACTGGATTTATTTATTTATAATTTGAATACGCAAACTTAAAGCAATGCGGTTATATATAAAACAACCAGATATATAAAATTATTTTAGAGACAAACTTAACTTTTCCGCTGAAACGTCTAATAACACTCTTATACTTTGAGAATCAAAACCTTGAAAATTAAACAATCCAGAAAAACGGTGATAGGAATGGAACTATTACAGCCATGGTGGCTGGGGGGGTTTTGAGCAATCACCTGCTACACAAGTGACGTTCGAATCCTAGTGCTCTGTAGGAATGAGTTTTTCCAATACCTTTAATGCAGTGATTTCGCACAATGAGCTTTACGGTAAAGGAAAACAGCGTGAGGAAACCTGTAAATCTCTGAGAAGTAATTCAAAGTATGTATGACGGCGATGGACTCACGATCTTGGGTACTTAACCATCTTCGGTGAAAAATAGGCGTAGTTATTAGAACACCTCTGTTTACCCTGACCCTTCTGGGATGGCGTGATTATGGCATATATTATTCATAAAACGCTTTCTAAATTTGATTTAAATTGTATAGTTGAATTGCGAGCTCACCATTTTTAATGCATTTTAGTTTCACTCAAGAAACAATGGATTTCTTAAAACTTGCGATAATTCACATGCTTATTTGAAAGGTGTTTGCCACTAACTAATATTTCGACAGCTCACGAACCACCAATTATTTTTCTAATTTGGATCCAAATATTTGGAAATTGTATCAAATTATATATTTTTTTCTATTTCAAACATTTTTAAATATCTCATCTATATCTACACTATATTATGAAGAGAAAAGATTTGGTTGTTTTTTTGTTTGTTTGCATTAAATAGGCTCCGAAACTACTTGACCAATGTTAAAAATTCTTTCAGCAACGGATAGCTACATCATCGGCGAGTAAAATAGGCATTTTATCTCCGTACTCCCACGGAGACGGGAACTACGCGGTTGGAACCGCGTGACGTCCGCTAGTTAAAAATATATATTCTCCATAGACTCGATAGATTTACCATCAGAGGGCCTATTTCGAGTTTTCTTAAAATCGCCGTCAGAAGTCACCGCGTCGACGTAAACGCAGAATTGTATGGGCTCACAATAGTGTCATCTTTAGGCCGACAGAGGAGCTGTTTCGATCCCATACAAATCTGCGTTAACTTTGACGCGGTGACTTGTGACGGCAGTGAAAAACTCGCACTAGGCACTCTGTCACGTTGGCACTGAACCATCTTCGGCTAAAAGTGGGTGCTGTGTTTAAATTATAAAACATAAACCATATTTTCAGTTGAAACATCAAATTCCATGTTAATTTCACCATAACTGAATAAATTATGTTGAGCGTATTATTAAACCCAGGTACAAATTAACAGATTAATTTGTATTCACCATCGATAAGGTTAATCCTAAACCGAGTCACAGTATAAATGTAAGCTATACAAGGAGTAAGGAAACTAGGCCTATTTTTTAAATAAGAACGTCTGCTCCATTAAACGTGAATGTTGTCAACGTTAAAGATTTTAAATTTTCATAACATAAGGGTCCCTAAAGGGGTAAGCAGAGTATTGTAACAACAGCCCACATTTCACCGAATATGATTAAGTGCTAAACGTGACAGAGGGTGAGTCCATCGCCGTCTCAGACACTATACATACGCCTTTGAATTACTTCTCGGACATAAGCAGGTTTCTTCAAGATGTTTTGTTTCCCCGTAAAGCACCGTAAACTGACTCTTTTATTTACTGTCAGAATAATGTAGAAGGCTAGTTTTGAAGTTTTGAAAAATGTCGCTGATACAAGACGTGAATGACGTATAAGCGATCGACAACGACGTTATACCTCTCATTGTAATTAAGCCTATTTCGCTTATTTTCTCGTAGATCTCGTGTCTGTGTGAGTGTGTAATTTCGAACAATTTGTTTCTAGTTTCCTAACTGCTCGTAAAGCTTCCATTAAAACTGTGCCCGAGCGACCTTTAATAGGTCTACAAGAAACCCGGTGTAACTGGTAAAATTTATTATTTAAATTAAGGAATTCAAACAAAAGACCTGTCCAAACACTGCTTGTCGCGAATATACGATATAATGCATCCCTAATAAAACATGCGCCCTTTTACGCCTACACACACCGCAATGAAAGCGATTGTGATGCTAAGCATAAGGTAGGTAGGAATAATTTGAATGGTTGGATATTTAATATAAATATATTAATTGACTACGATATATTATTCGATCTCCGGGTCGGGCAAAGTGGGTGTTTCCAACTGTTATTTACCAGCAGCAGCCCACTTGATGGCAATATGCAAGTCCTCTATTACATGGGACTTGCACATAACTGGCGAAATGTGGGAGTACTACACCTCTGCCTACCCCTTCGGAGAATACAGGGATGGTCATATTTACGAGTATGTATGTATAAATCTGGTGTCTACTAGTTTTACCCACGACTCCCTTCGCATTCTCAAGTACCCATTCTTAAGTGAATGAATTTCAGCATAATCAGTCCAGCGGCTTCGTCGAAAGTTAGACATTTTAGAGTTCTTACTTGTCTGTTATTTTGAGGATATTGTCAAAATATCCTAGATTAATATTATAAAGGCGAATATGAATTTGTTTGTTATGCTTTCATATTCATCACCAAATGAAACTTTCACCAATATTTTTAGATCTAGTTACGTAAGCTTAAAAAAGCGGTCTTCTACGAAATAAGTTAGCACAGCGCTTAATTTTCGCTTATACAACAGTATATACAAGGCTTAAAGAGGAGAGTACACAAATTTTACAGGCGTGTCTTTGTGACGAAGCATCCAAGTAACGTAAACAGTCAAACTAATTACAAGACGCTGGACGCTGCTACAAGGTAAATATTTCATCCCATTTTCAACCGCAGTATTATACGGAGGTAAAATAAAACTGGAGAACAACACCCACTTTTCACCGAACATCATTTAGTGCCAACGTCATAGATGGTGAGTCTATCGCCGTCTCAAGCACTATAGGTACATATGTCATTGAATTACTTCTCAGACATATGCAGGTTTCCTCACTATGTTTTCCTTCACCGTAAAGCACGTGGTGTGAAATCACTATACGTAAGATTTTAGTAAAACTCATTGGTAAAACTCTCCTTCTTTATGTACATTATGTATATGAATACATAATGTACATAAAAATGTAATGCTGTTTGTCAGCCTAGATGGCAAACTCAAAGGACGATAAAAACGGGCAACACCGCAGGGCGTAGTTAATGATATAAATGGTTTTAATGTAGATTTCGAGACACTATAAAAAAACTAACTCACTCCTAAAACCAGCAAACTAAAAACTCATTCACATATGTGTACCATAAAAAAGTGTCTCGCAAAAAGCAATCGGTCTGTCTGGACCGCAAACCGGCAGAGGCCTGAACAATACATGTGAAATCGTTTTCATTTTACGTCCATTGGCTTTTAAGAACCATTTTCATGTTATTTAGATAAAAAAACTACGACAGTCCCTTTGGTGCAGTGGTCTTAAAAATACTGCGGAACATGAGGGTTCGATTCCGGGTCGAGCAAAGGGTTTGCCTTTTTAATTTCCCAGAAACAGCGGAGTCTGGATTAGTGTCCGTTTAATGGCAATAGGCTCGCCCTCTATTACATGGGACTTAAATATAACTAGCGAAGTGTGGATGGGTTATTATTTCCCTTCCCATGTGCCTAAACCTTCTAGGAATACAGGCCTGAGCATAACAACAAGATTAGTCGTTTGTGTCGTAGTGAGTTTCTTGCCGGTTCTTCTCAGAAAGCTAGTTTCCGAACCGGTGGTAAATTCCTCGACATTCATAAGTGCCTTACCAGGGTCTAAACTGAATAAATCATTTTCAGTTTCAGTCGAGGCTTTTTTCTTCACAGAATGACGGCTTTTAGATGTGTGTGACATCGTGTGTGCCGAGCTTTACCCTTAGTTTCACCTCTGCCTACCAGGGAATAAGGCTTGATATGGCCGCATATGTACGTTTAATATTATGGTTGTTTTGTATTTTTTGTTGCTTACAGTTCAGATAGTACGGCACAGCACGGTGGATCTGACCAGCTTAGAAAATAATCTATACTTCTATATTAATTAAAAAAGCTGAAGAGTTTGTTTGTTTCAAGCATTCTTCGAGGAAGGCTATAGGCTATATATCATCACGCTAAAACCAATCGTGGGTAAAAGTAACCGTAAGTCGCGGGCAGAAGCTAGTTATACAATAAAACTCATCCCCAGGTGGATCAAATATCCGACACAACCTCAAAAGTGAGTCATTAAACTAAATGTCAAAATACACGTCTAAATTGTAGAACTTAACTGAAACCACTCCAGTTCCAGCTCATTTAATGAATATAGAAGTCAATTGTGTGGTTGCTCGCTGCGAAAACATGTGTATGCATGTCGCGGCTGACGATCAACCACGATTAGGTTCGTTCATTGTCTGAAATTGTGCAGTTTGGTGCACCAACGCTAATGCAATATTGCCTTTCTGTCGAGAAGCGGCGATGTAAATGCGATTAAGTTGTATTGTCGCTTCAATCCGATTTTATTTTATTTCATTTTGAATTTAAAATTCTTCGTAGCTTTATGTATTTTAGTCGTTATTTCATTATTTTCGTCTTGAATCGATGGGATTCTATGTGCATTTTATCGTAAATTTACGCCATTTTAAGGACAGTGCTCATAACCCGCTATGGCATCTGTACAAAATAGTATTATTTAGAAAGTAACATTAACATCACCAATTTTTTGGTTTTATATAATATCCAAAAATAAAATAATTATCAAATTCAATAAATAGCATATTCAACATATATTCTCATGCCTGTAAGTTTATATATTCAAATTATAAATAAATAAATAAATAAAATAAATGCCTGTATTCCCCGAAGGTGTAGGCAGAGGTGTTGCAATAACAACACCCACTTTTCACCGAAGATGACTAAGTGCCAACGTATACATACGTCAATGAATAACTTCTCAGACATACGCAGGTTTCCTCACGATGTTTTCCTTCACTGTAAAACATGTGCTGTGAAATCACTGCAGGCAAGTTTTTAGAAAAACTCATTGGAACAGGCCCTATTAATAGCATATTCAAATCACTTATATTATGTCACAGTTATTTTTAAAATAACATAACATTTTTATGTTTATAGTTCAACGTATACTGCCTGTCACCAAAGTTAAGTACTGCTATTTTGCTTCAATATATTCTAATACTAACAACATTTATCGTATTCTAGGATCATAAAGGGTTCAATTCAGTTCAAATTTCTACCGCAGCACCCGATGTGTTAGATAGCGGCATGTTTATCGTGTAGAGATTAAGTACTAGAAAATTTAATCCAAAAATAGCTCTCGTACCTATTTTTTCTATATCATTAGTGACATGCAAAGCTTAAATCCATCCACATAAAAATTCAGAGTAACTGAAATCAAGTTGTGAGTAAAATGGGGGTTGATATTTTATATACATACATGCATACATACATCCATACATATGATCACCGGTATTCCCAGAAGGGTAGGCAGAGGTGTTGTAATAGCAACACCCACTTTTCACCTAAGATAGTCAGTGCTAACGTGGCAGATGGTAAGTCTGTCGCCGTCTCAGACACTATACATACGTCTTTGAATTACTTCTCAGAAATATGCAGGCTTCCTCACGATGTTTTCCTTCACTGTAAAGTACATGGTGTGAAATCACTGCACGTTAGTTTTTAGAAAAACCTCAAACCCCTCGTGCTCAAACCCCACTGCCACCACGACTCTCTTAGCATTGGAGCTAGTAGTTGTATGAATCTAATTAAAAATTCTGAGTGTGACGTCAGCGGACAATAACCGCTTACATAATAGGAACAAAGCTTGTTAACAACTACTGCATACGCTTGCTCTGATTTTCTCTCAGTACTGAACTATGCTAAAGTTATTCAGTGCCTAGGAACTAGCCCCTGGTTATGACTTCCGCGTTTTCGGTAAGTATAGTGTAAATATAAACTTACTAAGTAGTATGGGGTCTTGATATTTTTTTTGAGATATAAACGTTTGCTCCATCGAGCGTAAGAGTTGTCCTTCTTATTTATAATTTTAATTTTTATTTTGAGACCGATTTGTCCCACTGTTGGTCAAAGGCCTCCCTTCCCTCTTTTCTTCCCTTGCGATCAAGGGGCTCGCTCGGGAAAACATATTTTTCTTAATTTAAGGAAATATTTTTAGACTAGGTATGTAATATCGAATGACATATTTTATAATAAATTGAGTGTGATAATTTGAAGGCAGTTACGAAACGTGAATATAAAAAAGAACATAAAAATAATTAAGTATTTAACATTTATGAACAAAAAACCCGATGCACAGATCGATACCCGTTAGCCCCACAGGGTTTTATCGACATGGGAACGTCTCTACGCATTAACTTCGAAAGCATTTTCTGTCTGCCAAGTGAGATTAGCGAGAGGTGCCCAACAACATCGCAACTTTTTTCCCTGAACGCAATTATGTATGTATGAGGCCGGCAAAGGATCGATGAACTTTTTCTTCAACTTCGTACAAATCCTTAGGATTTGGTTCGACGACAACTTTTAATTTAAAACGACTTACCGCTCGATTGCCGTCGGCGACGCGGATTTAAACTTGTTCACTTGGATGTAGCGCTCTGTACCTGGGAATCAACAGACGCCGAGATCAAACGCACGTAAATAAACTACTTGGTGTTGTAAGTTTTTACTTTGGTACACATTGAGCTAATTGTTTTGATGCTTTCTATACGAGTATAAACACAAATAAAACTGCCCACACAGACACTTCAATTTTATTTATGTTTGTCCTAAATTTGAAAAAGCTTTATGTGTAATATAGATGAAATTATGTACGGAACTTCCAACATACTACAGATAAATAAAATTGAAATGTCTGTTTGTAATTCCAAAATAACAGCTTTTCACTAAATGTAGTAGGTATATGAAAGTATATCGACCACATTTTTTTTAAGAATCTATCCATATAAAAGTCTATATGTCAGACTGTCTGTCAGTCTGTTTGTATATTCCGCCTAATCTCTGAAACAGCTGGATGGATTTCAACGGGAATTTCACTGGCCTATTGCTGATGTAAAGAAGAGTAATGTTTCAATTCTTAATCCTACTCGGCTAAAACCGTTAGGTATAACTAGTGTTCAAATAAACTCAAATGTTTAAGTACATTAGCTTACGTTTGCTTTTATGCAGCGCAAGTACGTACTGTGTTTCCTCTCAAAAGAATGACCGAACGTGACTTTAGAAGCATAAGCATTTCACATTTTACTGCATAATTTGGTTACCGTGTTCTAACTGCATACAGATATTCAAATACAGATATAGCTTTTATCTTATGCAAGCTTTTCTATAAATTTTTATATATTGCGCCACCGTTCGGTCTGGTGGTTAGAATACTTGATTGTAACACTAGGTGTCACGGGTTCAGAGCATTTTATGAGACGAACATTTTATGACCTAGTGTGTGTTTGGTATGTACACATATTTTGTAAATATAAATTATAAGTATCATATTCGTAGTACTGAGTACATGATTTGGAACTAGGTGGTGCGGTGTCATAATGTCTGAACAAAATTTAAAATTTTTAAATTATTGTTAATCTTCTACAAAAAAAATAATAAAAGTATTCACGATGATCATTAAAAAAATATATATACATTGAACTACAAAAGGAACGTTGAACTATAACATCGGAAGGTTAAAGGATAAAGGTTAAATTTTATAGCAAAATATGAGGGTTTCGCTGCAGGTATAGAAGGTAAGAAGAAGGTAAGAAGTAAGAAGGTATAGAAGAAAACAGTTTGATAATGGTCTAATTGTTATAGTTATGTAGTTACCTCGAACTAACTAATTGGATTAGTGGTAACGCGAAAGAGCAAGCAGTTGCACGGAACACGAGGTCCTGGGTTCGATCCCCGGGCCAGGCAAATTGTTATTAGAGTTTCCATGTAATTTCTCAGTAGCAGAGTCTAGATTAGTGCAGGTATAATAATTACATTTGAACAATTTTGCGTAAAGAAAATGTGTATTTGGAGGCTCAGAATTTTCAGTTTTTGCAGCCTGTTTTACTTTCCTTTAACGTTTGTCTTGGACGCAACATACACAAAACCGAAAGTCGAATCAACCAGCTACGGGGTTTTTGTAAAAACCGCCTAAATTCAGTACAAGATTCAAAACATGTATGATTAGCAGATGACCGCAAGATGATATTACTGTGGTTTCTGAATGTTGATATATTGATATATTTTATGCTCTCTTTTCTCGTGTTTTTACTACGTGCATATCTTTATTTTGAAGAGTTTTTTCGTGACTGTACCTCTCTTCGTTTTTAATATGCAAAGTACTTCGGAACAAAGCGTAGGAAGAGTTTTATGACATGACCACAACGTAACACCAAGAATTCAGGACTTATTTTAGTGGGCCAGGGTGTAATACACCCATATTTAAGTGTGGGAATTATGAGGTGCTACTGCGCGATATATGTACTGTGCCTGCTAGTAAATAATTGATTGGAGAAAACCAAATTAAAATAAAATAAAAAATTTAAACACCTTTTTTTCGTCTGCAAATAAAAATGTTATTCCTTTCTTTCAATAAAAAACCCGAACAAATTTAAATTCGATTCACAAAATGCATTTGACTGAATACTATCCAGTTTTTGCAAGCAAAACAAATTGTAGAGATGTTAGTGCATTTGGTGGTATGAACTAAAGTAGTATAGACGGGTTCCATCGCGGCACGCGACGGTGATCGTCCTCTAAGTCTTTCTAAATTAAAACTGCCGTCGACACGTTCAGATTGCGGATTTGTGCAGTTCCAATACGAAAACAATTTAAAATTTCTTGCAAATCAAAGCGGTACTTTTGAAAGCGCGTCGGGGTAAGAACTTAGATTGGAAATGTGTAGGTATACCATAAATCGTTCAGTTGGAAGCTATTTAATATGTTTTGATTAGTTAGATAGATACTTTAGGGTAGAAATAGAAATTTGTGGTTCAAGTTTTTTCATATCAACAAGGAATATTTGTTTAATTTTCTCTGCCTATCCCTATGGCGGAGGCGTGAGCATGTGTATATGTATTTATGAATATCCAATATTGCTATGCCTTGAAACACTTAGTTAAAGATTTTATTTATTTGTTAATACAGAGCCGTGGTGGCCTCGGGGTTAGAGCAGTGGCCTGCTACGCAAGCGACGCAAGTTCGAATCCCGCGGGGCCTGTACCTATGAGTTTTTCTAAAAACTTATGTACAGTGATTTCACACCACGTGCTTTACGGTGAAAGAAAACATCGTGAAGAAACCTGCATATGTCTGAGAAATAATTCAAAGACGTATGTATAGTGTCTGAGACGGCGATGGACTCACCCTCTGTCACGTTGGCACTTAATCATATTCGGTGAAATGTGGGTGTTGAAAATTACAACACCTCTGCCTACCCCTTCGGGGAATACAGGCGTGAGCATATGTGTGTATGTACGTAATACACACATACATAGTTTACGCTTACGCCTATATCCCATGGGGGTAGGCAAAAACCCACCGTTCGCCACCAGCTACGATCCTTACATACTTTGTTCGCTTCATCCACATTAATGCATCTCTTCATACACTTCCTTCGGTTACGAGTGCTCCGAATTTGAACTTTCTGAAAAAAATATATCTATACAAAAGAAATTACTACTACATGATCATGATAACCTATTTAAACATGCTTATATTTCCATACAAAAATTGATACTATTGGATAAACAAATTTGCCCGTTGCTGCTTCATTGACAGAAGCCACAGATTAATTTACTCTAAAAGAGCAACTCGACGTACTGTTCATTTGGGGGTTGAAACTGATGTGTTTTTAGTATACTGTGTTTAATATTGTGGGTGTCATTATAGTAAATGTACGAGGACTTCCCAGCCCAGCCTCCAGTATTACATTTACATAATGTACTTAGCGGGAAGAGCCGCATACAAAAGCTCTCCTCAGAATGTGATGAGACGGAATGGCGTCAAAGAAAAATGAGTTCTTTCATAAGGCTACTTAAACGTAATTTGCTTTGTGATGAAATATTTTACTACTATCAAATTACTACTCGGTGCTATGCACGAGGGTGAGGAGTTAGGTATTTTGTTTTTGTGATCGTAAACTTGTACGCATTCTAATTTAGGGATTTTTGTTTTGTTTAAATAATCAATTGATGCTAAAAAGGTCTTGGAAAAGCAGAAGCAAATTAATTTATTCATTTATAGTTTTAAATTATGTGAGGGATCTCCGAAGGGGTATGCAAAATCTATACATACATAGTGTCTGTTAGTAATTCGAAACTAACAGCTTTTCACTCAATACATAATATAAAAGTACTTATATACGGTAGAGATATAAATAAAAACAATTTTAAAATGTTTCTCTTTCTGACCGTCACTTTATCTGTCTGTTTTTTCCGTGCAATTCTCGAAACGGCTGAACCAATTTTAACAGGACTTTCACTAGCAGATGGCTGATATTACAAGGAGTAACTTAGAGTTCTTTGCTTTAGTTAAGGTTGCGCGTTATAAAGTCACAGCGGTGAAACCGCAGGCCAAAACTAATAAAGTGATAATAATATAAGAAAAGCTGTCTATTTCTTACTACCTCAACTGTAGGTAACAAAGTAAAATTTTCTCGCACTTGCGCTAGTAGAAACGGTAATGTGTGGAAATTACATAAATCAGTATAACATGACATATTATGTCGTTCCCGTACATTGTATCGTTTCTAATAGCGAAGCGTGAGGATAATGTTACTTTGTCTACAGATCCCTGATCTGCTATGGTATCTGATACGTATCGTGCAGCTAGGTAGGTCCAACTTCGACAAAGAGGTCGCCCGAAGAATCCAACTCGGATGGGCAGCGTTTGGGAAGCTACGTGACATCTTTTCATCGAGAATCCCGCAGTGCCTTAAGACTAGGGTGTTTAACCAGTGTGTGTTGCCAGTGATGACATACGGAGCTGAGACGTGGTCTTTGACAGCTGGCCTTTTAGAAAGACTAAGGGTCACTCAACGAGCAATGGAAAGAGCTATGCTCGGAGTTTCTCTGCGGGACAAAATCCGGAACAAGGATATTCGCCAGAGAACCAGAGTCACCGACATAGCTCTTAAGATTTGCAAGTTGAATGGCAAAGGGCAGGCCACATCGCTCGTAGAACTGATAACCGATGGGGAAGAAAAGTTCTCGAGTGGCGACCACGGACCGGAAGACGCAGCGTAGGCAGGCCTCCCACTAGGTGGACCGACGACATCGTGAGAGTCGCGGGCAACCGATGGATGCAAATAGCGCATTGTCGTTCGGCGTGGCGGTCCAAGGGGGAGGCCTATGTTCAGCAGTGGACGTCTTCCGGCTGATGATGATGATGATGATGCCTAGTGCGAGTTCTTCACTGCCGCCGTCACAAGTCACCGCGTCGACGTAAACGAGGGTTTTTATAGGATCGGAACAGCACCTCTGTCGGCCTAAAGATGACACTATTGTGAGCCCATACAAATCTGCGTTTACATCGACGCGATGACTTGTGACGGCGGCAATGAAAAACTCGCACTAAGCCCTCTGCACTCATCATATAGTGTGTAACGTTAGTGAAACTCTATACTCGTAGGATCAACCTTGAGCAGTGAGTAGTAAACCAAAGGAACCAAATTGAATAACGGTTGGGGAAGTGGCGGAATCATCTTTTTATTTTTCGTGTGACTGTTACACCGTGGCGTAATCATGGATATTTTATTGACATATTAATTTAAATAATGGCATTAGGCTCGCCTTCTATTACATGGGACGTGAACATAACTCTTTCGGAACAGGCATTTTTTTTTTCTAAATTTAAAATGTGAATTATTTACAGTTGAATACGATGACCCTGTTACATAATATTATGTTTTATATACAGAGCTTAATTATGAAAATACAGGAGGTTTAGAAACTGGTGAATTGTTGGAGTATTATAAATATACCTCTCCCCCTACCAATAGGCTTTAATGTATGTTGATAATTTTACCAGTTAATCTACCAACTGACTACAAACACTGATGTGAAGCGTAAGATTGGATATTGGAAAGGCCTTAGGTAAAGTTTTAACCTGCCAGAACTTCCACTTGTTATTAAAGTAAATAGATACTGCATGCCCGTGCTTGGGTGATGTAACCTATGCTAATTATTGTAACATCGCCTATCTGCCAGTGAAAGTCCCATTAATATCGATCCATAACAGACAGACAGATAGATAGACTCGTTTAAGGGTTTTTTAATACCTGACTATTTGCGAGGTAGGTAAGTTCCCCATTACAAACTTGCGTTATGAAATCTGTGAAGCTATAAAAATATGCTGCAGTGTAAATGTAGCCGCTACGCAAGACAGGCGTCGGATTGAACTAGCTTAAGTTTCATTGTTCCGTAGAGCTTGTTTCAGAGTGACGGGGAAACTTACGATTTTACGGCACTCCCCGCTGTGGACTGAACATTTCGATGAGAGTGAATACCAAATCTACACTGATATTATAAAGAGGAAAGATTTATTTTATTTTTTATATTTTATATTTCAAGAAAGCTTACAGACAAATAACTTATGTATGTAATTAAATATGAATAACTTAAATTGCTAATTACAAGCTTCCACCGATAGCACCGATGCAAAAATTACCTAGTAAAAGGTAATTTTTGCACCGTATCCATTTTCTTATTTTAAATTCCATAACAAAAAAATATCCTACGCTATATACACAAAAATGTAACCTAATTAAACATGTATCAACCATAATAACAGAGAACGTGAAATAACAAAGTATATTATACTATTTACTTGCTGTCGGGCTCGCTCGAAAAGAACTGTCTGCTTAGGATTCGCTTAACTGCTGCAGTGCTGGATTTGGATTTGATTGTGTTTTTGTTTGTTTGCATGGAATACGCTCCGAAACTACTTGACTGATCTTGAAAATTCTATCAGTATCAGTATTTAAATGCCTTGACGAATTCAGCGAAATTAGTGGGGGTTACTGCGCATATGTTTTATTTGCGTCGTACCATACAGATTTCACTAAGGTTTCTCAGCGTCGAACTCGAGGACGAGTGTTGGTTTCAACCATAGGAAATTGATAAATAAAACATAGAGGATAAGGTTTAATTTCGTATCTTTGAAAGCGACACTCTATGACGAATGCGACACGGCTGTGCATTGAAGGTCAGCGTTCATAACTTGTGACAGCAACTGTAGTTTCAATCAACAGACCTTAAAATTCCTTCAAAATTTTCTCGTATACACTGCGCGCTTCAATTTAGTTGCAGTTAATAAACTATTAATTCGAGACACGATCACTTAGCGCAGCTACTGCAAGCCCAGTCAAGTGTTAACGTATATTACAGCCTCTATAATTGCCGTGCGATAATGAACCTTGTACGTAGAAGTGTGAAATTATAGCCGGAAAGGTGCAGGTGTGTCTGTCGTGCCTCTCAGTTTGTACCGGATTTTATTAGCTCTGGACTGTGAGATAAAACAGACCGTTTCATGTACGCAATAAGTTCCATATTTGTGTATTAAAGTAATAGGTTTTGTAATTAGTAGTTTTATTTGAATGTGAAACTAACAAGGAACATTAAACATAAACAAAACACTACTGCAGTCTCTAAAGGGTTGAAAATGATATGCAAATATATTATATTAATTTTTAAATAGGTGCCAACTGTCGTATGTATAAGGTAAGGTTAACATAAAACAACAAACGATCAAACAAATAAAACTTTTTTGAAGTCTTTTAAAAACTATATTTAATTATATTTTCAAACTTAAAAAAGGTAATCTTACATAAGCATACATTATGCTCACGCCTGTGTTCTCGGGATAGGCAAGGTGTTATAATAACAACATCCACTTTTCACCGAAGATGATTATGTGCCTACGTGACAGATGGTGAGTCTATAGCCGTCTCAGGCCCTATACATACGTCTTTTCGATTACTTCACTGTAAGGTAACCTTATCTTCAAAATGTCATCCTCTCATCGGTACGCCCAACAAATGTACAAACATACATATGCTCACGCCTGTATTCCCCGAAGGGGTAGGCAGAGGTGTTGTAATATTCAACACCCACATTTCACCGAATATGATTAAGTGCCAACGTGACAGAGGGTGAGTCCATCGCCGTCTCAAGCACTATACATACGTCTTTGAATTATTTCTCAGACATATGCAGGTTTCCTCACGATGTTTTCCTTCACCGTAAAGCACGTGGTGTGAAATCACTGTACATAAGTTTTTAGAAAAACTCATAGGTACAGGCACGGAAATTGATCATTTAATAAATTATACGTATCATCATCGATTTAAGCAAGGCGTATTAAGAACTTCTAAGCTTTGAAGTTTCATTTTTGTATGGTAAAATTTTACGCCGAATCTAAGAATTTCTCAATGCGCGCTGCTTAAACGATCATAGTTGGTAATTGTGAATATTTATAGCTAAGAAAAATAAAACTGCTTTTGTCTGAGTAGAAATTCATGGACTCTGGCTCGCCATGCGGTAAAATAACAACACAATTTTTTTTCATCGACTATACGACCTTTACAACCTTCTGTCAATTGAGCTACTCGTGATCCTACCTCATGCGTCGTATGTCCTTCCCTTGTTTGCGGTACAGGGGCCGCCTTGCGCGCCATCTGTTGGTTGGCGTACCAAACTCAACGAATACATCTAAAGTTACATTTAGCTACATATCAAATCGATAACGCAAATCCGATCTAAATATTAGATTGTTTTTGCATGACACACATGTTTACATTCTAAATTCTTAAAATTTGTCAAAAAAAATACGAACACGAGACGGGACTCGAACCCACGACCTCTGTAAGCCGTGCACGTAATTAAGTACAGATGAATCATCTGAGATGAGTGTGAGTCCATCGCTGTTTAACTTTATTCAAAAACTCATTGGTACAGGCCGCTGGGATTCGAACTCGCGTCGCTCACGTAGCAGGCGACTACTCAAACCCCGCGGTCACAGCTCTGTTAATACACTCTTTTCCTATATTAATTTTGTTTGTGGAGCAATCAACTACCTTTACTGCCTCATTAATTATTAAAGTACTTAATTAAAACCGCACGCAACATTCGCCATTTGTTGCCAGAATTAATTCACAATAATAAGTAGAAAGCAATAACCACAAATACGTTTGGCGGCGATAGATTGCCATTCAGTACGAGTTTGCTACCGCTTTCGTAAGCTTTATTCCACGCGTCACCTAACAATATATTATTAGTAAGTACTAGCTTCTACCGCAGCTTGTCACGGTAGTAATGAACGCCTCTGAACCCATGACAAAGTGTGTGCAAAATTTCATGATGATCGGTTACGTAGGTAGAGTGGGAATGCATTACCAACAGAAATTCATGGTCGCATTCATAAATAGATATAATATTCAGTTCAATATAAGATAATATTCAGATATTATCGCATATGTCTAAGCAAAACATATACTATGGGTACCAGACAGAGGAAGATGCTTTTGCTGTAAAAAAATTAAGTCTAACAGAAAATGCTCATCTCATTAAATATTTCCATCCAGACGCGGGAATCGAACCTTAGTACGATAAACCCGTTCGTTCCTAACGGTCTTGTAATAACTTGGCTTAACTAACACAGACACAAAGGTTACAGGGCCTGTAGACAAAGTAATAGTATACACACGTTTCGACACAATACAAAATGCACGGAAATGATATATCACGTGACTGATTTATGTCATTTCCATACATTTTTTATCGCGCAAGCGCGAGAGAATGTTACTTGGTCTAGGCCTACAGCACAGTTACGTCGAGTACAGATTACGATAGCGTACTATTAGAGATACTCGTAAATCGCATTTAGTTCCGCTTCCCGCTCTCGCGTCCGCTCAGCTAGGCTGGTAGTAGGAGCTGTTAATTTCCGTCGTCGTGTATCGCTGGGGGTAGCGGCGGCGTATTATTACGCCTTGCAACCAGTTTGCGACCTGTTACGTAACATTCATTAGGAAGGCGCATTGTGTATGAGCGGGAGCGGTTTTAGAGAACTGCTACGTCGATTTTTAAGTTCTAATTAAGCTGATTTATTTAACACGTTATTAAATTGTACCTGATGAATTGTAGTAAAAAATATTGGAAAGTCGATTACATTATAATAGGCTAAAAAAATACTTATTAAATATTGACCGATGTCAGATTAAATTAAAATATATACAGATAAATAAAATTGAAGTGTCTGTTTGTAATTCCAAAATTAAAGCTTTTCACTACATGCATATGAAAGTATACACGCTACTGACACTAAAAAACCAAGTTTTAAATTTTTTCTCGCTCTGTCTGTCTGTTTGTTCCGGGTAATCTCTGAAACGGATGAATGGATTTTAACGGGACTTCCACTGGTAGGTGACGTTTCAAGGAGTAACTTAGGCTACTTTTATTTATAAAAAATATTAGGGTTCCGCGACAATAAGGATGAAACGTAATCTATATTTTGATTTTAGATTGTAACTCGTATATGTGGGATCCGTAGGTTGTAGAAATCATAAACGAATGGACTGTAAGAATAGGCGTATAATAATAGTTTGACGTAAATGTACAAAATTAGGCTGCGCTGTTGCCGCTGAACCATCAGTGCCCGCGCTTTAATTGCTTCAGTGGCAAGTGACGTCGTGTGATGCTCGTTAGCCCCGCCGCGCTGTGGCCAGACTCCTCGCTTTATTGTAAATGTATTGTAACGTTAATTCGCTTCTCTTAAGTAATATGTACCGAGCTTAGTCTAACGTTCATAGGCCGCACTGGTTGGATATTGAGGAAATGACACAGATGTTTCGGATCACATATAATTCTACATCCATATAATATTATATTTAGTGTGCATCCAGCCGCCATGATGTGTTTCCGTTAGACGACAAAACGGAAAATTAATAAAGTTTAAAATTGAGTCCCAGTACTTGTAGAACTTCGAACTACTTTATTATTTGTTGACGGCTTAAATATAGTTTTAATGTGGACGGCGAAGTTAAAATAAAAACGTATAAGTAGAAGATTATTTGCTCGACTTGGCAGAAAATATTGATGATAGTTGTTTCATTCAATAAAATAGTTCCGTGCTGTTTGGAACTAAGCTCGAAATACCTAATACCTACTACGACCTAATATCTAAAAGACATTTTCTCACGAGGGATGAAATCCAAATGGACTTTGTACCAAAATCAGCGATTCTCAATATTATTAGACTAGTTGTGCCCGCGGTTTACCCGCGTAGACTTAATTTTAGGGTGGCTTTTTTTCAAGGAACTCTGATTGCAAGGAACCTGTTAAAATCAGTTCAGGGCTTCAGAAATTATTAGGAACAAACAGACAGACAGACTGAGAAATTTTTCAGAAATAGTTTTTTTTTGTATCAGTCCGTATATACTTTTATATGCATTTAGCGAAAAGCTGTTATTTTGGAATTACAAACAGACATATCAACTTCATTTATCTGTATAGATATAGATGAGAGTTTCCCACGTAGAAAATTGTGAGAAGATGAAGAATAATAAGAAGAAATGGCAAAGTAACTTTTCGACAATCAACTTTAAATTAAAATTACAAAATATTGCCTAAAATACTTGGTTTCAAAGTATTTATAGTCGTACTTTGGTCTCAAGTTTGTAATAAAGGGGAAAGTGATCTTTAAAAACACATTAGTCTACACGATATATTAATTGATTTAAGAGTAAACCAAAGCTACTGGGTGGACCTCTGACCACTTAATGGTAAGTAGCCGTCTAGACATCCAACTGTTAGGGCGTTGAAACACTTGGAACTGCTCAGAACAGACCGGCACCTTTTGAATTAACACATTCGCTGCTGAAATTTCGTCTTCTTCGTAAATTCTCTAACAGTTGGACGCGCAGGTGCGTCGTTAGCAGCGAACGCGTAATGCCACAAGTATTAGCAATATTTCAATGAAATATTTGCAGATTATGTGGAGAAGATATTGGAAACTTGCTCAATATTCGCTACTTTAAATAATTTGAACAATGATGAAGTTTAAATGTCTGTTTTATGTTTCAAATTAACAGTTTTTCACCAAATGCGTTTGAAAGTTATACGGTAAATACATATAAAGCTATTTTTAATAGTTTTGCCTGTGACTGTCTACTTGTACCATCTTATCTAAACTTTTATTAATGCTACTTTTATTTTTGACAAAAAAAACAGTTATTGTTCACTTTGGTAATCCTACGCGAACTAAACTACATACTAACTAAAAAACTGCTATATTCTGAGTTATCTAGAAATGGTTCGATATTTTCTGAAGGAGCTCGTGGCACAGTTGCTATTGCGCATATCATTCGATCAGCGAAGTTAAGTAACCATACGCCTAGCCAGTAGTTGAATGGGTGACCGCCCGAGTTCCCTCCGTGCCTCGGAGAGCACGTTAAGCCGTCGGTCCCGGTTGCCAATTTAACATCTTTGGCAATCGTTACATGTCAGTCGGAGGCCTAAAAATAATCTGACAACTGGTTTGACCCAGATCACAGATTTTCCTCCTAAATAGGGTTGCGAAGGTCGCTTCGTATAAAAATCAGGTGATCAGCCACATCGGGTTGAATCAAGTACCGACCCCAACAATGTTTGGGATAAGGCCAGGGAGATGATGGTTCGAAATTTTTCTCCGACTTCAATATAAAGCTCCGTGGTAAATAAACGTGTGTTTGTAAAAAAAATCACATCAGTCTTGGTTTGTTCTCAATCTACCCTTTAGTAGGGATACCATACAAAAAGTAAAATATTGTAATTTTTTTTAAATTATTTTGTTAGGTTTTTAATTACGTAACGATTAACAAAATGTTTGTGTCATCATCATGAATATAAGAGTAATTACTCTTGTCGGTGTAACCGATGCAAATCTTTCCATTTGTCTCTGTCCTGTCATCTCTTTGACCTCCTTATACCCTTTTCTTTGCTGAAAGAATTTTCAAGATCGGTCAAGAGTTTCGTAGCCTACTTAATGCAAACAAACAAACCTGTCCTCTTTATAATATTAGTGTAGACTAGCTGTGCCCTGCGGTTTCACCCGCGTAGTTTTAGTTTCATGCTTCATATCGCGGAACCCTAATATTTTTAATAAATAAAAGTAGCCTATGTTACTCCTTGAAACATCAGCTACCTGCCAGTGAAAGACCCGTTAAAATCGGTCCAGTACCCGGAACAAACAGACAGACAGAGAAAAAAGTTTTAATTTAGTGAAAAGCTGTAATTTTGGAATTACAAACAGACACTTCAATTTTATTTATCTGTATTGATAATAATAATAAAAATAGCGAATGTACAACATATGAAAAATAATATTGTTATATTTTTTCAAGTACCTTAATCCCTTCGCACATGACGGATACCCTACTCCCTACGGTGTGATATTGACGTGTGTAGCCCTTCAGATGAAATATTAAGCAACGGAAGAAAGGCCCCTGTCTTCCGAGAGTGGATTACACCCTTGCGCTTACCATAATAATGCTGCGTGTGTGATATTTTACTTTTAAATGGAAAATCTTGCGGTAGTATTATATGACGTGACATTTTTCTTGTATCCATATTTTTTTCCTAATCAATTTACTTATGTAGGTTGTTTGAAGTAAACTTTTGTAATTGTTTGATCAATTTATGTTTAAACTAGCGGACTTCACGCGGTTTCACGTAGTTCCCGTTCCCGTGGGAGTACGGGGATAAAATATAGCCTATGTTACTTGCTGATGATATAGCTATCCATTACTGAAAGAATTTTTAAGATCGGTCAAGTAGTTTCGGAGCCCATTCAATGCAAACAAATAAACAAACAATCAAATCTTTTCTCTTTATAATATAAGTGTGGATAAAATATTTACTAAAATCTATACATCTATATCTATACAGATAAATAAAATTGAAGTGTCTGTTTGTAAATCCAAAATAACAGTTTTTCACTACATGCATCTGAAAGTATACACGATACTGACACTAAAAAACCAAGTTATAATTTTTTTCTCTGTCTGTCTGTCCGTCTGTCTGTCTGTCTGTCTGTCTGTTTGTTCCGGGTAATATTCGAAACGGCTGGACCGATTTTAACGGGACTTTCACTGGCAGGTAGCTGATGGTTCAAGCAGTAACTTAGGCTACTATCATTTATAAAAAAATATTAGGGATCCGTGACAATAAGGATGAAACTAAATCTACGCGGGTGAAACCGCGGGGCACAGCTAGTTATAGATAAAATTATAATGAAAAGTTGTTAATTTGGAATTATAGACAGTCACTTCAATTTATTTTATCTGTGTAGATATAGATCAAAATAAATATGTTTTTAGTATGCTACTTAATAGACAAGTGATGAGCATCGGTTTGATTTAATCTGTGAGCACATTCCACAACATGAACATTGATTTGCTGCTATGTAAATTTGATATTATTGTTTAATAGCGATTAGAAACACATTTTCAACAATTGAAGTCTCTTAAGAAATCGCTTTAAACAGTTCGCTAATTCGAAGCAATCGCAGTGAATATCTCGAGTTGAAAACGAATAGAGTCGTTCCATCCGGCATTTAAATCAATCGATTCTCGATTCACGGCCATTCGTTTCGTTTCCGACCATTTTTCCGCCTGTTCCAATATTTAACTAGTTCCATTAGTGCTTCTATTTTAGAACGACTCGTGTGGGGGCTTTGTTAATAAATTATTATTTATCTGGATTTTCATCTGTTAGCATTTGTGGGAATATATAAAGAAGACTCGAATATAATAGTTCGGTTAGTATAGGAGTTCTGACAGATTTAAAACATGATCATCGTCGGCACTTGATTCAACCCGGAATGGCTGATCATCTGATTTTTGTACGAACAACTGCCGTCTGACCTTCTTAACCCCCTTTTCTAAGGAAAGTTGGTAGTCTGGGTTAAGCCAGTTGTCAGACTTTCTTAGGCCTCTGACTGTAACGATCGCCAAAGATTATTTTGTGAGGGACTCACTACGAAGACGAAAGACTTCACGATACCTGCTTTCTTCGAAATCATGAAAATAAAGTATGTTTCCATCACAAGAAATGACAGACAGTCTGACAGCTAGTATTTAATATGAATATCAGTAAAACAATAAAGACGTCCACATGAACAAATCACATTCAACGAACGTTACTGTATGAAGAATGTGACTATTAAGTGAACAACAACATATGCAGCTTCATAGGGCGATACAATATGAAATTCCACACGTGTTCAGAAGCCAGGGGGCGTTATTATAACAGCAAGGTCCTACAAGTTCACATAGGATAATATTGCTACATGTTCTTGGAAACTACGTAGATAGAGTTCTTGCATAATACTTCACATTTTATATTTATACTAGCTGTGCCCCGCGGTTTCACCCGCGTAGATTTAGTTTCACCCTTATTATCGCGGAACCCTAATATTTTAAATAAATAAAAGTAGCCTAAGTTACTCCTTGAAACATCAGCTACCTGCCAGTGAAAGTCCCGTTAAAATCGATTCAGCCGTTTTAGAGATTACCCGGAACAAACAGACAGACAGAGAAAAACTTTAAAATTAGATTTTTCTGTGTCAGTAGCGTGTATACTTTCATATGTATTTAGTGAAAAGCTGTTATTTTGGAATTACAAACAGACACTTCAATTTTATTTATCTGTCTAGATGAAATCATACATATGCTCTCGCTAGCCCCGAAGGCGGATGTGTTGTAACAACAACACCCACATTTCACTGAATACGATTAAGGGCCAACGTGACAGAGGGTGAGTCCATCGCCGTCTCAGGCATTAAGTATACGTCTTTGAATGAACTCTCCGACATATGCAAGCTTCCTCACGACTTTTTCCCTCACCGTAAAACACGTGCTGAGAAATTAATGCACATAAGTTTTTTTTTGCAAGAGCTCATTCGTACTTACCCCGCTGGGATTCGAGCTTGCGTCGCTTGCATAGCAGGCGACTGCTCAAACCATCAAAACATATTTGTTTACTTAAAGTAATTCAGTGAACAAATAAAAAACCAATCTTTATTGTTGTAGTAGTCTGTTCGATCTTAAGTACTAAAAACAATTACTACTCACCACACGCAAGTAATAATTACTACTCACCACACGCAAGTAATAATTACTACTCACCACACGCAAGTAATAATTACTACTCACCACACGCAAGTAATAATTACTACTCACCACACGCAAGTAATAATTACTACTCACCACACGCAAGTAATAATTACTACTCACCTCACCCCACCTAAGAATAAACAGTACTGTTTTTTATTCATTTCATTATTGTTAAAGGTCAGGTGGCTAAAACCCGGATTACCCTCATTGTTTTAAGCCCGGTACATAATTTCTGGATCGTTATTATGTTCGGGACAAAGTAACGTAGCGTTAAGTAAAACAAACACCCACGAACTAGATTACATTATGACCCATGTAAACTATATTCTTTTTGACAATTCGTTTGTTTGAAGGTTTTTTTAAACACCTTATGTCCGTTCTTGGGGCTAAAGTTATCTTTATTAAAAGTTCATCATAATCAGATTAACAGCTCAGCTGTGAAATCCTTAGACAGTCACTTCCTTACACAGCCGCAAGATGGCGATACTCGTCAGTTAGATTCATTCATTGATATATTTATTGCATTTTAGTCAGATACATGAAAGGCGCGCTCCGACCTCCGCCCCGTACGGACGTCTCGAAGCGCTCTCCTGCCGCGCTCCGCCGCTGCCCATTATCCGGTCGCCGCTCGCTGCTACCTGCGTGCTGCTACCTGCGCACCGAACCCTTCGCCGAACTTGCCTTTTTCAAGGCGGGTTTCGGCCATCTCTGTTTCTGTGTGAGACAAGTCTCGCTAGTTGTGACCCTTAAGGTAAAAACCACTGTTTGGTGGTCCTCGGTGGATACCTAGCGGTGCCAACGAAGCCGAGTGGGGTGTGGACCCGATACACCCGTTTTTGCCCCCTCAGGGCAAAAACACAAATCGGACGGGGCTAGAACCACCGGCCTTGGGGGCTTCCCTCGCCGACGCTAGCCATCTCCTCCCTCCCACCCTACCCTTTCCCTACCATCCCATTCCTTAGTGTTGTTTGGTTGCTTTAAGCTTCGGCTAAAAGTACTCCTCTGCACTAAGGCTGTTAGGAACCCGTCTGCACATTAAGATTGGCAGCGGGATCACAAGCTTAGGGCACACCCAACTCAACCCTAACTGCCTACCCCCGGTAGTGAAGGGACCAACACACACGCACACAACCCCAGGCCAGTCCAACCTGGGGATTAGGCGCGAAAATAAATAAATTAAATACCGCGTGGTATTTTTGCTCCCCCAATTGTTGTTGTTGTTTTGCCATCCATAAAATGGCCGACTCCACTCTCCGCGCCCTCCTTCGGGCCCTTCTTAAAGTCCCGGCCAATCAGGCCGTAGCCAGTACGGTCCTCTCTCCGGAGGATTTCTCAAGCCTCTGCGGCGAACCAAGCCCCTCTCCGGCCATCGAGCCCCCCACATACGCCCTTGCGGCGCCCTCCGTCCCTCTCAAACCGAACCCAATGAGGTTCGAAGAGTCCCCGGCAAGTCCCGATTGCCCTCCCAGCCGTCCCGTCATTATCGACGCTGACATGGCCTCCGAGTCCAACTCGGACTCCAACTCCTCCGCCGACGACGACTTTAATATCGTCGTAGGGCGAAAGAAGAAGCGGTCTCTCAAGACCAAAGCTTCTGCTGACCAGACCCCCGCGAAGTCACTCAAGACTGCTGAAAAGCCCACCGCCTCCCTGTCCTCGCAGACGGTCACTCCCTCAGAGGGAAACCGGTCTGACGTCACCCCACCCCCTCAGTCCATAGCCTCATCTTCGAGGAAAAAGCCCATTCCACCGCCTATCTTCATCCAAGATAAGGCGAAGTGGACCGACGTCTCGGCGTGGTGCAATGCTAATCGTATTGCTTACTCTAACGCCAGAACTACCGCCAATGGAATAAAAGTCTCGGTGCCTACCTCCACCGATTTCAGATCCCTCACAAAAATGCTCCAGGCTAGAAAGGTAGCCTTCCACTCCTGCGATCTCCCTGAGGATCGTCTTCTCCGCGTAGTAATCCGCGGCATCCCCAAAGAGATAGACGAAAAGTCTATCCTTAGCGATCTTCAATCGCAAGATATCCCCGCTCTAGAGGTGCACCGCATGCACGGCGCCCGCAACAGTACCATATACGACATGGTCTTTGTCGTATGTAAGCACTCCCCCGCCGGAAAAAACATCTACAATATTAAGACCGTATGCCATTTATCTGGCTTAAAGGTCGAAGCCCCCAACAAACGCGGCCAAATCGACCAATGTCACAAGTGCCAGCTATATGGCCACTCTTCCCGCAATTGCTTTGCGGTACCCAGGTGCGTTAAGTGCCTAGGTGACCACGGCACAAGCGATTGCCCCCGTCCCAAAGACACCTCACTCTGCACAGAGCCGCCTAGTTGCGTTCTGTGCGGACAATCGGGCCACCCTGCGAATTATCGCGGGTGCCCAAAAGCCCCTCGTCCTCACCCCAAAATGGTAAAGCGAGTTCAAGCTCGCAACACCAGGGAAAACCTCCCTTCCTCCGCTCTCCCCGAGCGCCTAAGCCCCCAAAGACCTTCCCCCTGGAACGCACTGAACCATCAGCGCGCATTCCCCAAACTCGCTCTTCCAATAGCTCCCCAGTCCACGGTCATCCCCCCATTAATGGCCATTCCCACCGTGCAACCCCCTAAGCCAAAAGGCCCTTCTCCCGCGGCAGCTCCCCGCTCGCCAGCAGCCCCTCTGGCACCCACCCCTAAGGGTCCCTTTCCCCAAGCCCCGGAAGCCACCGCGACTGGCGATAATATGGCTTATCTGAGCCAATTATTCCACGCGGTTGACATCCATAGCTTGAACCAGATGGCCGAGCAACTCCGCGCCTCACGCGGTAATATTGCCTCCGTCATGGCTACGATGAGCAAGTTCGCTCACGTAACCACAGCCCTCACCTCTTTCTTTAGTACAGTCCAATAATGGAGAGCCACAACCTAGGAGGAAAAATCAAACCCAGGTCCCTCAAAGTAGGGTTCTTTAATGCCAATGGCATTAACACCCAACGCGACGAGATCGCTACTTTCCTCCGCCAACACCAATTAGACATCTTTCTCCTCCAAGAGACCTTCCTCAAACCCTCCAACCGCGATCCCAAAATTGCGAACTATCAAATAGTACGCAACGATAGAACCCACTCCGCCAAAGGAGGCACCCTCATCTATTATAAAAGATCTCTTTACTGCATTCCTATGGATCCCCCCAACCTCTCTCAAATCGAGACATCAATATGTCGGCTAGGCATGACTGGACACGAACCAATCATAATAGTTTCGGCATACATCGCACCCAACAAACAAGGCGATATCGCTCCTGATATCGTAAAACTTCTTAGCTTAGGCAACTCTGTCATCGTGGCAGGAGACCTAAACGCCAAACACGAGTCGTGGAATAGCCGCACTCGAAATTCCAGAGGTAATCAACTCAATTACCTCAGTAGCATCCATAACTTCGACGTTATAGCTCCCATGCATCCGACGCATTACCCAGCTATTATAGACCACCGTCCGGACGTCCTCGACCTGGCGATTCTAAAGAATATAAACCTTCGTTTAAATTCTATGGAATCGATAGACGAGCTTGACTCCGATCACCGTCCCGTTGTACTCAGTCTTACCCCCCGCACAGGTCCCCCTGACTCGAGTACTCCCACCCCCATGAAAACGGCAACTAACTGGAGGAAACTAGAGGAAAACCTCAAGTCTACTCCCTTGCCCTTCCCCGAACCGACCCCAACTTCCATTGTGGACACGGTGAACGCAATTGACTCCCTCACCAGTCACGTACAATCAGCAGTCAACGACTGCTCCCGGCAGGTCCCAGCGATGGACGACCATCGCTGGAGGCTGCCGGACGATGTACGCGAACTGGTGACGGAGAAAAACGCGGCTATCCGAGCCTACAGGACTTACCCCACAGCAGCCAACCGATCATTCATGAACCACTTACAAGCCAAAGTAAGAAGGCGCATGAATGAAATGAGGGAAGCTCGCTGGGACAACTTCTTGGCTAACCTTACCCCTAATCACCAGGCTTTCTGGCACTTGCAACGCAAGCTCAGAGTCAAAGAAGCCTGCGGCATCCCTCCTCTTAATCGTCCTGGCCGTAGTCCCGCCTTCGACGACGACGAAAAGACCGAATGTCTAGCCGACAATCTAGAATCCCAATGTTCTCCCAGCTCCCAACAAGTAGACATGGCCCATCTCACAAAGGTGGACGCCGAGGTCGAACGAAGGGTAGCTCAGCCCCCAATAGAGGACCCAGACAATCCACTCCCAGTAGTCACTGTCGATGAGGTTCAATCCCTCATCAAAGATCTCAACCCTAGGAAGTCTCCTGGCTCCGACGGGATAACAAATAAAGTTGTCAAACTCTTTCCCCTCCACATCATTGTCTTCCTGACAGCCATTTTTAACGCTGCCCTTTCAAACAACATCTTCCCACAATCGTGGAAAGAAGCAGTTGTCATAGGGATACCAAAACCTGGTAAACCCAAATCCGAATCCTCTAGTTATCGCCCCATTAGTCTCCTTAAAACTCTCGCGAAGATCTACGAAAGGTTGATCTTCAAAAGACTTAAGGACTTCGCTGAATCCCACAAACTTATCCCGAATGAGCAGTTTGGCTTCCGAACCAAGCACTCGTGTGTTCAACAGGTGCACCGCATCGTTGAACACATAAGTGCGGGGTTCCAAGCCAAACAGCAAACGGGCGTCCTATTCTTCGATATAGCGAAAGCATTCGATAAAGTTTGGCACAATGGCTTATTATATAAGCTTTACCAAATCGGTGTGCCTGACAGACTCGTGCTCATCATACGAGACTTCTTATCGAATCGCACCTTCCAATATCGTATCGAGGGCTCATTATCCTCCCCTCGCCGTATTCGTGCTGGAGTTCCCCAAGGCTCCGTGCTCTCCCCACTACTTTTCACGCTGTACACCAGCGACATCCCCAAAAGTCCCAATGCCGATCTAGCTCTCTTCGCCGATGACACGGCTATCTACTATAGAGGCAGAGACCGTCATACGATCGCCAAACATCTCCAAACCGCAGCCAATGCCCTCGGCAAATGGTTTCGGAAATGGAGATTTGAAGTCAACCCAGATAAGAGCGCAGCTGTCCTCTTCTGCCGCTCTGGCGACCGATATCACGATCCTCCGCCTTCTGTAACCATGTTCGGCCAGCCGATTCCCTGGGAATCCACGGCCAAATACCTAGGCGTCATCCTCGACCAAAGGTTGTCCTTTGCATCCCACACAAAGAAAGCACGGTCACGTGCTTCCTTTGCCCTTGGTCGACTCCATTACCTACTAAATGCACGGAGCAAATTGTCACTTAAGTCCAAGTTGAGAATTTATCTCTCGTGCATCCGTCCCATAATGACATACGCCAGTGTTGTTTTCGCACACACGGCCAGCTCTAACATCCATAGAATGCAGGTCCTCCAAAACAAATTCTTGCGAAAGGCCGCGGGAGTCCCGTGGTATGTTCGCAATAGTCAACTCCATGTAGACTTTAAAATTCCCACCATCAAGCAGTTCATGAAAAGAGCCTCTAAGCGCTTTTTCGAATCTGCCGAAAAACACCCGAACCCACTAATCGTATCGGCCGCCCGATATACCCCATCTCGTATCTCCTCCCGACGCCGTCCGAGGCACGTTCTCCTTGACCCTGACGACGATATCACATTGCTTCAGCAAGCAATGTCTCAAAAGCACACACCAAACCGACCATTGTTCCGTCCTCGCCGGCGAGGCTCGTCGCGAACTCTACGTCATCGTCCCCCCCGTCCCCTGCTAGGGCCGGCGCGCGCCGAGCCACTAGCCTTAAACACGTCCCTAAATAATACAACTCAGATCCAGCTCCCTAGCTCATCCCCCAGCAACGCCCTAAGCCGAGGTCCGAGCCCCGCACCGGGGCGCCCTTAGCTGTGTTGCTTAGTATTTAAGTTTAAGCTCGGCTGGAGGCCCTTGGGTCTCGCCCTATAGTCCGGTTAAGCAGTGGAGGTAACTCCCCCCTACCAACTGCGAGAGACCATATCCTAAAAAAAAAAAAAAAAAAAAATACATGAAAGATAAAAAAATTACTTAATTATAAATGGTACCCTAAGTTCTAAATTACGGTACTAATCTTGATGCGGTCTTCACTAACATGTTAGATTTGACATTAAGATAGGGTTGTAGCTAAAGGTCATTAAAAACCTAAAATAGTCTAAGCCCAGAAACGAAGAAATGCGGTCGTTAGACTATACTAACATTACAAAGAGGAAAGATTTGATTGTATTGAATAGGCTCCGACAATCCTAGACCAAGCTTGAAAATTCTTTCAGCTATGGATAGCTACAAAACCAGCAAGTTACATAGGCTATATTTTATCCCCGTACTCCCACGGGAACGGGAACTACGCGGGTGAAACCGCTTGACATTCTTCTTAAGTAAGTCTTCTTTATTTTTGGACGAAACCAATATTGAAATGCCAACCCTATTTGTACTATATTTTTACTTCTGATTGACGAATAAAGAAAAAAATAAAAGAATGAACTTAATGAGTGACGTCTTGGTCTACGCCTACGCCGTAGCGTTCGTATGATACTTTACTAGTTGTGCCCTGCGGTGGTTCCAAATGACGTCATCCCACATAAACATCCAATGGAACATAGGTAGGTATTTATAATAATATAATAATAATAATAATAATAATAAAACCATTTATTGATAACAAATAAACGGCAACAATTCAAATAACAATGACAAAAAAAATAGAATATACAAAAAAGAATACACAAAAACTAAAGTTAAAAACTAGTGTCATTATGGTGCAATATGACAATTAACTCACTGATACTTGCTTATACTGTTGATCTACTACGATATAAGCATCCTGTAGCGAGTGCCTATGCCGTAGCAAAAGCGTAGTATATATTTTAGTGTAATACGAGTTTGTTCTTCTTTCGCTGACTTAGATGTATACTAATAAGGTAACCAAGGGTACAGACCGTCTGATGATAGCCGATCTGTTGCCTTATATCGAAATCAAGAGTCTTAAAACTTTTCTTACAAATAATAAAATCTCAGTCTCAAATAGGTAAAATCGAAAGGGTCTCTCCTCTCCTCGTAGAGCACTATTGCCATCTTCTGTAACGTATAGAAGCGTTACAAAGCGTAAAAAGATCGTACAGTCAAAAGTCATTTATTGTAATGTTCGTTACCGGTCAGTCGGAGGCCTTAGAGTCTGGCAACTGGTTTAACCCAGATCACAGATTTTCCTCGTAAAAGGGGTTACGAAGGTCAAATGGTAGTCGCTTCATAGTAATCAGAAGACTGTGGCGGCCCCTAAAACCGAAAAACAATGGATAAAATCGACGCATGGGGTGTAATCTCGAGTAGATCAATTGGCAGAGCAACTGCACGGTTTGCAACGATCGTGGGTTCTAGTCCCGCCTCGTTTTCATATTTTTCCTAAACATTTTTAAAAATTTAGCCTATCTATATGCATATGTGGCTTGACTGCATAATTACAGAGTGAGCTTAGGATCTGCATACTCTAAAAGCTCGGACTCTAAGCGCAGACATTAAATAAAGATACCTTTAACTTGCACCCCGCCACATGAAATGTTGTGATCAAGAAGTTTAAAATCCCTTTGTGGAAACATCAATCTTGCTTTACGTTGGTCGGGGCCCTGTTTATCTTGTTTGGGTCTATGACAAGCGGTTTGTCAGTCTGCATGCATTTGGGTAACACGACCCGTAATTACAAGTTGTTTAGCGACACATATGTCGGGTTTTGGTTAATTGCTTTAAGGGTGAGATAAGATTTTGTTGTTAATGCCCTTTGGAAGTTTAAGTCATTTTCACTTGTATTATTATTGCGTAGGACGGAGCTTAGGCAATCAAGAATAGAGTAAACTGAGTTTCTCTAAATTATAGTAATAATATATTATGTGTTTAAGAAGATTTCATATACAAACCTTAAACCCCCATATATCCCCCTAGAGTTGTAATTTTTAAACATCAAAATTAGTATTTCTTTGTGTATTACAAATTAGGCCTGGGAGCCAGAATCAATTGGAGTAGTAGTGGGCAGTCCTGGTATTCATTGGTTCGATATTAAGCACTTGACCACTATATACGTAACTAAAGGAGAATCTCAATAGCGTGATTTAGAAGCATACAGCGCCATCTTGTGTTCAAAAACGGAACTACTTATTTACATAGCAAACTACGTTAAACACTTTGTATGGATTTGCAGCTTTTTGGAGACTGTAGTTCCTTTGTTTTCGTTGTTTAAAAATAGTCACTGTGTACAAAATTACTCTAAATATATATACGAACTTGGTTAGTTATGGTTAAACTAACAAACACTGTTTCATTGTGGTCTTTACTTAGCTTTGGGTAGTAGGTAGTGCCTTTCCTCGTATTGTTGTAAAAATAACGAACACCTTAGCTTTAAAGTAACGGCCACCGCCACCGATCAATAAACCATTCAAGGGTAACCGAAAATTATAGCAAGATTAACGCCCGGTTTCCGAAAGGCTTGTCAAGTCAAAAATTAACTAATCATCGATCAAACGGCATGTCAAGTGCGAATTGGGTTGCTAGAAGGATGATCATCTAGTTTGATTTGATCAGAATGTCAACTGACATAAATGCCAAATCTCTATGATCAAATCGAATGTTGAATGCATTTTGGGTTTCCGAAAGGCTGATTAAGCCGTAATCTATGATCAAAGTGATGTCAAATGGCATGTCAGTTAATTACGACAAAGGGACGAATTAACTTATTACCAACATTGTATTTTATCGTAATATTTATAGAAATACTGATTCGATCCTAGAAATCATTTCACTCACAGGAAGCTACATTATTCCCAAGTGCTATAGCATGTTAATTTATATATCAAATGGAGATAACAATGCACAAATCAAGATTGAAAAAAATGTTGACAAAATGCAGGTGTATGATCGCGGGAAAATTGAAAATTTAGCCAAACACATACTACGGCCCTGGCTCTCGATCAAAACTGGCGATAACATGAGACAAACACAGAAGCTGATTATACTGACGAAATAACTGGATAACAACCTACCTATAGTGATAAATTTGTGACGAAAGTGATAAAATTAACAATAATGTATACACTCAAAAGCTGCAAAATCATAATATCAAACTGCTAACTAATAATAAGAATGTTTATGAAGCCTTGTTTTTTTATTTACCTGCTAGCTCATTTACATATATAGCCTCAGTTCTTAACTATATTCTAAAAGTGAAATCATTAGGTATTAATCTCTACTTATTGGAGAAAAAGATTAGGTATGTGCTATAATGTGACAACAAAGAATAATCATAACATCAAAAGTATTAGAATAGTGTGTGCAATTCATAAGGTAGGTACCTAACTAAATTGGTATGAATCTAGTAAACAATAAGTGCTGGATATCACAAAATTTTACTTATTTTTGAACAAATTGCAAAAGCAATAATATAGGTTATTGTGATAAAATATTTAAATGCCTAGATCTTGAGTCTGTACAAACAACCTATATTACTTAACTTATGTACAAACTTATTCTACCCTGAGGTAGGTTTACAATCTACTATTATTATATCTCAATCAACGGTGTGAATTTTATATTCATAACTAACTTTTGTATGTAATGAAATCAATATATAATGTAGTAGGTATGTGTTCAATTCATAGGAACAGACTATGATTCCAGTCCAATAGTCCCATTCCATACATTCATAACATTCTCATAAACAATCATACTCACAATATGTAGTAGGTTCAATGTTCAAATATTAATGTATTGCATAATATTTCCAACCTTAAACCTACCTAAGGATAGAATAAGTCTGTACAAAACAACCTATATTACTTAACTTATGTAACATTATACCTAGATAAGTAAATAATTGTTATTATGTCTTTAGAACAATTTATGTTCTACATGTATGATTAACCACAAAGCTCATAAAATGTAAAGAAATAAATGGCCTATTATATTGATTTCATTGCATACCAAAGTTAGTTATGAATATAATATTCACACCGTTGATTGAGATATAATAATAGTACATTGCAACGGGATCATTTGGTTTATCGGTCTGTACCTTCTCCTTACCATTGAAGTAAATGCACAGTATAAGAATTAAGTAATGAAATGTTTCTGTGTAGTTTGTATCTGCTATAAGTATCCAAGGATTAGATAACTCATTTGCTAGCAGCACCGGATCTAGTTTTCTTTCTCAATACTGCAAGAGTAATTTACATGTTGCTGGCCTTGTAGTAAGTAAGAGTAACAAGATTATATATTTGAGAAATAAATTACAATGTTATTTTTATTCCATAAATTTTATTACATTAAACAGTAACAGGTTAGTACACACTTTTGTTAATTTCTATAGATAATAAGTAGCACTTCACATTGAAACAGTAGTTCTGCAAACATTACTTGTCTGGGGAAGCAAGACGAGCCACCAAGTCCTGCGGCTAGAAGTCCTTTGACGAAGTGGTATGATAACATTATATTAGTTAATCTTATTTCGGCACCAATCTAGGTATTGCACTCTATTTGTATCACTCTCAGTTTTCGGTGCACATGCACCTTTTTGTTCTGTGCACAGTAGAGCAGGTGTGATAAATAAATAAACACAGGAGAGTCGAGGGAGGCAGTGTTTGATTTTGCGACACGCAAGGATATGGATTTGCCTGCGTCGTAAGACCTTGCTGCGGGGATTCTGAACAGTTTGCTTGTGACCAGACGGTGATCCCTCCGATTCACTAATATGCTCACACATATACAATACAATATTTTCTCGCTTTTTTTCGTGTATGTAATCGTAAACAATGCAGCACAGACAGTAATAATATTAATTATTTCTGTCTCTTTGACAGATAGAACGAACGAAAGAATGACAATATTGAACTATTTCACCAATGTGGCCATATTTAAAAAGAATGTTTTAGTTAACATTATGTTAGTTAATTATTGCTTGACAAGCGTTCGAGCAACCCAATCAAAGTTGACATCGCATGTCAACTGACATTAATGTCAGTTGATTTTGATTTTGACAAGCGTTCGAGAAACCGGCCCTATAGCTGCTATAAAATTATAGCCAAGAGGATACAGATCCGATGCCTCTAATCTATATAGCAGTGATTACATTGCTTATCTTTTTAAAGTAGATCTTCATACTAGTTGTGGAGGTAAAAAGGGGGTTATATGTGAAATTTCACTTTACCTTCTAGGGTGGAACTTGGCAGCTAGTTTTTTATTAATTTAACTAGCGGACCTGAAAGACCTTGCCCCGTATATTGACTGCAGCGCCATCTGCCATGCTAATTTGTGTAACCTAAACCATCCAGGGTGCGACCCAAAGAGTTTGTGACATATACACGTACAGCAGAATTATGTGGCACAATTACTATTTCTTATTCTATAAAGAACGTGTACCAGTATCAAACTTATACATCTATTCTCTGTGTCGAACAAACATCGATGAGATTTATCTTTTTTTTTTCAGTAGTTCTCTGAACAACAATAATCTATACAGGTAAATAAAATTGAAGTGTCTGTTTGTAATTCCAAATAACAGCTTTTCACAAAATGCATATGAAAGTATACACGCTACTGACACTAGAAAACCAAGTTTTATTTTTTTTCTCTGTCTGTCTGTCCGTCTGTCTGACTGTCTGTCTGTTTGTTCCGGGTAATCTCTGAAACGGCTGGACCGATTTTAACAGGACTTTCACTGGCAGGTGGCTGATGTTTCAAGGAGTAACTTAGGCTACTTTTATGAATTAAAAATATTAGGGTCCCGCGACAATAAGGATGAAACTAAATCTACGCGGGTGAAACCGCGGGGCACAGCTAGTGTAATAATAAGAGCATCAGCGGTGGTTTATGATATTTTTCACAATTATTTTCAAATAAATATCCGACAGAAACGAATTACGCACGTAATGTAGGCCAATGAAAGAAAAAGTACAATTCTACTTTATAGAACATTCCATACGCCTGAAACACGAAACACAATAGATAAATTATAAGGAGTGATATTAAATTATAAGTTCCGGTTCCCTGGCTCATTTTAATTCGTAATATCTTTTGAAGAACACAAAAGTTTCAATACAGTCCATTGAATATTTCAAGCTTAATTAAAGACTCAAATAACACAGTTAATGAACTAAATGAATTTTTGGAGCGATTTAAATATCTATTGGTAATTTGAACATCCTTTGTCAAAAGCCTTATTGAAGTGTGTTATTCTTAAATTGCTTTTAGATTACAATTATTGTATTTTATTAAGTTTTATTAAAGACATTGAAATGTATGAGAACGTTGACTTTCTCAAAGAAAATGGTCTAATCGTTTTTCAAGCGTTTTATGTTTTCATCGTTTAATCCATTTCTCAGAAGATTAAATATTCTGATATGAAAATATCGAAGGCAAGTTATATATTTTCAACCATATTATTGATTTGATTTCATCAAGTACTCTATGCGTAAGCTGTGTTTGCTTGATGTTTCTGCGGTGAGAAAGGTTGCCAGCACTCCTTAGGGGAGGGGAGAAGTGGGAGTGCTGTGGTAGTTATGGTAACATTCCCTCTTTCAACTTGGTACAGTGGGCCTACCATCATCGGCTTAAGCAGACTGTGTTAAGATCTTCTGGGCTTTGACGTTTAATTTTGGTACCTTTTTTTAACTATTATACGTCATAGCTCAGAAGATCTTAATACTAATACGCAAATCTATACAGATAAATAAAATTGAAGTGTCTGTTTGTAATTTCAAAATAACAGCTTTTCACTAAATGCATATGGAAGTATACACGCTACTGACACTAAAAAACCAAGTTTTAAATTTTTTCTCTGTCTGTCAGTCTGTTTATTCCGGGTAATCTCTGAAACGGCTGGACCAATTTTAACGGGACCTTCACTGGCAGGTATTTGATCTTAGATTAGATTAGATATTTGAGATAGTAACTTGAGCTACTTTTATTTATTAAAAATATTAGGGTACCGCGACAATAAGTATGAAACTAAATCTATCTAGCGAAGCTAAGCAACCATACGCCCATCCAACTACTGGCTAGGCGTATGGTTGCTTAGCTTCGCTGATCGAATGATATGCGCAATAGCAACTGTGCCACGAGCTCCTCAACATGTTAATAATTACGTTAAATTGACTTGAAACTAAACCACGTTAAAATTACTATTTTCGTCAACTTGTCGTCGAACAAACCAAAGAACGAAATCCCATTAGCATATTAACTCCATAGTGGTTCATACATTTTAATATTACTTCCATTACAAACTAAATAGGGCCTAACGACCATTAATTCTCTTGTTATTGCCTTTAATGATATCCCTCGACCTACACTTACCTGCAAGGTCCTGTCTCGACTTTGATTAGCTTTATTTAAAGTTTTTGACATGTTTAATATCCAATTACTTACGTTTACACTACAAATATAATTAAATAGTGGTGTCAAACAATGTTTAATATTTATACTGCTAAAACCGCGGGGCACAGCTAGTATTAAAGTATAGAACTTTAATACTAGCTGTGCCCCGCGGTTTCACACGCGTAGATTTAGTTTCATACTTATTGTCGCGGTACCCTAATATTTTTAATAAATAAAAGTAGCTCAATTTACTATCTCAAATATCTAATCTAATCTAAGATCAAATACCTGCCAGTGAACGTCCCGTTAAAATCGGTCCAGCCGTTTCAGAGCTTACCCGGAACATACAGACAGACAGAGAAATAATTAAAACTTGGTTTTTTAGTATCAGTATCGTGTATACTTTCATATGCATTTAGTGAAAAGCTGTAATTTTGGAATTACAATGAGACAATTCAATTTTATTTATCTGTATAGATATAGATATAAAGCTGAACAGTTCATTTGTTTGCCTGAACGGAACTAAAGGTTCGATTCTAAAAATTATTTCAGTGTTAGATAGCCCCTTTATTGAGGAGAGCTATAGGCTATATCACCACGCTAACACCAATCACGGGCTTAAAGTCAGCGTTAGCTCGCGTAGTCGAGGGCAGAAGCCAATCATTTAATTTATGAGAATGTTTTGTATTATTTTTAATATAGTTTACATGTATTTTTGTATTGGCTGCTACATTGAGGTGTCGTGGGTTAAATACTCGTGTCAGGGCAATCAATTTTTGTGATGAGTTTTTATGTTTGCCATTGGTACTCATAATACAAGCTTTCCTTAGTTTGGCATTTTAACATTATTTAAAAAAAGAATTTACTATTATCTTTTTGCAGTTCTCAAAGTTATTTTAAGGCAAACTAAGTTTTGCATCTTAGGCTTAAACCTGAATCAAATTGTGAATGTTTTTATTGTGAAATATATTTTTCGTGAAGTCCCCAAGAGACCAAGTTAAAACTTAATCTACACCAAGTTTAAGTTTAAACTTCATTTTACGCATTATGTTGAAACTTTACACTAACAGCATTACTCTAATATTCCCCCGTAGATTAAAGTAAAATCATTTACGTTACATGTATTTTCAGTGGTGGAGTATAACGTGATCTCTCGTTTAGTATTTGAGCTGGTCTCCTGGAGACTATACCCTACAGACCTTCTAGACAGAGGATCCCAAACTTTTTCGTCTAACGCCAAAAATCAAAATTTACATTTTAAAGATGAAAAACAAAGGCTTTTTGTTTACGTCAATAACATATTAGTGTCTGATACCATTACTACATATTACTTAAGGTATAGCGTTGTGAACGCATTACAATATATTTTTTTTAATATATTTTTTGTTTATATTGTTTCCATACAGATAATAAAAATTTCAATATAAGTGTCTCTTTGCAATTTCAAAATAACAGATTTTCTCTAAATCCACATGAAAATATATAGGTACCGTACTGACATAAAACAAAAAAAAAATCTTTCCGTCTGTCCGTCTGTCTGTCTTCGTGTCTATTTGTTCTGGCTAGTCTCCAAAACGGCTGGACTGATTTTAACGGGACTTTCACTGGCAGATAGCTAATATTACAAGGAATAACTGTGACTACTTTTATTTTTTTTAACTCATTAGATGTGGTGTAAGTACTAGAACAATTTTAATTTCAGTGAATTTTAAAATATGAAGTAAAGAGTCCTATCACAGTTTATATATATATATATATATATGTTAGTCAGGTCTTTGCATCATAAATGATTAAATAACTTAATAGGAAAGACACTTTACATCTGATTCCATTTAGGTAAATATATATTTATATAAATAAACCTGAAAGGCTGGCTAAGCGCTGAATCACGACGGATTTTCTTAACAAACACGAGCAATTTTCACGCATTGTTGGGTATAAATATAAAATTATTCACCCTTATACAGCGGTTACTCGGCTAATGTGATTACAGCTACAGTTACGGGTTGTCTTTCCTTCGCTTTTATTTCCACATTGTGTTAATGAGCACTTAGAAAACGGACAAATTTGCTCAGCCAACGCTAATAAATTAATTATATAATATGGTATTAGTGCACGAGCCAAGACATTCTATTGTATTGAAGGAAAATTCGTAACGAAATTTATTAAACGTAGAATACCTTTCACCAAGTTAGTTTTACTATTTATCGCAAGATGGCGTTATATCTTTTTTAGATCGCGCTGTTGAAAGTCACTTTCCGTATTGTATATAGCACATACATTTTCGTTTATTGTTGTCAAATAAATACAAGGTCACGTAGAAAAAGTAACATTATCCACACGCTTTGTTAATGGAAACGATACAAAATGTACGGGAATGACATATGTCACGTGACTGATTTATGTCACTTTCATAATTTTTTTATCGATTCTATTAGCGCACGCGTGATAGAATGATATTTTGTCTAGACCTACAGGACGGCCCAAGTTAAGGTTTCATTCCAACCAACCAAGGTTTGCTTCGACTGATCCTTACTCGTCAGGCCTAATTCGTTATACAATTATTGGGTTCGACAAAAAAATCACAAATATACCTCGGAGATGGCAAATACTTGAAACCATCGTTTTGGGTAAAAATTTGTCTTGTTACTCCTTTGGTTACTTTAATTTCTTGTAAGGTGAAAAAAAAATTACGTCCGTATTTCTACCATAATCAAAATGGTATAACACATTCTAGCTCGTACAGGTATCAGACAATGCAATATCACGTTACTATATCAATACATACACACAAATTGGATAATACGGATTCTATAAGGCTTCACGGAAATTGGCCTATTAGTTAAGCTACTCTACGCAATTACAGATACGCCTATGAGTGTTCTACGAAATCTCGTAGCAAAGAGCTACGGAGCTACGAATACAGACATTTGCTACGAAAACTCCATCTCATATACATTTCTGTGATGTGAGATTGTAATTATAATGTTTCCTTAGTTGCTCATGAAATTTCCAGAGCGAATACAAACGTTATGTAAACGTGATAAGGTATATTTCTGTATAATGTTGTGTGGTATGTAAACAAAGATAGGTTAAACTAATTTCATTCGATGTTGCGAGTGAAGAAATGAGAGAGTATTCACTAGGTTTCCTGGAAATATACAATGTAGGTTATTTATGAAAGAAGGTTTCTGATTCCCGACAAAAGGTCTCCAAAGGCGTCGACTATTCGGTGTGATGATAGACGGTAACTCTCTATATTGAGCAAATACTTTATTTATTACTAGCTGTGCCCCGCGGTTTCACCCGCGTAGATTCAGTTTCATCCTTATTGTTGCGGAACCCTAATATCTTTAATAAATAAAGTTACTAAAGGTAGCTAAGTTACTCCTTGAAACATCAGCTACCTACCAGTGAAAGTCCCATTAAAATCCGTCCAGACGTTTCAGAGATTACCCGGAACAAACAGACAGACAGACAAACAGAGAAAAAAAATTAAACTTGGTTTTTTAGTGTCAGGAGCGTGTATACTTTCATATGCATTTAGTGAAAAGCTGTTATTTTGGAATTACAAACAGACACTTCAATTTTATTTATCTGTATAGACTGTATAGATATAGATTTGATATAGATATACTAACGTCATCCCCAAAGGGTTCTCGAAGGGGTAAACAGAGGTGTTCTAACAACTACAGCCACATTTCACCGAATATGATTAAGTGCCAAAGTGACAAATGCTATCCATCGCCGCCACAGGCACTTTTAATTATTTCTCAGGCATATTATGCAGGTTTCCTAACGATGTTTTCCTCCACCGTAAAGGACGTGGGGTTTTACATAGAATTTGCTTTATGCATAATATAAATTGATCATTCCAGATTTGAAGTAGGTGCCAAATGTAGCATCAAACTTGGTATCAGACATAAAGCTATTTTTTTTTAAATAATTTTTTACGCATAGGTTTATGAAGAAAATATTCAAAGGATTAGTTTGAACAGCAACCTCTTTGCTTGCCTTTGAATGAAAAAAGTACACCTCTGTTTATAGCAGGGAATGTATTGACAAGAAATAGAGGGATTTAAAATTTAAATTTACTATGATGAAAGCGAATATTTTACGACACTCAGATGCTGAAAGCTTCAGTGAAGAAATGCTATCTTATTACCATTGAGTAAAGTCTGTTTTCAATGATATCAAATCAATATTATTGAAAGCATAATGAAATCACCCTATGCAAATAAAAAAATCTATATTTATCTGTATAGATAAAGGTATACCTTTATCTATACAGATAAAGATTAAATGACTGTTTGTAATAGCAAATTAAAAACTTACAGATATGCATTTGAAAGTGCAAATGGGAAATACAATACATTTTTTTTAATGCTCTGACTGTCCGGGGCCTTACCATGATAGTTTCACTCATTTATGAGACAGATGTATGTGACGTGCACACATCTGTCACTGTCACACAACTGAATTAACATTGCAATAAGAGGTCATGGTTGGGCCCCTGTTCATTACAGGTAATCTTACGAAACATGTGGACTGATTTTAAGAGGACTTTGAAAATGGATATGATATACTCAGTTTAGGCCCTGGCAAGGCACTTATGAATGTCGAAGAATTTACCATTGGTTCGGAAACTAGCCTTCTGAGAAGAACCGGCAAGAAACTCAGCTGGCATCACGCAAATTTAATTATATCTACACTAGTATTATAAAGAGGAAAGAAGGCTCCGAAACCACTTGACGGATCTTGAGAATTCTTTCAGCAATGGATAGCTACATCATCAGCGAGTAACATAGGCTATATTTCATCTCCGTACTTTCACGGGAGCTGGAACTACGCGGGAGAAACCACGAGACGTCCGCTATAGTAAATAATTAATGATCATTTTCACTAGCAAATAGCTCGTGTTACAATGAGTAACTTAGCATAGCATATTTATAAAAAAGGGTTTACGTATAAATCCTAATCACATATGAAATAAATCTACGCCGATGAAACCGCGGACCGAATGAAGTACGCGAGAGCTGTTAATTACGTTTCACAAATTCACTAAGGTTTCCAGCGTCGAACTCGACGACGAGTGTTGGTTTCAACCATAGGAAATTGAGACATAATACATAGAGAATAAGATTCAATTTCGTGTTTTTAAAACCGAGCCTCGACGATGAGTGCGACGCTGAAAAGCCTTAGTGAATAACGCGGCTATGCCTAAGTATATGAACGTACTTCGCGGAGGGGTTTTAAATCCAAAGAATTATCGTGTGTTGCTCTGCATAAAAGAAAAATATTTTTCATTCATACAAAGTATTATATTAGGAGATGCATGAATGTCGACGTAGAGATAAGTCTTAATGCTATTGAAATAAGGGTACATTTTGAAGAACTTCATGATTTTCCCTTGAGAAAACCATTTCTGAGTGCAATAGAAATTGAACGCCAAGGAAGTAAAATAGACGAAACAATATCGCAAAGTAAACCCCATCTTACGTTTCTGTTTCAATCATTTACAATAGTGTTATATTCTTAATATATACATCTATATACATATACAGATAAATACAATTGAAGTGTCTGTTCGTTATTAAAAAGTAACAGCTTTTCACTAAATGAATATGTCAAAAAACCCAATATTTATTTTCTCTGTCTGTCTGTGTCTATCTGACTGTTTGTCTGTTTATTCTATCTCGCTAATCTTCGAAACAGGACTTCCACAGGCAGATAGTTAATTTTACAAGGAGTTACTATTAGATTACCGCGGGTCACCCATGAAAGCACAGTACTAGTTTAGAAATAAAAACCTGTTAATTTGGATTTAAAAACGGACACTTCAATTGTTTTGATCTGTATAGATTTGGAATCTTTGAGCTAACATCATAATATACTATTTATTAGCTAGCACTGCGCTAACTAGCAAACAGCACTGTTATTCAACTGTACTTTTAAAGTCAAGTCCGCAAACTAGTCAGCTAAATACTAAAGTCAAAACAACGTAACAAAACATATCGATACGCCAATTTGATCTTTAAAGTCTGGTACATAGGTCAGAGCTAATAATCTGTGGACATAACGACCTGTGAAGCTGAAACGCTAGTCTCAAGATCAATGCTAGAACATTTTTAAACGTTTATCATGGAATAAGTTCAGGTATACTTGTGCAGGATCAATATTAGTCAGTTGGGTGAGAATAAGAATGGTTGTTACGGAAGAATTTGGGATTAGTTTGATTATTTGCTATGTGTTTGCTGACTTTGAATTTTATTATGATGGTCACGGCTATCCTCTAAGAACGTACCTTAATACTTGGATGACCGATTATTAAATTTGCCTCGGAGAGCACGTTAAGCCGTCGGTCCCGGTTGCCAATTTATCATCTTTGGCAATCGTTACAGATCAGTCAGAGGCCTAAGAAAGTCTGACTACTGGTTTAACCCACATTGCCGATTTTCCTCGAAAAAGGGGTTACGAAGGTCAGATGGCAGTCGCTTCGTATAAAAATCAGGTGATCAGCAACATCGAGTTGAATCAAGTGCCGACCCCAAATATATGGGATAAGGCCAGGGAGAAAACTTAAATAGATTTATCACCCCCGAAACCCTTAAATTACATTATAGGTAATCGTACGTTTCTTACTTATTATAGTGTGATTTTTCAGTAGACAAGTCTTTGTATTTATTGCATTAACTGAAAACTACTGCTACTAAAACTTCTATAGAATGTTAGTTTTTCACTCAGTAATAAGGCTATATTGTGTGACGTGGTGTGGATGAAATATTTTTCAAGTTAGATGAATACATATAAACTCACAAACCCTGCGTCTTTCCAATAATATTGAAGCAAAAATAACTTGTTTTCTGCTCGAAAGCGTTGCCAATTGGTACCGGTGCAGTCACGAGTTACGAGTGCTCATCTAAAATAGTGAGGGAACTGCGCATGTATTTGTTCATGCTCTGCAAACAAATAACAATTTAACAAGGCAAACTAAAAGTATATATGGCTATAAGCGAACAGGTTCCCTCAATCTATATTGCAAATAAAAAAAAATTACGTCAGTCAAAATCCGTGAATCCGTTAAAGAGATAAACACTAAATCACAATTTTTAATAAAATTCTGTGTAATTTGATCAAAAGAACCACCGTGGAAGGTTCGGTTTTAACTAACTCGCCCTGCAGGCATTCAGAACCGTTTTTTCTTGTACGCTCTGTCCTTACAGCGCATACTTTATTTCTATTTGCCCATACCGAGGTAAAGGGAGGGGAGAACCAGGCACGCGCGTTGGCGTCACCCCAGCCAGTTGAGGCTGCGGCGAGCTAGCGGACGCTTGTCGGTACCACCCCTTAAAAAAAATAACCTGGCAACCCTACAGTGTCAGTGACGTGAAACAGTGTTCAGGCGCACATGCGTGATGGAATGACCATTGTGGACCTATGTTTGTGACTCGTGATTCTCTGTGAGTGAGTGCTAAGTGAGTTGACACGGTGCAACCGCGAGTATTACTACCGGTAAGTAGTGGTGTTTTTTTTAATAAATTAGCATAGTGATAGGGTTGGTCGCTGTTTCAATTTTGGAACGGCCGCAGTGTATCGTATAACATATATGGTGTAGCGAGCGGCGGGTTGCGCCGGCCCGGATTTTACATGATAATTAATCATATTTTATTCATGCTACGGTTTCGGAACGTTTGTTCGTTGCCTTATAAATTACCTTCTTGTTTTGGTGTAAATCCTTTAAGAGCAGGTTTGTTTTATTATGCTTTAATTGGATTTTCAATGACAGGGTTAATTTATTTTTTTATTTTAACGGTCGTTTAAACTTATTATAAATAAGCGTATTTATGAGCTGTTTAATAATTAAATTTTATTTAATTACTTTTAAAATAACTTTATCTTTATTAATTGAAAACTTTTTTGTTTTTTCGATATTTTTAGAAAGGTTCATAACGTTAAATCAATTAAGATTTAGGCCACTACGAATGGATTGTTGAAAATTAGACTCCGGAAAATGAATGATTTAAATTGACAACGATGGTTGCGGAAGAATCGAAGGCATTTTCTTAGATCGCATCCAGTCCAGTGCATTACGACAATCTATCGTCATGAGTGACTCGACATATTCCCAGCATAGTTTTAGTTGAGATTGACTCACTGTGACTTAACTTGTCACGGTGATCTGGGTGCAGTGCGGATGGTCTCACCCTTCTCAATGTATCAATTAGCTGCTGACAGTGGAGAAACATGTCTTAGAACTAATATCACCTAACTTCTTACCGTACAACTTAATTATTACGTAAAAGGGTAGTTGCGCCGAATCTAATTTTCAAAATCATGCAGAAAACGAATCCACAATTGGATTTCTCGTTTAAAATTGGAACTGCTTAATTAAGTTTGGAACGAGAACGCAGGAAAAAGTACACAACGGAATCTTCGGTTTAGAATTGGAATTGTCCGGTTTTGGTTTCTACCATGTATAAGCTTTACTGCAAGCAGTATGGAAACCCGAAACAAATCGTTCGAAATCACACACACAACAGCAGCGCGCATCTACAAGAAAATAAACGGCCCAGGCGAAATGTTTGTAAGGGGTGTCACGTCGTGGCTGATCGTGTATAGGTGTAATTTACCTGTTTTGGAGTCATTATTCTTTAAATCGACATGGCTTTGACAGTAAATAAAGGAGTTAATTTTAAAATCTTCAAAATCGACAACCTTCACACTCAAAGGAGCAAAGAGTTTTATTTCAAATAAATATATCTTATTTCCATACTGCTTAGTGGGTAAACTTATATATTACCTATAACTGGAAATTGTGAAGAACCAAAATTTCGAAATCATGCAGAAAACGGATTTTACAATTGGATTTCTCGTTTAAAATTGGAACTGCTTAATTGAGTTTGGAACAGAGAATGCAGGAAAGAGAGTGCATAAAAGAATCTCCGGTTTAAAATTGGAATTGCCCGGTTTTGGTTTCTATCTTATGGAAGATTGCAGTCAAATTACACTGCTTTATTGTAGTATGCTCCTGCAAATTTTCTAACGCTGTGCGCTAAATGCAGGGGTATAAAATATTTCCTTTTTTTATTGACACCGCTTTGTAAAAGCGCAAGGGGCTTTTACAATTTCACTATCTCAACGAATATTACAGTTTTCAAAGAATTTCATTCGTACAAAAAATAATTACTCATTTGCTATTTAAAATAGCTCTGATTTTCTGAATATTCTTAAGTTGCGCTTCATCGAGCTGACCTCATATATAAATAGTGAAATGAATTACTCGATTCATGACGCAACTCGATATCGTAACCATTCTAAAATGACTTAACTTTAGATTATACTTAAAATTGTATAAGCCGCGTGCTATTATTTGGAATTAAATGAAACAAATACTATCTTATAAGGATGAGACAAAAAGCAATTGTATAGAAGACCCGCGGCTGCCGGCTTAAATAGCTTATAGCAACGCAGTTAATAAAGTTAGAAGCAGCACAGTTTGGCGAAACGGTAATATAATAGAGCTAAGTACTTAGTTTAATGCCGGTTGTTTTTTGAAGGCCGTATTTAAACCGCTGGCTGTGTCTGAAGATATCTTAAGCGACTTATTAGAACCTAATTTGAGTAAAGGTTGACACGATGGACCGTGCCTTTCGGCCGTAGTTGCTTAGCAGTCTCTCGGCTTCCACTTAGCATACCGTGAGTGCTCGTCTCGGGCCCGGCTCGGTCGGTATGGCAGAGGTTCCCAAACTTATTTCGTGTAACGCACACTTTGAAAATCAGTTATTTTGTAGCGCCCCTTTTTGTAATTTCACCTGGAGTGTAATTAAACCTATATTCTAACCGACACTTTTCTTCACGAAGTGCAATATAATGCAAATACTTTTAAATATTTTTAAAACATGTCATCGGAGGTGCGGACGGACATTATCCCTTTAGGTTTTTTTGGGCCTCTAACTTTTTCTGGGCCTCTTACGGACCCCCTCTAGGCGTCCTGCGCCCACATGCTATCGCCCAATTTGGGAAAGACTGCTCTAGTGCGAGTCATCCTTAAACAGCTCAAATTTTTATACAATTTAGAAACTCAATATCAATTTGAAGATCCACTGAATATTTTCTGCAAAAGTCAAGTTATAACGGATGCGATTGGAAAATATAGACTCGACTCCAGCTCGACTTAGATATAAATCTACTGCATGAAGGAAAATTTTATTCCGTCATTTTCATCATAAGAGGGATTGATTCCAGCTCATAACTTTTGAGGGTGTCGACACTGGCAGCCGGGGAAGGAAAATAAATTTAAAATACGATCCTCATTCTTAAAAAATAGGTGAATATTTAAAAAAAAGATTTTATGGTTTTCGCAGCCTCTAATATACTGGCAGTTAAGACATGGGTTTTAAATTTGGATTGCTTTATTGAAACAAAACCTCAAAATTTGCTTAGTACAAGAATAAATAAGGGATAAAACTATGATGATATGTTTTGTAATGAAGATATTTAGTTCGATTTTTTGCGCTTAAAACATGCAACATGCACTCAAAAGTACCTCTCAATTGATTTTATGGTATCAAAGCATGCAATGATGGCGATCGAGGTCATTTACAATGATAATGAGCCACGTCATTACTGGGGTCTGCATACGAAATTGATATACTGCACGTTTTTTGTCACAATTCTCTTTATTGTAACAAAAAACGTGCAGTATATCAATTGAAACGTGTGAATATTTATGTATTACTGAAGTATTCCAGTTTTAGTTAAAAAAAGCATAACCAGATAGATTTACAAGTGTTTGCATACCATGTATTTTGCAGGTGCTACTTGTGCAAAGTGCTTTAGTATCCATATATCCTTGTAATGTGTATAATCCGAAATACCGCAGGAACAAGGGTAAGAAAAATTTGACGCATAAGGTAGGATCACGAGTAGCTCAGTTGGAAGAGCAACTGCACGGTTTGCAGAGGTCGTGGGTTCGAGTCCCGCCTCGTGTCCGTATTTTTCTTTAAATTTTTAAGAAATTAGAATTTAAGATGTATGTTATGAATAAAAAATCGAATATTTTATAATAAGCTTTCATCATTCATCAGCTTTGTATTTCTTAAATCATAATTAAATCATACCGTACTTATCGAACAAATTCCCACAAGAGCCACAACAAAAACACACCGCGATATCGCTATCATAATATCCGTTCTAGCATTCAGTATTAAAGTTTGAAGTAAAGTTTAATATCAATAGACTGCAGTTTATTGCTGCGGAATTTCTATGCAGTCAAGTACGAAGTGCTGAACAAGATATTAGCTTTAAACTTTCAGTGAAACAAGAGCTGGGGAAAGCCTGTCGTAATAAAAAAAGGAAAGGAAGAAAGAAAATTTATTATTCACTCTAAAATGAGACGCAGCATAAATATAGCTAAGGTACAAAATCGAATACCTTTAAATAAGCAATTCTTGGATATCTGAATCTCGGAAACGGTTCCAATGATTTACATGGAATTTTATAAGCAAGGGGTTTCAGGGGCGATAAATTAATTGAGATAAGTATTTTTTTAGAACCAGTCAAAAAACCTTGTTATTTAGGTACCAGGTAAACCATTAAGAGGTGACATTTAACATATATACAACAATTTCTGACCACAGATCATGTTACTCTCTCTATACTAGTTTATTTTTACCTATGGCCATAAACCACATTGTTCCACAGACAAACAAGACAACTTAGGAAGCAAACTTTTCGGGAATACATTTAAGTATTAATTTAAGAAGAAATAGGCAACAACATAACAAAGTAGCTGGCAACTTAAAAAAAATAAATAACGTAAACTAAGTGAAAAATCCAAAGCCTGTATGACGAGAAATTATTGTCGCTCGCTCCATCCCCTGCCCTTTTGCACGAGACGCCCGATCGACAAGATTTTCTTGCGGCGTACATGTTGACCAGTTTTTGTCGCGAATCCACTCACTCTACAAGAGTAACTCTACGATATAGTCTGGTGATCACGTATAGTGCCATCTGTTGCGTGTTAAGTGCTTTATGCAGCAGTAGTCCGTAATAATGATGACCAAACACATACGCGAAATTTTCATTTATTTAATAGCTGTGCATCGCTGTTTTTCAAATGCAATTTATATATTAATAACATAAACTAGGCTATTTAGTTATATTTTTTTAACTTAAATAAAAGTAGCCTAAGTTATTTCTCATAAATATAAATATCTGCACTGACTGAAATTCCCGTTAATACCGTTTGAAATATTTGCCGTAACAAACAGATAGACAGACACTCAGAATCTTAGAAACGGCTGGACTGATTTAAGCGGGTATCTCACTGTGAGATACATAATTTTTAGGGAATAGCTTATATTTTTGTGGAAAAGAAATATCCCTAAGTACTATAGTTTATACTGTTAATAGACGAGGTATACACATCTACTCGTAGTAATTTAATATAAGCAAATATCATTGATGCATAAACATCACGCTTCAAAGGGTTAATATCTACAAAAATGTAAATGATAACCCCGCAGTTCACGGTAATAACGCTCGTAGTGTGTAAATTTTCAGGTTATCATATAATTAACGTTGATATTTTGCATTAATAATTAAACGAATGAAGCTTTTGTGTCGAATATAAACTTTTTGTTTGTTTTCTCGCTATTCCATTCGATATATTAATTAACCACACTCAATTTGTGATTGGGAAAACAGCGATGGTGGATGATAGAGAGTAATGGAAAAGAAAAACTCATTGCACCGACCACAAGTAACAAGTGACATGCAGAAAAACGATGATGCATTTTAATACAGTTTTTTTCTCTGTGGACAAGTAAACGCATAGTCCAACTGTTTTCCAAGTATAGGTTTGTATGTTCAAACACTGGTGTTAAAGTGATCATATGCTGCAGTAGCTGCTTACAGTCAGAGGGCCTAGTGCGAGTTTTCCACTGCTGCCGTCACAAGTCACCACGTTGACGTAAACGTAAATTTGTATGGGATCGAACTGTCTGCCCACGGACTTGTGACGGGGATTTTAAGAAACTCGCACTAGGCATGCTTCTAGCTAGTGCCTCTGCCCCAAGTATAGTTTTGATACGTCGTTGCTTGACTTTGCGTTTTAGCGTGGCTCAAAATGTGTTGATCCTTTTTTGGAGGAGGGTTGTGGTTGAATGCAAAAGATAACTGAAAACGTTTGAATGTGTCAAAAATATATGTGAACACATGTAACGTCGATGCTATTACTAACGCTCTAGAAATCTTTATACAGTTAACAAAAAAAGAGTGTCCTTGTAGCTAAATCAGCTCTTATTCTTATCTTATCCATGAATGATCAAATACTATGTAAGTGTCACTTTGATAAAGCCGGATGAATAATTTTACCGATTGTCGACGAGCTGTAAGCATCATTATTCAAAAGAAAATAGATAGAGATTTATTGAAAGCGGTGAAACAGTTGATAAAAATCTGGGTTAATCGCATTGGCCTAATAAAGTAACATTAAATTCGACTTTAAGACCTTTATAAGGCTAAGAAACGTTCAAATTTATTTTTTCTTGTAATTCTTTTGTAGACTTTAGAAATTACGTAACCTTTTTAAGTATTTTACAATGTTCATATATATTCATGAACATTTGTATTGCGGGTTAGTATACATTTCGTATAATTGTGGAATATATATTTGTATCCGTTATTATTGAAGTAGTACCTTCTGCTCACCTCCGTCCATGTGGTATAGTTACTTCGTGCTAACGCTAACTTTAACCCACAATTTGTCTAAGCGTGATGATAGCCTTCCTCAATAGATGGGCTATCAAACAATGAAATTTTTTTTTGACATAGCCCTTGTAGTTCGCGCGTTCAAGCAAAGAAACAAAAATATCTTTTTATATTATGGTTATATTATATTAAGAACTAGCTGTGCCCCGAGGTTTCACCCGCGTAGATTTAGTTTCTTCGTTATTGACGCGATACCCTAATATTTTTAATAAATAAAAGTAGCCTAAATTACTCCTTGAAACATCAACTACCTGCCAGTGAAAGTCCCGTTAAAATCAGTCCAGCCGTTTTAGAGATTACCCGGAACAAACAAACAGACAGACAGAAAGACGGACAGAGAAAAAAAAAATTGGTTTTTTATTATCAGTACCGTGCATAATTTCATATACATTCAGTGAAAAACTGTTAATTTGGAATTACAAACAGACACTTCATTTTATTTAACTGTATAGTTTTATATTATGTATAGATGTAGAAGATACGTAATACATATAAGTAAACGTATAGATTACCTCTTAATATACAGTTAACAAAAACTGTCTGAAATTTAAGAAAGGAATTTAAAATAGTAATATTCAAATGTTTTTCTTACAGTCCTCTCTCTACAATCAGAAGTTCTTTATAGTACATGCTCTATATTCACAAAAGGGGTAAAACATATCAGACGGACTACTCAAAATTCCAATTCTCATACGCGCAACACTCCGGGAAAATGGTATCTTGAATATGTTATGTCCATGTTACACGCTGCCAAGTCTAGATATCGCTGGGGTATTCGAAGCCTACGCGAGCTTTGGGCTGAATGCCAATTTGTTCGAATTATGACAGAGAGGTGACCGTCTTTTAAGCTGTATCCAACAACCAAGAATAGTAGGTATTCTATGTAATACTGACTGTATGTAAACCTTATAGTTTCAATCGAACAAAACTTGGTACTTCATACATACACCATGAAGGAAGCTAAGAAAGAAGGTCCACCAATTTTTCAGTCTATTGTACCTCCTCTTATGCTAACAACTTTATAAAGAACTAGCGGACGTCACGCGGTTTCATCTGCGTAGTTCCCGTTTCCGTGGAAGTACGGGGATAAAATATAACCTATAAGATAAGGTAGCATTCAAATTGTGAAAGAATTTTCAAAATCGGTCCAGTACTTTTTGTGTCAATTCGTTTCAAACATACATACAAACCTTTCCTCTTTATAATCTTATACCTTTAAACGAGCAATTCTTGTATATATAGAATCTGGATCTCGGGAACGGCTGCAACGATTTTCATTAAATTTTGTATGTAGGGGGTTTCGGGGGCAAAAAATTTATCTAGCTAGATTTCACTTTCAGAAAACATCGTTTTGACTATGTTTTCATACACCGAAAAACTCATAAAATTATCAATGCAATACGACAGTAAATTTTACCGTCAACTGTCAAGTTATGATAGCTCAGAGGTGAGGTTGTCAGCTTACGAGGTGATAACGAAACTAGAGTTCCCCGGTTCGAGTCTGACGTTCACCTGGTCGATTTTTTCTTTTGGTAATTTGATTTTTGTGAGAAAAAGAAACCGAGCACAGCTCGCTCAACCAGGTACTATTATAGTATACGAGTAAATATTGCATCGCTGAGTCAAGTGAAAGAATATAGATCGCACAGCGCATCACTAATTATCCTCTCCCATAGAACACAACACTTATTCACTGATAAGACACCTCACTGTAAACCGTAGTTATTGTAAAGAAAAAACTAACGTTTTTTTAATCAAAAATAATGATTACTAAAAAGTACCAACAGGTACCACGGTGAAAAAGTGAGAAATATTCATTATTACCATTACTTAAAGTCTATGCATTTGAGACATAAACTACACCACAGGAATTCATACTCGCAATTTTTTCTATTAATGAAAGACACACAGCGCATATGATGCGATCAGCAAAGTTAAGCAACCATACGCTTAGCCAGTAGTTGGATGGGTGACCGCCCGAGTTCCCTCCGTGCCTCGGAGAGCACGTTAAGCCGTCGGTCCCGGTTGCCAATTTAACATCTTTGGCAATCGTTACACGTCAGTCAGAGGCCTAAGAAAGTCTGACAACAGCTGGTTTAACCCAGATTGCCGATTTTCCTCGAAAAAGGGGTTACGAAGGTCAGATGACAGTCGCTTCGTATAAAAACTCAGGTAATCAGCCACATCGGGTTGAATCAAGTGCTGACCTCAAATACATGGGATAAGGCCAGGGAGATGATACACAGAAACACTGAAAAAAGCATCACTAATAAAAACTCTAAAGTTCTTATCTTTCTACAATTAATAATCAATGGTTCAACACAGTACACTGTACTTCAAGTCACTTTTCGTTGTGTATTGTGAACGGGTACACAAAGTTAGCAACTGTGAAATAAATAAAATATTATCCAGTCGAGAGGACAACACACAAACAGTCCTCCACTCCCTCGGGAGTGTGTGCAACGCGAGTCTGCAACAAAGTAGTTTCAAACATCCACTTCTAATAAGTTTCCCTGCTACGTTATTCACGAAGGTTTCTCAGCGTCGAACTCGACTACAAGCGTTGGTTTCAGTCATAGGAAATCTATATCTATACAGATAAATAAAGTTGAAGTGTCTGTTTGGTATTTCGAAATAACAGCTTTTCAGTAAATGCATATGAAAGTATATACGATACTGACATAAAAAAATTTTTTTTTCTGTCTGTTTGTTCCGTCTAATCTCCGAAACAGCTGGACCGACTTTAACAGGATTTTCACTGACAGATAGCTAATGTTACAAGGATTAACTTTGTAGTAGGCTACTTTGATTTAGAAAAAGGTTCCACGGGACACCCATAAAATTAACTCAACGCGGGTGAAACGGCGGGGTTAGCTAGTTGATACATAATACACAGGATAAGGTTCAAAAAATTTCAACCTGAAGTTCGACGACGAGTGCGACGCTGGGAAACTTTAATGAATAACGCGGCTGAACATAGGTTCCAACATTTATCACTTTTTCACAAACATACCTAGTTGAAGGAATTCTCCGGTAAAAAGTGAGCGGGTAGTGTCGTGGGACCGAGACACAAGATTTATTGGCGCACACCACTATGTCGGGAATTAAAAGAAAATAGCTACCCACGAACAAAAAACTAAACGTGAATTTGCTGCTCTTCTCAAATGTCCAGGGAATTGTACTGAAAAGGTTGATGTAAAACATCGCGTGACATTCCTATTTTACTTATCTATATCTATACAAATAAATAAAATTGAAGTGTCTGTTTGTAATTCCAAAATAACAGCTTTTCAATCAACAAAAACCAAATTTTAAAATTTTTCTCTGTCTGTCTATCTGTCTGTCCGGCTGTCTGTCTGTCTGTCTGTTTGTTCCGGGTAATCTCTGAAATGGCTGGACCGATTTTAACGACTTTCACTGGCAGGTAGCTGATGTTTCAAGGAGTAACTTAGGCCACTTTTATTTATTGAAAATATTAGGGTTCCGCGACACGAAGCCTGAAGCAAAATCTACGCGGGTGAAACCACGGGGCACAGCTAGTCTATACATATAGATGGACAGAGGTGCTTTTTATACGCTTACAATATGCAGAAGTAAGTCAGTGGTTTTACGCTAGTTCGACAATTTACTAAAATAAATGAATAGAGAGAAAGAATAGTTTTATATTAAACTAGCTGTGCCCCGCGGTTTCACCTGCGTAGATTTAGTTTCATCCTTATTGTCGCGGAACCCTAATATTTAAAAAAAAAGTAGCCTTGGTTACCCCTTGAAACATCAGCTACCCGCCAGAGAAAGTCCCGTTAAAATCGGTCTAGCCGTTTCAGAGATTACTCGGAACAGACAAACAGACAGAGAAAACTTTTAATACTTGGTTTTTTAGTGTTAGTAGGGTGTATAATATACATATAGTATATACCATGCATATAGTGAAAAGCTGTTATTTTGGAATTACAAACAGACACTTCAATTTTATTTATCTGTATAGATATTGATTTCTTGTAAGTAGTATCTTGAACTAATTTAAATATTTACGCATTTCATGTAATAAAATAAGTCGAAGCTTTAAATGTAATAAGGACATGCAAACATCACACTTTTAAGGGTACGTAAAAATCTCATCCGGATTTTTAATAAAATCTCAATAATACTCGTAAATAAAGTTAACTCGGCACTAAATGAAAGTATCGAAAAGACAGCTTGATTAAATGCGTTATCCCGTTTGCCGTATTGATTAGCGTTGCCATTTTGCGAGATTCATCAGTTAACGTCAGCAATCAGTCACTCGACGTGATGCATCGTCCCAAGCTGAAGTTGCCGGCTAGCCCAAGTATCTTAACGGTTCGTGGAAACTATACATTAATAAAAACAAGAACTTGAGACGCTGGGAGAGTGACTCCATGCTTGTAAACCTTAAGTTCAAAAATTTAAAATTTTTTCTATAGATGCAATAAGGTAAAGATATACATATACAACTAGCTGTGCCCTGCGGTTTCACCCGCGTAGATTTAATTTAATTCCCGCGGCAACCTAAATGTTATTTTAAAAAAAAGTAGCCTTTGTTACTCCTTGTAATATTAGCTATCCGCCAGTGAAAGTCCCGTTAAAATCGCGCCAGCCGTTTCGTTAATTACCCGGAACAAACAGACATGCAGACAGGCAGACAGACAAAAAAAAATCTAAATTGGTTTTTCTGTCAGTAGCATACTTTCACTTTATGCATCGTTAGTGAAAAGCTGTTATTTTGGAATTACAAACAGACACAACAATTTTATTTATCTGTATAGATATAGATGTATATATATGAAGTATGTATGCTATGTATGTATAGAAGATTTACAATGAGATCCAGTAAATCAACGTGGATTGTATGGAACGTAGAGTAGTAAAAGTAAAGCAGGCCAGGTGTTGCCACATATAAAATAAGGAAGTCAATAAGGAAGGATGCATGAATCGATGACATGATCTCCAGTTTTACTGCCAAAATAAGCACAGCATTCGCTCGTAAACTTTTTATGTATGTCATATTATGCGTGTGAAGAATATCTCTTGAAAAATTCTGAGCAGGTGCAAAATATTCGTTCCATTTGAAAAGATAATATTAGAAATATACTATTTATTTTATTAATATCCAGTTGAATTGAGTTCTGAAAAGTCATAAACATTTAATACGTATATTATTTTAGATACGAGGAGCTCGTGGCACATTTGCTATTGCGCATATCATTCGATCGGCGAAGTTAAGCAACCATACGCCTAGCCAGTAGTTGGATGGGTGACCGCCCGAGCTCCCTCCGTGCCTCGGAGAGCACGTTAAGCTGTCGGTCCCGGTTGCCAATTTAGCATCTTTGGCAATCGTTACAGGTCAGTCAGAGTCTGACTGGTTTAACCCAGATTGCCGATTTTCCTCGAAAAAGAGGTTGCGAAGGTTAGATGGCAGTCGCTTCGTATAAAAATCAGGTGATCAGCCACATCGGGTTGAATCAAGTGCCGACCCCAAATACAGGGATTGGGATTAAGGCCAGGGAGATGATGATTATTTTAGATACAACACATATTCCAATAAATATATATATAAAAAAACATTTTTATTTAGTCTTATTCTCTTGCATTTAAAATGCATGCAAAAAAACACAAAATACAAAATCGAAGTTTAATTAACACTTCTTTATCTATACATCTATACAGATAAATAAAATTGAAGTGTCTGTTTGTAATTCCAAAATAACAGCTTTTCAATAAATGCATATGAAAGTATACACGATACTGACACTAAAAAACCAAGTTTATAATTTTTCTCTGTCTGTTTGTTCCGGGTAATCTCTGAAACGGCTGGACTGATTTTAACGGGACTTTCACTGGCAGCTGATGTATCAAGGAGTAACTTAGGCTACTTTTATTTATTAAAAATATTAGGGTTCCGCGACAATAAGGATGAAACTAAATCTACGCGGGGCACAGCTGGTATAAAATATTATGCTATACATTTAAAAATATACACTTTGTGTTGTAACAATAAAGTACAGCGTAGAGAATTATAGGAATTCCTAGATGTATATAAACGTGGTCACCAGCTACAAATAAAATGTACCAGAATTGTGTGCCTTACATGACCCTTGGGTGCTATTACTTTCACACAATGCCTGTATACTAGCACATTTCAAATAAAACCGTATTTACGACTTCCTATTCCACGAGGCTTAAACGAAGGCTTAATTCTGTGTCTAGTTTAATTTATGCTTTGTTTTAATAGTATATAATTGACGCAGTATACTTTTTTTTTCATGTTCGTATATTGAAATACTTATAGACTACTAGCGGACGTCACGCGGTATCACCCGTGTAGTTCCCGTTCCAGTGGGAGTACGGGGATAAAATATAACCCATGTTACTCGCTGATGATATAGCAATCCATTGCTGAAAGAATTTACAAGATCGGTCTAGTAGTGTCGGAGCCTATTCAATACAAACAAACAAATCATTCCTCTTCATAGTATTATGAATTTGTGCGTAGGTATGGATATAATAAAAGTAACAACATATTAAGTTATCTATGTATATGTCGTATAAGGAGGTCAAAGAGATGGCACTGGAGTGACAAATGGAAAGAGTTGCATCGGTTACACCGACAAGAGTCTCATTACTCTTAAATTCATGATGATGAAGTTATCTATAAATATAAAAATACTTTGTCCTAAATGGCTGACTGACGGATATCATTTCAGCCGACAGACGCCCACTGCTGGGCATAGGCCTCCCCCAAAGATCTCTACGATGACCGATCTTGTGTCGGTAGAAGTCGTATGTATAATACCAGGAGCCTTACCATGAGCTCTTATTGCCACAATAGTTTCACTCATTTATGAGATAGATGTAAGTATATGACCTGTATACATCTGTCACTGTCGCACAACTGAATTATCATTGCAATAAGAGCTCATGGTTGGGCCCCTGAGATGACGATGGACTCAAATCTGTCACGCTATCACGTAGTGTCATGCAAAGACATTTTCAATCTCACCCATCTCAAACTTCACAGACTCCAGCGTTTAAACATAATCTTTGCGTAATAAGTCTACCGTGACTATAAGATAGTATCTTGTGAATAAATTAGTTGGTTTCATTATGAGCGCGTGCGGCCGTTTACACGACTCACTGTCATGAATAACTTTAACACAAGTGGATCTGAATTATTTCGCCATTTCTGTGTTAGGCAATTCCACTGCTACCTCCATTTTTATATTTAAAAATGGAATGTGCTTGTCAGCTTTTAAATTAGCGCCACGTTAACGCTCCATTTTGGAACAATAAAATTTGAATATCACATAATTAGGTTTTATAATAAAAACATTATTCGCTGGGTAAATATTTTTATTTTTATGAAGCAATTCATCATTTTCATTTTCATTTATTTAAAAATGGAATGCCATACAATACAAAATAAAGAAATTAGACAGATATAAATATTAAACGGTGGGTTACACCGTTAGACTTATTTGATCTCTGTTTGATCTACGGTTGTAGTTGAGTTGTGGCCCTTTGCCACAAGCACTGTGCTGGTGCAAACCACCGTGAACTAGTAACACCATTTTTACGTTATGTTGTCTTTTGTGCTTGTTGCGTGTTTATTTTACAGAAATAGATAAGTACTTATTTAAATTAGTGGAATTAAAGGTGAATTTGTACATTGCATTGAAATTATATCTAAACTAACTGTGCCCCGCGGTTTCACTCGCTTGATTTAATTACATGGGCAGCCCGCGGACACCTATTTTTGTCAAATTAAAGTAGCCTTGTTTAAAATAGGTCCAGCCGTGTGTTGTGAAAAGTTATTAATTTTGAAAAACAAACTGTATAGGAAGTACAATCTGTATATACATATCCTATAGCACGTATCGCACTCGAAACTTACTATTAGACCAGGGGCCCAACCATGAGCTCTTATTGCAATGTTAATTCAGTTGTGCGACAGTGACATATGTATGCACGTCACATACATCTGTCTCATAAATGAGTGAAACTATCATGGCAATAAGAGCTCATGGTAAGGCCCCAGAAAGATAAAGAATCACAAGATGGAAGGTGTTTCTTCATAAGAAATGGTCCAATAATGATCCCTTGTAAGATAAAATGGCTTCTTACTGGTACAATATGAAAACTTTTAAAGCTGAGTAAGAAGTTTGTTTTTATTTTCAATCAAGGCTAACTTTCAGGACAAAGGACTTACAAAGCCATACTTCAGCTTTGCGGACTAAAGATGCTTGTAGATTAGCAATTTGTAAGGTTTTATGATACTGGCGGTTACTTAACGCAAAAATATTCTGTAAATAAACCTGAGGCAGGAAAACGATCTACGAAAAAAAAGTGCGAGTAGAAACTAGTAAAAGTACAAATCAAACATTCTAGAGATAGATTTCCATTCATAAAATGTATAGGTATTAATTTTCTTGTTATCGGCAGCGGCAGAGGCTATTGATCAAAATACGTCAGAACTTTGTTTATCTTGTACATTTATCTATTTTCTGTACCATAAAATGAAGCTCCACCCTATACTTTCACCCCTCATTCTATTTCGATACGAGTTAATCAATTTTGATCTCTATCTTGTTGCTGTTTGGTATGAAATACAGTATCAAGCGCCCTACTTTTAATGTTATTGCTTATTTTCTTATTAAGGCCGCTGATATGCGATAGCATAGGAATTAAAAGTTTACTATCGTTTTATATTCTCCTTTAATTGAACAGAGTTTTCTTGCTTTTAGTATAAAATCTATTTTACAACACCAGTAGGGTCCCGAAGGGACAGGCGGAGGTGTAAGAACACCAACTATTCATCAAAGGCACATTAGTCACAGAATTATAAAACCTTCGATGTATTCAATATCTATTTTAATTTATTTACACACAGATACGAAATAAATTGAAATTGTTTGAATAAAACAGGTCACAAAATTTACGTACTCATAGAGTATGTTGCACGATAATTGGAAATTGGATGAACTTACCTAAGTGAAATCCAATTGTAATTTTATGAAGGTCGATCTGAAATATAATTGGTTTACAGTGTAGTATTCCTACTCGCTAATCTGTGGCATCGCGATTGTTCAGAGAGAAAAAAAAAATATGTTTTTACTCTATGGCAACCCAACTTCTCACGTCACTGATTCAGAGCTGACTCCGGCATACCCATTATGCTCGGGATCAGTTGAAAACTGGTGTTTGGGTTGGGTGGGTAATTATATTTCAGATCGACCTTCATAAAATTACAATTGGATTTCACTTAGGTAAGTTCATCCAATTTCCAATTTTATTTCATGTCGATCTGAAATATAATTGGTTTACAGTGTAGTTGTTTAGAGACGAATGCATAATGGGTGTGTGAACCTTGGAATAAAACATTGAATATAATCAAACTTAAAATTGTTTTATTTTAGTCCAGTAAGTGGCACTCACATTACTATTATAGCAACACAAAGTTGTCTCTTGATCATATTGTTATCAATTATATTTATAATAATTAAATTATCTATAAGTTTTATAGAACAATTTAGTGGTAAAACAACCCAAATTATTAGAGATCATATAATAATACTTAATCAAAAGTAATAATTAATCAAATAAGTACCTAATGTCATAATCACTAAGAGGATGATAATAAGTATACACAAACTAGTATACCTAGGCACAACTTATTGTCATCAGTGATCCAGTCGAAAAACTGAATTTATAAAGTCGTTAGTCTCGGTGCTTTCTCGGATAGGTAGAATGTAAAATTTTGCAAAAGTCTTTGACCCGTCTGACCAGCCAGCGGTTTTTCTTATCACATCCATGGACACTCCAGCCTTACTAGCTGTTGAGGTGGCGGAGTGACGGGTACTGTGTGACGTGTATTTACTTGTGTCAATCCCACAGTCACTTAGGGTACCTTTGATCCATCTGCTGATGGTCTGCTTAGATGCTTGATGATAAGGTTTTTTGAAAGTTATAATAAGGTACCTTTCCTGGTTTCTTATATTGGCTGTGTACCGGATGTAGTCTTGGAGTAACCTGGCTGGGCATATTTGTGGTTCTTGACAATAAAATGGGAGGTCTATGATTGTCTGTTTTTTCGTACTAACTGATGTTTTAACTAGATCACTGATAGCAATCGTAATCTTAGTGTTAGATATAGAAATGTCGCTCAGTTTTATAACCGAAAGGGTTTGCACCCGTTGGGCAGTTGCCAGAGCTAGCAGCGTAACAAACTTTTTAGTCAGCATTTCTAAGCTTAAGTCCGAGTTTACCGGTAGTCCCGCTAGGTAAGTCAATACAATGCTAGGGTTCCATGTTTCTGTATAACGAGCCATGGCTGGTTTCAGTCTGAAGACACCTCTCAAGAATCGCTTAATCCTATCATCTGTGCCAACCTTCTCGCCCATGAGAAGGGACAGAGCGGATTTGTAAGAGTTTAGGGTATTGTAACCAGCTCCTTTCTCAAATATTTCTGTTAGAAATTGTATAATAATAGGCACTGACGAAAGGTATGAATCGTGATTGTGTGTTTTACAGAAATTCCACCAGCTTTTGTAAGTAGTATTGTATTGTTTCACCGTACCTTGTGAGACAGATGCTATCATTATATTTAATGAACTTTCCGGCAAACCTCGGCGTCTGAATGCTTTCCGCAGAAGATGCTCGCTGCCAGGGTAAGGTGACTGCTCAGCGGGTGGTCTGTTCTAAAGGGAGATATCAAGAGGTTAGTACTAGGCGTGAATATGATTGGTTTAGTAATTATCAGGCTCTTTGCTAGAGGATACCAGGGCTGGGACTCCCAGACTGGATAAACGAGAATGCCTTTAGCTTTATCATTCCTTATTTTCTGTAGGCATTTGGTTAACAGAGCAAATGGTGGGAAAGCATAAAAGAAGTATTGTCCCCAGTGTAGCGTGAAAGCGTCAACATTAAATGCATGGGGATCCCTTTTCCATGAGACATATATTTCACATTTTTTATTGATCCTAGATGCAAAAAGATCAATATGCGGAGTGCCAAGCTGCTCTGTTATTGAGCAGAAAGCAGTGTTACACAATTCCCACTCTGTATCTATGTTTGTTTTGCGAGACTCCTCGTCGGCAAATACATTGTCTTTGGATTTTATATAAGAAGCATATAAATTAATACCACGCATTTCACACCAATGCCAGATATCGCTGCTTATGTCGTTCAGATGTGGGAACTGGACACTACCCATTTTATTTATGCATGCAATGGCGGTAGTGTTGTCGATTCTAAGTAGTATGTCACATTGGTTATGTTTATTTGCAAAGCATTTCAAGCTAAAGAAAGCTGCCAAGAGTTCCAACTGGTTAATGTGAAACTGCTGCTCTGATTGTGACCACAATCCTCCAACACTCTCGCCATTACAGTGTGCTCCCCATCCCGAGAGTGGTGCATCTGAAAATATTTCCAATATGAATTGTCTGGTGTGGAAGCTCTTTTTTGGGTATTTTATGTTAGTTATCCACCACTTCAGGTCAGGGAGGATGACAATAGGTAGTTGCATTGTAGCATCATAGTTGTCATTGTTATGTAACAAAGCCATGTATTTTGCCCTTTCCATTATTTTTGTATGAGCCAGTCCAAAAGGTACAGCTGGGCAAGCTGCCACTAGAGTTCCAAGTAATTTAGCAAATTCCCTGATTTTACAATGCTTATAGTTTTGAAATTTCAGTAATGTGGCTTCAATAGATTGCCCTTTATCTTGTGGCAATTCTAGCTTCATTGTATGTGAGTTAATATTAAATCCAAGAAATTTGAAAAATGTACTCGGAACTAAGGAGCTTTTTTCATAGTTTACTATGAGACCAAGACACTGGAAGATATGTAATGTGGCACCTCTGTTAGCTATACATTCATTGGTGTCACGGCCTATACACAGTCATCGAGATAAATGGTTGACAAAAATCCCTGTCTCCGGAGTTGACTAATGACTGGTTTCAGTAACTTTGTGAAAGTACTAGGGGCTGTACAAAGGCCATAAGGTAATGAGGTAAACTGGTATAGCACATTTTCAAACTCAAAGCAGAGGTATTTTCTGTGTTCCGGGGCCACTGGTACTAAGAAATATGACTCCTTTAAATCTATGGAGCACATGTAAAAGTCTTTGTCAATTATTCTTATTGCTGTTCTAATATCCTCCATTTTGAAGTGTTCTACTTTCATAAATTTATTGAGAGGTTTTAAGTTGAGAATAAATCTACTCTTGCCATTTGGCTTCGGTCTTAAAAATATTTTAGAAATAAATTGATCTAGTCACTATGATAACACTTTTGTACAGCCCCCAGCTTTAACAAGTTAGTGATTGCTTCTTGCATCTTACTTTGCTCTGTAAGAGGTATGTTATTTTTTGGGATTCTACTTTGGGTTGGTACTTTAGTGAATGGTATGTGATAACCTTTAACCCATTGCAATATAACAGGGTCATTTGTGATATTTTCCCAGCATGAAAAATAGTTAGCAATGTTGCCTGCGTGTACCTGAGTCTCTATCGCCTGTTGAAGGCACCTCGTGCTGGGGCTCTCTCGAAGTGAGAGTTGTGTCCTTGCCGGTGTTGTAGCGCCTGTGTGATTCGGTTCCTGGGTCCACCTCGCAGCGCTATCCCCGGGTCTGTTGCCAGGGCTGAACTTGAGATGGACCGGATCGGTTTCCCGCTGTCGGCTTAGGTTTGATGCTTGTGTTTGGTTTGTTAGTGCCTGGTTTAGCTTGTGGCTTCTTTATTTGAGAGCAAGACTTTTGAAGTTCTTGGTTGGTTTTTATTTTTGCTGCTAAGTCCAGGCCATAAAGATGTGCATCCCGTTTGATCTTTTCCGCTAAATTGTTAAAAGATTTATCTAGGAGAGGTGATATGAGCAGTCTTCGTGTTTTGGTTTTTTGAAAGTGGATTTCACTGAGTAGTTTTGAGGCTTCACCAAGTTTAGTGACAGAGACCTTGTTAACATCCTCATTCTCAATCAGACTTGTAATCACTTTCCCAATGATGGCAGTTGCGACCCCTAGTTGGTGTTGTGCGGTTTCTAGGGACTTATCCCTGATTTTAGATGTCTCGGTTAGGATGGTCTTGACCTCTGCACTTTTCCTCTTTATTCAGGCCATTGGCCAAGATATACTCCCAGCGGGTGCTAAGTTGTTCCATAATTCTGCCCTCAAATTTAATGCTCTCCTCATATTCCATTCCCAGTGCTTCCCGGAATGGTGCAAGGGGGTCCTCGCGGGCGTCGATAATGGGGGAGACGTCCCTGCTCGACGCGGCGACATCAATTATGTCGGTGGCGTCGATAATATCCATTGCAGGGTTTTCATTTTCAATATCTGAAAATGCGTGCAGAGTTCTTATTGTATGTGAGGTAAGTTAAAATGGCGGGGTTCGCACATACACTGGTTAACGTATCTCGTACGTATAGCAGTGGGTATCTCGTACCAAATCAAGCCATGGCATCTCGTGCCAGGCTTGATCTTCGTGCTTTAGGTATCTCGTACCAAATCAAGCCATGGCATCTCGTGCCAGACTTGATCTTCGTGCTTTAGGTATCTCGTACCAGCACGGTAGTAATTTATGAAAAGGAGTTTAGCACGTGCACGTTATATGTATTTTGAGGTTATGTTTTCTTTGAACACTTAAAATATCTTTTTAACTTAAGTACTTTTTAACACTTAAATTAAATTTTACATACCTTGTACGTCATTATCACATAGGGATGGTGATCCACGGGGGCTTCGGCTTCTGCTATCTCTTGCCGTGCTGCGCTTGCGACTTATGTTGGCAAGGCGTCGTTTGTATTTTTCAATTTTTTTCAACAATTTACGTTCACTAGGCATTATTAACGTGCCTTTGAATAAAAATCTATGCTTAAAACGTTTTAAATAATATATTTTGTAAGAAATTTAATAATTAACCGCGATGCCGGCGGAATCGCGAAAAGAAAAGTGACGTGAGAAGTTGGGTTGCCATAGAGTAAAAACATATTTTTTTTTTCTCTCTGAACAATCGCGATGCCACAGATTAGCGAGTAGGAATACTACACTGTAAACCAATTATATTTCAGATCGACATGAAATAAAATAGTTAGTTATTGAAGCTAATTGACTTTAGCTTTGACTGAGGAATGCGTTGAACCAAATTATTATACTCAGTTAATTGTAAAATTATGACGTCAGTGTTATTCTTCGTTGGTTTAATAAAAAAAAATCTTTAAACTGTAGTTAAAGTCAGAAATTTTAAAATGTAGCAACATGTCTGCCCAAACAGAACATTAACAATTTGTTCCTTCGAGTTAAAGTTGGTTGGTGCAACCCCACTTTTCTTCTCGTCACTCTTATTTTAGATACTTTGGTGCTTGAGACGTCTATCACATAACCTCTTCATGTGATATAATATCGCTTAAGGCACAATCACTTACTTCACATATTAATATACCTACTCACTATGATAATGCGACAATGACATCGCATTTTCATCGCCTGATGTAAACAGGGGCAAACTGACAAAATGCACAATCATTCCGCTAATATACAATGTATTTTTAAACGAATCTTAGAAGCTTTTTACTGTGATTCTTTTGTGAACGCAGTTATCATTATTATAAGGATATGTACTAATTTTTCGGATGCTCCAGCCTTATCAGACTGGGGTATGAGAAATGTATACAAAGAAACATAAAAACAATCAAGACACGATAACTTTATATTACAGAAGAAAGAAGATAAAAAATTCCAAACTACTAAAATCACGTCGAGTCTTACTGTTAAAATGCAAGAAACCCAAAATCAGCGAATATCTATATATATAAAAGAAAGTCGTGTTAGTTACACTACTTATAACTCAAGAACGACTGAACCGATTTGGCTGGAAATTGGTGGGTAGGTAGCTTAAAACCAGGAGAAGGACATAGGATACTTTGTACTGTTCTCTTGAAACCTGAAAAAAATCGTCATATAACACACTAAAGTCTGCGCGTGTAAAACCGCGGGGCACAACTAGTAACTTATAAACTAAAATATCAATTAAAATACCCCAAATAGAAATGTACCTATAATAACAGGAACACACAGTACACAAGTACGTACAGCTTCAAAGCCGTATAAATTTTACAATGCCAACGACATACAATGCAATGTAATAAAGCCATCTAACCCATAAATCTAAAGGACGAATAAGATTAAACCAGTTTGAAGGACGCGTCCTTGGCCGTCGCCGCATCGTACATTGATATAAATCCCTGGATATCCGCACTGAAGAAGGCTGGTCTAAACGTATCAGCTGGGCCTGTAGACAAAGTAACATTCTCTCGCGCTTGCGCCAATAGCAACGATGCAAAATGTATGGAAATGACATAAATCAGACACGTGTCATATGTCATTCCCTTACATTTTGTATCGTTTCTATTAGCGAAGCGCAAGGATAATGTCATTTTGTCAACAGGTTTTTGACCAGCCTTCTTCACAAAAAGTATAAAACAATCTATCTGAGTGAGACCCATGTGGTTATTATTATATTATTAAAAATCATATCGACTGTAAATTGACTGTTGGCTTTTTTGTGCTATTTGTAGACGTTACGATTTATGAGCGCTCAACGATAATAGTAACTGCGCATGTATTTTATTAGCGTCGCGCTTAACAGACAGATAGAGATAGACTTTTAAAATGACTGCGCAATCAAGGCCAGCGCGCAACTGTTGACACGTACTCAATACAAAATTATTTGCCACTATCTAATTTAATTTAATATAGTCTGTTCTGTCCCATTGCTGGCTAAAGGCCTCTTCCCCATTTTCCAGATTCCATCATCATACAATCAAATTATTTTCGCATGACGTATGTATATTTGAACTTTAACTAGATATCATAATTTTATTGTCAGAACTGGTAAAGCAATTTCATGAACAACCGTACGAGCATTTCTAATAAATGCCTGATTAATCAATAAAGACCGTTCTGTTTGAGTTCTTGTTAATTTTATTCTTGCTCAAGCCCTTTGAATAACAATTTCTGCGAACATGGTGCCTATTCTTCTTTGGTAAATTTTGCGAACCCCATTCAAACCATACACCAATGCTTTTAGATACGAGCAAGCAATTTGTATTCGCATAATTCAATGTTCGTGTATCAAATACTGCTCTGCATAATCACATTTACACGGCTCAGTTGAAATATTTCGCGATGATTAAACATAGAAAGACAATTGTGGGGTAGGAGACGTGGCACGGTTCGCCGCGCGCCCGAAACATTGATTAACGCATTACTTGCTTACACCCCCGTTCTTGTTTCCAGTTCATTACAGTATACGTCAAAATGTTCCCTTTTGTTTGTGAGTTGAGATTTATCCCTTAATGTCATTTTATAGTGAAATATTTGCGGGACTTTGCACCTCCTTTCGCAGAAATGGTACCGAAAAGGGGTATTATTCATAAAAAACTTTTGAAACTATTTGTATTGTCTATTATTGGAATATGCTTTCTTTGATGTATTTATTTGCTATTCCACTCCTATTTTAAACAAATACACAAAAAAATCACGCTGCGATGTGCGGACCAGTTGTGATTGGAATTAAGACACAACCGATCCGTAACAAAGACACATGCAAACGCTCACGCTTGTATTCAGCAAAGAGGTAGGCAGAAGTATACTTGTAAGTATACTTCTTTCTACACACCCACATTTTTTCAGACACGTTAAAGCCCCATGTGATAGGGAGCGAGCCTATTACCTTTAACTGAGCCCTAATCTAGACTACTGGGAAATTACATATGGATAAAGCCAATATCACTGCCCGATCCAGGATCGAACTCAGGACCTCGTGTTTCGCAGTAATGTTTGTGAGCACTAGACCAAAGAGATAGTGATTAGTAATAATATTGTTCGGTTATAAATCCCTATAATGACTTCTCCAAACGTAATCTACGATACTAGTAATATAACGTTGTATCAGAGGGGTTAGTGTGGTCATAGCTACAATGTCTCCTTGCTGGTTTAAATTTGTGTTATTGATAACTAATGACACAATTCAAATTATTAAAATATCTCTCTTTATCTCTTTAATAATATTTAATGTTATTTATATAAAGCAGAATCGAAATGTAAATAGAAGTATGGTTTATTTTCTACTCTGTAAGTTAAATGAAAATAGTTTCCCAATTCCAACTACTATACGTGTGCACACTGCTTATAGAATGTGATGAAACTCTGGTTTGATTTCTGTAATTTTCTGACATACTTTCCACTATCAATACATTTCGCGAAAATCTTGCAAAATATTTGCTTACATAAAAATATACGCTGAAACCGTCTCAATTTACGCTACTAACATTGTTGTGATCTCACTCCTTCCACATGACGTCATATAATACCATTATATCAGCTAGTAAATGGAAACGCGCTGTAACGACCATTTTAACAAGGCCCCTCGCCTCCTACGGCTCGGAAGGTTATTTTGCAACTTACGGGAAGATGTTTGTGTCATCCGAGTTGTAACGTAATTGTGGATGTTTAACTGGCCTTAATCTGTGATGTCATTTTTCGGTTCATTGGGTTAGGGTGGTTGAATTAATGTTACTGTGGTAAGAGGGTTGAATTATTCTATTAGATTGGTTGTTTGTCAGGCTAAAGTTAATGATTTAGGAAGGAGTGAAAATTAAGAAATATAATCTTTAAAGATATTATAATTTTCATGTAAATTTAGATTAGATTTAAAAAGATAATGCAATTCAAAAAGAACTAAAGAAAAATGTAAAATTTGCGGATCACTCCGTTCTCCTTTAGGCTTCGCTGCATATTTGAATAAATTTTAGTTAGCGTCTTTCATCGCACAAATACTTTCATGACAGACAAAGGTAGGTCATAATGAAATCTTCCGTTTGAAAATTTGACTGTCCGAGTAAATTCAATTCAAATTCGTGATATCTTTATTTGATTAGACTTATAACAAAGTACTTTCAAATTGTCAAAACGACATAATTATTCAGGATTAAACATGCTGTCGGAAAGTTGCTTTTACTGAGAAGAACCTATAAACTAACCTAACCTAATAAAACTCGTAAATTACCTACTACTTACAAAAATATTCTACAATTTTGAGTAATACAAAATTCACACAATTATATAAGCCATAGCTCTTATGCACAACAGTGGGTACTATGTCCAATTGTGCAGGCAGATACTGTAATCCCACCTAGCAGTTTCCATCTTTAAATAGTGTAAGTTGTTTATTATTTAGTCTGTCTGAACGCATCGTTCTTTTAAATCATGTTACGAGTGGTTTACATTCAGGAGTCAAAAACGATGATTTTTCAATTCCAATAAAAAAACCTTATTATATTTATAGAAAGTAGAATAAAGTCAATGTTTTCTAATAGTCTTAATATAATCTAACCCGAGTTTGAAGCGAAGGGATATCTAGTTAGAGATCTCTTTTAGTCTTGCAGGCGTACATACGTTGCAGTAGTCGTTTAACATCATGGGTTGTTGGCCAAGAACGCATTTTTTATAAGGTACGTGTTATTCAGAACTAAATAACAATGTAAATGAAAATACTACAGTTCCAAATAGATCAGCAGTCCCATAAGGTAATAATACCTAATGACGAGCAGCATAAACAACCTATAAACCATAATGACTACCCACAGAACGTAATCAAACCATAAATTATCAATTCCATACAATCCTGTATAATGCTGCATAAAATATGACTAAGTAAGTCATAAAATATTCAACTAGCATTACATTCCGGCAGTTGCAATAGAAATGTTCGGTCGTTACATGACACATTTTGTTTAAGTGGCTGTTACGGCGCTCGGTGTGTTGGATGGAGGGAAATCGGCCGCATTTGCCCACGACGACGAATATAATGATCACAATAAAGTAAACAATGTTAAATGAGCTGAGAATTAAGACGCTGTGATTATATTACCTAATTCTTAGATCTGTAAAGAGCGTGTTAAAAGCTACAAAGGCATTTGACATCTGTTTTTAACCAAATTATATCGCTGTTCTCGCTGTCAAGTGACATGGTTGCGGCGTCTTGGGTTTCGATTCGTGCTCGGAACAAATCTTTGTGTTTGATTTTGAACTAGTGTGAGTGTTTTGATTGTGAGTTTTAAGTGTAGTAAAGGACTAAAATTCATGGTAAAGTGATTTACATATATTCAATTCAGATTAGTTATAAAATATTGAATAAGAATTAAAAATGTTTTTGACAAGAATATTGTATATCTGACTAGCTCGTGCATGTAGCATTGTCAGCATTGGTGTAAAATATGCAAACACCTATATATTAGTTGACACCAAAAATATTTTCTAACTTTTATTTAAATTTCATACAAGTTTCACCCCCCTTTTAATCCTTTTTCACCTACAGTGAAAGCACCTGGAGGACATTTGCACGGTCCTAGTCTCAATAATTTGGGCTGTGGGTTGATATATCAGTCACTCAGTCATTTCATTCTACACATAATATCTGATTACGATTCAGTGCCCAATAAATATCCGAAACTAGAACATATTGTATCATATTAGTCCTCTCAGTGTCAAAGCAACCTATGGCAATAAAGTGCGCAAAATAAATAAAATCAAAGGCGTAAGAATCAGTCCCATGAATAGAAAGTGACTTTTATAGCTCATGCCTAAGATCAAATGCATAAAATCAAAGAACACTTCTGAAAGAAAATCTAACACGTTCAATGTTAGTACAGACAATTTGATATGTGAAGTAGGTACATACGTATATTGCTCATGAAATTCAGCTTAAGGAAATTGCCTCTCCTTGAAGGAGCCATCGTAGACGTTCGGAGGGGAAAATTTGATAGCTTATAGCTTTGATAGCGCAAGCATGAGAGTGACGACGCAAAATGTTTTAAGGTAAAAAGAAAAATACTTGCGACACTTATTTTAACTTTCTTAGGTAAAATATTATTTCATCAGGTTTTTTTAGGTTATTAACTGGTTTGGCGCGAGGATACAAAATAGGTTTTGCTCGCCGGAGTGTATTTTGTTTGGTCATAAGCCCATTGAGTGGCTCCTCTATTCACTTTCAATGATATTGACTGCTCCCTAGGTGTTTAAAGTCTGGCTACGCTTTCGTCTGTGAGGTGCGAGACAAATCTAAATAATGGTTAACTATTAATAGTGCAAAATTGCCTCTTTCGGTCCCGTACCTCTTCGCATGTTCAGTTGCGAAGAGGTACGTGACCGAAGGTACGTCAGCCAATTTATCAAATATTTTTATTGCCAGTCGGGATCAATGTAATCTTTAATTAAGTATTAACTGTTAGCCGTTTATCCAATGGTTAGTATATCTTTCTGTTATACATCATAGAAAACAGTTATTACCTTGATTATTTAAGTTACTCTGGGTATTTGGTATGTTATTACAACCCAGCCCAATACTAGCCAAAGATCAACTTGCTTAAATTATTGCATCGAAAAAAATATTATGTGCAATAGCAAATTTTCCAGGCTCTTGTATGGTTAATTTGAATGTTCGTGTTTAAAGTGAAACGAATATGACGTATAAATTATTTTCTTTATTAATGTTTCCGAATTTACTAAAGAGTTTTTGTGAGTGCTAGTCAACAAGCAGTGGATTTCGATAACAAAGTAATAACATACATTCACTCTTGTTGTAATATGAAATTGTCTTGCGTAATTATGAACGCATGACACGCTATAAACCGGGGTGCGATACACGACATCCATTAACTCTGATTACTAATCACTCGTAATGGAAAGTTTCGGTAAAATTGAGGGCCGTAGGTAAAAACTTGAACAATGAAACCACTGCTTTAGTAAAACTCCTACGGCAGTATTTCCTGCCAGTAATTTTGTTCGACGTAATAATAGGTAATGTACGTGAAATAATATGTTTTCTGATAAGATGGTTAAGAATAGGAATGTTGTAAGATGTATAATTCATAAGACAAAAACTGATGAGCATAGTTCACATGCATAATCAATCAATAATATTTCTGTAATGTCTGTTATTTATGACTGAAATTATGAAATATTTATTGATGGTGGACTCAAATGTATTTACATAATTGATGAATATTTTTGAACCATTGGATCAATAAATAAACTCCATCCATCATGATGAGGTGTCTATGAAAGCCATGGTTACAAATATAAAAATATCATCTATGTACACAAACCTAGTCTTAATGTTATACAAATGCAATCAATCTAACCAACGTAATAATAGTGATCGTTAGTTTCTGACTTGCTTTACTGATTTATTAAAACACAGTGAGGACCAAGAGTGTAAGTTGAGCTATAAACATGAAACTTTGTCCGTGTCGTTGATTTGATGGAATCCCGTAGCAAGATCAAATACGGTTCGTTAACTTTCATTCCAAGTAACTAAGTTACATAAGTAAGAGGAATGGGACAAAATCTGCTCACTTAACTGTTGTGATTCGGAGAGGACAACAATAAAACAAATATGCCCGAGATGAAAAGTGTGTAACATTATGTTCAATCCAAAATTACTTTTCTGTTATCGTTTTACTTTTGCTTTTAATCCTAAGGAAACATTTTAGAGTCAAATTTATATTCGTACGCAAAGAAATCAGCTTATCATGAGTTCCAAACGACTTAAAGAAATGTATTATAAAGTTTATGAAATATTCCACCTAGTTATAAACTTTGGTAACACACTTAAGAGTAAGAAGTTTAACTTCGCGGTACTGAAGTCTAAGAAGGCTATTATGATTTAGGAAATAATATAAGTCTTACGGAGGGGCTGTAAAACTTATAGTATAATTTAATAAGGGAGTTGTTGACGTAATATTAACTATCAATTATCCCAGGTCATATATTTTTGCTTGTTTTGATCGTATAATTATTAACCGGGCAAAATCCGGGCTGCTACTGGGAAATCACAGTATGGAAATCCCCAATAATAATAAAACTCCAGTCCAGAACCAAGAAGGCAGTCTAATTTTACATTTAGTATAATATGTCCTAACAAACACTGGAAATCCTCTTGTGGAGGCCTCCTCGAAGGAATTCCACTTTTTCCTCCGTTGCTTCATTTTTTTAATTTGTTTTCCCTTCTTGGACTAAACATTTAGTTATTAGGTGCTAGTACTATCCGCCCGCAAATCTACCTAGAAAACCCCCTCCAAATGTTGTCTTTAGTATCAGCGGTTTAGGCTGTGCTCTAATACATAAAGTCATTCAGAACTTTTAATTTTATATTTGTTAACAAAAGTAAATAATTCTATAGTCGATTTGAAGGCTAAAGCTAAATGGTCCTTCAATATCTAAGTTGAGATATTTCTAAAGTGGATGTATGCAAAAATCACCCTACAAGCTTTTAACTAGGGTGCGTCCTTGCAGGGCCGAGTACATATTTGCTATGAGATGAGTTGACATAGTGGGTTCGGGTACGGTCAGACAAATAAAAGCAGCAGCCTCGGAATTTTCTTATGTTCTATTTTATATTTCGAACACTAAAATAATCACACTTGACGGCAGATTAGTAAAACAAGAATATTGAGCGAACTAAAGCTAAAAAGTTGTAAATTTTAATACCAATAGGCAAGTGGTTACCGTAGCCTTTTAATAGGCACTTGTAAGCTGGGGTGAAAACAAGTAATTTCAATTTATATATGTATGTGAGGAATCTACAAGTTAAATCAATGCACAGTACAATATTGTTACAGTCAAATAGATTTAAGAACAAGAGCAACTTAAAATTTAGAACAACACAGCAAAAATATTTCTTTCAAAAGACATCAAGAACTTTATAGACTTTGTCCAGACAATATTTATCGGTAGTGTCGCAGAACTGCCAAGTAAAAACTCTTTTGCGGACCGTACGTACATTGACAGAAATGGGTCAGTTCCATCCTGATGCTCGCTGGACGCAATGCACAGGCCTTTGAAGGGGATAGTTATTTTCGAACTCGATAAGAATTTTGCGAACAATTCTGAAAACAATTTTCATCTTTTATAAATGCGACAGTGAGTTTGTTTGTCTTGGGTCTCAACCGATCTTTATACATATATAGACACACCTTTGCAGGATACAGAAAATACATAGGTGGAGTAAAACTATCCAAGTACAACGCCTGGCAAGTTACTTAATTATTGTAATTAACATTAATTTGAAAAAAATATTATCTCAAAGATATAATGTTGAAGTCTTCAGAGCAGATAATAGAACAAATAATAGAAAGTCCTTTAAATCATTCACTACGATTGCGTGACAACAAATATGTTATTAGAATAGGACACTTGGTCTTCACAATAAAGTAGATTGAAGACTGTATTCATTCTAAAGCATTGATAAAGATTTTTAAATACTTAAATAATATTAGTACGACGTACTAACAGTAACATTTGTTTACTCGTTGTTTGTGAAAATATTACTGAAATGGAGACAAAAATATACCCGATTCAGAGAAAATATACGACCTTAATCAAAAATGATTTCGCAAGAACCAAGTATTTAGTATCCAACTGCTGTTTCTCCGAACTCGAGTGGCATCTAAAAAAGGCACGATTCGCGCACCGGCTGGGTACATATTTCAAAAGCCTCCATTCGGAATGAATCTAAATCTTCCTATCTTTGGCTCGTGGCCCGCTGATATTACAATGTTAGCTCGCAAGGACAATGAACTTTATTGTTGAAATGAAAAATATATTGAAGGTATTTTCCAAATTAAGGTTATATATTGAGGCTAAGATAAAAAAAACAGGTTAGGTGAGAAAATAAACACCACATAGTAAAATATTGTATAATGTTCGAAGGCCATTATCACATGACATTATCACACAGCACCATCTTGTTCCGAAGTTAACTAAACTTATAATTAAACTATAGAACTTTGTTCAGTTTTAATCGACCCTTTTGTCCCACTAACGCTTTTTCATCCAAAGTATTGTGTTTCTTAATTAATGTAGTCCTATTTAAACCTTAACCAAACTCAATTACATGTAACAATAATAAATAATTAAAATTGATGCCAAAACACGTCAGGCCCACAAAAATCGTTATGATAATAGCCTTTATACAGAGCGAGGGAAATAACAGTAATTTAACACCCAAAGGGATTGTAAATCTAAGTAATTTATATTAATAGCCTAAAATTTACGTTAGTTTTGCTACAAGTCGCCGTTAGGGGACCTACTCGTGTTAACTGGGTGACATTAAATCATTTCACGCGTTGCTTTCAGTAGATTATGCAATAGAGTGATTAAAAGTATTAGCAGTTCCTTCCTTGGGTGATTTATCAATTTAGTTTATGGAAGAACTAAGTCAGTGACAAAAATATTAAAGAGACAGTTTTGATTCGGACACTTCGGTATAGGAAAAGGAAAAATCAAAAGAAAATAGTTGAGGCCGACTGTTAAAGAAATGGTTAGAGATATGAATGAGACGAGAGAGATTAATGATATGAGAATGACAGGAATAAAAATAACAAACTAACACCCCTTATAGACTAAAACGAGCTTTCGCCCGCAGCTTCGTCTAAGTGGCAGAAAGATTTCAACATTATAACGTTGAACCCTTATTACACTTTCCTAGAAGTAGAATTTCGAGAAACCCTATCATTGTTTATACATATCAACACATCACCAAGAACACAACGTCCAAATTTCATGGCTCTAAGACTAGTGGTTTAGGCTGTGCGTTGATTTCAGTCAGCCAGAACTTTGAATTTTATATAGATGATAATGGAGTGACATCACTCCTCTTTCTATTAAACAACGTATTTGACTATTATCTAATTACTGGATGTATCTCCGTGTACTCTATCTTGCGGGATAGTCAATGATGTTGTAACTGTTATGTTCTTAGCAAAATTACGTTTAAAATCAGTTACCGAAGTGAACAGTACGAGATATAGGGTAAACACGTGAGTAAAAGAGATACGCACCATACGGAAACGTCCCAATTGGTACGTTTTTGTGTCTTCTCACAAGCTAATGAAAACTATTCAATATACGCCTGGCGACTGAATATCTCATGGTGATGTGAAATCAACCTAGACATAAAAGTCCTAGTCAGCCCTTGTGATCTACCTATAAATACAGAGCGCATTTCAAATAATATTACTTCTAACCCTAGTGGTTCGTAAATCTTCTTAGGTTTTAATCTAAAAGCTATTCAATGTTCTTGTTATAAAATTTCTCATATACTTCGAATTTATATCATATGCGTAAGTAAATAGCGTACAATTTACTTTGCTTTGATTTTTTATTCATTTGCCCTCCTTTGTACCACTTGTACTTGTCTGGCGAAAAACAGGCGTTTGTTAATTGAATGCATAATGTATGAAGATCCGTTTGCCAACGCAACTGCGGAGACAATGAAACGAACATTTCCATACAACCAATGTTATACACAATGTACCAGCAAAAAGCATGTACTGAATCTAATAAACCAGCAGTACTCAAGATAATTAAAATATCAGGAAGGCGAATAAGCTTTAATTAAAAACGTATTTTATGTGGTAAAAAAAAGTCTTACTGGACCATTATAAAATGTTTGTAATTACTAATTAGGTATTACATAATTTCGATAAGTCCATTTAAATAATGGTGAAGGCCAAATGGTTTAGGACGCTACCAAGATAGTGTACTTCAGTTGCATCCTATCACGGACTATACGGAAAAGGAAAACAGCGAGTCGAAGTTTGCTTCTGAGAAGCTGATGTATTTGTATAGTTTGTACATTTAGTGAGACATTTCGTTGTTCTGAAATAACAAGTGGATTCAACGAGCCGTAGTGATAAGAGCTACCTCCTCTAAGTAGTTATTGAACATTTTTGTTTCCACTGGAAGACAGGCAGGCATTTGGTATCATGAGCAGCTTTCTACATAATGATACTTAAACACTCGTATATGGATTATGTAGTATGCAAATTTGAATTTCAACTGTCGTGGAGGTCGCGGAATATAATGTAGGTCATACATACATATATATGCTCACGACTGTATTCCCCGAGGGGGTAGGCAGAGGTGTTGTAATATCTACACCCACTTTTCACCGAAGGTGGTACATTATGATGAGTCTATCGCGCCTCAAGCACCATACATACGTCTTTGAATTACTTCTCAGACATATGCAGGTTTTCTGACGATGGTTTTCTTGCACGCGGCACTTGGTGTGATTATTATTAATTAATGTATGAAAATTTAGTTTTCACAATCTATGGGCCGTGGAGGTCTTGGAATGAGTCGTAAGTTTGTTACTTACAAGCTGTTTGACTTAATATTCTGGTATAATGTAAGTAGTAATTCAGTAAAGTTCTTTGTGTTCAAAGGCCTTTCGGAATTTCGGCCGAAAGTTAGCAAAGTACCCTACCATGCTTCTTATTTATACTAAAGTTACGTCCGAACGTGGTTTGCTAAAAATTGTTTTGACGTTTATACATTCTAACGTTCTGTTTCTTATTTCTAACGTAAATATGAATTTACCAAGAGTTAGAGAATTTAGACATCAAGCGTGAGGGTTGTCACTTAAAAAATTATGTAAAACGATTATATTATTTAATATCAAAGTAATGTCGATTTGAAGTTAAGTAAAATGTCTGTAAAACAGCACCCCTTACTGACATTACACCCGCTTATTATCTTGTAGGTTTCGTGCGTATGTGTAAGTGGCATTTTGAAGGATTTTTTTCTAGCTTAGCTTATACAGAGTGTCGGGGAAACCGGGACAGCTCTTAAAATATGTGATAGGGTATAATTTTAGGTAGCAATTAAAATTATTATGACAAAAATATTTTGTTCCGTTTTCGAGTAATTGATGTTCAAAGTTATACCATATCAATACCTTATTTTCGCATAAAAATCAGCTGTAACGTAGAGTTACTCACGTGAATTCTCCCACTAATAAATCCTGAAATAATCTCATAAAACCATTTTTCGAAAGCTTAACCTTCCCCTTAATTTAAAAAGTTTAATGGCCGCATACGGAATGTAGGTAAATGCGGCCGCGCGTTCATTCAATCGCTTAAGGCCGCGAGCTCTTCGGCTATAGCTTATAACTACGCTATCGTTGGAGCTAGATATTTTACGATTTCAATATAGTGATATATTCATAAAACCCTACAACTTCTAGAAGACAACTGTTCCTTTTTCTCCGACACCCTGTATATACTGTGCCTTTGGGCTTCACTTGCGGCGCTCCGTAGTAGAAGACTACTCACGTTTGACGTTAAAGTTATATCTTCTTTAAAAACAAAACTGAGTTTAAATATACCTACAAGGATAAAATAAGTGTAGTCTGTGTGAATAATCACGGCAATTTCGCAAAGACGCCTACAGCACTGGGGTAATCTCAAAGTTATTACGCCTGTGCTACGCGTGAAATAAACATTGGAATGTTTTAGCATAATGAGAGGGAATATCTGTGACGAAATTAGGTGAATAACGTGATGTTACAATAATGTCGTCGTTCTACTTGATTACAGTGATTATTATTCTGCTTTTATTATAATTATGGTTAATGACTTAAACTACAAATCCTTAGGGTTTAATCATAAGGCTTCAACGAGAAATGTAATTGAACGTAAATTTAAGGCCATTTCTGACTTTCTAATAATTAAATTATGTTTTTACATTTCTATCTAGAATTATATTTCCGAATTGTGGGTCCTTACACGTCCTCACACTCCCCAAACCTTTTGGGGATGATTAAAAAGAGTGTGAGTGATATAGCACACCCGCACCTATGTTTTATCCTATCTCGTAAGATTGAAGAAAATGCTATAGCATTAAGTCCACCTATGTACTTTGTGCATAAAGTTTTTAAATGAGTGATTACATTGGAAAACAATCCAATAATGATAAAGAAATATTGGTATCCTAGTTCGACATATAGTTAAAGAGAGAAATATCAAGTTAAATACGCCAGGTTTAAGATAAATATATTAATTATTTTACTGGACTAAGAAAATTTGAGATAATTGCATCAGATGTATGACTATTGATTATGACTTTAATTGTAAATGATGAGAAGGGAAGCCGATTTGAAAGGGAGTTGTAATCCATACATCCATACAGATAAATAAAAATGAAGTGTCTGTTTGTAATTCCAAAATAACAGCTTTTCACTAAATGCATATGAAAGTAAAAACGCTACTGATACAAAAAAACTATTTTTAAAAATGTTCTCTGTCTGTCTGTCCGTCAGTCTGTCCGTCTATCTACTAGCTGTAAGCTACATTAGAGCAGAAAAAAAATAAAGGGGACTATATCTTTGACAAAAATAGATACGTAAATTAAGTAAACACCAAACCATGTTACCTCATTAGCAACACAATATGGGCCAAATAGTGTTTTTTTACCAATTCGTCCTTCGTTGTCATGTCCACAGTAACATGATCTTAGACACGCCGTCACGTCAGTAACGGGATACTGTTGTATCGAGGTGGCACTTTAATCTACACGAATATTCCCTCCTGTCATATCCTATCTGCCTTTAAGAATATTAACGCGTTTCATTCTGTCTTCTCTACGTCACAGTTTAAATATAAGCTGTCAGGAAACTAGGAACGAATCGTTCAAAATTACACATCTGTGTATGTGTCATTATGAACGATTCGCACATCTACGAGATATAAGTAGAATAGCAGTAGCGCCAATAAGGGCACGTTGTGTCCGATCGCGTTTACATAATTTGAGTGCTTTTCCGACTTTTTTTTAAAACTGAAAATCGAAATGACTGACAAACCTAGCTCGATGAAAAAATATAGGTAAATATTATTATAAGTCAATAATTAGGCCGAGATTCCTTACTGCTTGTAACGCTTATGTTTATACTGTGTCTACGTTGTGGTAATGACATTTTACATGTCGTGTAGGAATGAACAGTTGTAGAGAAAACGTCAGGGGCCTTACCATGAGCTCTTATTGCCATGATAGTTTCACTCATTTATGAGACAGATGTATGTGACGTGCATACATCTGTCACTGTCGCACAACTGAATTAACATTGCAATAAGAGCTCGTGGTTGGGCCCCAGGTATTATTCTGTTTTTTCAGGCGTGAGTAGGTTTATCCAGATATATCTAACTAGTTTCCGTCCGCGGAGTTGCCTGGGTGTTTTTACGGATCCATTATTAGCTTCGATTAACAATATACGCTTCCTAATTTTGAAAGTTTTTTTAAAACCGGTAGTAAAGTTTTTGAGTTAAATCGTAACAAACAAACAAGCAAATTATATATACTAGCTGTGCCCAGCAAACGTTGTATTGTCTTATATTTTTTGGATCGCCCTTATTATTTAGGGGTAGGAAAAATAGTTGCTGACCGATTCTCCGATACTCATGCACACAAAAATTCATTAAAATCGGTCCAGCCGTTTCGGAGGAGCTTGGTAACTAACACTGCGACGTGAGAATTTTATATATTGTACCAAACTCCTCCATTATTCCATAAATTATTCTTGTCTAATATTATTTGCCAAGAATCCAAAATCTCTAGCCAGACATTTCTTTGAATTCTGCTCACAATCGTAACAACTGAGAAATGGAAAGCAATGTCTTCAAAAAAATGTGTGGAATATTATGTTAGATACAGCAAATTCAGTATTTTATGTAGTATTTGGTGTATAGAATATATATTCCGAGGGTGCGCTTGATATTCAACGTCTGTTCCTTTCCTGATTTGCGGATAAGAATTGGTTTGTCACGTCCAAGCGACGAAGGCACGTCTTGACATATTTCCCGTTTAAATGTACCTTCCGAGGCGCGATTTTGTATCAAATATTACATTTTGGCCTTATTGTGATCGCCGGGGATGGATAATGGAGTTTGTGACAATCAATTTTGTGTATTTGTGTATTCAGGTGGAGGAAATATGATTATTTTTGTCTGTTGGGTCAGGCTATCGATATATTTATGACGCATTTTTTTTTAAATCAATTCAGTTTTGAGGCTTGTAAAGGTGATACTAATTTAGCCACTAGATGGCGCCACAAGTCAGCTAGATCACACAATGACACAATGATTATGTTTTCTTGAAAATGTAAATGCTCTCCTCATCTGACACCTACGACTATAGTATGAAATCTCATTGCCATGATAGTTACACTCATCTAACAGGCAGATGCATATCGCTTGTTAACATCTGTCACCGTCACACAACCGAACTCTCATTGTAATAAGCATGGCTAGTCCCCTGTGCTCAAAGTGCACCTAGGTTTTGATACGTTTAAAGATCTTACTTAGTGCAGTAATAAAGTTATGTTGACATACTTTTCGGAGGTCGCTAGTGGCAGGCGGATCCAGCTTGGCGCCAGGAGGGGGTCACACAGTCGTTCATTCCCTCTTCGTTTGCCATCATACAAAGTTATTATATTATATTAAATTAATTAAATATTGAAGGTATGTTAGTTACATAAAATCTGTATGGTGACAAAATTTATAAATAAAATCATTATGTTCAATTAGTGGTCCACCGAAGTCCTGGAGCCAGATCAGGGGGTGGTCATGACCCCTATGAACCCCCCTGAATCCACCGTTGGGTAGTGGTTGTATTCCAAAGATTGCGGATCAACACATTTAAAGCCACACCAATTACACAAAATCTAGGCTAACGCTTATCTAAGCCTGCAATGGGTCTTATCGTGAAGGCATATCCTATAAGGGTATCTAACACGGAGAAGAATTTTTCAAATCGGGCCTGTAGTTTCTGAGATAAACGCGATCAAGCAATTTAACAAACTCTTCACATTAGTATCGATACGATATGTACAGACATAGACTTGAAGTACTGATAATAATAAAATGTATATAAAAGATGAATAACTAGTTTTGTTGCTAAAACATATGAAACTTTACTTATTACCACAGTTGATACCATTATTCTGTTAAAGAAGCATTAAATACCTTAATGTAAATACTACTGTAACTAAAGAGATAGCGAAACTCATTTTAAATGTAAGCAAAGTTGTAGTATCTTGATTATAAATTTCCCCAAAATGTACATTTGAAACCAAAACATTCTTGGAACGAGCCCTTCGTTTCAACTATTAAGAGAAAGTCTCGAATATTATTGCTACAATAACTTAATATTTGTTTTTGGATATTTAACCCTCAATGTTAGCATAAACCACAATATACCAAAATTGAGAGTACTATCGGATTTGATTACTTACTGTGTTTCACCAATTTAGGAGAGCCATTATTTGACAGCTTCTTCAGTTCAGTTCTACATCGAACTAATATTTCATGACGCCTTCCGCGAGTCATACGTAACGTTAGAGACGCGTTAAAGACTGACTCGCGAGGTACGTCATACTCAACAAATAATTTGTAAGACGAATATAAACTTAAATAAAAGCAAATGTCATGACTTTGACCGTCTTTGGCTAAAGAATAATTTTATTGTAATTAATGATGATGCCAGCTGAGTTTCTTGCTCTTCTGAGAAGGCTAGTTCCCGAACCGGTGGTCAATTCTTCGATATTCATAAGTGTCTTACCAGGGTATAGACTGAATAAATCATTTTCATTTTCATTTTAACGTTAGTCAGAACACAAAAAATCAGGACATTAAGCTAATTAGGTTAGTGTTTGTGAATAAAAAAATGAAACCATGAACAGCGAAGCAGTAAATTAGCTTGCTTACTCTACAACAGTAAAAACGTTTAACCCTAAAGATATTGCCAAACATAAATTAACTCGGTAGCTTTAAGATCGTAAAGTTTTTACATCGCCTTGCTACATTGTTATAATGCAAATGGGGTCAGTATCTAAGCAGGATAATTTTAGCACCAAAATTATTAACATTTCGAAAATAGACGTCGTAGCATTCGTGTCGAATATTTGCATGAAGTCAATCACACTAATCACACAATCAGTAGTGCCTTAAGAATGTCGAAGACTTGAACTAAAAAATAAATCATTTTCATTTTCATTTTCATAAATTAGACCTGTAGCTAATCTATATATCAATACAGATAAATAAAATTGAAGTGTCTGTTTGTAAATCCAAAATAACAGCTTTTCACTCCATGCATATGAAAGTATATACGATAATGACAAAAAAAAACAAATTTTGAATTTTTCCTCTGTCTGTTTGTTCTGGGTAATCTCCGAAACGACTGTATCGATTTTAACGGGACTTTCACTGGCAGATAGCTAATATTACAAGGAGTAACTTAGGCTACTTTTATATAAAACACAAGGGTTCTGCAGGACACACATGAAATCGGGTGAAACCACGGGGTACAGCTAGTTCTTCTCTATAATTCGATCCTAGAACTATTGCTTTATGGTCGCAATAGACGAAAGAGACACAACCCCTCTTATTACAAAACATGGTTTAGTCCATCTCATTTTGAATCCGTACCACAGAATGAGATGGAGCTACTAAACCAAGGACTATCTTAGTGTATATTTTGTACTAAGTGGGAATAAGTCGTCGGCCGTAGTAAGTCCAGCGTACTTGTATGTAGAGGTCAAAGTCATTTTGAAACAAAAATAAAACCGAAAAACGTCTTTGCAAGAGACTTCATATCAAGCTAGATATTTTACGACGTACCTAATTATATAAGTGGAATGATTTGTCGAGAAACCGTTTTGGATATCACATAAACAGTTTTATGTGCACACAAAACTTATTTTATAGTCTGTTTATACGGCTTGACTGAGAATGGATTGGTTCTACTTGAGAATGTCATTGATCCCAGTTTTATTGTATTGGTGCGAGTTAAGTTTCAGACACTAATCATTCACTAAAAATTTCAGGGAATTATTAATGTAAGACTTATACACAGTATAATGATAAATTTAAAACACATGTCAAAACTGTTTTGATGAAGAAAGCATATTATAAAATTTCGGATTATATAAATGACAAGGATATATGGAACTAGGTAAATCACTCTGCACAAGTAGCTCCTGGCAAATACATGGTATGCAAACACTTTTAAATCTATCTGGTATTGTTATTTTTTTTATCTCTTTGATTTTGTTTTATAATGACTTGCATGCTAATACAATTTTTATTTTATAAATTTGATTTTGGATGATGATTTCATTATCATTTATATTGTTTCGATGATATGTACATGATGCCTGGCTGAGTTTCTTGCCGGTTCTTCTCAGGAGGCTAGTTTCCGAACCGGTGGTAAATTCTCGACTTTCATAAGTGCCTTACCAGGGCCTAAACTGAATAAATATTTTTCATTTTCATTTTCATTCTCAATGTGCTAAGCACGGCTAAATATCTCAGGTGGTGCAATTTTGTACGACAGAATATATTTGGCAAATATTCGCAAACTATACAAAATGTTTCTAATGGTGAAAACCGCAGTTAAAATCGTTAGTGTCTACTACACTTTTAGGAAAGAATCCGTACATTTACCGATTTAGAAGAAATACAGAAAACAAATTGCGGCTGCACTGAGAATTTCGTTTGTGGCCAAAACCAACTGATTTTTGGTGAAAGTTAGGACTCTGTTGCCCCATTCGAAGCTGTGTCTTTGTTCAGAAGAATAACTCAAAATTGGCCACTGCTTTATTCTTCCTCTAGTCCATAATAGACCCTTTTATCTAGAAGTAATACAAACCAGATTATAACTGGACTTATAATCTCGTTAGTAACCTAAACCCAACAGAGTTTTGATGAAAGCCTATGTTGGCCAATTCGAAGACGTGCTTATTTTTACAACAATGGATTATAATTGGACACTCCTTATTCTCTCCATCTAGCCCACCACTCTAGTCTATACGTCTACGTAATGATAACACGTATGTACATACACACACTCCTCTTATTTCTTTCTAGATTGAAATAGAAGTTTTCCTCAACTGAAGCTTACGCTCAGTGGATCAGAATTGTATCTCATTCCTTTTTATTTATCTTGTAATATATCCGCGGCTTATCGGCTCAAACGAGACTCTGAGAAATGCCACTCACGGTGTGTGACAATGAGATTTAATTTTTCAAATTCGTACTTGGGCTTACTTTTTAATATTCGTATGGTGATATGCATCTTCTATACATCTATACAGATAAATAAAATTGGAGTGTCTGTAATTCCAAAATTACAGCTTTTCACTAAATGCATATGAAAGTATACACGCTACTGACACTGAAAAACCAAGTTTGAAAAAATTTCTCTGTCTGTCTGTCTGTCTGTTTGTTCCGGGTAATCTCTGAAACGGCTGGACCGATTTTAACTGGATTTTCATTGGCAGGTAGCTGATGTTTCAAGGAGTAACTTAGGCTACTTTTATTTATTAAAAGTTAGGGTTCCGCGACATGAAGCATGAAACGAAATCTACGCGGGTGAAACCGCGGGGCACAGCTAGTTTATTATAAGCAACCAAAACTTACTGATATATTGTATTGAATATTTTTTGTTGAGAGTAAGACATAATGTATTCAGTAAGTAATAAAACAGCTAAATAAGTTAACGAGGCTTTAATGAAGTTTTCACCAACTTAAAGATAATTTTCGGTGATATGGTGACTCACTATATTTGCAATCAGATCCTTAGAATTACCGTAAGCTAAGAAAAAAATGATGCAAGGGGAGGGGCAAGATGATTGGATATTTATTACGACATGACGCCTTCATTAAAAACATCATAGAAGGGAAGATAGAAGGAAAGCGAAGAAGAGGGAGACCAAGGATTAGTTATGTACAACAGCTGAAGGAAAAAGTCAGCGCCATGTCGTACAAGAAAGTCAAAGTGTTGGCGGACAATAGAGAGGGTTGGCGATTGCTTCACCGACACGAGCCTGGCTCTTAAATAAATGATGATGAAGGTAAAAATAGGTACAATGTCCACTGGTAAGCGATTCAACATTTGACATTAAATAATGCATCAGATGATTGGTTGAATTGATTGATGTCGTAGCACTGGTTAAATTCAATGACATTAAACTTTCTTTTGAAGAGTTAGTTATGCGTCACTAGCATGTTTGAAATTCAGTAAATGACATATTTGACAGGTGAAAAACTGCGTACGATAAACTGCGGATAGAAAAATGGTATAATACAGTTCTTCGTTCGTATTGTGAGCCCATAACGTATTTATTATTTTAATATCATTGCTTAAATCATGATCCTCTAGATGTTGTTAACGCTAACTAAAGTTATACTAATAAAGAAGACAGAGCCGACCGCTGACACCTCCACATTATATCTCCATTAACGCAAAGTACTAAGACAATAAAACTAAGCAGATGTCACGTAAGAACCATATATGGGACACAGAGGTAGATGGCGCGTACATAAAGCGTCCGAACACAATACAATTTCCACCACAGACGACGCCTTTGTACGACGCGTCGTCCTTTTCAGGTCACCTCCAGTACTAACGTGCTCAACAAATAATTATGCGACGTGTATTGTGTGAAAAAACGTTTGTTTCAACGGGTCTTGGATGCCAATACAATATGCATGTACGGGAACCTAACTTTAGCTGGCGTGGTCTGTTTCAATATTTTACTAAGCTCCTCCTTAAAATGTACGGAAACTTTTAATTTATTTATGCCGGCAGTCTCGTTTATTTCCCTGTTATGTAAAAGTATATCCTGACATGTAAATAACCTTCCGTGGGTACCTATATTGAATCGCAACGAAACTCGGTATCGATCAGTATAAATCCACTTTCCTAGAAGTATCATCAAGCGGCTGATATTCGCTACTTTTGAAGCAAAATTATATTTATTTGACCGAAGCCCTAACAATTCAAGAGTTAAAAAATATCCTTCTCTGTTATGAAGTCTTACACATTCTCCTACAAGCACAAACGAGTTAAACGGCGATCCAATTAGCTAGAAATGTATTCTATGAAAACATTCAAACAGTATCACATATAAAAAAAAAGATTTATTGATGAATATCACTACTTTGATCAAAGACTTTAAACATCTTAATGTAAATCAGATACGATGTTTAGGGTGATGTCTGTGATGTAGAAAGTAAGGAAATCTAATGCTCTCTTTCTTTTGTTACAGATGTAAATCAAGGGAGTAAGAGACAAGAATACCCGAAGCAAAGTATCGACTAGGATGTTTTTTAAAACATCCATTGTTGTGCTAAGGACGATGCATGCCCCTTTGGGATTTTAGTGGAAATTGCGGAGAAAAGAGAAAAGATGTCGGTAAAAGCAAATGTGGGTTAAGAATAAGTAAAAATGGCCAGCAAATGTTTTGGTGAGGTGATCGGTTTCTTCCTGGCTGTGGCGTTCTGCATCACTTGTCCAAACTATGGTGAGTTGTTCAGTGTTTCTACTATTTGTTTTTCATACACATACTTTTTTGATACAAAATGTTCAAAAATGGTTAGAAAAAATATCTTTTTTTTTTATCGTTCCATCTCTTGATGGTGCCTTTTGACGAGTATCCGTAATCAATACAACTTTCATTTTTACATAAAATGTATGAACGACTTACGCCTTGACTGTCGTACAGTAAGTTTGACACACAACTATTAAAATATTCAGACAGGCGCTCGAGGCCCATCCTTAGAGTAACTATAGGTACCTATGCAAGATTATATCCGATGCCAAGTGAAGTCTTTTGGTGGGCCACCTTCTTCAGAGTGCCTAGTGCGAGTTTTCTTAAAATCGCCGTCATAAGTCATCGCGGTAATGTAAACGCAGATTTGTATGAGATCGAAACAGTGCTAACTATCGGCTCACAGCACTATTTAGGTCTCATATAAAGGCAGTGAAAAACATGCACTAGGGCCTCATGTCATCGGTCCATCTAAATGGGGTGCGTTTTTACCGTGTTTGCATAGACGCGGTCCAATGTACTCATGCGTTCTACCGACTAACAATCAGGCGGTAGGTAACTGGAATTATCCAGTCTACTGCAATTTTTGCGCGCTATGTCGGTTACTCCAGATATCCAAGATTCACAATTTGAATCACTGACTATTTGGAATTCCGTTCGCGTTATTGAATCACCAACAACGCTCTCGACCAAGGTAATTTTCTTTAAACCTGCTATACATTATGAAAATCAATTTTGCTGGGTATCTCGGTTTGCAGTTTAGAATTTGCTATGAGAGCTCTGGGGAATATTGAATTGAAAAGTGAATTGTGGTGCAACGCGAAGCAACAGATTTTATAGGGAGAATTCTTTCATGGCATCAGTAACATGGCTTTCGTACGAAGGGGTCCAAATATTCTTAATTAAAATTGAAACTTTTTAAGGCTCAAAAGTCCTTGTGAAAAAGGGTCGGTGCTGCGAATAGAAAAAATATTTGCATTATTTTCTTAATTTCGTCTCAAGGTTTTAAAACCGAAGGGCTAGTTGATCCAGCGGTTCTAGAAGGCAGTCAATTTAAAGGAAGTGAAAAAAAAAGTTAAGATGATTTTAAAAATAGAATTGGATACAAAAGTAAAACTCGGTTATTATTTTTCTTTAGACATAAATTGATTTAGACCTTACAACAATAAGAACCAAGAACCGAATCTTCATGTATGTAACACACAAAAACCTTTTCGCAAATAATACATTACAGATCAAACATCTGATAAGGTATACGTCTTTCGCAAATTCTAAAAGCCTTTTAGCATTTGCGTTTTCAAAGGTGCTTTATTTGCAAACAATAAAGATATTTCCGGGGCCCGCTTGCCTGTCGTCTCCAAACAAAAGTGACATTATGTATTTTGGCTGAACATTTTCTTTGGGGATCAACATGAGAACTTTGCACAGTAGAATATTAAGTAGTATAAGGTCAAGATTTGACTTTAAAATTCTATGGTTGGTTTTTTGATTCGATTTGCTTGTTGTTTATTCTTTTTTCAAATTAAAATTTCATTTACGAGGTTAAAAGTAGAGTTATTTCTGTGTCAAGTATAAGTTTTAACACTTTCGATCGTCGTCGCTTGACCTTGCATTTTGCGCTTTGTTGTATGGAGACGTAAACTATACATAAAGAGGAAAATACGCAGGCGATATCGTCTAAGTAAAAACATGTTAAAACATATACCTACTTAGCGCACAGATGTTATAAAGTTGAACTAATGCGATTGTTTATTCTTATCTAGATTTATTCTGAAAACCAATCAGAATCAAAATGCAAGAACCTTGTTCAATCACAAGAGAATAAGAGATCACTTAAATCCATAAAAAATCACCTGTATGGAATTTTGAGGTAAAACATAAAAGCAAAAAGTTTTAAGCTATTTCATTAAAGCGTTTCGGTGACCGAAAGTTACCGAACAATAAAACAGCAAAATATGGGTTTACACGCCACTTCCACGTTCACAAAGACTAACCAGAGGTTGAAATTGTTTCGAAACCCAATTATCGTGGGCTGAGCTCGAAATGTTGCTACGGGCAGCAACTTACAAAGTTTCACTAACAAATTTAACAGTACCACTGCCAACTAGTTCACTATAGATGAATTTGGCGTAACTACAAAAGTCGTTCAGCCAGGTGTGTTATTTATTGGATGAATAAACACAGGTCGAAATTGAATTCAGCGTTTGACTCGATCCTGAAATAGTTTACAATAGTAAAATTGGTGAGAAGGCCGCAGAGAATCCGAGGGTCAAAGTATAATGGACTTTGTTAGACGAAGTAATATTTCCTTTATCAGGCCAGTGTAAATAGAGCTCATCTCATTTCCAGACACGGTATAGCTTGTGAGATACTTGAACGGCGGAATTCTTTGCCGACTGCGGAGTTTCTTTGAGTGTCATACATTTCCCTGTCTTTCACAATGCCGGTCTGAATATCCGCTTGGAACGGTTCATATTTTTAATTTATTACAATGAATTACTTTGCTCTATGGTTTAGGTGGTCGCAAGTACTATTGCGGAACACAAGGTTGGGTTCGATTTACAGATTGGGTTTTTCCATCTGTAATTTCTCAGTACCTGCCCGAAGTCTGGTCTAGTGCCCGGTTACTATGAATAAACCAAAAACCAACCAAATTTTTTTAGTTCATAGCATAATATGTGTGAAGTATGTATTTGTGGGATAGTGTTAATAGTCCCAATATTATAATAATTTACCCTGTCAAAGTCACCCTGCAAACTGCAAAGATTCTGCAAATTTCTGAGTTTGTTCAGGTCAGTTACACAGCTCGTAAAAATGAAATTGTGCGTTTTATGTTTGCCATATTTAACCTTAACTCTGTGTAATTGTAGTCCATTTTTCATTGAAACACTATTTACGTAGGTACTATATGTTATTATGAACCGAATAGTTAACAACCAAGTCACGTGCTGAAATATAAAGAAACAGCCCAGAATATTCTCAGAGAAGAATTATATCTCATTGAAATAAGGTTGAGAATGGCTTGTTTCAACACAATAATTAATGACACCACCATTTGTAATTCAGTTTCAGTAGTTCTGGAACAACAATTATACAGTTTGGGATAAATGTTTGTGAGAAGGGGAATAATGAGTAATTTTATGAAGGTGAGGGTTTATGAGGGAAACTGTAAATGTTTAATATTTTAATTTAGCATTCCAGAAATCCTCTCCTACCGTACATTCAAATTAATCGTTCAATAAAAAAAAGGACTGCAATTTGTATGTTGAATCGTATCTTTGGTGAGGTTTAATTTTGAATGCTGTGGGAGTATTACATCTTTATATCATGAGATTATCTATACATCTATACATACAGATAAATACAATTGAAGTGTCTGTTTGTAATTCCAAAATAACAGCTTTTCACAAAGTGCATATGAAGGAATACAAGGTACTGATATAGATTTTTTTTTTGATTTCTCGGTCTGTCTGTCTCTCTGTTTGTTCCGGGTAATCTCCGAGACGGCTGGACCGATTTTAACAGGACTTTCACTGGCAGATAGCTAATGATACAAGGTAGTAAGCTTAGGCTAAACTTTTAAATAAAAAATAGTTCGTTTTCCGCGGGTGGAACCGCGGGGCACAGTTAGTATTACATAAAATGCTGTAGCCGCTTACCAACAGGCGGATTATATTTTATTTTTTATAATTTTTAGTTTCCGATAAAATGGAACCCCTCTTTTTTAAGTCGGTTTAAAACTACTTAATTGGATTTGTTTCGTTCTTTCAGAATTACTCATTGATTTAGATGAAGTTTTACGACAGTAAATGTAGTATTTTGCGAAAAATCCCCTTTCGGGGAAATATTCAGCTAGGCATATTGAAAGGCTTTTAAAGGCAATTAAATTACAGTTGCGTGCTTTTAAGTTAGCTCTTTGATTTCGTTCCATTTTATGAGATAACAAATAGTATTCGGAGAAAAATCCTCTTTCAAATACAGGCTTTGAACGATTTTTAAAATTGTATAATAATTCTGAAAAGAGTAATTACCGAGTTATTTGCTAGGTTCAAGCTTCCTTCCAAAACTGACCGTAGCATGTATAATCGTGCATAATTAAGTCCTTCTGACGATATGAAAGTTCTTTGTTTAAAGTCTCGAAGATATTTTTTAGTTTTAGTTTGGGATTGAATAAATATATTTGCCTTTCTGCTACCTACTCGCAGGAAAACCGTTTTTGCTTTAGGTAATCTATACAGATAAATAGTTTGTACTCCCAAAATAACAGCTTTTCTCTAAATGCATATGAAAGTATACATGCTACTGACAATAAAAAACCAAGTTTTAAAATTTTTCTCTGTCTGTCTGTCTGTTTGTTCCGGGTAATCTCTGAAACGGCTGGACGGATTTTAACGGGACTTTCACTGGCAGGTAGCTGATATATCAAGGAGTAACATAGGCTACTTTTATTTATTAAAAATATTAGGGTTCCGCGACAATAAGGATGAAACTAAATCTACGCGGGTGAAACCGCGTTAAGTATACGTTGTAATAACATCCACTTTTCACCGAAGATGACTAAGTGCCAACGTGACAGATGGCGAGTCTATCTCAGGCACTACGTATACACATACATCTTTGAATTACTTCTCAGACATATGCAGCTTTCCTCACGATGTTATTCTTCACCGTGAAGCACGTAGTGTGAAATTATTGTACATAAGTTTTTAAAAAACTTATTGGTACAAGCCCCGCTGAGATTCGAACTTGCGTCGTTTGCATAGCAGTCGACTGCTCAAACCGCAAATCCACTACGACTCTCTTAGAGCTTGAGAGCTTAGATCCCAAGGAAATAATGACAGAAAATGTGAAACATACATGTATGCATATTTGTATGCGCCATAAAACAAGTGACAATCGAAAGCAGCTAGTTTAACACAATGTTTGTATTTTCAATGCTAACAGAACTGAAATAAAACTGGTGAATAAAATATGAGCCTGAATCCACGTCGTCACGTTCTGCCTTGAAACTACACGTATGTTGCTAATAATAGTCATGCCTAGCGCTATATACATTTGTCTTAAAATGTCTATATAAGTATTATACGAAACGCTTCAACAACACCTTTATTTAAAATGTAATTAACCTACTAATTTTGTAGCCTAAAATTGTAACAAATTACTAATAAAAATCTATTGTAAGATATAGAGCTGAAGAGTTTGTTTTATGAACGTATCAGATATACTTATAAGAGCCGTGGTGACTGTGGGGTTTGAACCGTCGTCTGCTACGCAAGCGACGCAAGTTCAAATCCCAGCGGGGCTTGTACCATTGAATTTTACTAAAAACTTATCTGCAGTGATTTAAAATCACTTGCTTTACGGTTACGGAAAACATGTGAGGAAACCTACATATTATGTCTGAGAAGTAATTCAAAAACGTATTTATGTACAGTGTCTGAGACGGCGATAGACTCACCTTTTGTCACGTTAGCACTTAATGAACTTCGGTGATAAGTGGCTGTTGTTATTACAACGGTTCTGCCTACCCTATTGAGAAATGCAGGTGTAAGTATATTACATATATCATACATATATATGTACCTACTTATACGAAGCAATACAAAGAAAACGCATTGTAAGGTAGGTAAAGTACTTTGAATTTTATATGTATAGATAAACTTACAAATCGATTATGGTAAGCTTTTCAATATGGCGAAAAGGCTGTTAAGACAAGCTTTAAGCCTTACTAAGGTTCTAAGTAGAACACGCTGTCAATCACTTTTGAATGAGCTATACGTTTTAGCCTACTTATTTGATTAGTAACTAACCATCTATCAAGAAATGATTAATTGAACAAGATATGAATTTTAAAAAGTAACTACTGTATCGAGTCTAACTTTACATACGTCACTTACAACGTACAATTACAACCCTATTATAACTTTGAATTGACTGACAACCTTGATTTTATTCCCTTTAATAACAATATACATTCGCCTAGTTATTAGATTTAATCACCATGGAATTAAGAGCCGTGGCCGTGGGGTTTGAGCTACCTGCTACGCAAGCGACGACAGTTCGAATCTCAGCGGCCTGTACCAATGAGTTTTTCTAAAAACTTATGGGCAGTGATTTCACACCGCTTGCTTTACGGTGAAGGAAAGCATCGTTAGGAAACCTGCATATGTCTGAGAATTAATTCAAAGACGTATGTACAGTGTCTGAGACGGCGATAGACTCATCTGTCACGTTGACACTTAATCATCTTCGGTGAAAAGTTAGTGTTGTTATTACAACTGAACACCTTTGTCTAAGCAGAACACAAGCGTGAGCACATGTATGTATGAACAGAATTAATTTACATTTAACAACAATAGCATAAACAATTGATGCAAATTAGTTTTTCAATTTGAATGAAATGTTTGCACAGAATAAATACGTAAACTAGAGCCCTCTATATAAGCCCTGTAGATGGTAAACTGTTTTCGTATGTTAACTTTAACATAACAACGCCTAATTGTGTTTTAGCACACTGTAATACATTTTGAATGATAATTTCAAGTGAACTTGTGAAGGGTTGAGGTATATGTAATTTGTCGTACTATAGACAGCTGTTAAGGGTTGACACTGTTAACTTTATAATTAGTACAGAGACGAGAGTAACATTATGTATTCTGAAATGTTTGTGTCTAGGCTCAGTGGTAATGCTACTTAAAAGACGGTGACGACTTTAATAATAGACTTCACGCGGTTTCAGCTGCGTAGACTCATATTCATGGGTGGCCCGCGGTACCCCTATGTGTTTTTTTAATAAAAGTAGCCTATGTTACTCCTTGTAACATCAAACGGACAGACAGAACGACAGACTGACAAACAGACCGACAGACGGACAGATGCACAGACAGACCGAGGACAGACAAAAAGATATTAAAAAAAATTGGTATTTCAATGTCAGTGCTGATATACTTTCATATGCATTTAGAGAAAAGCTGTTATTTTAGAACTACAAACAAACACTTTAATTTTATGTATCTGTATAGATGTATAGATTTTAAAGAACAATCTAGTTAGTATACATTTTGAAGCAAACTCTTTCTTGAGATAACTGATACCCAAGGCGCTAGGAGCGAGGCACGCGCGATCGTCTCGACTGATCCAAAGCTCTTGGATTTAAAACAAGAACACTCTGAATCGTTACGGAATCTAGTAATAAATCGTTCGGAATGTCTAAAAAAGAGTGACTGTGACTATAAGAAAAAAAATATTGGAAAATTATTGCATTAAAAAACAAGAGTTTTGAAAGAGGTTGCACATCGTCTGGTAGAAACCTCTTGTGACTAGCGGGCGGGGGCTTTTCTGGCTCAGAGAATCAGCATTGCTATTCAACGTGGTTATGCTGCCAACCTTCTTGGCACGATCCCGAGAGAAACCGACTTGGGCAAATTTTTCTACGTTTAATTACTTTTTGTTACTGTTCCTTGTATATAATTAAGTTTTTAGATAGTAGATAAATGGTTGGGAGTTGAAGATAGAACCTCCTTCTTTTTTAAAGGCTGTCAAAAACTCCAGAAAACTATTGTTTCAAATACGAACTTTATTACTATTTTAATAAAACAGCACTTCGAAAGTCTCAAGCTATATAAATCAATCTTCTACTTAGAGCTACTCAAATTTACTTGCACTTAAAATACTAAGAGATACATTAAAAATGCAAGGATTTCCAAGCCATCTGAAGCTGAGTGGATCTCATTAAAACATAAGAGGAAAATTTACATGAACGTAGAATTTTACATTGATGTTGTATGAGTTCAGCGAACTCTTATATCAAGGGTAAAACTAAGTAATTACTTGATCCCTAGAGGCAAGTCGCTTAGACAATGTTATCCCGAGGGAGGCTTTATGATCATAGAACGGGATAATGCTGGAACTTGAGCGCTTAAATTTGAGGCTATATTAATCGGATTATGGCAATAAATTTTAGTTATTTGACTTTCCATTCATTCATATCTTCACGCCTTCCCAGAAAGGTAGAAAGGTCCCCGTGATACAACACTTACTATCTATGAAATATATTAAGGACTAGCTGTGCCCCGTGGTTTCACCCGCGTAGAGTAAGTTTCATGGGTGGAAACATTATGTTTTTTTTTAAATACAAGTATTTTTAAATAAACATACTGGCCTAAGTTACTCCGTGTAACATTAGATATCTGCCAGTGAAAGTCCCGTTAAAAGCGTTCAAGCCGTTTCGGAGATAACCCGGAACAAACAGACAGACAGACAGACCTACAGACAGACAGAGAAAGACTTTAAAAGATTATGTTTTAGTGTCTGTAGCCTATATACTTTCTTACACATTTTGTGAAAAGCTGTTAATTTGGTATTACAAACAGACATTTTATTTATCTGTATAGAATAGATATTCTACATATTAGTAAAAACCGTTTCAATACCCGTAATGTACTTTAGAATAACGATGCGATCAAAGAGACAAAATATTTTTTTATGGAAATGGCGACATTTATTTAATATGCTATTTGGAGTAAAATTTGTTTCTTTTTTATTGACATTTTTTCCAGGTCTTGTCAAAAACTCCACTTATACCCTTATTACAAAACATAGACTAAGATGGTCCTTAGTTCAAAAGTCTCTTTCTGTGATAGGGATTTTAAAAGGGAAGGACATACTTTCAGCCCACGTATAGTCAAATCAAAACGAAGATCGAGAAGAGAACCATGTTTTCAAATAAGGGGTATAAGGTTTCAGGAACCTCATTGGTGCAGCTCGATAACCGAGAGTGATTTCAATCATTGTAGCGATGTATTTTGAAGTAAAATTCTTAGAATCCAAATTAAAACCACGACAAAATTGAGGCCACTGTTACTTAAACAACGAAGCCATTAAAAACTCACGAAAGCAATAACCCCTGAGTACATAACGAGTTGGGAACTTTCGAAATTACCGCAAAATTATTTTATTCAAAATAAACGGTCTGGTAAACATTTTAAAATTAATTGGTAACAACAGTTAAGTTGGTAACATTGCTGAAGTAAATTTTAGTAGGTATTGAAGTTAATTTGACGATTTTAGGGACCAAGTTTTAGGCAGGCCTAAAAGTAGTAAATTTTGAATTTTATGATGGGATCTCCCATTTGCAGCCAAAAAAACAGGGTAGTGTTTTTGCAGTGAGAAAAGTACCCACTTCATAATGAAGGGATGTAACAATGCTTTGTTAGTTATTAGAGAATCCATACATACATATGCTAACGCCTGTATTCCCCGGAGGGGTAGAAAAAGGTATTGAAATAACAACATCCACTTTTCACCGAAGATGATTAAGTGCCAACGTGACAGATGGTGAGTCTATCGTCTCAGGCAAACAATGTTCAATAGTCATTGAATTATTTCTCAGACATATGCAATATGCAGGTTTCCGCACGATGAATAAAACACGTGGTATGAAATCCCTGCACATAAGTTGCCTGTGCTGGGATTCGAGCTTACGTCGCTTGCGTAGCAGGCAACTGCTCAAAACCAAAGGCCACCACGGGTCTCCGTTAGAGATCCCATACGTCTTTTTGGCACAGCTATTCTCTGTAAGACTTGGACACCACGCTTTTTCTGTCATAACGTTCATAGGCTGCATGATAAGCACTTAAAAATGCAAAAATCATCGAAATCGTAACGTCAAAGCATGGTAGGCCTCCAAACATGATAATGGCTGAACCGATTTTAACGGGACTTTTACTGTCAGATAGCTAATTTCAAGGAGTAATACAGGCTACTTTTATTTAAAGAAAACATAAGTGTTACTCGTGAAATTAAGTCTACGCGGGTGAAGCCGACGGGCATAGTTATTTATAATCTATATCTATACTGCTTACCATCAGTCGGACTGCCCGCATGGTTACTCGTTTTGTAGTTTGCATAAAACTAAAGAAAAAGTGAATTATTAAAAAAAAGGTTTTATTACAATAATATTAAAATATATAATGGAATGGGCGATAAATAATAATTAAGGTTTTTTAGAAGTTGTATGCTCACGCAACTTGGCGATTACGAAACGGTCGATATGTCGATAAGTCGAGCTTGGCTTAATCGCCTGTAAAGTACGAGTTACTAGTTAGGAGGCGATAAGCTTACTTCCTCAACTTCTTCATCAAAGTAGGCGAATATAAAGCTGAGTCTTCTCTCTAAATAGTATATTGAAGTCACCAAGGTAACATCGTGGGTAAAGAATTTTTAAGTATGTCATTAACCAAATTGATTTCAATTTGGAATACATACGTATATATTTAATCGAGTGATGCCGGTAGGATCCACATTTTTGATCTACCAGTGGATACATTTTATTTTAGAAAAAAGATTCTTGAGGACGGACTAGGTTTTGGACGGAATCGCTAGATTGTAGTTAAATTTCTACCTATTCATTTAATCTTTACATCTATACAGATAAGTAAAATGGAAGTGATTGTTTGTAAGTCCAAAAAACAAATTTAGGTGGAAAAAAAAAAAAATTTTCCTCTGTCTGTCTCTTTGTTGATCTGTTTCTTCCAGCTAATCCCTGAAACGGCAGGACTGATTTTAACGGGACTCACTGGCAGATAGCTGATGTTATAAGGAGTAACTTAGGCTAATTAATTTTTTTTTAATAAGGGAGTCTCAAAATTGGCGGCTTAAGCCCATGAAACGAAACGTAGACTTAACGTGAGTCAAACCGCCCGGCACAGCTAGTAGTAAATACACATAATAATATATTACCTATGTACTACCACTTCCCCGCACACACAAGGCCGTAACTAACACTTTACTTAACGACTTGGTGAAAGAAAAAACAACACCTAAGATACCTCAAGTGGGTCAAGCAAACTTTATAAGAAAGGCTGTTATCCAAGCTATTAACCTCGTATAACAAAAAATAGAAGTTACAAAGGGAAAACATATGCCTATAAAGCTCACTTTGATCAAACGGAGGCGGTAGAACTCACATAGTATTAACCTGGCTCTTATTGAAGATAAACAATGGAACTGGGACGGGCAAACCCTATTAGAGTCGTGGACAGACTGGGGCTACGATACCTACTATCGTGGACTATGTTTACTCGCACTGAAGTAAATGTCATCAACTTTATGCTCCAAGAGAGCCGTGGTGGTAGCAGGGTTTGAGTTACGCAAGCGACGCAAGTTTGAATCCCAGCGAGGCCTGTACAAATGAGAATTTCTAAAAACTTATTGCAGTGATTCCACACTACGTGCTTTATGGTGAAGGAAAACATCGTGTGGAAACCTTTATATGCCCGAGAAGTAATTCAAGAGACGTATATATAGTGCCTGACGTTGGCACTCAATCATCTTAGGTGAAAAGTGGGTGTTGTTATTACAACACCTCTGCCTACTCCTTCGATGAATATGGGCTTGGGCATATGTTATACCTACACATCTGCCTACCCCCAAGGGTTATAATCGTGACTATATGTTTGTATATATGGATTGGCTGAATAAAGTTTATAATCCAACCAAGTCAATTAAAACTAAATTTAATACAAATTATTGTTTCTGCTAAAACATTGGTAAGGCAATCTTCGAAGCACAGTAATTGAATGATCATTAAAACGTAAATTATATTGGTATCCAGCCTTAACAAGATGCAGTAATTGGATCGAAAACACGAGCGTGGTTTAATAAATTTCCATGCTGTTCGCTCATTAAGATTTAGTGGCGATGAAAGAAATTACTTCGCAGTACCTCTTGGGCGATCACGATAATTTGCGATTTAGTTCGATTTATATCATCGGGGATTTCGACAAACAACTTTGTTCACGCTCAGGGAACAGTCGAGCGACAAGGCGGGGACCCTAACCGCTGCGGGGAGCCTAGTCCCGGCGGGGCGTACGAGCCTCCCACTTCGCCAACTACTTGCCACCGAGCCATCGGCGCGCGCGCACGCGATTCTTATTGTCGGTCACCCACCTTGTACATAACGCCTAATTTAATTATAAGCCTAGTATACAGTCCACTCGTTTATTATTAAACCTGAGCTAAAGACCCCACAACTTAGCTGATTGTTTATGCGAATTGACTTTTTTATTGTAAGTTTATTGCATTCGTGTGTTTTGGTTTGTGTATCTATAATCGGGTTACCTTTTTTATTTACATTTTTTATATTTACCTTGTAGTTAAATTAAATATTGATAACATTTCAAATCTTTTCCATCTGCCTTAACCAAAAACGTTATACATCGTAGTGGAATTAGACCAACCACGTCACCATTGTATAAATTATAATTAATGAAGATATTCATGTACATCTTCACTCCATTCCAGAAGGGTTCCCTAGGTATTACACCCACGTTTCACCGAAGATGTAGTGCCAACGAAATAAATGAGCACGCAATGAATTAGTGATAAGCTCCCGGCACTATAATCTATTGAGATAAATAAAATTGAATTGTCTGTTTGTAAACTACAAATTAAAAGTTTTTCACTAATATTATCCTTATGAAAGTGTATACGGGACTTACACATAAAAAATACGAGTATTTTTATATTTTCTCTCTCTGTCTGTCTGTTCGGGCTAATTTCTGAAACGATTATGAATTTCTAGCGGACGTCACGCGGTTTCACCCGCGTAGTTCCCGTTCCCGTGGGAGTACGGGGATAAAATATATTACTTGCGGATGATGTAGCTATCCATTGTTGAAATAATTTTCAAGATCAGTCAAGTAGTTTCAGAGCCTGTTCAATGCAAACGAACAAACAAAAAAACAATCAAATCTTTTGTCTTTATACTATTAGTGTATATGAAAACGATTTTAGCGCGAGTTACTGGCAGATAGCTTTACAAGGAATAACTTAGTCTTACTTTAATTTGAAAAAACATTAGGTAAGTTTTAAACATGGGTTAAGTTGTGTAGAAGAAATCGCTCTAGTGATAAAACCCCCTCTTGTACACACGTGTTATCATGATTTCTTTGCTTGCATTTATGTCTTTACTTATGGTGTGTAAAGAAAACTGCTCAACACATATAGATAGATATATTTTCTATAGATACATCTTGGTCTATTAACGACTTAATGAAAGCTTATGTAGCCTAGCTGTATGTATGTGCACTAATATATAGCCTATTATAAAATTTCGGATTATATACATATCAAGGATATATGGAACTAAGTAAATCACTTTGCACAAGTAGCTCCTGGCAAATACATGGTATGCAAACACTTGTAAATTTATCTGGTATTGTTATTTTCTTTTCTCTTTGATTTTGTTTTATACTTGTGTAATTGTGTCATTCTGACGATTTGAAAGTACTTTGTATGAAGTCTAATCGAATAAAGATATATTTGATTTTGATTTTGATTTTGATTTTACTTACCTGCATGCTACTCGTAATACAATTTGTCACTATTGTGAATATATCAAATTTGATTTTGTATGATGATTACATATGATTCATATTGTTTCGATGATATGAACATGATGCCTGGCTGAGTTTCTTGCCGGTTCTTCTCAGAAGGCTAGTTTCCGAACCGGTGGTAAATTCTCGACTTTCATAAGTGCCTTACCATGGCCTAAACTGAATAAATATTTTTCCTTTTCATTTTCATAGCACCTATGTAATTATAATAAAGTAGCTAGACTATCGCCGTAAGTGAACCTGTAAAGATTGTGTATGATTGTAAATAACTAAGGAGTATTTTTATTGTATTCTATTGTATTACGGCTCCAAAAAGCAAAGCAATTCATGAAGTCTTCTAAAAGACGTTAAGTCTTTAAATGACATTGAGACTTGGACGTCCTCACGATGTTTACCTTCGTAAAGCTCGGTTTAATAGGTAACATTGGTTTAATTGAACACAATTTTCGCTAGATTGTAGTTCCTCTGTGAGTATGACTGCATTTACTGTTAAGCTACTTGAAATTACTGCAATTCTGCTGTGCAATAGCATTTATGTGGTTCCGCTGTTAGTGTAAACTCATTCAAGTCTTTTATAGCACCAAAACGTGGTGTACGAACTAAAACAGATTTTAATAGTCACACGTAAGGTTTAAAATCTTTTTTTTTGCTACTGTAACAAGTACTTTTCGGTAATGTTGCCAAGTATTTCTTACTTAGTTTACTTTGCGCTTCAAAAATGATGAATAATTTCTTTAAAAAAATACTCATATTGCGGTGAATTTATCAATTTATACAAGATGGTGCCCGCAACTTCGTCTGCGGAAAATTTGACTAATCAATAAATTTTCGACAATATCTCTCTAAATTATAGCCTACTAGCTGTGCCCCGCGTAGATTTAGTTTCATCCTTATGGTCGCGGAAACCTAATATGTTTAATAAGTAAAAGGTAGCCTATGTCCTTTCTCAGGGTCTAAAGATTGTCAGTGCTAAATTTCATCAAAATCGGTTGAGAGGTTTAAGCGGGAAAGCGTAACAGACAGACAGAGTTACTTTCGCATTTATAATATTAAGTAGGGATGTGTTATTCTGTCTACGTGAAAGAGCAACTAACATACACCCGTACATATATTCTTACAAATTTTCGCGTTTATAATACTAACTAGCTGTGCCCCGCGGTTTCACCCGCGTAGTTTTAGTTTCTTCCTTATTGTCGCGGAAGCCTAATATTTTTAATAAATAAAAGTAGCCTAAGTTACTCCTTGAAACATCAGCTACCTACCAGTGAAAGTCCCGTTAAAATCCGTCCAGCCGTTTCAGAGATTACCCGGAACAAACAGACAGACAGACAGATAGACAGACAGACAGACAGAGAAAAAATTTAAAACTTGGTTTTTAGTGTCAGTATCGTGTATACTTTCATATGCATTTAGTGAAAAGATGTTATTTTGGAATTACAAACAGACACTTCAATTTTATTTATCTGTATAGATGTATAGATAGATAGGATAATAGAAAGTAGGATAAAATGTTAATAAATATTTACAACATAATTTTAATATACATTTATTTAAATAAAAACGATGAACACTAAACTTGTATAAGCAGATTTAACAATAAAATTTCCGACACTGCGCAACCTAATTTGCATAATCAAAACCCAGTTCCCGTTATTTTATTTCTACTAGAAATGTTTATTATTCACAATAACACGACGTTTCTTATTAGTGAAGCGACCAAACTAGGTCGCGAAATGGCGCCCGAGTTTTCTAACGAGCTAGCTGTAGGTTATACGAGTATACTTTGTATAGATAGGTATGCGATGGTAATTATGTTTTATGAATATCGATAGCTTATTACAATCTCGTCGGAAAGGGATGTATTCATGCAGATAAGAGTCTTTAGCTTGTTATAAGGGAGAACTAGCTGTTCCTCACGGCTTTACCCGCGTAGACATGGGTGGCCCGGGGCATCCTTATGTTTTTTTTAAATAAAAGTAGCCTAAGTTTGAACACTACCTATCTTTAGTGAAAGTTCCGATAAAATCGGTCCAGCCGTTGCAGAGATTAGCCGGAACAAAGAGACAGACAGACAGGCAGACAGAGAAATATCTTAAAAACGTTTTTTTTATGTGAGGACCTACCGTCTATATTAAAATGCTTGAAAAGCTGTTAATTTGGTATTACAAACAGACAGTTAATTTTTTTTTATCTTTATGGATATAGATGTATAGATTATTACAATCTCGTCTTAGGTAAATGGAGGTATTCATGCAGATAAGAGCCATTAGCTTGTTATAAGGGAGAATGTGAAAATTCGACGCATTTAATGTTGGGAATTTGAGCGGGGGAGTAAAGAGTGCCCGTGGGTATATTTGCTGGTGTGCTCTTATTTATAATGTTTTATCAGTGCCCCAAGTGTAGGTTGACTTTCAAAGTCAATGAATTTAGTTGCTTATTAAGGTAGCTGGTAAGTTGATGTTGCGGAAGCGGTATTTTATTAAATTTCTAAGATGGCAACGACTCTGAAAATAAACGCTTTAAGAATTAGTTACGAAACTTCATCGTATTTTAAATAGTATGTATATGGAACACGCTATTTCCATAACAAATTATTTTATCTGTTTGAATGCATCGTTCTTAAACTACGCTACTGTCGCGTTATTCACCAAAGGTTTCTCAGGGTCGCACTCGTTTTAAACATGCGAAATTGAACCTTATCCTCTATACATTATGTATAAATTTCCTATGACTGAAACCAATGTTCGTCATCGAGTTCGACGCTGAGAAACCCGACGCTACCCAAACTAACTTGGGCTGACCCAAAGTAACTATTCCACGCGGACGAAGTCAAAGTTGAATGATACAGACAGTAATTGATTTAAAATCATCATCATCCTGCCCTTTTCCCATTTTATTTGGGGTCGACACAATGTGTTCTTCTCTTCCATACCGCTCTATCATCCGCCATATCATTCACTCGCATTCTAACCTTGATTTAAAATAAACATTAGTACCCAATCACCACCATCCATTACCGCAGAGACTTCAAGTAATACAAGCAAATGCCTTCATATTTTATTTGAGAGTACTTCACACTACACAAATTATTTACACTCTAACTCGCTACGACCTCATGGTTTCTGTAATTCAGGCGAACTTTGCACGGAATCACGCAGCCCCTTTCTGGCGCCCGGTTTCTCTAGCGCCCCCATGTCTTACCCCCTCGACCCCTCTTTAACCCCCTCGTGTAGCCGTGCGAGGCGATTAACCAAATTGTAGGGAAAGGCTCACAGCACTGCGGTACTTCTGCTACTTACGTCTCTTAATTTGTGAAAATTTTCACGCACCTTTCTGGTTTGTGTGAGATGGTTGACAGGGAAGATGTTTTGGAAATTGGTAGGGAGTATTGTCTTGTTAATATTATGAATACAACATTTTTAATTCAGTGCGGGTTTCTTTTGCATGGCGTTAAATGCAAAACCCTATTCATAAGAGTACATATCATGCTCACGCCTGTATTTCGTGAAGCGGTAAGCAGGGATGGTCGTATTATACAATCACATTTTGCCAGTTGTATTTAAAGCCCATGCAATAGGGGGTGAGCTTATTGTCATTAACCGGGCACTAATCCCGACTCTACTGCTACTGAGTAATTACAGATGGAAAAACCTAATTAATAAATGTTTGTAACAAAAAAGCTGTGAAAAAAAATTAATATCGGTCGAGTAATTTTGTGTTAAAACGCAACAAACAAACAAATCTTTATCTATACAGATAAATAAAATTGAAGTGTCTGTTTGTAATTCCAAACTAATAGCTTTTCACTAAATGCATATGAAAGTATACACTACTGACACTAAAAAACCAAGTTTTAAAATTTTTCTCTGTCAGTCTGTCTGTTTGTTCCGGGTAATCTCTGAAACGGCTGAAACGATTTAAACGGGACTTTCACTGGCAGGTAGCTTATGTTTCAGGGAGTAACTTAGGCTACTTTTATTTATTAAAAATATTAGGGATTCGCGACAATAACGATGAAACTAACTCTACGCTGGTGAAACCGCGTAAAATCTATACAGATAAATAAAATTGAAGTGTCTGTTTGTAATTCCAAAATTACAGCTTTTCACTAAATGCATATGAAAGTATGCACGCTACTGACACTATAAAATTTTTCTCTGTCTGTCTGTCTGTCTGTCTGTTTGTTCCGGGTAATCTCTGAAACAGCTGGACGCATTTTAACGGGACTTTCATTGGTAGGTAGCTGATGTTTCAAGGAGAGACTTAGGCTACTTTTATTTTTTTTTAATATTAGGGTTCCGCGATAATAAGGAAGAAACTAAATCTACGCGGGTGACACCGCGGGGCACAGCTAGTAGTTAATATTTCCGATGTTCTCCACTCCTCTCCAAAAACACAGTACATGTGCCCAATATATTCTCTTGGTACAACAGAATATATTCGGCGCATAATATAGTTCTAGTTGTGGTTCTAACATGATGTAATTACATGTTAACTGGCAAATGGAGGGATTAAGAGCATCAGCATTATTAATAACGCATAACGCCTGTTCACTACAAATTATTAGCTAGAACAATGGCTTCATCATGGACTTAACAATCACATATGTTTCTGAAATGTTTTGTGCTTTAACTTACATTTAATTGGTGGTGTAGACAATTAGTTAGGTACTGATATTTTAATGTAATACAAGAGAATGGATTCAGCTTTCAATCCTTAAAAAAGTGTTATAAGTTTGATATGTGCATATGTCGCACCCTCAGAACGATAGGAGCTCGTTCAAAAACCTGTGTTTTTTTTTAATCGCTGTCATAGAACGGCATGTTTGAATTAATCACTTTGACAGTTATTATTTTGCTGGTTTTGGGTACAATGTGACTATTTCATATATTTATATGATAGACTAAACTAGGCTAAAAAAAATGCTGATAAAATTTTCATTCTTATGAATAATTTTATATGAATTTAATTTTATTTTTTTTAAATTATATACTATGTAATGAAATGTACATGATGCCAGATGAGTTCCTTGCCGGTTCTTCTAAGAAGACTAGTTATACCTCCACCTTACAGTGGTCAATTCTTTGACATTTATAACTGCCTTACCAGAGCCTGAATTGAATAAATCATTTTCAAAAGGCAAAAACTAAAAATTTTCCGAATTTTTTTTTCCTGATACAGGGTTCGAACTGGCGATACCTTGCGTAGCAGTCTCAGATATACTAGCTACAAGACATAAAAAATCCTACAAACCTACCCATATTATTTTATTTTGAAAATAGCGTGATTCACTTCCCTCGTTATGACGTAAATGTTCTAAAAATATTGCATACGTCGCAATCGCAGGATCAAAAGTGTAATGACGAAGCGATTGAGCATTACCATAAAATTATTATTCATGGCCTCCCTAAAATATGTTCATGCGAATACGAAACAAGCAAAGTTATATTAACTTGGAGAAGTTAGATTAGCGCTTATCCAAACATGTCGGGCACGTTTTATTTTTGTTCAAACTTTCCATTTTGTTTTATTTAATGTAAGAACAACACTTTTTGCTTCCCAATTTCCGGTCGGCTAAAAGGAAATGTAAAGACTTTTCTTGTCGAATGTCTCCTTTGTAGTAATTTAGATTCCGATAAAGTTTTGAAAGATAAATCAAAAAATATTTTAATTAGATGGACTTTTGTCTTTGAATAATATTAATTGTATTTTTTTAAAGAACTTTTTTTTCGGTTTTGACCAAGTGCGTTCAATGAAAGTGAAAAATGTTCAATGGAAATGACGACCTTAATGTATACTATTTAAAGACTAGCTGTGCTCTGGTTTCACCCGCGTAGATTTAGTTTCATCCTTATTGTCGCGGAACCCTAATATTATTAAGAAATAAAAATCTAAGCCTAAGTTACTCCTTGAAACATCACCTATCTGCCAGTGAAAGTCCAGTTAAGATCGGTCCAGCCGTTTCGGAGATTACCCAGAACAAACACACAGACAGACAGACAGACAGAGAAATAATGTATAACTTGGTTTTTTAGTGTCAGTAGCATGTATATGTCGGCGCCTCACCGGAGTTCGCCCCAGGATCCATTATAATCGTCAAGAAAAATAAGGAACACAGCAGGATAAATAATTATATTTCTTTAACAACCTTACTCTTCAACGATCAGCGAAAGAATGCCACATACTGCAACCTCGACTAACCAAGTTATTTAATTATTAATTACAAGACCACGTGTTTCACATTATTACAAAACTATTTAATATTAAGGTTTTATAATTCTAAAAACAATAAAACATTATTTTTATGTTAACTGAAGTCGAAATACATCTTAATTAGCTTAATTAGGTATTTTAAATAACAATATAAAATGAACCGGAAACACCCTATAAAGTTTACAGTTTTGTTACAAAAGTAAATCATAATTGTATTTTAAAATAAATTATTCAATAATTACAACAATATTAGATAATAATGAAACATTAATTAAACTTCTAATTTTACATAATTAACTTAACTCGTTTCTTAAAATAATACATACGGAAATCATACAGTAGTGTAAACACAACAAAAACATTAGTGACCCACTTAATTCATATTACAATACAAAATTATATAAATAGGAAATTCTACTTCGTTAGTACTTTTAATTAATTCTAGAATCTGAATTACAATTTATTATCCTAAATTTAAGAATTACATTATTACGAAAAGTAGCTAGTGTTGTTTCCTGTCTCAATTTTAAATTGAGACTTGTTTCCTACAATTGAAACTAGATGGCAGCTCGGTTGAGCGCGCCCATACGGCCATACTGACTCAAGCGCGTTCTCTGCGCTTACAAATTTAGAAAATCATTGACAGAATTGAAAATCATATAAGATTGCACGTACACACAATTACATAATCAAATCAAACCAATCTCATATTTCCTTATAACAAGGTTCTCTTTTGTTTTAAGGATAAACACTTAACTTGTAAATTATAACTTAACAAATAATATGGTAACTTTACAGCCTTGATTAATTAGTAAACATTTCGTCAAAAACAATACTTTGACACTCATAAACATAAATCATTCTTGAGACTAGCAATCTCATTCTAGGATCTACCCACACCAAAACAGGCAATCACCCATCCTGGGATCTAGCCATCAACAAAACAGGCAATCACCCTTCCCGGGATCTAGCCATCATCAAAACAGGCAATCACCCATCCTGGGGTCTAGCCATCATCAAAATAGGCAATCACCCTTCTTGGGCTATAGCCTCTAAGACCGGTATAAAGGATGCGCATGGTGGCCAGCCAGCGCGAAAGGAAGGATTTTGGATAGGAACCAACAATAAAATAAAGCAGGGGCTAATTATTGGAAGTGGATGCCCCCAAATTAACTGGTATGTTCCCACAGTTATTAGCGGATGCAGTGGCGGAAGATAGTGATTCAACAGGTACTCCAGAATTATCGTTATTCGCCCATACGGCCGACTGCTCAGAGTCAGAGTCACTTTCAAAAGGGTCATATTGTGCAAGGGGAGCAGCTCGCAAGGAATCATGACTAGCAATTTTTTCTGAACAACCGCGGAGATTGACATGTTTTAGTCTGTATCTGTCATTGGGCAAGATTTCTAAAACTTCCATAGGCCCTTCAAATTTGGGACCGAGTTTAGTGGTGTGGCGTTCATGGCGCCGAAGTAGAACAAAGTCGCCAACTTTATAAGGTTTGACTTTAGCTTTACCTTTATCGAAACGAGACTTATCCTGAAGGGATCGCTCGTCCATCCTATCCTTGCAAGCCGCTCGCATTGATTCTAGATCATCAGTTAGTACATCGTCATCAACTTGTAATAACTTAATACTCGGTGGTGAACATTTCTTTCCCAGTAAAATTTCCAGTGGACTTTTGCCGGTACTTTTGGATACACTACAATTTATAGCTAATTGTAAATCCTGAATAGCCGAGTGCCAAGGCATATCAAGTTCTACAACCGACATATTGTCTTTAATTACTTTCATAAGGCGCTCTACCTGTCCATTCGCCCTACTAGCGCCTTTTGCCACCACATGATGCTGAATACCATAACGTTCGCAAAAACTTTTGAACTCTGTGGATGTCATGCTTTTATCTTGATCAGTAATAAATAACGTAGGGGTGCCAAAAATAGATATAAAATTTTGAAAGCACTTAATTGCGGTTTCCGTAGTGCGGTCATTTGTATAGATCATGTGAACGTATTTGCTGTAACCATCTATATAAACAAAAGCATATTCCGCTACGTTTCGCTGGCCATTCATTCGTCCAGTAATATCGCCGTGGACAGTGTGGAAAGGAATTGGGACTTTGTCGATTGGATGTAGCGTAACCTGTCGAGCACCCGAAACACCTTTCCGAACTCTACAACTAACACAGTTCTCTACAAATTTTCTGACCAGCCGCGACATATTTGGGAACCAGTATTGTTCACGTAATTTAGCAAGAACTTTCTCCCAACTAAAATGTTGAAGAGAATTATGATAGTGACTGATAAGATTCCATCTGTATCTAGCAGGGACAATAATGAGCTTATGAGTTTTATTATCAATTTGGACTTTACGCCTCAATAATTTATCTTGGGTAATGATGTAAGTATCGGCAATAGATTTGGGAATAGAGTCTCCTTTTAATTGATCAACAATTTTACTTAAGATAGGATCGCGTTTCTGCTCAATGAGCAGCCAATTGTGGTCAAGCGAGTTGACTAGGAATTTTAAGGCCTGAGTAGGCGATTTTGGTGGTAGAGCGACACTGACAGTTCGAACGGATTTTTCAGTATCTACGTGGTTGCGACTGAAATAGTCTGCATGAGCAAGGCGGTCTCCCTTACGGTATTCAATTTGAAAATCAAAATTCTGTAAATAAGCCCACCATCGATGTACCCTGGGAGTCAACTCTTTCTTATGACTGGAAGCTTTTAAAGAGTTGCAGTCCGTCACGACTTTAAAAGCCCTCCCGTGTAGAAAATGGCGAAAATGTTTAATTGCTTTTACAACTGCGAGGGTTTCCAATTCATAGGAATGATATTTACTCTCGCAATCAGTCGTCCGCATACTAAAATAAGCAATTACCAATGGATTTTTATCCTGTCTTTGAATTAACACGGCGCCATACCCCAGAGAGCTGGCATCGGTGTGAAGCTCTGTGGGTAAACAGGGATCGAAAATAGTCAGAAGGGGAGAAGATATAAGCCGATTAATGACCTCGCGTCTTGCAAGTTCATGACGATCTGTCCAACGCCAAGGAACGTTCGCCTTTGTTAACTCGTACAGGGGAGCCATTATCGAGGAGAAGTTAGGCACAAATTTCCGGAAATATCCAGCTAATCCATTAAACTGACGGACTTCTTTGGGACTCTTAGGAATGGGTGAATTGACCAAGGCTTGGATCTTCCGTGGGCTAGGTTTAACGGTTCCGTTTTCTATAAGGTTTCCTAAATATTCTACTTGCGTTTTAAGAAAAGAGCATTTGGCAACGTTCAAGGAAAAACCAGCTTGCGTTAGTCGATCTAGTACTAATTTTAGATTATGCAAACCTTCGTCAATTGTTTCGGATATTACCAGAATGTCATCAACATAAACTAACGCGATACTATCTTTAAGTTCTCCTAATGCCGAATTGATAGCACGTTGATAAACCGACGGCGCGTTACAGAGACCAAAAGGCATACGCAAGTATTCAAATTGACCATCGGGGGTCACAAAAGCGGTCTTTTCGATCGAATCGGGTGAAATTGGAATACCATGAAAACCTGCAGCCATATCTAAACAGGTAAAATAGCGTGCTTTTCCTAACTTATCGATCTGATCTGCTATAAGCGGTAAAGGAAAGTGATCTCTGAGAGTATTGGCATTAAGCTCGCGAAAATCGACACAGAGCCTGTCAGTACCATCCTTTTTTTTGACTAGTAAAATAGGGCTACTGTAAGGAGATGAACTATCTCGTATAATGCCATTACTCTTCAAATCCTGAACTATTTCTTTAACTTTTTCACGTTCCACAGGTGACATTCTATATGGTCGTCGCTGTACTATTTTGTCCGGATTCTTTAATCTAATTTGTAAAGATCCAGTTTTCACTTGTGAAACGCGATTCCCACTTGTAAAATTATCTTTATATTTAGTAAGTATTTCCCGTAATATTTTAAGTTGTTGGGGATCGCTTATATCAGTATCAAGACTCAAAGTCGGGTCAACATCAAGCAAAACGTTGTTAATAAAAAGCTCACGCTTTAGAGAAATACTGTCTTTCTTCAGTGTCACGCTAAGACCTGGCACATTCAAAAGGTCGAATCCGATAAGGATATCAAATTTCATGCGAGTATCACCAACTACATAAAATTCTAGCTCTACATAAATACCGTCTACTTTCACTACAGAGGTGATGCTTCTATTTGACTTTATTGGTGAACCACCAATGCCCGAAAAGGTAACGTCTACACATTTACGTTTGCCGGGTACAGAAAGAGAAACGCTTTCTTTAATTAATGAACAGTCGGCACCAGTATCAAAAAGACACGAATAACCCTTATCACCTATTTCTACAGTAATCAGACTGCGTTCTAAGGATTGACAATAGTTTACAGACTTGTTTATTGATTTGAGGCGCTCATCATTCTGACGACGAAAACAATTCCTTTCAACGTGACCTGGACGATGACAATACCTGCACTCAATATTTTTAGCCATATTCGAGTTACTAGAAGGACCTGGTTTATTGGGTTGATTATTATTATTTTGCATCGGCACTGGGTTGGCCTTAGGGACCACCCTTATTTCCTTACAATCACGAGACACATGACCCACCTTATTACAGTTATAGCATTTAACAACATGATCCCTTTTAGAAACACTGTATTCAGCGAAACGTGGTTTTTTGCAGTCATGATGATCGATACTTGGTTTTATGGACGGTTCTAGCTTGCGTTTGCGATAAGTTTTCAAAACAGAAATTAATTTGGGCAATGATTCTGGCGTAATACGTAATAAATCTGAGCGAATAAATTCTGGAAAAATACCTGTCACCACAGCATCAACCACCTCCGCATCCGAAGCCTCAGGTCGGACTCGCTTGAACAGCGTCCAGGCCTTTGTAGCGTATTCAGCGTAACTCGACGCGTGATCAGAAGTGAAGGCTCTCCACTTCTGAACGTCGTCCGCGTACCGGAATTCCCTGCCAAACGTTTGGATTAGTTCACATTTAACTTGGTCCCACGTGGTAGAACTCAGCGACCACGTGTCAGCCCATGTTTTTGCTCTTCCTCTTAGTTGTAAAATAGCTTTCATGCGGGCCTCGTATGAAGGTATGTTGAATTTTGATATCGTTTCGTCCACGTGAGCACACCAATCCCTAATATCATGAGATCTTTCATCGGGGTCGAAAGGCGGCAAGTAAAAATCGTGATGGTGACGCGATGGCAATGAACCAGATGAGAGGGCAGCGGTCACAGCACTAGCTGCCGATTGTTTCGTAATAGAATTAACAAGACTCATGACCTGTTCCATGGTGAAAGTTGGCTCCAGTTGACGTGGTGGTCCGGGATCACCGGGCTGCGATCCCACCGCTGCTGTCGGCGCCTCACCGGAGTTCGCCCCAGGATCCATTATAATCGTCAAGAAAAATAAGGAACACAGCAGGATAAATAATTATATTTCTTTAACAACCTTACTCTTCAACGATCAGCGAAAGAATGCCACATACTGCAACCTCGACTAACCAAGTTATTTAATTATTAATTACAAGACCACGTGTTTCACATTATTACAAAACTATTTAATATTAAGGTTTTATAATTCTAAAAACAATAAAACATTATTTTTATGTTAACTAAAGTCGAAATACATCTTAATTAGCTTAATTAGGTATTTTAAATAACAATATAAAATGAACCGGAAACACCCTATAAAGTTTACAGTTTTGTTACAAAAGTAAATCATAATTGTATTTTAAAATAAATTATTCAATAATTACAACAATATTAGATAATAATGAAACATTAATTAAACTTCTAATTTTACATAATTAACTTAACTCGTTTCTTAAAATAATACATACGGAAATCATACAGTAGTGTAAACACAACAAAAACATTAGTGACCCACTTAATTCATATTACAATACAAAATTATATAAATAGGAAATTCTACTTCGTTAGTACTTTTAATTAATTCTAGAATCTGAATTACAATTTATTATCCTAAATTTAAGAATTACATTATTACGAAAAGTAGCTAGTGTTGTTTCCTGTCTCAATTTTAAATTGAGACTTGTTTCCTACAATTGAAACTAGATGGCAGCTCGGTTGAGCGCGCCCATATATACTTTCAGATGCATTTAGTGAAAAACTGTTGGATTTTTTGGATTTATAAACAGACACTTCAATTTTATTTATCTGTATAGATTATTATGGATCGAACTACTTATTATAACCTTTACTCAAGTCGATTCATTGATATTCAAAAACAAATGAACAGACTGCCTCACCATAGTTATATATACATTGTTAAATTTGAATTGAAAATGAATATTCAATTTCAAAGTATATTGTTTAGTATCAGCGTAGCGAAACGATTGAATTGGACAACGGAAATAATTAATATTGCCCCACCCTTCCGCTCGTGCTCTCAGACATAGAAGTTAGGTTGGTATAATACACACGTATTTGATTATTTTACTAGCTGTGCCCCGCGGTTTCACCCGCGTAGATTTAGTTTCTTCCTTATTGTCGCGGAACCCTAATAATTTTAATAAATAAAAGTAGCCTAAGTTACTCCTTGAAACATCAGCTACCTACCATTGAAAGTCCCGTTATCCGTCCAGCCGTTTCAGAGATTACCCGGAACAAACAGACAGACAGACAGACAGACAGACAGACAGATGGAGAAAAATTTTAAAACTTGGTTTTTTTGTGTCAGTATCGTGTATACTTTCATATGCATTTGGTGAAAATCTGTTATTTTGGAATTACAAACAGACACTTCAATTTTATTTATCTGTATAGATGTATAGATTATAATTTACTGTTTATGAACAACAGGTACAGGTACAAAACAAAGTCAAAGTCAAAGTCAAAAATATCTTTATTCAATTAGACTTTTAAGAAAGTACTTTCAAATCGTCAGAATGACATTCATTTACAGGATTATACATGCTACCGCCAGGTTCGGAAGGTTGCTTTTACTGAGAAGAACCTGGCAAGAAACTCAGTAACTCTTTTCAAGCTAAGCTATATTTATTGTAGGGAAAGCAACACCATGCATGGTCAGCTTATATTGGAAATGAATAATTAAAGCACAAAGCTTAAAGACAAAGTAACATTAACCTCACGCTTCGCTAGTAGAAACTATACAAAATGTATGGAAATGACATATGTCACGTGACTGACTTATGTCATTTGTATAATTATGTTTTGTATCGTTTCTATTAGCGCAAGCGCGAGAGAATGTTATTTTGTCTAGGTCTACTAAATATAAGATGAATATTTCTACGTATTACGAATGTCTGAACTTCAGCGTTTCATTTTGGTACCGTTAAATTAAACGAACGGTCATAGTTGGGCCCCTGTAGTAGTGTATTTTATTCGTGTGTATAACATGAATTCATGTGCCACTAAGGCAACGAAGCGTAAATAGCCTTATACTTGTATGATAGAAAATTATGTGAAGCTATGATTCCATTCTCAAATTGAAATTCAAAATATATTTATTTTAGTGAATAAAAACTTAATTATTTAAACATGGAATTGTTATTGGTAACGTGTATCAGTATAAATTTCCCGAACGTTATGTTAACCATAAAATATGAACAGAAAAGTTACTAATTTGAATCACTGTTATGATTATATTATCGTTGTCGAACGGTTCTGTCACAATAACAAATTGGATTCTCTTTTCTAATTCAAATTTCCCTTTTGTCGTTACATTTTCATAGCGTCACTTTTTCGAGTCTCACGACTAAATTTGAGAGTAAATCTGAACATTATTTTTATACGACTAAAGTTAATCGTCATTTTTAAACGATTTCATAAACGAAGGAGTTTGTAATGGAATTTATTGGACGTTATCAATATTTATACAGATATAACATTGAAGGGTAGTATGTAGCTTAAGTTATACCTTGTAACATCAGCTATCTACAAGTGAAAGTCACGTTAAAATCAATCCAGCCGTTTCAAACAAACTGATAGATGGAGAAAACTTTTATAAGTAGTTTTGTATGTAATTATGTTGTATCTATATTATAGTTTGTTTATTTACATAGGATTTACAAACAGATAATTCAATTTTATTTGTCTGTATAGATAGATATCTATACATAAAAATATTTACATAAATGATACCTTTCAACCAAGGACGAACATAAGTCACTTAATAATATTTTACTTAAGTGGTCAAGTAGCTGGTATAGTTTTGTTTTACTTAGTAATAATTGCTTGGTTTCTAAGAGCACTGTTTAAAATTATGTAATTAGGCAAAATTTATTCAAATAAATTTTTAAGATTAAACACAAATCTTGAAATGAGTAAGAAATTAATTAGAGACCCTACGAGACAATTTCCTTGAGACTGCTATTTTAGCGCGGTGCCCCGGGCTGTACGCGTGTTATATTTCCCGAGATATATTAATTGTACCTCTAATTTTAACTATAGCCAAATGTAAATTTAGTTACATAATTAAAAAAAATCGATATATTTTGTTGCAGAGTTTCTCCACTCACTATATAGATGGCGCTACTCGCTAACAATTGCAAAGTTTCAGTGCAAATACACGAGAACCTAATTCGCGCAATAAGAGTTTCGTTAAGCGTAATAAGTTTCCAAGAAGAACAAAAGCGAAGTGCAGCCTAATATGGCTATCAATAGGATTTTCTTGACATTGTCCAGGTGCCGTCACGAGGTATGAGCGATATATAATATGTATACGTTCAAAGACTTATAAAATCTGGCCGCGCAAAGGAATACTACCCAATACAAAAGATAGAATAATCACGTGAGTGAAAGAGATTGGGACGATTCGTGTCTTCACTGCGCTATGACATAATATCCACATCTTTCATACATTATATCAATGGTTTCATTATAATAAATATTAATATTTTGGCATACCTTTATTTTCGCAAAAACACACGGAACATAACCCACAAGATTATAAGTGATCATTATTTCTCGTCAAATTAATGAGCATGAATACGAATGTATTCGTAATAAATTATATTCATAGTTCTGTGACATTCAATACTCAGGGATAATATCGCATAATAATGATTTTATTTTAATGAATCTCGTTATCGGATGAACCTTACCAGTATCTACACAAATTCAAATTCAATGTATTCAATACATATTTAATTAGACTTTAACGAAACACTGACATACGTCAGAATTACATGATCATACATTACATCATCATTCGTTCGGAATATTGTTTTTATTGAGAGGAACCCGGCAAGACATCCAAAGTACTATTAAAAAAAAATATTTTTACAATTCTGATCGTTACATTAAATATAAGGTATCCTGTATCTACATAGCTAGTTTATTCCACAACTGTATCAATTTACTGAATATGCACGCATAGCTATACTGCCCAATTTTGAATGAACACAGTTTTTTTGTATTACCTACTTATAAATAAAATTATATCAATACTTTTTCATCACTTTTCTCATAGAAATTTTAAAATCCCTTAGAAAATAATCTCGCCCTCCGACACTCGAAGAATATACCCTTCAACTTTCAACTCAAAAGCTGTGCGTTATTCAGTCTGTAAGTCAGAAAAAACCCTGAAATGCACTAAGTAGGAACTTAATTTACTTTTTAAGAGGTTAAGAAAGGATTTATAAATGAAGACTTTTTACAGTTTCCGCTGGGGTTCTAGGAGAGTATAATAGGTCGAAGGACTAAGCGTCTAAGGCGCTTACGAATGAAGTTAGTAAATGGTATGGCTGTGAGGCCAACCGATCTCTACTAAGGGAAATATACCTTTTGTTTTATTATGTTTACTAAGCTATGATTCACGATAGCTATATATTTTCTGCTATAACTAGATGTTCGTTTATATGTCGTAGTCATATCGTAATTGCCCACTTCATAAAATGCTCAAGCAAATGATCAACTGTTTATTGGCCCACAGATGTTGCCAGATCAATATTTAGAAAATGTTTTTCGATACTCAACTCAACGCGCGCTACTTCATAAAATGGGCCACTACACCAACGGGAATAATCTGGCCGTGTACCTTAGATGCAATTTATTAATATTTCAATGAAAAATCTACTACCAGAGACAAACTTTGGGGACCAGAGAGTGAACACAAAACAGAACATCAAATCTAAGAAGTGCTTAATACTGCTTAAAACAATCAAACACACTTGGCTCCTTGGGAATCTACCAGCACCAGGAACTAACTGAGCTTTGACGTTTCATTTTGGTACCGTAAAGCTAAGTAGTTTCTAATACCGCTTAAACGATCATAGTTAGCCCCCTGGAATCAGTACCCCTATCACGGGTTTGCCACAGTTTTCGTAATCTCGCTAGCGTCTCCGTCGAATATTTGCGTGAGACATTGTACAGCGCCTCCAAGCGGTGATGTGAAGAACTAATATCTGTCATACAAATTTTGTCGGAGAAGCTGGCGCGTGTAGACTAGGAAAACGGTGGCAAATTCGTGATAGGGGTACTGTATCTCCCTAACGCACGTACGAGTGTTCATAGTCATTACACGCGTTATTCCTATTACGAAAGCATAGTAACAGCCAACAGATACCAAGTGAAGTGCGATTAATAACAAACGAACCCACTCGTGATTAATTAGACCAAATTTTCATATAATTAAACCCAGTGCTATGCGAGTATATACGTCAGACGTCATAAATCTTAACTTGAATAACGTCTTTGCCGCGTTGCTTCAAATTGAGGTTAAAATTGAATACTACAAAAGATGAGTTATGTAATCAGCAAAATGAAATTAACGCTCCGGAACGGAAGACACCTTTGTATTTAGGTCATGGAACTCTGTGAAGTAATTTTTAAGCGCAATCCCTTCAAGTTAAATTCATTCAGTTTTGTTGCTGCATCAGCTAAATCAAATGAATTTATAAGGTTCCACGGACATAAGGTTGAACAAAAAAAGTTTTTGAAAAATGTGTGAAGTAACTTCAATCACGTAAACTGTGGAATGAGCTCTCCGATGGTTCTCTCATGCGAATAGAATAGAATAGAATTTAATATTTGTTTATTTGTTTCAAGGATGCAGTTTTAATAAACAGGATAACACAGCTATCTATTGCCAAACACCACAAAACTATAAGTCTATAGCACGGGATCTCACAAGAAGATGTGTGAAGAGATACAGATAAATGAAATTGAAGTGTCTGTTTGTAATTCCATAATTAAAGCTTTTCACTAAATGTATTTCACTTTCATAGTACACACGGTACTGACATAGAAAAACCAATATAAAAAATAATTCTCTGTCGGTCTGTTTGATCCGAAATCTCCGAAATTGCTGGATCGATTTGAACGGGACTTTCAGAAGGAGTAAAATAGGCTACTTTTAATTTTTTTTTAAATTAGTGTAGTACTCGGGTGAAACCGCGGGGCACAGCTAGTTTTTATATTTCTGGATTATTATATATGACAATGTGATGTATAACGTGCATTATTAAGGCGCGATGGAATGTGCCCTTTTAACCCTTTTAAGGGTAGGAACGCTTCTGTAGCGGAGATCATAAAATTAATCCTAACCACAAAAATAAAATTATGGGATTAAACAAAATAAATTGGGAAGCTTAGGTACACTTTCCAAGATTTAATATTAGTGAGAAACTCTTGGAAACATTCTTTTTTATTTAAGTAAGTGGTACTTGAGTTATTAAGTAAAGTGTATTTTATGTCGTCTTAAGAAAGTCTAGACGATGTGGATCATAACCATGTCGGTGCACTTAGAACGAAATATATTACAAATTAATCCTCCTTAAATGCGTACGTTGACACTTCTTCTTAGAGAGTTTCCGAAGGAGTATGCAGAGATGTTTAAACATCGACTTTTCACCTAAATTTTCTGCTGAGACATTATCTAGCTTAACTTACTATTTCTCCTTTATAGAAAAGCTTATAGTATGCCATCACTCATGATCTCCCTGGCCTTATCCCATACATAGTTGGGGTCGGCACTTGATTCAACCCGATGTGGCTGATCACCTGATTTTTATACGAAGCGACTCCTATCTGACCTTCGCAACCCCATTTAGGAGAAAAATCTGTGATCTGGGTTAAACCAGTTGTCAGATAATTTTTAGGCCTCCGACTGACCTGTAACGATTGCCAAAGATGTTAAATTGGCAACCGGGACCGACGGCTTAACGTGCTCTCCGAGGCACGGAGGGAACTCGGGCGGTCACCCATCCAACTACTGGCTAGGCGTATGGTTGCTTAACTTCGCTGATCGAATGATATGCGCAATAGCAACTCCATAGTATGCCATCATAATGTGCCACGAGCTCCTCTTTAGTATGCCATCACTATACTTATTATTCAAAGGAAAGTAGTATCCATAAATGAGAAGTCTATTTAATTGATCAAATCTAACATCTACATAAGGAGGTCAAAGAGATGGCACTGGACAGAGACAAGTGGAAAGAGTTGCATCGGTTACACCGACAAGAGTCTCATTACTCTTAAATTCATGATGTTGATGAACTACTTTGTATCGAAATTGTATCACGAAAAATGAACAGAGAATAAACATTTTGGTGTTTAGTAACTAATTAATTCTAGTTACCTTCAAATGAACAGGTGCCGTGACTAGTGACGAGCTCTCTCGCGAAAATATTGGGGGCAAATGTGTGTATTTTATTCGCGTCGCCCGATACAAACAGACTAGACGAATAAAGAAAAGGCTCTTAAAATTCCTACTGCACAATCAAGGTCAGCACTTATAACTCGTGACGGCACCAGGAGCCTACCATCATCGGTTTAAGCAGAGCGTATTAAGAACTTTTGAGCTTTGACGTTTCATTTTGGTACCGTAAAATCACTGCTTAAACATTCATAGTTTATTCCATGTACCTATATATATTTTTTAATTGGCAAGAATGTCTGTATAGATCGCCATATAAATAGTTATTCTATACTTACGAAACCACGAGAAAATGCTAGTTAAAACACAATAGTATACCAGAATTGCAAACATCCACCCAAACACGGACCCGACTCAACCGTTTACAAAAACAAATTCCCTCTGTCTGACCGAAAGGAAAATTTCTACGAACAACGTAATCTAACTTATGTATTACGTATATTGTGCTTTCTTTTGCCACAATTTGGACCGCTATCGCCGTCGAGGCATTCGTTGAGATTTATTAGTACGACTCTTTCTCTAATATTGTTTACTTCGGTAATGGTCAGTTTTATTGCCAGAATCCATTGGTTGCTTTTATTTCATTTGGCTCGTACGTTATGGATTATTGCCGATTTGATGCTATGAGGTGTCTAACTGACCGTTAAAGGGACAATACTGAAGGGTATAAACATTTTCATCTTGTTCCACCTTACCGTTTTTATGAGTTATTGGTTTTGCTCAATAATTTTAGGTCTCTTATCCTTTTTCTTATGTGTTTTTAACCCCTGACGCAAACAGAGTTATAAGTTTGACAACGATGTCTGTCTCTCTTTGCGTGAGTTTGTATGTGGCATCGTAGCTCTGAAACGGGTGGACCGATTTTGATGAGGCTTTTTTCATTTGAAAGCAAGTTTTTTCCAGTAGTATTTAGCTATATTAGTTTAATATCAATTCAGCAGTGTCAGAGTAACAGTTCTTTTCCAAAATGATGTAAGGCATATTGGCGTGCGATTACTCTATTAAGTGCTTCACGCGTGCCGGTGTATCGTTAAATAACAATTAATTGATAAGTTCAACTTGATGCTGCATCCAATTTTTTTCTTTTCAAGGCTTGTTCTTTAAAGAATAAGTAAGTATTTTATGCTCAAAGGATTTAAAATTTCTTTGTATTTTTGTGATTCTGGAGATAGAATAATGTACTCGGGTAGAATAACAATTTAGTAGCGTTTACAGCAAAGTCATTGCGGTATCTGCACTGCGTATTGCGCAATATCTAGTACCTATCTAGTTATTTATTTAAAGAGCGTCGTATCATACGACGGCGGGAACTTGTGACCTTTTAATTAAATCACACGACCTTCATCCAAACATATGTCATCACAGCAAAAAAATACCGAATATCATCTATACATCTATACAGATAATCTATACAGATAAATAAAATTGAAGTGTCTGTCTGTAACTGCAAAATAACAACTTTTCACTAAATGCATATGAAAGTATACACGGTACCGACATAGAAAGACCAATTTTTAAAATTTTTCACTATCTGTCTATCCGTCCGTCTGCCTGTCTGTCTGTCTGTCTGTCTGTTTGTTCCGGAAAATCTCCGAAACGGCTGGACGGATAGCTAATGTTACTAGGAGTAACTTAGGCTACTTAGATTTTAAAAAAACATTAGGGATCCGCGGGCAACCATCTACGCGGGAGAAACCGCGGGGCACAGCTAGTTCGCAAATAAAGTGATTTGTCGAACGATTTTTATCGTTTAACTAACTTTCACCTTTTACTAAATGAATTACGAGATATGCAGTACTGAACTTCGAAACTGCTGATCTGCTTTGACAAAGATTTTCGACAATAATTATTTTTTTCGAAAACCTTAAAATACCTTTATATCGAAGGAAGGAACTAGGGTGTATTATAAAAACAATTGTGAAATCAAGTATACTTGGTTGGAAAACGTTTAACTTTCTCTAGTAACTACCTACGGTTATGACACAGTGTTAATCAGTTAGACTAAATCAGAGCCCACTGGTAGACATCGCCCCTCCCATATTACGCCACACAACCCGGTTATCAGATAATTTGCTGAAGGGCGTCCTACACTACGTTTATCTTGATGTGGTCTCCACTTAAGGACGTCCGTCTCGTCTGACCTAATCAGCCTACTGCCACTTTGATTTGCTAATTCTGCGGACTGTGAGCTACTTAGTTGTTCTGATGTCGCATAACGCTACCACGGAACACGAGGTCGATTCCCAGGTCGGGTAAAGTGATATTAGGCTTACCCGTCTGTAATTTCACAGTAGCAGCCCGGAGTCTGGGTTAGTGTCTGGTTAGTGGCATTAGGGTCGGCTCCGATTACATGGGAATTAAATATAACTACCGGAATGTGAGTATACTACAAGTACGCTTCTGCTTTCCCCTGCGGCGAATACAGGCGTAAGCATATTATATACATGATGCACACATAATGTTTATCGGTTTTCGGTTCAGAGAAACCTCAAGCATCTAAAGCAGTCATAGTTGCACATATAACTCCTTTAGTTCTATAAGACGCTGTGAATCTGAATTTCCTCTACTCATTAATCGTACCTAACTTCAAATATTGTGAAGATTCAATCGATGCGCAAACAAGCCCGCCTCAGTTTCCAGTTACGCAAGATAACTTTTATTCTCGCCGTCACCAACAACATAAATACCTTCGCCATTCGCTGATATTTCTCCATTGGTTGTAAAAATATGTTAGGGTTTCCGCTATAAAGTTTCAGTGCGAACCCTTCCTTGTTCGGTATTCGTGTTTTGTTCCATTCGATCCCTTGTACGCCATTTTGTAATATTCAATACCACTGACAATAACAATGCCCGGGGCCTTCAAGTTTATTATCATGTATGTTATTAGCATTGTGGATGGAAGTGGGAATTCCTTGTTTTTGTACCGAATATGTTTTTAGACTTGTGTTCGTGTCAACAATGATAACATTCCGTGGTAGTTTAGTAGTAATTGTCTTGAATACATCGACCTCGCAATTACAAATAGACTTAAGTCTGGGGGCCTACCGTTATCGGTTTCAGCAGAGCGTTTTAAGAACTTCTGAGCTTTTCATTTTGGTACTATAAAATTAAACGTCAAAGCTAAGAAGTTCTTAATACGCGCTGCTTAAACGTTAGTTGGCCCCTTTGTGTGTGTGACTTAGTCGTTGTTACTTCTGACTGGTAGCGATTTAATTCCGAAGATGGCGGATCAATACATTACAATCCACCCCGCAATTATACCAAATATAGGATCGAATGTCGACGACGTGTACAAAGCTATTCTTGAGGTGCTGATCTTCATAAATTACCGTGGTACCAAAATCGAAGTATACCCAATCCGATAGCAAAAATAATTGACTGAATAAAAAAATGCGAGTTTTCTTTCGCCAGCTAACAATTTGAATAAACACGGGGAGTAAATGATCGGTATTAATAGAATTTAAATTTGTAAGGAATAGCCCCTACGTGCAAATAAGCATGCTTCCGATTCCTGGAATAGCTTTTCTCTTTGAAGCTTTAAAGATCAAACAAAGAAACAGGTAATCGAAGCAATACTTATTGCGTATTCTGTCCAAATAGTTTTGCGATATCCTTCACTAGTTCAGGGGCCTAACCATGAGCTCTTATTTCAAGAATATTGTAGGTGTGTGATAGGGACAGATGTATACACGTCAAATACATCTGTCTCTTAGTAAGAGTAAAACTATCATGCCAACAAGAGCTCATAGTAAGGCCCCAAGGCAGTTTTTTAATTCCTATCAAGCGCGTAAATCTTGATAGGGATAATTATTGACATCATAGCTATAAAATTCAATCAATACACAAAGTGCCAAATGAATATAATGAGTCAATGAATTATGATTTGAAAACGTATTTAATTGATTGACATTGTATGCCATTTACAGAACCTACCATTTACTGGAACCCGCCTTTCATCGAAATACTTGGTATTGAAGTGAACGATATACAATTCACAAATGACGATTGGAATAGCTAATTCACCTTTGACCCTGAATTGACGATTATCCCCTACAGTTTATATTACACTACTATGTTCCCCGCGGTTTCACCCGCGTAGAGTTAATTTTATGGGTGTCCCGCGGAACCCTAATGGTTTTTTTTTATTCAAAGTAGCCTAAGTTACTCCTTGTAACATTAGCTACCTGCCAGTGAGTCCTGTTAAAATCGGTCCAGCCGTTTCGGAGATTACCCGGAACAAACAGACAGACAGACGGACAGACAGACAGAGAAAAAATTTTAAACTTGGTATTTTCAGTGTCAGTAGCGTGTATACTTTCAAATGCATTTAGTGAAAAGCTGTTATTTTGGAATTACAAACAGACACTTCAATTTTATTTATCTGTATAGATATAAATTCGAAATTAAAAAAGTATTCAGTTATTCTGCAGACAATACTAAGGTAGGACTTGATGGAAACGCTTGTATATTTTTGAAAAGAGTATACCCAGTTTCTTCTTCTCAGTAAAGCAATCCTCCGAATAAATGTGATGTAGTTACTAAATCGAGCACAAAAACACACCTTAAAAAGCGATAAAAGCCTGCCATTCAGAACACCAATTGTAATCATAAAGCGTGAAAGTGAATACAGATTTAAAGATATCTCGCAAAGGAGCAGTGTCACAGTAAATGTCAAGATAATAACAGATAGAGTCCTCATTGTCTTCATTCAAATCGTAATTTCACCGAAAGGAACGCAATAATTGTCTCCCTAATGTCCCTTATAATTTCAGTACTCTCAGACTCCACAGATTTCTTGAGACTGTGGCCCGTGGTTTCAAATGCATGGACGGAACGCGCATTACGCGGAAACCAATTTTTTTAACGAATGTATCTTAAGTTACTCTAATCACATCAGCTATCTGTCTGTCAATAAAAAAGTTAAGTCAGTTAAAATTGGTCCAGCTGTTTGTGAGATTAGCCGGTACAAACAGACAGACAGACAGAAAAACATTTTTTAAATACTTTGTATACTCCTAAAATAGCTTGGAATTACAAACAGACTACAATTTTATTTGTGTTCCAACGGGCTACTTAGAAAATTGGGTCAAATGTAGGTTTATTTTTATTCCATTTAGACGTATAGTTAAGCATAACAAGTTCAAGATCTAATTTGGTACCACGTAGTTGGTAATGTAAGTAGCACTTTCTTGTAAGTCATAATACTTGACTGCCTCGTTGGTCTAGTGTTAAGTAAGTACGCCTGCCAATCACGATTTTCAGGTAGGGCCAAAAATAGATATTGGGTTTTTCTGCTAAGAAATTCACAATAAATGGTCCTACGCCTGGTCTCTCTCCGGTTGTCTTGTATTGCCATCCCATCGGACTATGAGAGTGAGGGAATAAAAAGTGCACCTGTGTTTGCGCACACACTTGTGCACTATAATATTTCCTGAGAGAGAGTGAGAGAGAATAGCTACCGTGACTAAAATTCGGTAAGGAGAATCAATACTTCGATGAGTATAATAGGCTTGAAGTACATTCACCTCCAATAGTTAGTATTGTTAGCGTAAATGCCATTGTATAAAGTCCTTGAAAATGTTAACAGCAGCTTGGGATGCTAGTCATTAACCTAAAGAACTTAGTGTCTGGAATGTTTACGACTTGGTAACAGTAGGGCGCTCCCAAGAGGCAGACTATGGCATGTATGGCTCTTTATGTTCTCGTTAACGATTTTACTATGAAACTATACATACATAAATATGCTCACGTCTGTATTCCCCGAAGGGGTAGGCAGAGTTATTGTAAACAACATCCACTTTTCACTAAAGATGATTAAGTGCCAACGTGACAGATGGTGAGTCTATCTCGGGAACTTTACATACGTCTTTGAATTACTTCTCAGACACATGCTAGCCCCAAGTATAGATTTTGGAACGCTGACAACTGACCTTGCGTTTTACGCTTTTTTGTGTGGAGACGTAAAACTTCCTACACTCGCCGCATGGGGCGCTTTTTATTGTTCCCATACCAAATGACGAAAATACACAGGCGTAAAAACATACTTAATCCTATTCTTGAGGCACTGTACCTACCAGAATATCTTGATTCCGCGTGCACTACTCTAAACTACCCCGTTAGGGACTCGACATGCTATTAATATTGTAACCTAGGTTGTATAATAATACTGTCAGAATTAGATGTCCTATCCCCTCGGTGTGTATCTAACAGCTTATAGAAATGCGTAAACATGTTTTGAACTAGCTCAAATGTCCCTGAGTGCGCGAGGCGGTGAAAGCACTCCGACTGAGCATTGCTATATAAATATTACATTCGGGCGCTAGAATGGAGACATTCAGACATAACCCTACATGTAAGAGAATATATTTGTAACGTGATACACAAAAGCGTAAGCCGCACGATTTTTTAGCTGGATATATCTGTGTTGGATCAAGACAATTTTTGTGGAAAGATTTTGTTTATATTGTTACATTAGCTGTGCCCCGCGGTTTATTGTGGCGGAACCCTAATATATAATAAATAAACCTTGATACATCAACTACCTGCCAGTGAAAGTCCCGTTAAAATCGGTCCAGCCGTTTCAGAGATTACCCGGAACAAACAGTCAGACAGACAGAGAAAAAAATTTAAAATTTGGTTTTTTTGTGTCAGTAGCGTGTATACTTTAATATGCTGAAAGCTGCAGTGAGAAGCTGTTATTTTGGAATTACAAACAGACACCTCAATTTTATTTATCTGTATAGATGTAAAGATTAATATAGCTATTATGCACACGCCTTCCCCAAAGGGGTGGGAAGAATGTACTAAATACACCCACATTACGGCAATTATGTCCCATGTCCCATGGGGCGAGCTTATTGCCACTAACCGGGCACTAATCCAGACCCCTGGTACTGACTGGTACTATATTACTAACTGGACCCCGTGATTTGACCAGAATAGACTTAATTTTATGGGTGCTTTTATTTTTCACGGAAGGCTCGTTATGTTTTTAATAGATGAAAGTTACCCTTTGTAACATCAGCTATCAGTTAAACTCCCTTTGATATCGGATCAGCCATTTAAGAGATAAGCCGGGACAAACAGACACACCAACGGATAAATATTTTAAAAATAGTTTTTTATTTCGTACCGCGTATTTCATATTATGTATGAGTGTAAAGCTGTTAAATTAAAATCACGACCAGACACTTCAATTATATTTATAGATACATGAATAGATTAGGTATTAGTTAATAGGAGGTGATGGTTTTGGAATCTATTTGCTGTAAAAATAGGTCAAGATAGGTATGTACCTAACAATTTTGTAGATTACAATTTTTGTCAATAAAAAAGAGAAGTTCGTGGCACAGTTGCTATTGTGCATATGATTCGATCAGCGAAGTTAAGCAACCATACGCCTAGCCAGTAGTTGGATGGGTGACCGCCCGAGTTCCCTCCGTGCCTCGGAGAGCACGTTAAGCCGTCGGTCCTGGTCGCCAATTTAACATCGTTGGTAATCGTTATAGGTCGGTCAGAGGCCTAAGAAAGTCTGACAACTGGTTTAATCCAGATTCCCGATTTTCCTCTAAAAATGGGTTACGAAGGTCAGATGGCAGTCGCTTCGTAGAAAAATCAGGTGATCAGTCACATCGGATTGAATCAAGTGCCGACCTCAAATACATGGGATAAGGCCAGGGAGATGATGATGACGACAATTTTTTGTCAATATACATATTAGTTAATAGGTAACTTATAATTTTAAAGAGCTGTCATGGCCGAGTGAAGTCGTTGAGACCAAGTGTTTTAAGTTGTCACCTAACTTTCCAAGATTAATTTAAATCTAGAATTGATGAAATTAATAATATCTTCGACAATACATTTCTATGTGAAGGTACAAAGTCTATAAAGTATTTATTGAGTTCCATAAAGTTTTATTAAGTGGTCGAATAGTAACTATTAAACCCGTTTTCTGGAATTTACAACGGTCTTAAATTTATTCTCATAAATTCAACTTTAAGATTGGATTTTAGTTGGTAACTAGTTGATAAAACAAGGTAGGTTGAATAATACAATGGGTTTTAGTTACTCGTTACTATTTAGAAAAAGGTGAAAATCCTTTTACTCACCATACAAAGATTTCTCTAATAAAGTCTAAATTTGCATGTTTTTAAAGTTATTAAAACTAATACTACCCATAATCCGAAAATCTTTTATATATAAAAATGAATCCCCATTTCCCTTGGTCACGACATCACGGGTGAACGGCGGGACCGATTTCGATAATAATATCGATGGTTCTTATGAAAGAAAAAAACTAAGAAAATTACTTGGAAAATTTGAAAATTTAAGAATACTTAACCACCATATAAAATGTATTTCTTCTTAAACCTTAGCGCTTTGGACAATAAAAACTTTTTGATGTAACCTTATGACGTTGGACATAGAATTGACAGAATACGTGCTGCATTCTCATAATTAAGACAGGGCAACGTCTGTCGGGTCAGATAGTGCTATATATAAAAAAACATTTGTCTAGTAACACTCGGACGGCCTATTAGTTGCTAAATGAAACAGAAATAAATAACCTTATTATTTTACATTCATATTTTGTGTCATCAAAGAAAACATTGAATGCTCTCTAAATAATTGTCTCTAAGCTAATAAATAAGATTCAACAATCAATATTTCATAGGAGTTCATTAGCATTATTTTCGTTTGCCAACTTATTTATTTTAATAAAATAAAGCTGAATGCTTCTGCCAGTGACATTACAGTGACATGTTCTTACTAATGTTGTGGTTTTAAAAAATAAGATTTGAAAAAGGCGTGAGATAAATCAACGAATGCAAAAAACTTTAACATAAAAATAATATAAACTCTATAATTGAAACATTAAATATTTATCAAATCAATAATAGAATCTTCGAATTAGGCCGAGTTTGATTTAGGTCGAGTTACAAAATTCCCCGCTTGCACGCAAATGTCAAATTGCTGAATGAAAAATCGTTCTATGAACATCACGAGATGATGATATTATCACGTTATCCTTAGCTAGCGGACGTCACTGTTTCACCCGCGCAGTTCTCGTTCCCATGGGAGTACGGAGATAAAATATAGCCTATGTTACTCGCTGATGATGTAGTTATCCATTGCAGAAAGAATTTTCAAGATCGTTCTGGTAGTGTCGGAGCTTAATCAATACAAACAAATCGGACCTCGTTATATTATTAGTATAGATGACTACCATAGTTTGAATATGATTATTTTAAATATCACATAACTAACTTATCAGCATAGAAAATCTGTCCCCACAGACCACGCAAAATACTAGTCATATTTCCGCAGCTCTGTATTTTTCCAGCGACCTTATCTCTGCGGCGGAATTATTGGATGTCACTCAATAACCGACACATCCAGTTAGCTATATCTGGCTACATCGCATGAAATGTCCAGTGTGACGTCATCCACGTCACCCCTCAAGTGATGCTCACACACGTGATTGGTTTCACCGAGTTTCCATGCGAGCAAACTAGTACAAAGTAGTGTCAGTTTGCTGAGTTGTTTGTAATTTTGTCACTAAATTCGTCACGAAACTTAGCTATAGGTGGGTTTCTAGTTTTACTTATAATAGCAGATATTTTTGGATAATTTCCATTTACTACCCCCTTTGGTCTGGTGATTGCAAGCTTTACTGAAGAATATGAGGTCTGATGGGTTTGGTTTGACAAAGTTATGTTGTTTTTTTTTGACATCTTTTGGTAGTGTACCAATAGAACCCCGCAGTCTGGTCCAATCAATGGTAATAGGCATACCCTCTAGTACATGAAACTAAAGCGTAACTGGTGAACTATAAGTACACCTAGGAGAAATCAGAAGAAGTTCCATGTAATTTGGGGCAAGTTCATAAAATTATGCCTATACAATAATAATAATGTTGTATCACATTGTCAACAGTGTCCTCGGCCCAGCGTGAGCTCGGCAAGGGCGTACCATCAAACACATCAGCCACGGCGTCCCCTGCGGGGTCGGCGGACAACGCCATTAGGCCAGCAGTGGGCACGATAGAGGCCCCAAGGCCCACGCCTAGAACGGGGCCCTACTTTGACCTGGTCGCTTCGAAGAACATCACTGCACTCCTAGGAAAAACTGCCTACTTGAACTGCAGAGTCAAGAATTTAGGAAATAAAACTGTGAGTATTATTAGCCATTGTCTATTAAAGTACTTAGTAGTTGTCATGTAGCTTGAATGTTAAATGTTAACATTAGAAGTTAGGATTATCCCTCCGAATTCTATGCGCAGACATGGCAGGACGTACTCTACTCTACCTAGCTCACAAAAGATAAAAAGAGGAAGGCCTTTAACCAGCAGTGGGACACATTAGGATCGTAATAAAAAATAAAATCAAGTAATTGATAAAATAACGCGAATAAAAATGTGTTATGAACATATCCTGATGATAATATATTACCTCTGCTTTATATTAGAACGCCCTCCTATTTTTTATATCTCTTTTAAATTCTTTGCTAAATTTGTGTCGCTAGAAATATGTTAAAAACCTTTATTTAAATCAATGAAAAAAAAAACTCTATAACCAACCACACAACACATAGAGTCGCTAAACCCAATTACATTACGTCACCTCATCAAGTAAATAGACTATAATAACGAAACGTATAGCTAAGGGAAACGGAGTAAACAGCTTTTTTTCTGCTGATGATGTATTTGCAATTCATGAGCACTCGCAATTTGCTTAAAGCGAGACCTTGTACATAGCAAATAAATCACATCACTTTATTTGCTCGCGGTACCGCCACACAATTTTATTATATTAACATTGAGTATATTGACGCGTGCCAATTTGAGTCAAATTCAGATTTTTTTTCTAACGTTAAAGCTTAGATTTTGCAAAACCACGCGGGCTGTGAACTTGAAGTTGTTGTGCAAAAAGATAAAAATAAATAAATATACACACGCCATCCCAGAAGGGTCCCCGAAGGGGTAAGCATAGGTACTTATTGTAATAACAACACCCATATGTCACCGAATATGATTAAGTGCCAACGTGACAGAGGGCGAGTCCATCACCGTCTCTCATTTGCAAGTGTCCTCACGAGGTTTTCCTTCACCGTAAAGCACGTAGGGTGAATTTATGGCACATTTTTTTTTATCAATCTTACAATTTGTTACAAGCATGGTTATTTAAGTAACATTGAAATGAACCACAGAGGTTTGTCGAAAACGTTCTAGAAAAAGTCATTGATGCACTACTCAAACCTTAAAGCCACGCCTCTCATTCATTTGTCCCAAAGAATATGTTCTAGAACGTCTATTTCTTAACTTAAAAAAACATCAGTGCCTATCTATATAATATTTTTTTTTAAAGCGGCCTTATGCCTGCGTCATAATTGAAAAAGAATTAGTTATTGTATAGAAGTACCGCAGTCCTCCACAGACTTCCATCAAAATCGATTCAAGAGTTTTGTAGACTCTAAGAAACTAATTCCAAAGAAAAAGCACACTATCATCAACGCTCACAGTAAATTTTATAGTGAACCAAAGCTAATAACACAAATATATGGAATTACTCTGCTTTGTAAAAAATTATGCGTGGTCATAGATAAAAAATATACGGTCTCCTTTTTTTCCACATTAATAAGTTTAGGTGAAGTCGGGCCATGCAGTAGCTTTGACAATAGATGAAATGAGTAAAGTCAAGTACACACAGTCGTACTAACGAGTCTCTCTTATTTCAACAGCGTCCAATTTACATTGCGGTGTACCAACCTCCGCTTAAAATGGGACGCAACAATAGCACAATGCAAGTTTAAAGTCCTATTGTGTGGCCAACTTTATAAATAAAAGTCTCATTAGGCGGAGTCACCACATCTCCCACATAAATAACAGGCTAACGAGATATCGCTGTTTCTTCAACACGACCTTTTTTAATGGTCGAGTCGTTTAATTTTATGAAACGGGTGATAATTTTGTACTTGCACTAATACGAGTTCGTTCCAGGAAGGAAAGTATATCTACGTCATAATAACCCTTTTAATCTATACAGATAAATAAAATTGAAGTGTCTGTTTGTAATTCCAAAATAACAGCTTTTCTATAAATGCATATGAAAGTATACACGCTACTGACACTAAAAATCCATGTTTTAAAAATTTTCTCTGTCTGTCTGTCTGTCCGTCTGTCTATCTGTCTGTCTGTCTGTCTGTCTGTCTGTCTGTTTGTTCCGGGTAATCTCCGAAACGGCTGGACGGATTTTAACGGGACTTTCACAGGCATATAGCTGATGTTTCAAGGAGTAACTTAAGCTATTTTTATTTATCAAAAACATTAGGGTTCCGCGACAATAAGGATGAAACTAAATCTACGCGGGTGAAACCGCGGGGCACAGCTAGTTTACAAAAAAATTATAAGTCTTCTTGAAGGCTTACAGGCTGTGAAAATCGGTGGAGAGGTAGCTTTAAACCAGGAGAAGGACATAGGATTGACTTTTTACTCGTTCCTGTCCAACGTGGTATACAATAAAGTCTACGCGGGTGAAACCGCAGGGCACAGCTAGGAATATTATAAAGAGGAAAGGGTTGTATTAATGTTTGCAACGAATTGACTCTAAAAGTATTGTACCGATTTAAAAAAACTCTTTCACCATTTGAATGATACATTATCACTGATTAACAAATGCTATATTTTATGTCCATATTCCCACGGCAACGGGAACTACGCAGGCAAAACCGCGTGACGTCCGCTAGTTGTAATAAGTATTGAATTTACTTTGAGGGTTTAGTTAAATAATATGTACCCGTAAAGCGTGTGTCCCATTAAAAATTTCATATCGATTTATATATTGTTAGTCTTGAACATGCTAACGATATTCAATCTTTTACTGGTAAAATACCTAGTCTTGATGGGCTGCCACCTACTGTAATACAAGCTCATACTAATGTAGGTCCCGTCACGAGATATGAGCGCGTACCTTGAATGCGCAGTAGTCATTTTATGAGTCTGTTTCTGTGTATATTTCCGCTGAACGCGCATCTAAGATAGTGAGAATACCTACTGCGCATGTTCTTATTTACCTCGCACCATACAGACAGACAAAGACTCATTGACAAATGACTACTGCATTCACATTTAAGATTAGCTCTCATAACTCGCAATTACACCTTGATTTAATCTTGATTTAATCCTTGATATACTTGATTTAATCGCTAAGAATCAAGTATAAAAATTATTCAATTGCTAAATATAATGAGACTCACCTGACGGTATCAAAACGGAAGGTTGTCCAAAGAGGCAGCACTGTCAAGTCAAGTCAAAAATATCTTTATTCGATTAGACTTTATACAAAGCACTTTCAAATCGTCAGACTGTTGAACAATAACCATTAAAAGTTAAGGAATTCACGCACTATATCAACATTACACACATTTAAACGTATTAAACACTTAAAAACAATTAAATAAAAACCGTGTTCATTTTAAGTGTGACTTAAAATGAACACGGTTTATATTAGCATGCGACGCGGCGCAGCGCTCAATGTGACTGGCAAAATTTACCGGTAGCATATAAAATTATGTTTTTCTACCCTCATTTTTTTTCGATTTTTTTTATCAAAAGTACTATAGAGTATTAAGTAGCCATGATATTTTGATGACAATTTTTAAGTGTGTAAGCCCGCTATTCATTATGCAGTTTTTTTTGTCTATGATGATAGTGTACTTGAACCACAGTCACACCATAAGATTTGTTTTGTCTGTGGAGCTTGCTGCTGGAACGTGTGCCCACAGATATAATAATATGTCAACAGTGAGTTGTTACTCAATGTTTTGTCTGTGGTTAAAGTGTGTTTTATGTCTGTGATGATATCAAGATAGTTAGTTTTTACATTACTCACATTAGGCCTCAGTAGGTACTATGTGAGAGGAATACATTTTCTTCTTTTTTTATTTGTAGGTAAGGAAGTATTTAGACTTAGTATAAAAATATACACGATAGCTATTGAACTTAACAGTCGAGATGAAAAGAAAAGCAGTTGACATTATCTACGTCTAATTGACAACCAATTTAATTTTGGAACGCAATAAAGAAAAACAGTTGAAAACCATAAACAAATTACCAAGTAGAGAGATGGGAATATCACACATATATTTTAGCAATTTTTCTTTTTACTAAATTACTAAAATACATAAGCAGAGTGCCTAGTGCGAGTTTTTCGGTGCCGCCGTCACAAGTCACTGCGTCAAAGTTAACGCAGATTTGTATGGGATCGGAGCAGCGCCTCTGTCGGCCTAAAGATGACACTATTGTGAGCCCATACAAATCTGCGTTTACGTCGACGCGATGACTTGTGGCGGCGATTTTAAGAAAACTCGCACGCGCCTCTGACAAATAATACGTGGATTTATAATAAAGGAGCCATGGTGCCAATGAGTAAAACTTACGTCTTTCACACCTTTACGGTGAAGGAAATCATACATACATATCTATGCTCACGCCTGTATTCCCCGAAGGGGTAGGCAGAGATGTTTTAATTTTCAACACCCACATTTCACCGAATATAATTAAGTGCCAACGTGACAGAGGGCGAGTCCATCGCCGTCTCACGCACTATACATACGTCTTTTGAATTATTTCTCAGACAAATGCAGGTTTCCTCACGATGTTTTCCTTCACCGTAAAGCACGTGGTATGAAATCACTGTACATAAGTTTTTAGAAAAACTCATAGGTACAGGCCCCGCTGGGATTCCAACTTGCGTCGCTTGCGTAGCAGATGACTGCTCTAACCCCGAGGCCACCACTGCTCTTCATGGCTCGTGAAGGAAATCATCGTAAGGAAACCTGCATATGTCCGAGAAGTAGAGACGTAAAGATGAATTGTGCCCGAGACGGCGATAGACTCACCATCTGACACGTTGGCACTTAATCATCTTTGGTGAAAAGTGGGTGTTGTTATTACAACACCTCTGCCTACCCCTTCGGGGAATACAGGCGTGAGCATATGTATGCTTGTATGTACAAATAATACGGCTCAGAGGTAATACCAGAAATATGATGTCATCGTAAAAGGTATGAATACATAATAAAAGGGCAGATACTTGAATAAAGGCTTCTCATAGAAGCTACAATACTACATTGATGTCATTATTGGAACACTGTGTTATTCAGATTCATTTTCTATTCAAAAGTACCAAGAACTCGATATACATTATTCAATCTGGCCGAATATTCAGAGCGCCTTTCTTACTTTTGTCTAGTTTTCTAAAATGGCAGCTTCGTTGGTCTAGTGGTCGCAAGCGTGGCCTGGGTACGATCCTAAGATCAGGCAAAGTGTAAATTTCCTAGGAGCCTGGTTAATGGTATATGAATGTACCATAAGTGCACCTCTGTCTACCCATTCGGGATATATAGGGATAAGCGTGTTTGTATGTGCATAAATAAATAGAGCTGAATTATGAATGACATCACGTGACATTTGCGTAGGTACTTAATTCACGCTGAGACATTGATCTACACAAGTGATAACTACTCGTATATTTAACATATGTTTGTTTTTGTTTTGTTGCAGTTAAATATGCAAGTGTCATGGGTGCGGCACAGAGACATACACCTACTGACCGTGGGTCGGTATACTTACACCAGCGACCAACGATTTCGCGCCATTCATCTTCCACATTCCGAAGATTGGACGTTACAGGTATAGAAAAGTAAAGGCCTTGTAAATCGTTCGAGAATCGTCGCGCACACTCAGGTTTTAGAAACTAGTTGGACAAGTGCCGTTACCAGTTGTGAGCGCTGACCTTGAGTGCACACTAGTAATTTTCGTAGTTTGTCTCAGTCTGTCTATTTGAAGCGACGCGAATGAACTATGTTTATGCGCAATTACCCCATTTATTTTGCTTAGCGCTCATTAAACGTTACCTATAGTGACTATATAGACCGCAAATATGATATGTAACTAGCTGTGCCCCGCGGCTTTACTCGCGTAGACTTAAGAGCCTAAGTTAAATTACTCCTTGTAATATTAGTTATCTACCAGTGAAAGTCCCGTTAAGATCGATCTTCTTCTTCTTATTCAAGTGCCTCTCCAATTACTGAAGGTTGGCAACCAGTTCTGAATATTTTCTGCCATCCCTTGCGAGGTGGAACAACTCTGCAGTGCTCTTGATGCCGGTCCATTCGCGAATGTTTCTCAGCCAGGACTTCTTTCTGCGGCCAACTCCTCGTCTGCCGGCTATTTTTCCCATCATGATGAGTTGGAGCAGCTCGTATATCTCGTGACGAAAGACATACATGTCCTAGATAAGCAACCTTTCTCTGCTTGATGATCTGCACAAGTCTGCGTTCCTGACCAACTCTCCGCTAAGATCGATCCAGTCTTATTTGAATTTTTTTTAAAAGAAAGCTATTTTGAAATTACAAACAGACACTTCAATTTTATTTATCTGTATCTGTATAGAGTATAGATGAAACGTAACGTATAGTGATACCGCCAATATTATATGTAAAATGCCCAGTAAGTTTACACGTCACATTTATTTTTAACTCATTACAATGTATCGAAAATTTCACAATAAGAGTAGATGGTACGGCCCAAGTAATTTGTACGCAACATGGCTTTCTATTGCGGTTACATGACACATTCAATGAAAGCTAAAATAGTTTCATTAGATTAAAGCAAAATCTTTGCCAAATACCATGGCTATAAAATTAGGGCGTTATATTTTTCAAAATAACCATTCTACAGGGAATCCATTTCAAGTTCAGCAGATCAGAAAATGTAACGCGACGTCTTGTCTTCTGACTCACTGGTTAAGACGCGTTGGCAATATTGTTAGTAAATAATATTTTTATTTGCAGATAAAATATCCACAGCACAGGGACTCTGGGATATACGAGTGTCAGATATCAACCACTCCTCACATGAGTCATTTTATACATTTGAACGTCGTTGGTAAGTACTGTATACTTAACTATCAACTCAAATTCATCTTTTTAATAAGAGCAGTGTTACTTGACTTCAATAATTGATCTCTAGGCCCAGACAAAGCAACAATTTCTCGGGCTTGAACTCATGAAATGTACAGGAAATGACATAAATCAGTCACGTGACATATGTCAGTGCATTTTGTATCGTTTCTACTATCGAAGCGTGAGGATAATGTTACTTCGTCTACAGGTCCAGGGGGCTTGCCATCATCGGTTTCAGCAGAGCGTGTTAAGAACTTCTGAGCTTTGACGTTTCATATATGTGCCCTAAAATTAAACGTCAAAGCTAAGAAGTTCATAATACGCGCTGCTTAAGCGATAGTTGGCTCCCTGGTCCTAAGATCAAAAACTAAGAAATCCAATTAAATAGGTGGCATCACGAGTTTTTAGCGCTTGCTTTGAATGTGCAGTAGTAGTGTGTGTGTCTGTCTGTCTGTCTGTATGCCGACATGGATAAAATATATGCTCAGTTATCCCCGCTACTTTCGATAGCTATTTTAGATAGCACCTATACCACATCTCTATTTCACAAGTAAGAATGTCTTTTGAAGGAATTTTCCGCAAAGCAAAGTTATGTAGCATTTTATGGAAAAATACCTATGACTTAAAGCTATTCTACTTAAATTTGACCCCTGCGATGTAGGTCTTGCCCCAGACAAAAACGGTCACGACTTTCTGTCTTGAAACACGCACATTTGTTTCGATAGGCTGAACAATCAGACCTTTATTACATTCCTACCTTAAGGTTCAAAATATACGTATATTCATTCAATATATTCTAAAAGGACCTTTACTGTAACATAACTTAGAACAAACCGGGGAGATAATTGCACTGTAAAGTCTTAACCTGGAGCTAAGCGAAATACAAAGCATTATTTAGTAAGTTAGCAGGCAAATAGCATAAGATTGTAACGTAAATTAAACTTCGAAACGAATCGCGTTTTAATATACAAACTCACGAAGGTACTTATACAGTTCTTAAATTATATAGCGTGGTTTTAAACTGGGGCATTTACGACAAAATCTGAATCGATATGAGATATAGTAAAGTTATACCATTGTTTAAGGCTGGTGATATTAATGATCCCAATAACTACAGACCGATTTCAATTTTACCTGCTCTTAGTAAAATTTTTGAGAAAATCATATTAAATCAGCTAGTTATCCATTTCAACATAAATCATATTTTACACAATGAGCAGTATGGCTTCACCAAAGGTCGGTCAACTACTGATGCCGGTGTTGCACTTCTTCGACATGTATATAGGGCTTGGGAGAACTCACATGATATGATAGGTGTATTCTGTGACCTATCTAAAGCGTTTGATTGCGTCCATCATGAGACATTATTGCTCAAATTAAAACACTATGGAGTCAAAAGTACTGCACTCGATTTAATTGATTCATATTTAAGCCAGAGGGTACAGAAAGTAGAGGTAAATGGCGTTAAGTCTTCCGGGTCCCCGGTACTGATGGGCGTGCCGCAGGGATCAATCTTAGGGCCTTTTCTATTTCTGATATACATCAATGATTTACCGCATTTTGTTAAGAATATTTGTGATATTGTACTTTTCGCTGATGATACATCACTCTTGTTCGAAGTTAGCAGAGGTAAAACGGATTATGACGATGTAAACAGTGCCCTTGACAAAGTATTTAAATGGTTCACTGTGAATAACTTAGTTTTAAACGCGAAAAAAACAAAATGCTTAAAATTTACTTTACCTAACGTTAAACCTGTTCCGACCAAAATTATGATCAATGGTGAAAAACTGGATATTGTTGAGTCAGTAGTTTTTCTAGGTGTAACACTTGATAACAAACTTCAATGGGGCTCACATATATCTAGTCTATCGGGGAAACTCAGCTCGGCAGCATATGCCGTCAGGAAAGTAAAGCAGTTCACTGACGTAGACACGGCACGATTAGTTTATTTTAGTTACTTTCATAGTGTTATGTCGTATGCTATCTTGCTTTGGGGCAAAGCTGCCGATATAGAAGCCATATTTATATTACAGAAAAGGGCTGTAAAATCAATCTATAACTTAGGATCTAGGGCATCTTTGAAGGAAAAATTTAAAGAAATAGGAATTTTAACAGTGGCTTCGCAGTATATTTTTGCAAACTTACTACTTGTACATAAAAATATAAATTCTTTTCAAAAGAAGAGTGATGTACATAATGTCAACACAAGACATAAAAATAAATTAGTAGTACCTACACACCGCTTACAGAAAGTCCAGGGATCATTTTTAGGGCAAAGTATACGCTTTTATAATAAATTACCTACATGTATTGTAAATTTGCCCTTTGATAAATTTAAAGAAACTGTAAAATCTGTATTACTTAAAAAGGGTTATTATACAGTTAGTGATTATATGTGTGATAAGGAAACTTGGAATAATGTATTACCAGACAAATATTGTAAGTAGTCTCATGGACACTGTACTTATGCTACAATTCTTTTTAATATTTCTTTTGATCTTTGTTTTGACTGGCTTGAGTTGTCATGCTCACTAAAATGCCTTTGCTTGCGGCGGCGTCAGGGTGACGGGTCGCTCACTTCCCTCTATAATGGTTGAGGAGGGCGATGGCTGGCATTCTCGTCATACTTGTGAACAGGTGCTGCTTGTGGGGGCTGGTCATCTCAAGCTACGCATTTAGATATAAATAGAACTACTAGACTTTTCTTTATGTTAATTTTTATCGACATTTGTACTTTGGAACTGTGTCCATGGGCTTACATTTCTCAAATGATTTATTTTGTTTAAATTGTATAATATTTTTGAAAAGAGTAATTACTGAGTTTCTTGCCAGGTTCTTCTCAGTAAAAGCAACCTTCCGAACCTGGCGGTAGCATGTATAATCCTGTAAATTGTGTCATTCTGACGATTTGAAAGTGCTTTGTATAAAGTCTAATCGAATAAAGATATTTTTGACTTTGACTTTGACTTTGATACAGGGAAATTACTTCCCTACTTGAGCTTTTACAATCCTTAAGAGTAATGTTTGAAAACCGGGTACAATCGAATGATAATGGTAAAATTAATTAGTTTTCGTTTAATACCAGTTTTACATCCCATGACTTAGATATTAACGAAGTACTTTTCAGTAGAAAAGCGTTTGTTTTTTTAGGTTTTTTAACTAGCCCACTGTGTAAAATAAAAAAGAAATTTCGAAGTTGAATTTACATATTTTTTTTTTGATTGAGACTTGTATCAGATCAAATATTATTTTATACTTTATAAGAAATATAACGTTCTGTCCATAAAGCTATTATACAAATATGGGTGAAGTGATTGATTACATGACTATAGTATGAGACATATAAATCGTTAAAACTCTTCAACACGACAGTACCCACCGACTAGTACTAGTAAACTAGATAGAACGAACAACAATCCTGTCAATAAAAGAAAATTGACTTTAGAAAACAATAGAATTTTTCTATTTGCTTAATCGTGCGTAAGTGTGTGTGTTGTGCGTCACAACTTCGCTAACCAAGTACTAATTGTTTGCGTTAACTGTTTGGTCAAGTCGGTTAATTAAGTGCGCCATATAAAGTCACGCACGAAACTTACACGGGTTGTAAGGAAAACAAAACTCATGCGATATTTTGACGACAAACGGAACTGTGTCAAAACAATACTGTGCCACTATAGTAATAAGTCTAGGGTGAATTTGTTGTTAAGTCACTAGCTAAGTGGCAGTTTGTAATTACAGTTGCCTTTGCCGCATACAATAACTTTACATTGAGTAAACTGAACTTTATGTTGAGCGTGGAGCGGAACGAGCGTTAATTAACTAAAATAATAGCTTTGGAGTAGATAAGGCTTCACCACCCACCCATTACAATAATAATAAAAAAATATTAAGAAATGCCGTAGTGGCCGTGGTTTGAGAAGTCAGCTGCTACGCAAGTGACGCAAGTTCGAGTCCCAGTGGCCTGCACCAATGAGTTATTCTAAAAAAATAAGTGCAGTAATTTCACCATACGTGCTTTACGGTGAAGGAAAAAATCGTGAGGAAATGCCTGCGTATATCTGAGAAGTAATTCAAAGACGTATCGAAGATGTATCGTGCCTGAGACGGAGATGGACTCACCTTCTGTCACTTTGGCGCTAAATCATATTCGGTGAAATGGGAGTGTTGCTGTTACAACCTTCTCCCTCTGCTACCCCGCTGGGAATGGCGTGAACATATTTTTTTTGTTTTTTTTTAGTAAAAATATTTTTCATTAAACCTTTTCCATCAATATTAAAAATAATAAAAAGGTGTTTGGGAAACCCGATTATGTACTAAGAATTAAGGTTTAAGATTGCTTATTAAGAAGATTTTTCTTTACAGAACCAACGACAGAAATAATAGGAGGTCCCGACCTCTATATAGATAGGGGCAGCACTATTAACCTAACCTGCGTGGTTCTGTACTCACCGGAACCACCAGCTTACATATTTTGGAACCATAATGATGCGGTAAGTCAATTTAAATGTTCTTCTGACTGACTTATATATCAGCACATAACCTAAGCCACTGGGCCTTTAAATTGTAAACACACTTTACATTTCGAAGGTGTGATCGTTGTAAGAAGTCATCCACTAAGAAAGGGATTTCCCAAATTCTACCTTTTCGGGGTTAAATGAGACATGATTTTTTTTATTTTTTTTATTTATAATAATACAATTAATAACAGATTATTATTTGTCTTGTCTGACTGACCGATTCATCAATCACAGCCTAAGCCTCTCGTTATAGAGACCTGAAATTTAGAGTGTGTATTTGTCGAGATAGGTTCTAAGTGCCACACTAGAAAGGGATTTTTAAAATTCCATATTTAAAGGGATTCAATTGGGGTGGAAATTTCGTATTACATACAAAGCTTCATTTCATCTCTTTTTAATGTATAAAAAATCATTTTAATAGCTATTATTGGATTTAAATTCTTAATACAATGTCATCACCCAACAGATCATAAGCTACGATTCACCGCGAGGGGGTGTATCAGTGGTTACTGAGAAGGGAGAGACCACCACGTCCTTCCTGCTCATCCAGCAGGCCAGACCATCGGACTCTGGTACTTACCAGTGCAACCCCAGCAATGCGCAGTCTAAGAGCATTGTTGTACACGTGTTGAACGGTGAGTAACTTTTGCATGAGACCGGCAGCGCAGTGCCGCCATTATTAGGCTACGTATTTTTACTACCCGGCCGATCTAATCGTAATGAATTGGTAATGGAATGGTGTATAAAAATACTGTTAAATTTATCAATAGTCCAGTCCCATTTTTTCTCGCCATTATAAGGCTACGTATTCGTACTACCTGGCCGATCTAATCGTAATGCATTGGTAATGGAATGTCAGTGTATGAAAATACCATACTCGGAGTTCTGTTAAATTTATCAATAGTGCAGTCCCATTTTTTCTCGCCATTATTAGGCTACGTATAATACGTATTAATACTACCCGATCTAATCGTAATGCATTGGTAATGGAATGTCAGTGTATCAACACCAGATTCGGAGCCCTGGTAAATTTATCAGTAGTCTAGTCCCATTTTTTCTTATTAGAAATTGCGACGTAATAAATATCAGATTGTTCGTATTATATCTATGATTTGAGCAAACTTTATATGTGCAATCGGTATCTTAATATCTATCTTATATGTATAAGACATAGATACTGTAACCAATAAACAGTGTATGATATTTTTAAAAGAGTAATTGATGAGTTTCGGGTTCATCCCAACAAAAGCAACCATCCGAACCCGGTGGTAACATTTTATAATCATGTATAATGTATTTTTTGTGTCGTTCTGACGATTTGAAAGTACTCTGTAAGAAGTCTAATCAAATAAAGATATTTTGAATTTGAATTTGAATTAAGCTTGAGTAAATTTTGAGTAACTCCTAAGTATACATTTCTTGTAAGGTTAATAATAGGATTCCCTCGAGCAAACATTATTCAGTAGTGTTACGAAACACAAACATGTGCTCAAGTATATATGCATATGAATAAGATGTTATTAATTGTAGGTTACATTACATGGTAAAGAAATACATATGAAATATTATAAATGCGAAAGTAACTCAGTCTGTCTGTCTGTTACGCTTTCCCGCTTAAACCTCACAACCGATTTTGATGAAATTTGGCACAGACAATCTTTAGACCCTGAGAAAGGACATAAGCTACCTTTTATTCATTAAAAATATTAGGTTTCCACGACCATAAGGATAAAACTAAATCTACGCGGGTAAAACCGCGGGGCAGAGCTAGTTTATTATGAGTCAAACAGTGAAATGCATGAATAGTTATCAATTTATAATTATTATTTTATAACCTACCATTAATGTAACAATAAAATGCATGTTCCCTTTACCTATTAATTTACAAATTATAACACAAAATCCTTCCAAGCTAAAGTGCTAATTTTAAAAACACCGTTGGAATTTATAATTAGGGAGTGGTGAACTTCGGTGACAGGTGGGTACTTGGCTAATCAGGAAACAAAACTTCGGGAAGTAACTTTCATTTGGAATATCAATCTAGGGATAAATAAATGAATGTTTTTCGTGAGTTGTAGAGAATCATAGCTATTTTTGCTCAGCGCAATTATTCCGTACAGACGTGCGTTATTCTGTAAGGTTTCTCAGCGTCAAACTCGACGACGAGCGTTGGTTTCAATCATAGGAAATTGATACATAATACAAGGGGACAAGGTTAAATTTCGTATCGTCATGGGCATGTTTTTATTCGCCTCATGCTATACATATAGACAGAGACAGACTAATAAAATGACTGCTCCGCATTCAAAGGTATCAAAATCAAAAGTAACATTATAGAATTAGACTTCTTACAAAGTACTTTCAAATCGACAGAAGGACACAAAAATACAGGGCTCAGAAGGTTGCTTTTGCTGAGAAGAACCTGGCAAGAAACTCAACAATTACTATTTTCAAAAATACTTTTGACAGTTCGTAGTGATTACAATATATCTAATAATTGGTAACCCCCATGGACACTATTGCAATGCTCAAATGTCTTAAATAAATAGTAAATAATAAAACTATAAAAACTAAATAGGTACTCGTTCCTCGTGACGGGACCAGTAGCAATCTTGCATCTTTGCCTGTAGCAATTCATTGATTCATAAATCACTTTTCAAAATCAGAGCACAAAATCTAAATAAAACTCCATTACCATGCAAAAGAGCAGATACAATCTTTACAAAACACCTGATACAAAACAAAGCCGACCCAATCTTAACAAAAGCAGTAGCTAATTTTGAATGAAAATTGATAATTTCCGTAATCTTGGAAAAATCACGAGATCTTTGTTCTGAGGGGACCCCGAGCCCGTTGACAAACGACCTCCATGAGATAGCGGAAAGAAAATACATTTAAAAAAACCCCAGAGAAAAAATCAGACTAAAGGCCATTATCATTAAAACAACGATAGCTATGAATCAGGGAAATGAAACTCCCTTTGAAATGGGTGCGTTAATATTTTTTTATTAGCTAGAGCAATACAATTATGTTACGACTGTCAAGAGGGATGAATGTTCTGAGAAAATAAAGCTTTTATATTTTCACAGCTGTTTTTCGTGACATTAATCTCACTGTTTTATTCAGCTTTGTCTCTTTCTCATTTACTTTGACAAATTGAAATTAAAAACGTGATATTATTAGCGCCGTTCTTAACACGCCCAATATCATAATGCTTTCATTTATATTTTTATTTGAAATAAATAAGGGTGCTTTTTTGTCTGAATTCCACGGTCTAAATCTACTTATTTTGTACAAAAGATCATTATGTGTATTTGTACACTACCTTCATGCTCGCATGTATGGAACATGAACCATGGTTCCATCCCAGGTTGTCTGGAAAAGATCGCCATGTGCGATAAGACCGCTAGCTGTACGTGAATGTTTATAGTATCCTACTTGTGTAATCAATAAAATAATCGCTCTTACTTTGTCTCATACATTTTTCGTCATACAAACAAAATTTTCCAAATTTTTTTTTCCTTAACATAATTATATTTTGATTATTTTTTCTTTAGTGTCATCACACGTTATTCTGTCTTGATGATAATATTTGTCTATAATATTGTTGAGAGCAGTTTTAATGTTTGCCAAAGAAGCAAATTCGATTTTCCCTTTATCAGGTGAGTACCCTGCGGCGATGCAGAGAGGGGGTCAAGCCTTCGCCCCGACATCGCCTGCACACTGCCTGGTGCTGATCGCTTCACTCCTATTAACCCTGTCTTGACATATATAAATATCTGACATGTAAATAAATCCTAAGCCGTTTATATTGACACTAGTGTCACTTTAACTGTTTATTTCAACACGACTGTCAATATAAACGGCTAACCAAAATCACTATTTTATAGTGTGGGTTGTGTTATGTACAATATAAATTTATATAAATCCTCGGATAGCTGGATGCTTGTTTAAATATAGAATTGTATATAGTGTAATATAAAGCCAATGTATTTGTATGAGTTGTGGAAGTTAGACGTCAGTGTTGAATTTGGTTTCGTCAGTTACCTGTTTATGTGAATTGTAGCTTTTAGAGTCATTTATAAGAATCAAATTTGATTGGCTAAATGGATCCCCTGTGCCACCATGATTATTTATTAATTTTATTAAACGTAAAAGGAAGCACCTTATGTGCTTCCTAAATGAGGCAGGTATTTCTTGGCTTATTATTTTTTTCAATGGAAATTGATCTATAGATATAAAAAAATCTCACAATATATTGCAATAATAATTTTTCGCTTTGTTAATTAACGTCATAAATATGTTCAAATGTATTTTGGAAGCACCTTAAATAATTATATGAATACTCAATTGAATCGACTGGATGCGAGCCAATCTGATTCGAATCTTTAATTGGAGCCCTCAACATTGTTACTAAACAGCGAAAAAAAACTGAATATTAGAACTTCCTTTTCCAAATCATTGAAAAAATATATAAATCATTATTTACTTTATTGGCATGTAAAACTAAAAAAAGTATTATTAATCAACAAATTAGAACGAAATGCGAAATATTCCATTCAGAAAAAATATATATAAATAACAGGAATGTATAAACAGCTGACAATACTACGTTAAAAGTGAAACACAAAATGATTAGTTAACTTGTAAATAGTAAAAGTAAAGTTATACGAATCATTCTATCTAGCTTTACTCTCTAGTAAGTGGTGTAAATTGTATGTAAGGATTCTTAGTGATTTTGTGGATTTAAAATAATTAAGTTGTAAATATTATAATAGTAAGAGATTTGTTCATGGATATTCTAACTATAATGATTCACTAAATAATGTATATTTTTTGGTTTTTTAACTAAATAATGTATATTTTTATTCACAAAATATGCAACATCTCTCATCTTTTTACGCTTTTAATATTATGAAATCAGTTTTTTAAGTAGATATTTTTATTGTTTTTTTTTGTAATTACTTTAGGGTATCCATGGAACAAAAAAAATGTAATTTAAAATAAATTGAAATATTAATAGTATAGTGTTGTACCCGAGCGTAACGTTAGAAGATGATAAATTTTACAGAATAGTTAGTAAACAATTCTTATTTCATAAAATATAGTAATATTATTTGTAACGATCTCATGTTCTTCCTGTGTAATATAATTTTGAACACAAAAATCACTGTCTTCGTTTCCTCTCCAGAAGTTTTAGAACATTTTAGGACAAATTCATATACTCCAACCCAATTGTTACTAAAATATATAAATGTATATATCTTCATCGAACTGAAAATGTATATTTTCAAGGTTATTAAATAGAAGAAAAATTCCAAAGAGTCATTTCGCGCCTCCGCTATTATTAAACTGAAGTTATTTGCATGAATATTTTTCCTGATCATTTCTAAAAACCGAGCTAGCGAATTTATTTTTATATTGAACTATTTTGTGTCTTAAAATATAGCAAATACGTACTATTTTTCCCCGTCCCAATAATATGGTTAGCATCTCATAAAATACGGAGATACTAAGTGCTTTTCTGACAGACACTGTCATTAAAATCCAGAAAAAATGTATAACTTTTCCAAATTGTATATAAAAAGAGCTGTCCAACTTTGACCCCGCTGAATCAGCTACTTTATAAGAATAAATAATGAGCGAATAAAATATATTTCATTGAAGTGTTTTTTCTTGAATTAGGATAAATGACAGATCTCGATTAATATAACCAGTTATTATTATGTCAGAAGTTTATTGTATACATTAACAATAGTATTAAACTTGTTGTATGTATTATTATGATACCTGACTGTGCGTACCGCGCACAATATACCTAAATTACATGTGTAAAAAACATTATAAAGAAAACAATAAAGTTTTAAAAAATAGTTGCGTTTTAATTTTATACAGTACCTGGTGGACCTGGTTTCTTTTTCTCACAAAAAACTAAACTTTTTCCAACAAAAGAAAAAACTTAACGTTTTCTCAAAAAATCGACCCTGTGAACGTCAGTCTCGAGGGGTACTCTAGTTCCGTTATCACCTCGTAAGCTGACAGCCTCACCTCTGAGCTATCATAACTTGACAGTTGTCGGCGAAATTTACTGTCGTATTGTATTGAATGTTTATGAGTTTTTCAGTGCATGAAAACATGGTCAAAACGATGTTTTCTGAAAGTGAAACCTAACTAGATCAATTTTTTGCCCCCGAAACCCCCTACATACAAAATTTCATAAAAATCGTTGCACCGTTCCCGACATCCAAATTCTATAATATATACCAGAATTGATCGTTTACAGGTATAAGATAAACTCAGGACCCGTCTCTATCACATCGCTTCGGGTTACGATTTTTAAGATTACTACAAAACTTTGACTATTCTATACATTATACAAATATGAGATAGAAAATGTTTGGTACTAAGGTCACATAAGGAATTGTAAGTAAAACCAACAGACAAAAATATACTGTTATGGACACGGCAACTTCAATAAATACTTTTTTAGATATACAGAAACTATTCATAACTTTTAAACAACCCCAATCACGTAAAACGGCTAAACGAGTTTGTATTAAATTTGGTACTAACACATAATTTATGGAAATTTATTACTTGATACCACATAAAGAAAAAAATGTGGTATTATCAAAAAGCATGAAAAACGGGCAGATCCGCAAGTGCAAGTTGTTTTTAATACATTTTATTATTCTAAAGCTAGATTTGATATTCAACGGTTATTATGTAATCTTCGTGGTAGAAAATACGCGACGCATTTCAAGGGAACAAATAAGTAGATAATAAAAATGAATCTCATTATGGATTCATTTTACTTTTGATCTGCTAAACTTTTTGTTTACATTCATAAATAAGTCCGAAAATGCGGGAAAGGAAAACAAGACACGTCTGATGCCTTATGAATACCTAATAAGGTTGAGAACTGATGAGGGATCCTTTAATAATCTATATCTATATCTATACAGATAGAATATAGTGTATATTTATAATTCTAATTAACAGCTTTCCACTAAATTCATGTGAAAGTATTTAATGGTATTTACATAAATTGTATAAAATATCTGTCTCTCAAGTCTGTCAGTTTATTCTCTGAAACGATTGATCGAATTAAACAAGTTGTTCATTGGCAGATAGCTAATTTTAAAAACTATAAAATTAAGTGCGTAAGGTGAAAACACTACTATTCATTCTCTCTTTACATATTCCTTGTTGATATCGTGATATTGGATTTTGCTATCTGTAATTTCCCAGTAGCAGCCCGGAGTCTGGATTAGTGCTCTGTTAAAGGCAATACTCTTCTTCTCAGTCGGTGCGCTCTTGTCAGAGCGGTCGTGGTCGTCATGTAGTTGTATTGTTAGGAGCAGCTGTTATTTGCTTTACGATAGCCCGCCATCTATTTCTATTGGCCGTCATCCTTGAGCATTGGTGCACCGGCTCGCCAACCGCCGATTTGACCTGGTCTGTCCACCGCATAGGGGACCTCCCGCGTGCTTTGTGTATAAGTGCGTGCCTTCCACTTTACCCTTCACAACTAGGCGTTCTATAGAAGTGTTACACTACACCCTCTACTACATGAGACTTGAACATATCTGGGCCTGTAGAAAGTATACAATATCATCACGCGTTGCTAGTAGAAACGATACAAAATGTACGGGATGACATATGTCACGTGACTAATCGTATCGTTTCTACTAGTGCAAGAGCGAGAGAATGTTACTTAGCCTAGGTCTGCTGGTGAAATTTGGGTGTACTTCAAGTACCTATACCTCTGCCTACCCCTTCCGGGAATACAGGCGTGGACATATGTAGATATTCCTTAGTTGTACTAGCAGTACTCATACCAAACTAAGTCTAACGTAAAATGAGTCTAGCAAATTCCAGTATACACCTAACGACCAAACTTCCTTGGTTCAGTAATCGTGTCGGGTATTTTATCACTATCGATTGTAAAGTTCTCAGCACGCACGTCATGCGAGAAATAAAATTACAGACTTACTCACGACATTGGGGGCGTGAATATGCGTCATATTTGAGTGTTTGACGTTTATATGCACGTTAGAATTAATTGAGGTTAATGACAATGTATCTATAGCACAGTCAATGAGCCAGCGTGATTTGGGTCCATTGCCATGACAGTTTAACTCTTATTATGAGACAGATGTTAATGACGTGTATAAGTCTGTCACTGTCACACAGTGGAACTATGGTGGTTATAAGGCGTTTGGTAAGACCCTTGGCAATGTAGAGCGTATAGCAAATTATGAGGATGTATTTTGCATTGGTGCTGTATTGGCGCTGATATATTCGCACGTAATATTATATGAAAACAAATTTAAAACGAAATACGTCTACTTTCATGTTCTTATCAATGAATATATCAACTTTCGTAAATATGATAATAATGTAGAACAACAGCCTGTGTACGTAAACCACGGGATCTACGACTTTTGCCATGAATACATTTGCTCAGTTCTTGGAGAAAATATAGGAAAGTATGTTACAATTTTGAAGAATTTTATAGCCTTCCACGTGTAAAGTTAAAAATACCCTTCCTTAAACCGTTTATGTTTTCATCTTAAGCGGCCATACAATTTTAGCACGAGTACAAATTGTGTCCCGTCTGATGTAATGACCCGCTCCGACTGCTCTGGCCTGCCTATTTCCTTATACCAAATTGGTCCGCGTGACTTGCAATACTAGGCATCCTATTAGTTCTGTGATACACTGGGATCAGGTACAATACACAAATATATTTTATGAAACTTTGTGTTTAAGATAACATCTCTTACTTATTGAAAAACTGTACTTAATAATGTTTTTATTTTTTAACTACTATAATAAGTCTATAAGTAATATAATTAAACAGTACATCGTATAATTAAGTAACAAGAAAATTATAAATAAATCATATGTGAATGCGCTGGTGTCCAGCATGCTCTCTGCGTTACTTCTGTCGTTAAAATCTCAATGTAATTTAAATGTTTTGTTTCAAATGTAGTGCGTTTATTAATCTGACTTACTTAGCTAACAATTCTTCTCACTATTAAAGGATGTAGGTACATGCAAAAATTTACTTCCTATTGAGTTAAAATAGAAGTAAAATAAAATCATATTGTATGTGATATTTTTCCAAACACTGCCGAACGTATTTTCGGGTTACGTAAGTATTCGCGTATGTTATTATTAATACATAATTTAAACATTAACAGTTAAATACCTTTAAAAATAAGGCTTAAACGTAATCTTTATCTAATCACCCAAGTTTGATATTGTTTAATTCGCCCGAATAGGTTAAAATATAAAAAAAAATAGCTGGTGATTTAACGAAACATTTTCCTCTCATTGTGTCCAAAGTGTATAGAATCGAGTCGAGGCCAAAGTAATAACATGAACCGATAACATCCGCCCACAAAGTATAAGTTGTTAGTTTAAAAATCCCCGTTCGGCCGCGGTTATGGCACGATTTTTCATATTTTTTACGTCTTTGTACAGCCAACAATGTAACTTCATAAATAGGCAAGCAGACGAACCTTAAGATATTATAAAAAGCTTTCGCTGAAGTTTAAGCCATTACCTATTTATAATGTTTAGTCAATAGTACATTTTACAATAGGGTTTGATGCCCACGCGAAGAATACTGATATGCTTGAATTTCTAAGGTACATGAATACAGCATTTGCTCGCAGCTTCGCCTGCGTGGTAAACCACAATTAATTTCCTTGGGGGATGATTTGATTGCGTTGTGAGTGACGCTCTTGGAGTCAATTCAAAACAGGAGGTATACAATCATCGATTTAAGCAGAGCGTATTAAGAATTTCTGTGGGTAAAATTAAACGTCAAAGGTCAGAAGTTCTTAATGAGCTCTGCTTAGTGATCATAGTTGGCCCCCTGTACGCTTGTTCACCGTATCTTTAAGATTGGTTAAAACGGCTTGAAGAACCAATGTTTGGGAGTGTCGAACTATTAGCCTTCCGAAGGCTGCAGGAACTAAATAAAACTAGGGTTCACATCCAGGAAAACCAATCAATGGTAGACGTATTTATGTCTCGCGATACAACTTTCAATAGCGCGATCTATTTTACTACTCACGCCATCTACTTACAAAGAATGAAACTATGTATGTACGATTCGTACAACAGATGTGAAATATATTTACGAGTGAAACATATATCAAAACACTAACAAAGCGATTATAACTGACAACGTTTTAATTTGCCCAAATTTAAAACCACCGCTCTGGTGCTTAGTTTTTATACAAATGGTATAAAATTAAGCAGATAATCAAAAGGAGCATGAAATTGTTATTGTCACGAAGCTGTTTAAACAACAATTAATTTTAAACCAAAGTGCCGTTCCATTATTATACAACTGTTATTACACCAAATAAGTGAAGCGATGAAATGGTTGAATTAAAACTACGAGGCCTGAAATATTTTATTGTAGTTTCTGTTTAGGACATAAATGTAAATACAGAGTAATACGTCAAGGGTACTTTCGTATATAATATGGTGAATACTGTGGGTAAAATATCTAATCTATACATTCTATACATACAGAGAAATAAAATTGAAGTGTCTGTTTGTAAATCCAAAATAACAGCTTTTCACTAAATGCATATGAAAGTATACACGCTACAGACACAAAAAAAATAAGTTTTAAAACTTTTCTCTGTCTGGCTGTTTGTTCCGGGTAATCTCTGAAACGGCTGGACCGATTTTAACGGGAATTAGGGTTCCGCGACTATAAGGATGAAACTAAATATACGCGGGTGAAACCGCGTGGCACAGCTAGTACTTTATAATATCAATAATTTATGGGTTTTAACAAAATCTTGGGAATTGTTCAGTTCAAAAATTTGAGGCCCAGTCCGAGTGGTGGGTTTTGTAATGATATTAATTGGGTTGAAGATGACAAACAAAACAAAATCTTTTTTTTGTATTTTATTCCGTACCCCAATATAGGCTTTAAAATCAATGTTCAAACTTCGCCGCTTGATCTCATTTTAGCGTGGCTCAAAAGGTGTTGTTGATCCGCCATATTTGGCGTTCAGCTATAACCCGCCTCTAAAAAAGTATCAGCATATTTTGAGCCACGCTAGAACACCAGGTCAACGTGTCTAAACCTTGGGATACTCTTTAGAAATTTTCATGACCTCAATACTAGGTCTAATGTCCAGTCAGAATATTACTTAAAATTGGGAGTTATCATCGCGTTGCAAACCAAAAAAAAAATAAAAAATCGAAAGTTGGAAAGGTATCGATAAAATACTTCCCATCCACTTAATCGAACACTCGTCTAGCTCTTTTGATTAGCACGCGGTGATTAAGGAAATTGCATGAAGAACTATCCCTTTAGCCAATCAGCCCTCACGTACGATCCTGTCGGGATTACAACAACTTTCTATCGACCTAATTCCAACTAGTGTTGTTCGTTAATTGTTACCCTCTCTATTTATTCAGAGTAGATTTGATATTGGAAGTTCCATAATGAAATGCGAATACTTTATTAATTATAATATCCAGACAATAAAGAGTCGTAGTGGCCTTGGGGTTTGAGTAGACGCCTGCTACGCAAGCGATGCAAGCTCGAATCCCAGCCTGCACCAATGAGTTTTTCTAAAAACTGATTTCACACCACGTCCTTTACGGTGAAGTAAAATATCGCACGGAAACCTGCAGTTATCCGAGAAGTAGGTAATTCAAAGACGTATGTCTAGTGCCGGAGACGGTGATGGATTCACCATCTGTCGCGTTAGTAGGCATTTAATCATCTTTGGAGGAAAGTGGGTGCTGTTATTACGCGTCTGCCTACCCCTTCGGGGAATATAGGCGTGATATGTACGAGTATGTATTATAGTGGTTCAAGCAAAGCTTCGACGCAGGGGCTTTTGCAAAAACAAGCTGCACAGTGTTGACATGAAAACGTACCTAATCGTGTTGTTGTGCTTGCCATGACATTAATGTTTATCGGTCATGACATGAAGTCATCGTGCTCACCAACTGGTGTAATATTCTGACCTCCTTCCTTTACATGAACTGTGGTTCGACTCTACTAAGCGGTACTACTCGTATTAAGCGGACTAGGTGAAAAGGTTAAGAGACAGATGTAGAGTGAATAAAAGAAGTACCTACCTAAAAATTACTTTTATGCAAGTAGTTTACATCAGAACCAATTGTTTTCAAATGGACATCCGATCCCAAAGTTCTGCTGTCGAGATTTTTAAATAAGTAAAGAGCGCGAATCTTGAAATATTATTAAAATTTAGTGTTTTCGAAAATTTGCTGTTTAACGAATTTACGATTATAACGATTCTGGAGTGTAACTAAAAACTGTTATTCTTATCTTACATTTAAGTTCTTTGTTTATATTATATAACTAGCTGTGCCCTGCGGTTTCACCCGCGTAGATTTAGTTTCATCCTTATTGTCGCGGAACCCTATTTTTTTTTATAAATAAAAGTAGCCTAAGTTATTCATTGAAACATCAGCTACATGCCAGTCCCGTTAAAATCGGTCCAGTCGCTTCGGAGATTACCCGGAACAAAGAGACAGACAGACTGACAGAGATATAATTTAAAACTTGGTTTTTTTATTGTCAGTAGTGTGTATACATTCATATGCATTTAATGAAAAGCTGTTATTTTGGAATTACAAACAGACACTTCAATTTTATTTATCTGTATAGATTTTAAATTATTCCGTTTAGCAAAATTTATTTGCGTGTACCTATTCACTTACGATGACACTTTAAATCACTCAATTTAACTCGAGCAAGGGTAAATTTGAATCTAAGTCAACATAATTTACGTCAACCTGACACAACTAGGTACTTATTATAATAATTCACTACAAACCGTGAACAAAGCAAATCTTTGTAATCCACTTAAAGCTAGGGGAACCGACGAACGGGAGGGGATTGTGGTTTGAATGACACCATGAATGTGGGGAACAACTTCATAATAAACGAGGAATCCGACCCTAACACTGTAAGATTACATTTTTATAAATAAAGGGGAGGTAGAGAATGTACGCAAAATTCTTTATTTAAGAAAATCATTTAAGGCCACTTAGACCGCTGGTGGTTAAGGAAGTTTGTGATGCTTTAAGGTTTTCCCGAAATATTATATCGACGGAATTAAGGATTACTTGGTTAAGGTACGTACGATGTCCGTTTTAAGATATTTTTCTTTCTAGAAGCAACAATTGTGTTATAAATTTTACGTGTGTTCATGTGTGTCTGTCGAAGGCTGTGGTCTAAAGCAACGTAGTCCTCACACTGTTTTTGGATGAAAGGTGACTTGAACACGAGGTCCTGAGTTCGATCTCTGGGTCGGGCAACGGATTTTAGAATCTGAAATTACCCAGTACCCCCCAATCTGTTTAAATGCCCGCTATTATAAAAATATTCGCACACACCTCGAATCGAAGTTAGAATAAGCCACACTTGATAACAATACTTAAAACACATTCATGCACACAGACACACGATAGCGCAATAGCAAATACACACACTCACACACACACTCATATACACACACACACACACACAGATCCACTCAAACATTTACTAGTCTTCACTTACGTCTTAAGTTGTACACGATTAATATTATTAAGCAAGCTGTGTTTACCTATAAGTAATTTGTACATTTAGTTTATAAGCTTCAGATGCAACAATTGTATGTATAAATGTAACAAATTATTAGTGAACCTAAATAAATAAAAAAAATTTATTCGGGTCTTAACCATAACCAGTGAAATATGGACTGACATGTAAAAAGGCGAAGAAACATTAAAAAAAAAAAACATTTAAGCACCGAAAAACCTTCGCATCGCATTTGTAATTACAAGCAGACACTTCAATTTTATTTATCTGTTTATCTATAAACTCGAAATCATCTGTAGTGATACCACATCACGAGTTTTGTGAGGGAAAAATGTGTATAAAAGATAATTTACAAATCTTTAGTCACTTATTCGTTGGAAAAAATATACACATTTTGTAACATCGACCGACTCATAACAGAACAGAGCAAGGCATAGAAGCCATATAGTGCCGGATCGTCAAACAATTCCCACCCTTAAGCCAAACGCTCCCACTTGTAACCGGATACAATCCGCTGGCGTCACGTGACCTCCGACTTCCGACTACGAACCGCCAAAACTGACGTGCCATATTTGGACCACTATAACTTAACCCTCACCACCTCCCGCTATAGTAAGAAATTGTACAAAATCGGGGAAAGAAAGTGCAAAGAGAGAGGTCAACTTAGATTAGACAATTGCAGCCAACCGACAAGCTATCCATCTGCCAGAGTAAATAAGTAGACGGTTCAATTTAGTTGGAGTATACGTTATTTTTCTTGGGAAAAGGGTGTGGTCATCGTAATACTATAAACAATACTATTGATTGACTGACAAATATTAATTGACTAGCTTCTGTCCGCGACTTCGTCCGCATGGAATAATTATTTTGGGCTAACGCTAACTTTGACCCGTGATGATATATATCCTATAGCCTTCCTCAGTAAAAGGGCTACCTATCTAATAATTAAATATATTTTCAGATCAGTTCTTGAGATTAGAGCGTTCATGCAGACAGATAAACAAACTCTTCAGCTTTATAATTATAATAATTATAGTGCCATGCGACGAGTTTTGGGAAGGATCATAATGTGAAAAATCCTACATACATTATATTTGCATGTTTAAATGCAATATAAATATTTTTTTGCTATCTATATATTTTGAATATTAATTTCCTTGTATTATTGATATGCTTTGCTGTGAGGAACAGGTTTAGGTTGACTAAGGATTAGAATTAGGGATGGCCCAAGAAAAAAATACGTATAAAAATAACGTTATAGGATGAGTGCGGAACAACCCTACAAATGATCCAACTAGATTCGGAGCTCGAATAATTATTATTACAGCTAAATGTTGCCTTTAAGTTGTGTTGTTTACTTGAATTGTTTGGATGTGAGTCACGTAGCGGGTAGGTCCCAACGCTCAGGGAATAAGGCTTAATATTCCCTTTCCTGTTTTTATTTAATTTGCCCTACTATTGGTGGAGAATAATGAAATATTAAAGTGATTTCTTAGTTTAATTTGGCCAACGAAGAATGGGCTGAAATAATAATGAGATTTAAGGTATTGGAATAAGCAATCACTGGATATTTTTTTATGAACATAAAGGGGAAAAATATTTTTATATTCCACTTGCCAGCCTGTTTTTGTATTCAAAGAAAAAGCGTTTAGGGTAATGGGAAACGGCTAATACAGTTTACTAGTTTTGCCTGCGACTGCGTCTTAGTAGGGATAAGTTACTTTGGGGTCACGCTAACATTAACCCTCGATAAGTCTAAGCGTAATGATATAGCTCATAGCCTTCCTCAATAAATGGGCTATCTAACACTAAAACAATTTTTCAAATCGGACAAGTGGTTCCTTAGTAATGGTTATCATTCATTGTTGACTAGATTTGTAATAGTAGTAGCTAGAATAGCGGCATCTAACCGAAGATCTGAAAACCTAGCTCGCTATAGGATACTACTCTTTAGTAAAGCTGGAATCTTCCTTAAGGTAGAAAAATTTATCCTAGATTAGTAACTCCAGTATTGAAAAGCATATCAAATGCTATGCTACTTCTAGACATAAAGTTGTATTGAAAAATTAATATTGTCTTCAAGTGTTAGAGTAAAACTCTTTTTCTACACTAATCTATACTAATATATAAAGCTGCAGAGTTTGTTTGTTTGAACGCTCTAATCTCAGGAACTACTGATCCGATTTCAAAAATTCTTTCAGTGTTGGATAGTCTATTTGTCGAGGAAGGCTATAGGCTATATTTTATTCTCATAAAAATTAGGGGTCCGTAAGTAAATTGCAATTTTGTAACCTAAGGTGTAAAATCGAAAACCTAATTATGCGTACGCTGCAAAAACTATTGACAATAGAACAAAATGATGTACCACGGAATTGTAGGTCTTATTAAGATCTACCAAAAAGTCCGCGAGAGCATATATCTAACTATCATAGTTTAGTCACAATAACCGCTTTTATGTTCATAAAAAATATTAAATCGTCTGAAGAAAGAAACTACGTTAAATATGTATCTTAATATTAATTCTTATCCGAATCAAGCATTATGCTATCAAGGGTGAATACAACATGAATATGTAGAAGTAAAATACTGTTTGTTTTATTCCAATAGGACATTGCGTTTAGAAATTATGACGAGTATAAAAACGCAAAGAATTGGTACCTAATAATGCGTTATTTTCCAAAGAGTAATCTCTGAAACCGCTAGACCGATTTTAACGGGACTTTCACAGGCAGATAGCTAATGTTACAGGGAGTGCCATGCCATTTTATTTATAATGAAAATTTAGGGTTCCGCAGTAATCAAATTAAATCTATGCGGGTGAAACCGCAGGGCACAGCTAGTATGTATTATAAAGAGAAAAAAAATATCGTTTTTTGTTTGTTTGCAATGAATAGGCTCCGAAACTACGTAACCGATCTTGAAAATTCTTTCAGCAATGGATAGCTACATCATCAGTGAGTAACATCTCCACACTCTCACGGAAACGGAAACTACGCGGGTGAAAACGCGTGACGTCCACTAGTAATAACTAAGTAAGAAAGTAAGTAACACTAATGTTCTGAAATTATTGTGCATTTTGGAATAATAAATAGTCCAACATTAAAAATATTCAAGTTTCATCTATACAGATAAATAAAATTGAAGTGTCTGTTTATAACTGCAAAATAACAGTTTTTCACTAAATGCATATGAAAGTATACACGGTACTGATATAGAAAAACCATTTTTTTTATTTTTTCTCTGTCTGTCCGTCTGTCTGTCTGTCTTTCTGTCTGTCTGTCTGTCTGTTTGTTCCGGGTAATCTCCGAAACGGCTGGACGGATTTTAACGGGACTTACACTGACGGCTAGCTAATTTTACAAGGAGTAACTTAGGATACTTGAGGCTAGATTTTTAAAAAGCATTAGGGATCCGCGGGCAACCATGAAATTAAAATCTACGCGGGTGAAACCGCGCGGAACAGCTAGTAAATTAATAATTTGTGAATGTAAGTGAATATTTGAACAGCAGTGTGGGGTCAGCTTTATCACCGTCGAGTCATATCGTAAGCAGCTTGCCTTGTACAATGGGTGGCAGACAATATATATAATACGTATATACTAAATATTATAATATTGTCTATAACTACTTATAAACTTTTTTGTAAATTTAAACTTGTAGTGCATACCAAGCGAACAAAATCTTTATCACCTAAAATATTTGCCTTAACACGAGAATAGAACCCGCGCCACATAGCGTAGCAATCAGATACAGTAACTACTAGACCAACAATGTCACATAAAATTAATACAATTGAAAGTACTACCAGATATAATACAAACTTCGCTAGGATATGAAACCCAACGGAACTGTGATCCACTCAACACACACAGGTTTGTAAACAAACCACAGTGGCGTGAATGTCATGTATATCTCGGTATAAAATAATGGTTGAGTAAATTTTAAATCCATTTTTAATGAATTTTAAATCTATATTTAAACTATCTATACCTACCCCGCGGTTTCACCGGCGTAAACAAAATTTCGTGAGTGGCTATTTTGCGACACCCGTTTTTTTTAAAATAACTTTTAGATTTTTTGAAAATTGATATTTTACGTAAGAACCGTTTAAACATTCACAATGCATAAGCGAAAACACATACTTTTAATTAGCTGTATATATAGATTTATGGCTAGCAAAATAACTACGGGTACGGTTTGATTAACCACTGTTTTTGAGCGCATTTAGAACTAATCTCCTTATTACAAGACTTAAGATAGTCCTTAGCTCCATCTCTTTCTGAGATACGGATTTAAAAAGTGATGGACATTGTTTTAGTCTTCGTTTAACCCATGTTTTATAATAAGAGGATTCATCCCACCGTATAAAGAATTCAAAGAAGCAGTTACAAGGATAAATGGAGGCTTCGACAGCTGCACTGACAAGAATACAAAATAATAATAATTTTTTTTATAATATACTGTTTGGGCCCTAGTAAGCAATCAACAACAATAATCAACGTCGATTTTCACTTGTTCAGAAACATGCCTATAACTAGCTATAAGCTATAGCGAGCAATTACTATTAACTGATGTAAAAGAACGAACTATTCAGCTTCGTACCGACATCGCCTCTCCTCGAGACAAGCAGATCACCAATGAAAATGAAAATGAAAATGATTTATTCAGTTTAGGCCCTGGTAAGGCACTTTTGAATGTCGAGGAATTTACCAATGAATGGATGGAGGGACTAGATTAAAGCTATGATGAGTGGTGCTACTCTTAACGAATGCTCCCTTAAAGCAGCTGCTCTAAATGAATGGCACCGTATTGTTCACTAAGCCACCAACACCAACATTATCACCACTACCGCTCTGCCAAGAATGAGAAGAGAAGTTCTGGCTTAGTAGGCGAGCCGGTGACCTACGATCTGTCACGTTAGTACCAGTGGAAATTAGCTTTTGTAATACCTCTGCTTATTACTTCGAGAACCCTTCTACTGAAACAAGCATGGGCAAGCAATGCCTTGATGGTAAAATTCCTAAAAATTTATTCGCATCCTTTTATCGAATCATATTTGGAGGGGAGTAAATTTTGATATTCAGAGAAGTAATGAACCTGCGTTGTATTATATACTTTATGTCCAACAGAACTGAACAAAGTTCATTGACTTCACCAACAATATAAGTTAAAATTTACATAATTTAAGCACTACAAAGGCCCAAGTATCAAACTGAAAGGGTTTCGAGAAATTTTTCACTCGAAAGGGTAAACTGATTACCTCCGTTCGCCCGACAATGGTCGTTTGGCTGTCGTAATTACATTTGCATAAAGCTCACAATCGTTTGGCACAATTGTCAAAATGAACTTGACTAGATAGGACATAAAATCTAATGAACCAAACTGATAATACTCTCGCCTCATTAGATTCTATGGAAGTGAACCGTAGTTTGAACATTCAAATGCATTTGAAGCCTAAACATTGAAATAATGTGAACTATTCATTGTAATGCGAAATGATCTTGTTTACTTTATTGAAAGGGTGAGTAATCACAAGCAAACATTCCACAATATTGGATTACAGGTGATCCATTAGCTTGAAATATTTGTCAGTTCACAGATGGGTTATAGTTATAATTAATTGAAACATGAATCCCCATTTCCCTTGGTCACGACATCACGGGTGAACGGCTAGACCGATTTCGAAAATATTATTTTGTTGTGTACGTTATAGTCAGGAGATAGTTCTTATGAAAGAAAAAACTAAGAAAATTGCGTGGAAAATTTGAAATTTTAAGAATACTTAACCACCATATTAAATTATTTCTTTCTTCTTAAATCTAGCCTTTGCGCTTTGGACAATTGACATAGAATTGACATAATACGTGCTGCATTCTCATAATTAAGACAGAGCAACGTCTGTTGGGTCAGCTAGTAACCAATCAAATATCGTCAACTGAAACCTTCAATAGCTTGCATAATTTATATCCATGGTTACATATAAGGGCTGTAGTGGCCGTGGGGTTTAAGCAGTCACCTGCTACGCAAGCGTAACTCGAATCCCAGCGGGGCCTGTGAGTTTTTCTAAAACTTATGTGCAGTGATTTCGCACCACATGCTTTACTGAGAAGGAAAGCATCGTGAGGAAACCTGCATATGACTGAGAAGTAATTCAGACTTATGTATAGTGCCTGAGACGGCGATAGACTCACCCTCTGTCACGGTGGCACTTAATCATATTTGGTGAAATGTAGGTGTTGTTGTTACAACACCTCTGCATACCCCTTCGGGGACCCTTCTGGGATGGCGAGCATATAAATTTTTTTTTTATTTATTTATACATACTTGTATTTATTTATCATCTTTAAGAAATATTTATAAAAAGTTTCTGAAGCATCAAGAATCGCTTCAAAAGTCTGTTAGGAAATATTCTCATAAATCTGATCGCGTGATGTAACCGGGTGATTCTTTAATGGATTCATCAAATGATCGCTATCAATAAATAGAGGGATCAGAACTGCTTTTCATTACTGGCGAGTTTATCTGTTCAAATAATTTGTGTTTCTGTAACAAAACCTTGTTATTTGCGTCTTATAATGTTCCATAGCTTATTATTTTGGTTAAAAATTCAATATTGATCGCCATGTATAAACTAATTTGAGAATAATTAACGTAACTGTAGAACAGTTAGGTGCCATTATTAAAACCAAATTGGTACAACTTTGTTATTCTTTTTAAGCATTGGAATCTTATGTTAAAAAAATCAATATCATCTAATGATTAGATGATATATTGATTTTTTAATTCGTACCCAATACTTTGTACTTTATAAATTCAGTAGTTAGGACCAACGATAAAGTTAATACTTCGAATTAACTTGTTTAGAGATTGCTCAAGAAATTTGCTAAAGAAAAGTTTTTAAAGCGATATTTTATGAAATGTCACAGTAAAGTGTATGAATTACACATATTCAGTTTAAACTATCGGTTGAAAACATTTTTTTGTGATATCGCAAACATACAAACAATATCAAGTTGATATCCTCTTTTTTAAGGCCAGTCGCACTTTATCTATATCTAGTCATCTATCTATATTTATACTCTATACAGATAAATAAAATTGAAGTGTCTGTTTGTAATTCCAAAATAACAGCTTTTCACTATTTAGTTCGTGCGTTTTATGCATTTGCATATGAAAGTATACACGACATTGACACTAAAACACCAAGTTTTAAAAAAATTCTCTGTCTTTCTGTCTGTTTGTTCCGAGTAGTCTCTGAAACGGCAGGACGGATTTTAACGGACTTTCACTGATAGGTAGCTGACGTTTCAAGAAGTAACTTAGGCTACTTTTATTTATTAAAAATATTAGGGTTCCGCGACAATAAGGAAGAAACTAAATCTACGCGGGTGAAACCGCACAGCTAGTTGACAATATTTTTGAGGGCTAGCCTAAGGAAAAATAATCGTCTTCTAAAAATTTTTTGGAATAGCTTGTAAGTGATAATACTCGTGCTTTCAATATTAATTACGCACACAAAAAATACTTCAGATAATAATGTTTCAAACAACTTTGTTCATCTATACTAAATAATATGAAGAGGAAAGGTTTGTATGTATGTTTGTAACGAATTGGCTCAAAAAGCTCTGAACCGATTAAAAAAATTATTTCACGATTTGAATGCTACATTATGGCTGATTAATATAGGCTATATTTTATGTCCGTACTCCCACGGGAAGGGGAACTACGCGGGTGAAACCGCGTGACGTCCGCTAGTAAGATATATTACATTCGCTGTGTATCCGACATTCACGCTTCGATAAAAGTACCCAAGACACCAATCTTTCTTTACAACTCCCAAATGGAAACTCATTCATTTCCCAACAAGTAATCCAAAAGAAAACTTCAATTAACCGAACAATTTTCTTGCCACTTAAAGAGCTACAGTACGTAATAAACAACGGATTGCAGTCCTAACAAAGTTGTCTTCGTAAATACTCGTATTTGTTCATTGCGCTGTTATGTATTGTGTACTGGAGAAGACACGTCCCACAGTCACTTAGCTGTTGATATTATATCAAATAGTCCACCCGCCGCTGTCTAGAAGTCTGTCGCTATGTGGTCAATTATTTGGACTGAAATATTTTTTTAATACTCCTATCTTTTCTGAGAGGTTGCACATCGCCTGGTTTTCTCAGAGAATCAGCATTGCTATTCAACGTGGCAATGCTGCCAGCCTTCTTGGCACGATCCCGAGGGACACCGATTTGGGTCAAGTTTTCTACTCGTAATAAATTTTAATTTCCTTGCATATATAATTAAGTTTTTTAATCCGAGAAACGTTATTCCTTTGGTTTTCCTGTGTCAATTTGGTCTCCTACGCGCGTTTCGTTTGACGTTCAATGATAAAACGTAGCGTCTCGTCTAGAATATGTATAGCTCAATGTTTTTGTTGAATAGTCGACGGGCGCCGGGGTGGCGAGTGGAATCTGCTCTATTTGAATAATTTGATTAAGCCCAACCGCGGTGTTGAGGGCGGATGGCCCTTAAGGCATTACAATAAAGCCTGTTATAGTTTAAGGACGTTTTAAATAACTTATCGATTAAGATACGGGAGGGAATTGTTGAACACAACATTTGTGTCTAAGCAAACAAGCGATATAGAGATATTTTATGTTCATGTAAAATTGTAAATATAAGAAAATGGAAAAGTTTCGATACCATTTCGATATGTTATCACGCCCATCCAGTATATCTTTTTTTTAAGATTTGAAAATTGTTCGCGGTAAACTGCGTAATATGTCTAGAAAGGAATTAAAAGTACAAGACTACCTCGTTGTTAAAAACTAAACATGAGAACATGGCTTCTTACATTTGGTTTTGAAATGAATTTGGTTCTTACATTCCAGTATCCAAGTCTAGTTGCCCTCACATGACACTCGCGTCATAACATGGAACATTAATACAACTGGCGCAATGTGGGTGTATTACGTATAAGTATTACCCTGCCTACCCCTTTTGAGCAATACAGGCGTGAGCATATCGTAGTTATGCATAAGAATAGTTACTAGACCAACTTACGTTTAGCCTAAATGCCTAAATCTAAGGAAACTTGCACCCTTATTACGAAACATAGCCTTAAATATTCCTTGGTTTAAAAGTAATTCCATCCCTTTTTAAGATAGACATAGTTTTGGTCCAAGTAAAGTCTAGTCTTGGTTTAAACCATTTGTAATAAGGGAGTTCAAGATTGATAAAGTTTGGTCGAATACTTTCGATTAATGAACTTCAATTCAATTGAGTCCTTGTTCTTATGTACTTGTGTTTCATAAAGGAGGCTTAAATTATTATCCAGAGGCTACATCAAACAGGTCGGAGTAAATGAGGTAAGTACTCTCCATCCGTTGAAAGCATTGTATTGCGTGCTTCTGAAGAGGGCATTGACCTGTATATTGTATATAGAACTCGGGTACCTGCTCTAATGATGCTCTGATTTGTGTTTTTGATAAGTTTTGGCATTTGTTACTCTATTACCTGCGGGATAAAGTGAATTTTGTATTTTTGTAATGAGCTTGGAAATTACGCAACAACTACGACATTCATAGTCGTACGCGAAATCAAAATCTAAAACATTTTCCGTTTTGACAAGTCCGATTATATATACACTAGCTGTTGCCTGCGGTTTCACCCGCGTAGAAGTAATTTTATGGGTGTTTTTTCACGGAACCCTATTTTAAAGTTACTCCTTGTAACATCAGCTATTTGTCAGTGAAAATCCCGCTAAAATCGGTGTAGCCGTTTCAGATATTATTTAGAACAAACAGATAGACATACAGACAGATAGACGGACAACAGACAGACACAAAAAAATTGCTCGTTTAAAGCTGTTAGATGGTATCGAAACAGCACCATCTATGGGCATAGATGTCTATATAATCAATATGGTTGAACCGCACACCTTCATTTTAAAATTAAGCCAAACCTGAAGTTTGCCATAAATAATAAATCGCTATTATAATATTTTAGAGATTATCTATCTATACAGGTAAATAAATTTGAAGTGTCTGTTTGTAATTCCAAAATAACAGCTTTTCACTAAATGCATATGAAAGTATACACGCTACTGAGACTAAAAAACCAAGTTTTAAAAATTTTCTCTGTCTGTCTGTCTGTCTGTTTGATCCGGGTAATCTCTGAAACGGCTGGACGGATTTTAACGGGACTTTCACTGGTAGGTAGCTGATGTTTCAAGGAGTAACTTAGGCTACTTTTATTTTTTTTTAAATATTAGGGTTCCGCGACAATAAGGAAGAAACTAAATGTACGTGGGTGAAACCGCGGGGCACAGCTAGTTTTTATAGTAAAAGAAAGTTTAAACACAGTAAATCCAGAGATTCTCATCCATTATTATATTTAGGTAAAAATAAATTATTCATAGAGTAACTATTATTATTCATCGCGTGACGAGGCCTAGTTTGATATGAGCTGTCAATGATTTGAATATTTTATTTTATTATATTGCTACAGACGTGACGAGGGTGGGTATACGTTCTAATAAAAAATGTATAGTGAATTGAAGATGTTTTTTCATCATCGCTGTGAATGCTTTTGTAACAACGCATTCTTCAGAAAGGACCAAAAGGGGCACATATGTGCAATCACCGACTTTTCAGAGGTGATGAAGTGCCAACTTGGAGGTGAGTCCATGGCCGTCTTAAGCACATTATTTTCAATCTTCTTGCGGCTTTAAACGTTACGAAATGTTACAAAACGGTGAGATTGTGTTATTATCCGAGAAAATAGGCAAACAGATCAACTTCAAAAAAAATATTTTCATATCATAATATCGTACATACTTTCATATGAATTAAGTGAAAAGCTATTAATTTGAAACTACAAATATACACTTTAATTTTATTTATCTGTATAGATGTCAAAACAAACATACAACCGTTTACAATATATATTTAAAACAAAAGAAAGTCCAATTACAAAAATTGTTCCTCGTAACAAACTATTATATTTGCTGTGCCTTTGATATCAAATTCTGTCTTATTAGATACACTCACAATGTATTGCATGTCTCATGCAAACTTTCAATGTAATACTTAGTAACTATGACTTTGAACGTTTTCAAAGCCTACCTTTGATGTTAAATATATTTAGTTAGCAAATTCTGTCACCTGCAACTCCAAACTAACTTGTTTATTACACAAAAAAGTCGAGTAAAACAGCGTAACATAAAACTTCGATAAATCATAAAGTCTTAATCATTATTGGCTATAGAAACAATAGTGAGCTAAGTTTACGCACGTAGCGCGTCTACGCCGTAACCCCTCTACGAATTCGTAGCAATCAGCTACGGTAATGGTCGGATGCCATGTCAAAGGAATTCCATAAAACGTGTACGGCGAAAATACGTTTCTCCGTCGAAATGAACGAAACGAAATCTTAAGTGACGCTTTGCGTGACTACGCGTGGTCAATGGAAGGTAAAATGAAAATTCAGCCGGTAAATAATTATTGTGTGAGTTGGATTTCAATGCAGTCACATTATACCACCGTGATGTAATACTACTTCACTAGTAAGTATACTATGATAGTAAAAAGGATATACGCTTCAGGGTGACGGGTCGCTCACTTCCCTCTATAATGGTTGAGGAGGGCGATGGCTGGCATTCTCGTCATACTTGTGAACAGGTGCTGCTTGTGGGGGCTGGTCATCTCAAGCTACGCATTTAGATATAAATAGAACTACTAGACTTTTCTTTATGTTAATTTTTATCGACATTTGTACATTGGAACTGTGTCCATGGGCTTACATTTCTCAAATGATTTATTTTGTTTTTTTTTTTAAATTGTATATTTTTGAAAAGAGTAATTACTGAGTTTCTTGCCAGGTTCTTCTCAGTAAAAGCAACCTTCCGAACCTGGCGGTAGCATGTATAATCCTGTAAATTGTGTCATTCTGACGATTTGAAAGTGCTTTGTATAAAGTCTAATCGAAAAAAAAAAAAAAAAAAAAAAAGGTAAGCGTCTTTTGCAGCGTATGGACCCTAGCAACAGTAGGTAATCTAGAAAAGATTGGTATCAGAGATCGTACGATCGAAATTGGCTGGATAAATTGAAATCAATATAAGCTCATGATTTCCCAGCAGGGCTTCCAAAGACGTCCCCCCTTATTACAAAATATCGCCTAGCATAATCCTTGGTTTTAAAGTAGTTCCTTCTCTTTTTCTCATACGCATTTCAAAGGGATGGACATAGTTTTAGTCTCAGTTTGGTCTGATAAGGGGATGAAGGTGATTTCAACGATACCATAACCTTCATCAGTTCACTCCCACTGGTCGTCACAAATATACATAGTTTGTCATACCAACTGGTTTCCTCGCGATGTTTTTCTTTACTGTAATACTCAGGGCTACACCACTGAGTTTTCCAGAATCACTCATTGGCTTAAGCCGGCGAGTTTAGAAAATGCTTCTCTTGTGTGATGATTATCCAAACTACTCAGCTAAACGTATTGATAAGTTCCATTCACGGTTTTTATATTTTCCAAAATTTTTTATCATCATCTCCCTGGCCTTATCCCATGTATTTGGGGTCGGCACTTGATTCAACCCGATGTGGCTGATCACCTGATTTTTATACGGAGCGACTGCCATCTGACCTTCGTAACCCCTTTAACGAGGAAAATCAGTGATCTGGGTTAAACCAGTTGTCAGACTATTTGAGGCCTCTGACTGACCTATAACGATTGCCAAAGATGATAAATTGGCAACCGGGACCGACGGCTTAACGTGCTCTCCGAGGCACGGAGGGAACTCGGGCGGTCACCCATCCAATTACTGGCTAGGGCTATGGTTGCTTAACTTCCCTGATCGAATGATATGCGCAATAGCAAAATAACTAATTTAAAATTAATTATAAAAAAAACGAAAATTAAAGTTTGATAAAAATAAAGCGATACTGAAACTGTGTTGGATTTTCGTTCGTAAAGTTTCATTTTCGGAAGAGAGTAGACCCCCCAGTGCACCGTTCTCTAAATTAAGTTTGCACTTTTCACCGAAGGCTTAATTCTTTCCGTTTGTGGATTTATAAATTGAAAGTGCAATCGTTGAATAACATTAGTGCACCTCCGGCTGCCGCTGGCAACCCAATAAAACCAGAACCAATTTTCAGTCACGCAAGGCGGTATTTAGGATGCACGATGCATTTTTGTCGCGTGCAATGTTTCATAGAAAATGTTATTACGTTTTAAATCACGATGTATAAGAAATACTACAATCATTTTCCGGATTTGTAGCTGTAATAAATAATTTTCGGCCTCTATCATAAGGTGCTGCGTACCTACATATCAACAAACACCTTATTACAAAAACAGACTGATAGTCCTTGGTTTAAAGAAGAGAGGAGTTAAGAGGAGCTCGTGGCACAGTTGCTATTGCGCATATCATTCGATCAGCGAAGTTAAGCAACCATACGCCTAGCCAGTAGTTGGATGGGTGACTGCCCGAGTTCCCTCCGTGCCTCGGAGAGCACGTTAAGCTGTCGGTCCCGGTTGCCAATTTAACATCTTTGGCAATCGTTACAGGTCAGTCGGAGGCCTAAAAATAATCTGACAACTGGTTTAACCCAAATCACAGATTTTCCTCCTAAACGGGGTTGCGAAGGTCAGATGGCAGTCGCTTCGTATAAAAATCAGGTGATCAGCCACATCGGGTTGAATCAAGTGCCGACCCTAACAATGTAAGGGATAAGGCCAGGGAGATGATGATGTTGTATAAGAAATACTATAATCATTTTCCGGATTTGTAGCTGTAATGAAGAATTTTCGGCTTCCATTACACAGCGCCTTAATATCAACAAACACATATTTTTTTACAAAACATAGTCTAAGATAGTCCTTGGTTTAAAGGTAGCTCTATCTCTTTCTATGATACGAATTAAAAAGGGATACGATGATGGAATACTCAGTGATGAACAGGCATGCCGTAAAATAATTAAAATCCGTGCCCTTCCTTCATTATTACAACGTAAAAGGTATGAATTCACTTTTTGAACTTAGTTCGCGACTTCGATCAAAAATAACAAAACTATATTTCTATTAGAGACTATAATTTCATACTATAAAAGTATCATAAAAACAGTTTTCTTATAAAACAAAGTAATAACTGTTTTAAGAAATGCTAAATTTGAACGCAAACAAATTAAGTAAGAAATCAGTTTAAATTCCATAAATGCGATATTTTCAGTTGTCTCATGGTCTTATTACGTGGTTATATGCATAGTAGCGGAGGACACGCGGTTTCACCCGCGTAGTTACCGTTCCCGTGGAGTACGGGGATAAAATATAGCCTATGTTACTCGCTGATGATGTAGCTGTCCATTGCTGAATTTTCAAAATCGTACATGTAGTTTCAGAGCCTATTCAATGCAAATTTTTTAGAGTTTTTCTAAAAAACACTTAAACAACTAATTAGTTGTTTATCAAATCTTACGTACTATGTGCAATAATATATAATCTATACTATACAGATAAATAAAATTGAAGTGTCTGTTTGTAATTCAAAAATAACAGCTTTTCACTAAATGCATATGAAAGTATACGCTACTGACACAAAAAAAACAAGTATTAAGATTTTTCTTTGTCTGTCTGTCTGTCTGTTTGTTCCGGGTAATCTCTGAAACGGCTGGACGGATTTTAACGGGACTTTCACTGGTAGGTAGCTGATGTTTCAAGGAGTAACTTAAGATACTTTTATTTATTAAAAATATTAGGGTTCCGCGACAATAAGGATGACTAAATCTACGCAGGTGAAACCGCAGGGCACAGCCCATAATAAATCTTAAAACACAACGTTAAAGTCTGATTTCAAAGTGAAATTCTCACGTAGCATAAAGGGCATGTTTGTTAAATAAAATTGCACCCTAACTATTTCACATACGATCGATAATGGGAATTTAAACTTTTTCCCAAACACTAACATGGGTTTGTTAAAGAACCACATCACGTAAATAAGAGTGAGCTACGAGCAATTTGTCGGCCGTTACGCGTACCTTCCAGTTGAGACACATCGATATATTCGTTTTAAGTGCCGCTTAAATTTATGGAACGCACCTCTGTGTGATTGCTGCCGTAAATACACTGTATTTGAATATGTGTTAGTGTGGTGTATTCTATATACAATAAATCTTTTTTATTTTTACTTTTACATCTCACTGCTTTCGTAATAAATGTACACATCTATATTTTAATACTAGCCCCGCAGTTTCACCCGCGTAGATTTAGTTTCATGCTTCATGTCGTGGAACCCTAATATTTTTAATGAATAAAAGTACCCTAATTTACTCTTTGAAACATCAGCTACCTGCCAGTGAAAGTCCCGTTAAAATCGGTCCAGTGATTTCAGAGATTACTCGGAACAAACAGAGAGACAGACAGATAAAGAAAAAAATAAAATTTAGTTTATCAGTGTTAGTAGCGTGTATACTTTCATATGCATTTAGTGAAAAGCTGTTATTTTGGAATTACAAACAGACACTTCAATTTAATTTATCTGTATAGATATAAAATTCTCGTGTCACAGTGTTTGTGAAAAACCTCCTCCGAAACCGCTAAACCGATTTTGATGATATGTTTGTGTTTAGTCAAATTATACGTACATATATAAGCTCACGCCTACATTCCCCGAAGGAGTGGCAGAGGTGTTGTGATAACAACATGTACTTTGCACCGAAGATTAAGTGCCAATGTGACAGATAGCGAGTGTATCGCCGTCTCAGATATTATACTTACCCCTTTTAATAACTTCTCAGACATATGCAGGTTTCCTCGCGATATTTTCCTTCACCGTAAAGCACGTGGTGTGAAATAACTGAACCTAAGTTTTAATAAAAAAACATTGGTACAGGTCGCAGGGATTCAAAGTTGCTTTGTATTGCAGGTGACTACGTAAACCCTACGACCACCACGGCTATACATGCATACAACATGAGGAAACTACGCAATCGATATAGTCACCGTTAAACCATGTTAAAACCTGCACTCGGGAACTGTTACTAAACGTTTCTAGTAAACTTTTCCTCGAAGGCAAATAAAAACGACAATATATTTACGTGCGTATATTATTAGGCCTCGGTAAACATTTACTGAAAGAGTACAAAAAGAGCTTATACAAGACGTCACGCTTTCCAACACAAAGGAAAGGTTTCCAATAGGCATCTACATACAACTAAAGGACTCGATACGAAAGGGTTTTAAAGGTACAATTCCAATAAAGTAGAGGGAATGGCGAGTGAATAAGCGGAGTACGTTTCCACCGACCTTCGGCTTTCTAGTTGAATTTAGGTAAATTTCTATTTTGTGACAGGAACAAATTGGAATGGACCTTTTGAATCATGCTCGCAAAGTGCCGCGCTGGTGTTGGGCACATATCATTCGCCGTTTTGTCAATACTCACCTTTATATCCAACGCTATAAGGTACATGATTATGGATTATATTGATGCTCCATTTAAGTGCGGACAACGATGATCAATATTTGCTTCATATATACATCTATACGGATAAATAAAATTGAAGTGTCTGTTTGTAATTCCAAAATAACAGCTTTTCTCTAAATGCATATGAAATTATACACGCTACTGATACTAAAAAACCAAGTTTTAATTTTTTTCTCTGACTGTCTGCCTGTCTGTTTGTTCCGGGTAATCTCCGGAACGGCTGGACCGATTTTAACGGGACTTTCACTGGCAGATAGCTAATGTTACAAGAAGTAACTTAGGCTTTTATTTAGGTGGGACACCCATGAAACTAACTCTACGCGGGTAAAACCGCGGGGCACAGCTAGTATTGTATAAAATTCAACGTCAATTATTACGCATTTAATAATTCAGTAGCCAAATAATTAATAGCACTTAATAGAAAGCTAATATTATCGTTATTCATGATGGTTATAGATAATTTAATTTGCTGACAAACCACGATGTAATATATATCTTCCGCCACGACGCTATGGAACACGTGGTCGTTGGTTCGATCCCCGGTTCGGGCAAAGTGTTGGGTTTTTCAACCTGTAAGTTCATAATAGAAGTCCGGAGTATGGAATTGTGCCCTGTATGACAGTATTGTATAGCGCCTTAAATATAACGAAATTGTATGTGTACTATAAGTACACCTCGGCCTATCTCGCTACGTGAGAAGCCACCTTTACGCGTGTGATAGATTTCAACACCCAAAATACTTAAATTCTCAATTATCTCCATCATCAATATCATAAATGCCAAGATGTCTGTCTGTCAGCTACCTTGTTATGATCATAGCGAGGAACTTATTTACTTTTCATTGACATTTGGAAACAAACATAGTTTGGACCCAAGACAAGTCAAAAGCCATTACGTATATCTACACTGAAATTATAAAAAGGAAAGATTTGATTGTTATTTGTTTGTTTGCAATAATAGACTCCAAAACTACTTGACCGATCTTGCAAATTTCAGCAATGGATAGCAACATCATCAGCGAGTAACATAGACTATATTTCATTTCTGTACTCAAACGAGAACGGGAACTACGCGGGTGAAACCGCGTGACGTTCGCTATAAGTACTAAAAGTATACAAGAATATTGTCATCCTAAATATTAGAAATTCGATTTAAGATGGTTAACGACGCCTTAACTTTGTAGACAATGATTTCTATCGGGCATCGTTAGGCATAGATTTAATAATAAATACCATGACTAAGGCCCCAATTAATAATACTGAAACTTAAAACCTATGAACAATGGTTTACTCCAGTTCCATACATTATTAATACCACGAATTTAGCCGTCGCCGATTGAACATGATTTCTGAGAAAAACCACATGAGAACCGTAATATCAAACGGGTAACTGAATCCATATTAATCTATGCACATATATAAAATTGGAGTGACTGTTTGTAATTTCAAAATAACAGCTTTTCACTAAATGCACTCGAAAGTATACACGATAGCGATATGAAAAAACCAAGTTTTAATGTTTTTCTCTCGTCTCTCCGTCTGTCTGTCTGTCTGTTTGTTCCGGGAAATCTCCGAAAAGGTTGAACAGATTTTAACGGGACTTTTACTGGCAGGTAGCTAATGTTACAAGGAGTAACTGAGGCTACTTTTATTTATTAAAAATATTAGGGTTCCACGACATGAAGCTTGAAACTAAATCTACGCGGGTGAAACCGCGGGCACAGCTAGATTAATATGAAAAATGTCGATCAGATGTCCTTTTTTGGGGTTTTAGCATGACCTCTTATTGCCATGATAGTTTTACTCTTATTATGAGACTAGCTGTGCCCCGCGGTTTCACCCGCGTAGATTTAGTTTCTTCCTTATTGTCGCGGAACCCTCATATTTTTAATAAATAAAAGTATCCTAAGTTACTCCTTGAAATATCACCTACCTACCAGTGAAAGTCTCGTTAAAATCGGTCAAATCTTTTCAAACGTTAACGGAACATACAGACAGACAGGCAGAGAACAATTTTAAAACTTAGTTTATCAGTGTCAGAAGCGTGTATACTTTCAAATGCATTTAGTTAAAAACTTTTACTATGGAATAACAAATAGACACTTCAATTTTATTTATCTGTGTAGATGTATAGGTATGAGACAGATGTATATGACGTGTATAAGTCTATCACTATCACACAGTAGAACTATGATTGCAATTCGACGTTATGGTAAGGCCTTGAGCGCATACAGTTTTAAGAAAGCGTACGACGCAAAAGGCTTTATAGCAAAGATCGATTTAAGAAACTAAATATTGAATTTTTTAAATTTTATAAATCACCGGAGTGAGAACTCATTTTCCGTTAAAACACCCATAACAGATGGTTTTGTATCAATAATAAATAAATAAAGAAATAAATAAATAAATAAATAAATAAATAAATAAATAAATAAATAAATAAATAAATAAATAAATAAATAATTCAATAAAAATATAAATAAATATATAAATAAATAAATAAATAAATAAATAAATAAATAAATAAATAAATAAATAATGTTTGTTTACTCCATCTAAGTTTGATCACAGCACGTGTCCAATTAAAAGAATTGGCTCTATTAGTCCTGTTGACGCCAATTACCGAGAAAATACCGTAACACGAGTTTGCGGCGATATATGCGATCATTATGTTCGCTTCAAATACAGGGGAGAACAACGCGAGAGCTTTTGTTCTAATAACAATTACGTTTGCAAAATATCGACTGTTTTCATGTTCGAAATATTACAACCGTCGTGGTGGAGTGAATTGAGTTGTCACCTATGCAAGCGAACCAAGCAGGGGCTTGCATTGGATTTTCAGAGTGGTTTCAGAGGGGGAAGCATAAACAATAATTAGGTAGGTAGGTAGGTGAAATATATAGCAATGTGGCGTGGCATAGGTAGGTACATATGTTTTGGTATAGACACACACACAAACATAAACACACACGCACAACACGAGTGTATTCAGTCATCACAAATGGTAAGTACTGCTTGTCTGCTTATATGGAATGCACGGCCTTGGAATCAAGTACAGCCGCGTTATTCACTAAGGTTTCTCAGAGTCTCATTCATCGTCGAGTGTCGGTTTCAAAGATACGAAATTGAACCTTATCCTATATGTATTATGTATCAATTTGCTATGATTGAAACCAATGCTCGTCGTCGAGTTTGACGCTGAGAAACCTTAGTGAATAACGCGGCTGGTCCCAGCTGTCTGTATATATCAGTTTTTCTAAATATCACACTACGAGCTTTATGGTGAAGGAAAATATGGTGAGGAAACCTTATGTCTGAGGAGAAATTCAAAGACGTGTTGTCTATGACGGTGATAGACCGCTCTAGACCAAGCATGACGATACCCTTGGGAGTATGGTGGGACTTAACTAAGCCACAGAAATAGGCTTTATTAAAATAGAAAATTAAAAGCACTTATAGTAAAACTAGCTGTGCCCCGCGGTTTCACCCGCGTAGATTTAGTTTCATGCTGCATGTCACGGAACCCTTCAAGTTACTCCTTGAAACACCAGCTACCTGCCAGTGAAGGTCCCGTTAAAATCGGTTCAGCCGTTTCAAAGATTACCCTCAACAAACAGACAGACAGAGAATAATTTTAGAACCTGTTTTTTTTTTGTGTCTATAGCGTTTATACTTTGATATGCATTTAGTGAAAAGCTGTTATTTTGGAATTACAAACAGACACTTCAATTTTATTTATCTGTATAGATAAACTAAAGTATTTGGAAAAACTTATTTATGGTATAACTTAATAAAGTAATTAGATTTAACTAATCATTATATTAAACTTTAAAGGTCAATTTCTTCGAATGATGATTTTTGTGAGTCATCATAAATAATATGTATATATCTACAGTTGTATAGTTCAGTCCCCGTACCTAGGGTATGGTGGGTCCGGAGGGTGATCGTCGCTAATTAATTATAACTAATCTTCTCTTAAAAACACCTAACTTAATTATACCTATTCTGTCAAACGAAGGTTTTGTAATAACCTCAACCTATTTACTTCGAGGACCCTTCTAGGAAGGCCAAATATTTAATGTTAGAAATACAATCTCAAAATTTGTATTTTTGTTCAAACCAGACCGAAAAGTTTCGAGAAGAAAGAGGCAATTTTATAAAGACAAGATAATATTATAAAGAGTCGAGTTTGTATCGGTTTGGTTCAAAAAGTACTGAACCGATTTTAAGAATTCTTTCACCATTTTAATGCTACATTATTACTGATTATTATAGGCTATATTTTATTTCCGTACTCCCACGGGAACGGAAACTACGCGGGTGAAACCGCGTGAGGTCCGATAGTTCGTTATAAATGAAACATACTAATATTTCGTCTTAAAATCTATACTCTATACATACAGATAAATAAAATTGAAGTGTCTGTTTGTAATTCTAAAATAACAGCTTTTCACTAAATGCATGTGAAAGTATACACGCTACTGACACAAAAAAACCAAGTTTAAAAAAAAAACTCTGTCTGTCTGTCCGTCTGTCTGTCGGTATGTTTGTTCAGGGTAATCTCTGAAGCGGCTGGACCGATTTTAACGGGACTTTCGCTGGCAGGTAGCTGATGATTCAAGGAGTAACTTAGACTACTTTTATTTATTAAAAATTTTAGAGTTCCGCGACAATAAGGATGAAACTAAAACTGCGCGGGTGAAACCGCGGGGCACAGCTAGTTGTAAATAAAACATATGAATATTTCGTCTTAAGATATTCGCTCTACAGATTAACGGGAAACTATTTCACGCTCAGAAGAATCTTACCGTGATGCTGACACGATATGAATTTAGCATACTTTGACACTTCCTACATTATCCCCGTTGCTTACACGAAAATAGAGTAATCGATAGTTACTTCGCACAACTTAACTTCGCAAACACGCCTTGAACCAAATGATAAATCTTTGAACAAACACTATTTTCAAGTTCATCCACAATCAGCGAGGTTATCTCCCGATCTCTACATATTCCCTTATTATCCAAGGATAATTGGGTTGAGACACATTGGATCTTACAGCGGGGGTAATAAAGTCGATAATTTGTGCAGCAGAGACAGTTTATACGTAACCCCTTTGCTTGCCGAGTTGTTTGTGTGCCGTAGTGTTCTCCCACGCGAATGCTCATTGCTTTTGTGTGGCTCAAGTCGGTAATTAGAGCGGAGATACGTAAATATTTTGTTTATAGATAATTTTTTATCTAATTTTATATTTTAATTAAATAATTGCTAACCTCTTTTATTTAATTGTATGTTTCCTAATCTTTTTTATTTAAACATTTAGCCAGTTTTTTTTTGGAAATTCATTCCATGTGTATCTAAAATACCCATGCTTACGCTAGTATACCATCGGGGTAGTCAGAGACCATCGTTTGCCACATGCTACGATTCTTACATACTTCTTTCGCTCCGTCCACATTCATGCATATTGTCTAAAATATTATTGCAAGATATCAACATATCTATGAAGCGAGAAGGTCCAGATCTATTTATTGCTGGCCATTTATATTAAAAACTAGCTGTGCTCCGTGGTTTCACCCGCGTAGATTTAGTTTCATCCTTACTGTCGCGGAACCCTAATATTTTTAATAAATAAAAGTAGCCTAAGTTACTCTTTGAAACATCAGCTACCTACCAGTGAAAGTACCGTTAAAATCCGTCCAGCCGTTTCAGAGATTACCCGGAACAAACAGACAGACAGACAGAGAAAAATTTTAAAACTTGGTTTTTTAGTGTTTGTATCGTGTATACTTTCATATGCATTTAGTGAAAAGCTGTTATTTTGGAATTACAAACAGACACTTCAATTTTATTTATCTGTATAGATGTATAGATAATAAATTATTCAAATATCGATTTATTTTAGATTGTCATTTGTTTTTCTGCACTATTACTTTTGCTATCGAATTTATTCATATTGGTCTTGTAAATCTTCTTGTTGCTATTGTTTTGTGTAAATATAATATTATTATTGAAAGTTAGCCATATTTAATTGATATTTAAGAATTGGTTACAAACATTTATGAATAAATTTTGGGTTCGTTTACATCTCTTCATAATACACATTCTTCGGTTACGAGTGCTCCGAAATTGACTTGTTTGAAAAGTGCTATTAATTTATTCCTGTTATTCCAGAAACCCACTACAAATGTACTCTTATTTGTTTAAAAATATATGTCCAAGTATAAAATAAGTAAGTGTGATCTGCTCTCGCTTGGGCTGCTAAATCTCTGCCTTGAACCAGACACAGAGAGCGGCGGTTTACATTAATTAACTACTGACAAGACTTGTTACAATATTGCAGTTAAATTTGGAAACTGTGGACAGCTGTCGCTTTTTAAAACTGGGGCCTTACCATGAGCTCTTATTGCCATGATAGTTTCACTCATTTATGAGATAGATGTATGTGACGTGCATACATCTGTCACTGTCGCACAACTAAATTAACATTGCAATAAGAGCTCATGGTTGGGCCCCTGTTAAAGAAAATTTTACTACCAAAAAACATAAATCTTCACAAAAAAATTATTATACTTTGAGTAAAATTACCCTTTTGAAAACGGCATAATACTTATAATTTCTGTCATTCTAACGGGAGAAAGTAGTTTGTATTTAAAAAAAAAATATAAAGGTATTTAGAATTTATAGTCACAGTCTTGTAGACGTCTGCAATATATCAGGGCAATCAATCACTAGTTGCCTAATAAAAATCTCTTCAAAATAATCTAGTAAAACAGTAAAAATCTATGTGATATTTTTGTCGCTTAACCAGATCAATAAGGTTGAAAGATTACAAGTTCCTAAATATTTAAGTCTTTTTCAGGCAATGAAACCTAATCAAAACTACACCAACGGAACTACATAAATGGTATAACATTAAATGCTAGGCGAACCATTCATTGGAATGGTAAGAAATAGAGTGTTTTTCAAAGCAACTGCAGTTCAGACGACCGCGATATGTACCGTACTTCTAAGCAATTAATGGAACTAATTCCTTAGAAGCCTTGCGACGACGCTTGTTGGATAACAAACGGCTTGAAGTGCTCTTGAGGTAAGAAATAGTGTATTTTTCTATCTTAATCCATATAAATACAGTTCTCTCTTTCATAAAATCCAGTTAGAGGCGGCTACAGATCGGGGACCAACTATGATCGTTCAAGCAGCGCATATTAAGAACTTCTTAACTTTGACGTTTTGAGAGCCGTGGGTGCCTCGGGGTTACAGCAGGCGCCTGCTACGCAAGCGACGCAAGTTTGAATCATAGCGGGGCCTGTACCTATGAATTTTTCTAAAAAATTATGTACAGTGATTTCACACCACGTGCTTTACGGTGAAGGAAAACATCGTGAGGAAACCTGCATATGTCTGAGAAATAATTCAAAGACGTATATATATCGCCTGAGACGGCGATGTACTCACCCTCTGTCACGTTGGCACTTAATCATATTCGGTGAAATGTGGGTGTTGAAAATTACATCACCTCTGCCTACCCCTTCGGGGAATACAGGCGTCAGTATATGTATGTATGTAGATTTGAAGTTTAATTTTACGGTACGAAACTGAAACGTCTAAACTTAGATGCTGATCTGAAATCGAACCGTGATAGACCCCAAATTCCTTTAAAATACGCGTTTGACAGCCTCTTTTCACTAAAGAAAAATATTACGTCATTACGGACATAAACTGTTTTGACACACCTCATTTTTGTAAGAGAGTTGTTTTCACTACGGCTCAAACTCGTAGTACACTTGAATCTTCTTGGTATGCGTCATGTATTACCACATTGAATGTGCAAACAAAAATAGACCTTATTTTCCTATGAGATGCAAATGATATTCGGTCCAAAGGTGGTTAAAGACTTTCATTGCTAATTTATACCTGAGATACATAGATTAAATTAGGTAGCAAATAAATTCAGTCATTATTTAATAGATCTCTATAGGCACTTATCATTTGAATAATCATCATCATCTCCCTGTCCTTATCCCGTACATTGTTGGGGCCGGCACTTGATTTAACCTGATTTGGCCGATTTTTAATACGAAGCTACTAAAATCTGACCTTTTACGAGGAAAATCGGTCATCTTGGCTAAGCCAGTTGTCAGACTCTCTTAGGTTCTTCTCATATTAATGCTTTCATAATAAGTGGACGGGAAATAAAGCTTGTTTGTAAAGCTAATGTAAAACTATTCTTATATAAAGCCTAACATTCATAAAATAGGCTGAGCTCTCTCTGTAGACAAGATTTATACAATGAGAGATCATCTTATATTGGAAACTAGCTGTGCCCCGCGGTTTCACCCGCGTAGATTTAGTTTCATCCTTATTGTCGCGGAATCCAAATATTTTTAATAAATAAAAGTAGCCTAAGTTACTCCTTGAAACATCAGCTATTGCCAGTGAAAGTCCCGTTAAAATCGGTCCAGCCGTTACGGAGATTACCCGGAACAAACAGACAGACAGACAGGGAAAAATTGTAAAACTTAGTTTTTTAGTGTCAGTAGCGTGTATACCTTAATATGCATTTAGTGGAAAGCTGTTATTTTGGAATTACAAACAGGCACTTAAATTTTATTTATGTGTATGTATAGATGTCGTCTTCCGTAAATCCCTAATGGCTAAGTAGGGCGAGTTGTTTAGTGAAATGAAAATAACAATCATTATAATACTTCAAAGGAAAAAAGATTGACATAAAGAAAATTGGAACAAGATAATAACTTAACCGTCTTGAAATTTAAACATAATATCAACTAAAACTGAGAGAAGAAAATCTTAGTCGTAAAGTTATCAGACTGTGTAATTTTGTTTGACATTGGTGAGAAAAATTGATCATTAAAAAATTACAACTTAAGTAACTAATAACAAGATTCCTTTTCCTAACTAGTCTTCGGGTTTGGAACTTTAAATTTTATATCTGGGACGAGGAAGTATTGGAAAGAGTAGAAGGCGAAAGGATGATAGTGCGGACAATAGAAAACAGGAGGAGTAAGATGATTGGACACCTATTACGACATGACGCTTTCATTAAAAACATAGTAGGGAAGATAGAAGGAAAGCGAAGAAGAGGGAGATCAAAGATTAATTACATGAAAAGCTGAAGGGAAAAGTCAGTGTCATGTCGTACATGGAAGTCAAAGTGTTAACGGACAATAGAGAGGGCTTCACCGACAAGAGCCTAGCACGGAAATAAACGATTATACATTTTGAGTCTCTGGTGGCCAACTGTAATATCTAGCATTACCTTGAGATGCAGTGTATTTTAAATACTATATAATAAGATAAAAATAAAATATCTATACAGATAAATAAAATTGAAGTGTCTGTTTGTAACTGCATAATAACAGTTTTTCACTAAATGCATATGAAAGTATACACGGTACTGATATATAAAGCAATTTTAAATTTTTTTCTCTGTCTGTCTGTCCGTCTGTCCGTCTGTCTGTCTGTCCGTCTGTCCGTCTGTCTGTCTGTCTGTTTGTTCCGGGTAATCTCCGAAACGGCTGGACGGATTTTAACGGAACTTTCACTGACGGATAGCTAATGTTACAAGGAGTAACTTAGGCTACATAGATTTTTTTAAAACATTATGGATACGCGGGCAACCATAAAATTAAAATCTACGCGGGTGAAACCGCGGGGCACAGCTAGTAGAAAAATAAAACATCAGCTAGCTTATAATAATACTAGCTGTGCCCCGCGGTTTCACCAGCGTAGATTTAGTTTCATGCTTAATTTCGCGGTCCCCTAATATTTTTTATAAGTAAAAGTAGCCTAAGTTACTCCTTGAAACATCAGCTAGACGCCAGTGAAACTCCCGTTAAAATCGGTCCAGCCGTTTCAGAGATTACCGGGAACAAACAGAGAGACAGATAGACAGACAGACAGACGGACAGACAGACAGATAAAAATTTTAAAACTTGGTTTTTCAGTGTCAGTAGCGTGTATACTATCAAATGCATTTTGTGAAAAGCTGTTATTTTGGAATTACAAACAGACACTTCAATTTTATTTATCTGTATAGATTAATGTAAACATAAAAAAAATATCGCGTTCAAACTCTTATCTACAAAACCGTAAAAAAATATTCAGCACCGTAAAAAACATCGCCCCAATACACATAAACTAAGTTTAAAAGCATTATTTTCAACTACGAAACTATTCAAAACTAGACGCATAAAAACTAAAATATCTTTACGCCGTTCGAAGCTCAAAACAAGTTTCATTTAAGAGTATATTTGTTTTATTTACAAACCAGAAGTAATAAAATTGAATGTAATCCAATGGTCGTGGTGAAAATAGCCTGCAAGGAACCGGAATGCACTCTACGAAAAGAGATAAGTGCCTCGGATCCGACCCTATCCGGCAGAAGTAAAACACGAAGCAAATTGCATTTGCGCAATTGCACCCTATTTCTTTGCTGGGTTTCTTTAAGTGTTCCCACTAGCGATTGTTTACCGAATCATTTCTACATTATATTGCAGTAAATCTTATGTCTGCTATATTTTTTTACTGACTGTTCCACAAGCAGTACTCTTCTAAGTCTCGCGGTACATTCGCTATTTTGCTTACCATTCGACCTCAACCAGGCCCGTATTTGAATGGTTGACCTTAACAGCCCAATTTCCCTCTATATTTAAAAATATGATTGAACTACTGTGGTTGCGAAGGTCTAGGGACCTACCATCATCGCTAGATCACTACATACCATAATCACACCAAGTCTTGAATTCCAAGGTAATAAATAAATAGTTATTAAGTCCATTGTCATTCGAGTGTGATTGATATAATATTTAAATTAAACTCATTATGAAGTTTACAGCATAATATTATAGGTACTGCTTGTCGAGGCTGGTCCAAAAATCCTTTCTAATCTGGCGCGGTATCATTCGTGTTTCTATAGATTTGAAAGTTTGTCAAAGTCTAGTCAAATAGTCTTATTTTGAAATTTGAATATAAAAAATGTTAAATTCTTAAAATGGTACAGAAAAATGAGGTAGGATTACGAGTTTGCAGTTGGAAGAGCAACTTCGGATTCGAGTCCCGCCTAGTATTCGTATTTTTTTTTGCCATTTTAAGAATTTAGAATTTAAACATGTATGTCATGAATAAAAACTCTAATATTTATAAATAATGTTCAATACATTGACTCCTAGCAAAGCACCGGATACGTCCGATTGAAAGTCCGGCCAGATCCCATTCAATCTGCAAGAGGACAGGATCAGATTAGCTATCTTGCTTCTTCGGTAGAAACTACACGCAATAAGATTTTCCTATAAAACCGACGTACAATTTGGTTACAAAAAAAACTTCAAGCTCATTTCGTTTACTTTACTGTATATTGGATCTGGCGCTTAAGCATTTGTGTTCAATTGAGAGACCTCTACTATTTTATTTTGATTTATTTCTTGCGCTTTGTATATTTTACTGTATTGATTGTTTTATTTTCTTTCAAGTTTTGACTTTAGATCATAGATGAATAGGTCTTCTATTAAAAAAATATAATTTGAGATCAGAGTTTGAAATTCCAAATTGTAAAACAATATGCGAGTAAATAATCTCAAATTTTGTGAATGGAACATTGCATCAAACCTTCTTAGAAGAACTGGCATAGCGGTCACTGCACTTAAAGTTCTAGAAATATATATTGGTATAGGCCACTGACATGTCTATGCGTCGCTGAGGTATCAGGCCCTTTACGGACGTCTATGTTTATGGTTATATAAAAAAATATAAAATGTTACATTCATCTTCGTAAGGATATTGTGCAAGTATGAACCTCACTTAATGAAGGCTCACTTAGAGAACGCGTGCTGCAGGCAGATCAGGCGGACGTCCGCAGGCTGGTGGACCCCTAGAGCATACTGCCGCGTTATTCACTCAGGACGAGAGTTGGTTTCAATCGTAGAAAATTGATACATAATACGTAGAGGAAGAGGTTCAATTTCGTATCTTTAAAACCGACAGTCGATGACGAGTGCGACGCTGAGAAACCTGAGTGAATAACGCGGCTGGACTGCACTTCATTGACGATAACATTGTTATTTGTTTATTCATAATAGCGGAATAAAGCATTGTAACATTTAACATTTTTTCTATAGTCATATACAGTTCTAATTCTACCGGTTAATAACTTAAAACTTCAAGCTCAGTTCGTGGCTAACCCGGCCTCAGTGAGTGGGATCAAATAGACCTGAAAGAATGCCAAGAAAGCGTACAAGTAAGTGGACTCTAAGTGGGCTGTTCCCTTTGTGGCTTTGCGTTCTACTACTTGACTGGCCTCCTTAATAGCTCAGTTTTATACCCAGCATCGCGTGTGTGCCTTTATTTTAATGTACTTTAATTACCGAGCCGTGAGCCGGTGGCCGAGTGGTTTGAGTAGTAGTTTGCTTGCATCCAACAAAATGTTTAAGTAAATAAATAAAATAATATAGCCACTAAGCACGTGGTGCCTTTGGCTATACCCCATGGCGAATGTACCCCAAAGACACCTTGCGACGCATGGTAGGCTACTGGTCAGTTCAAATCCCAGCGGCCTGTGCCAATGAGTTTTTCTAAAAATGTAAGTGCAGTAATTTTACCCCACGTGCTTTGCGGTGCGGTTATGGGAAATATCGCGAGGAAACCTGCAAATGTCTGAAAGTCATTCGAAGATTTAATAGTATCTGAGACGGCGATGGACGCACTCTATGTTGCGTTAAACCTAATCATCTTCGATGAAAGTGGGTATCAGACTTCTTGGTCTTTTTAGACCTTTCTGGGATGGAGTGGCATTTTTTGTACCATTTTAAACGTCTATTTGAAATAACTTGAAAGTCAATAATTTTGTCGCTTGATAGAAATTTCAAGACCCGAAGGTCAAAACCTTCGGGTCATGAAATACTAAGCTGATAATAGGATTACGTTTCGACATTTATTAAAGTGAATTTTAAATTTAATAAAATTATTATATTAAGGCAGATCAATCAAAACTGAAAAGCTATGAAGTCATGTTGAGCCAAGCTTATAGGATTATATGTCACTTAAAAGCATACTAGTTTTTTAATTAAGGCTTTCCCAGAAAGGTCTCTGAAAAGGCTGTTATTACTACACCCATTTTCTTGGAAGATGACAGGATGGTGAGTTCATCGCCGGCTGAGGGACTAAATTCATACGCATTTAAATTTCTTCTTAGAAATATGCAGGTTTCTTTTCACGTAGCTAACCACTGTGTGGTGTGACATCACTGCTCTTAAGTAGAAAAAATCACTGATATCTGAACTTGCAGCAAGTACTCCTAAATGCGTGTTTTTTACAAACCATGCAATATGGTCTTGTGGTGGACCACCTCAGGACTAAGTTTTTAGAAAAATTCGCTGATAACTGCCCTTGCATCAAGTATATACGATTTTTTCCATTCCATGCGAGATTTCTTTATCATTAACCCTAAAACAAATTCAAACACGAAGTAAACAATTACAAAGCAAACCAATTAACTTTTCAATCTGCGTTCTAATGCATTTACTTGTCCATTAGACTGTCAGGCCTATCTAGGTGCTGGATACGGTACACGGTGCTCGATGGCACATCTTGCATAATTAGAAAAGCAATCTCCGGTCGCCGTACAGAACCGAGCAATACCAACGCAAAGACGCTAACTAGAACCTGTATATAGGAAGGTATCGAACCATTGTTTACTGGAAATATAGGTTGTGGTTTTGCATTCGTGCCGCATTTAATTCGGAGGTTGATATATTAATTGAATTGAAAATACATTCATCGCCGAAATGGTGCATGAATATATTTTTTATTCGTTCTAACCAAGCTAAAAAAATAGGATTCTCATTTGAAGTTTGATGTAATATTTTTTACTCAATGAATATACCAACCTCCGTAAATATGGCATGAATGCAAAACCTACCATGATCAATTTAAGCAGAGTGTATTAATGACTTCTAAGCCCTGAAGTTTCATTTTGTGATACAAAAACTAAACGTCAAAGCCAAGAAGTTAGTAAGACGTCACTGCTATAATGATGATAGTAGGCCCTCTTTGACTTCTTGACTTAGATTACATTGCGATATATACACTGTGATTCTGATCTTTGTAAGATGGATAATGTGAGTAACACTCTTGCTGCTGCCAGTATTTATTAACAGTAGCAAACAGCAGTAGCTGCTTACCATCATCTCTCTATGCCTCTATACAGATAAATAAAATTGAAGTGTCTGTTTTTAATTGTAAAATAACAGCTTTTCACTAAATGCATATGAAAGTATACACGCTACTGACACTAAAAAAAACAAGTTTTAAATTTTCTGTCTGTTTGTTCCGTGTAATCTCTGAAACGGCTGAACTGATTTTAACGGGACTTTCACTGGCAGGTAGCTGATGTTTCAAGGTAAACGTTAGGCTACTTTTACTAAATAAAAATATTAGGGTTCCGCGACAATAAGGATGAAACTAAATCTACGCGGGTGAAACCGCGGGCATAGCTAGTCAATAATAAAAAAAATACAATTAAATTTTCCTACCTTTGCTTTAAAAATATTAGGGTTCCGCGACACTAAGGATGAAACTAAACGTACGCGGGTAAAACCGCGGGGCACAGCTAGCCAATAATAAAAAAAACAATCAAATTTTCCTACCTTTGCTTAATAATTGTGTACGAGTAAGTTCCTGTATTACGAGTATTACCACCTAGAATTTATAAATTTCATATTTTTTTTCTATTTTAATATTCATTTATTCTCAAATGTTCCAGTCCAGTTGTTACATTAAAACAGTGGATGTCAACAATTTTAACGTGAACAATATGTACACATTAAATTGCTTCGTACGTAACGCAAGTAAATTGCTTTTTTATACGCCGATGTTTTTTGATGCAAAATGCATTGAGGATTACATCCGATATTGTACAAAGATATGCCTCCAAAATAATATGAGAAATATCGCTTTATATTTTAAGCTGGCCTGAATGTGATGTGGGATTTATTCATTCCATTTCCTTTCGTCGAAATCAGATGGAATTTAAAAATCATATATTTCATACTTCCCGTTTGCATCAGAGTGCGAGAAAATTCATTTGCAATTCACGTGAAGCTGGCGTTTATTTTTAACACTTTTGACTGAGTTTAGGTAGTTTTTTCGCCCACTGATATTTTGACTCTTAATGAAATTTCAACCCAATTACTCATATTTTTGAGATCATTTTGATCTGAACTCATTACTATAAATTATGTATGAATAAAATTGAATTTCAACTTCAGAGAACATCATTGGATTCACGACTCGGCATTTAAAAGTAGGTCATCATATTAATTCGGAAAGCGAGTAAAAATTCAGTGTAAGGTGATCTACCTTCCCTTCCCTTTCTTAGTTAATCATAATCAGGTTGATAAGTGGATAGTTGTGAAGATACAAAGGTATTGGTAATGATATTCAACTACTACAATGAATTATAGCGAAGAGTAATAAGAGCCGTGGTGGCCGTGGTTTAAGCAGCCGCCTACTACGCAAGCGACGCAAGTTCGAATCCCAGCGGGGCCTGTACCAATGAGTTTTTCTAAAAAACTTATGTGCAGTATTTTCACACCAAGTGCTTTAAGGTGATGGAAAACATCGTAAGGAAACCGGCATTAGTATGTCTGAGAAGTGTTTCTAAGACGTATGTATAGTGCCTGAGACGGCGATAGACTCACTTCTGCCACGTTGGCATTTAATCTTCGGTGAAGTGGGAGTTGTTATTACAACTGCACCTCTGTCTACCCCTTCGGGGAATACAGGCGTGAGCATATGTATGTATGTATTAACTAAATTATTTTTATACGAGAACTAGCTGTGCCCCGGGGTTCACCCGCGTAGATTTAGTTTCTTCCTTATTGTCGCGGAACCCTAATATTTTTAATAAATAAAAGTAGCCTAAGTTACTCCTCGAAACATGAGCTACCTACCAGTGAAAGTCCCGTTAAAATCCGTCCAGCCGTTTCAGAGATTACCCGGAACAAACAGACAGATAGACAGACAGACAGACAGACAGAGAAACATTTTAAAATTTGGTTTTTAGTGTCAGTACCGTGTATACTTTCATATGCATTTTGTGAAAAGCTGTTATTTTGGATTTACAAACAGACACTTAAATTTTATTTATCTGTATAGATAATCGGGATCTCATCGTAAACCCGACTGGCGCCAGTATATACATACTTTTTTTTTTTTTTTAATGACGAGGGGAAACCTTCAATAGGTCCCCGACCGCCCTGGGAGAGACAGATCGGGGTATGTAGGATTTTTACCGCACTAAAACCCCCCCGGTGGCCATCCTCAGTGCTCAGGGGGGACTCCGGGTACTCTTATAGATCGCACCGGTGTCCCCCCACACTTTGCCGGGGCACTGTGTCGCCGCCCCTGGAGACCTCGCTGTGCAAGGCAGCGCGAGCCACATCGCGCTGCCACCTTCCCGGGCCCGCGGCTCGGTGGTCAAAGCTCCCACCCCGACCACCGCCAGCAGGCCCTCCGGCCCCCTTTTAGTCGCCTCTTACGACAGGCAGGGGATACCATAGCCAAATTCTTAGACCCTGGCTATTGGGTGGACATACATAGTATCTGTCATAAGGCAACTTATCCGCTGGGCAAGAAATCTGAAATTACGTAAACAACAACAAGGAAGGCCTGGCCTCTTGGATTTCATTAAACAGACGTCAACCATAGCCGGTTGCGTAATAAACGTTTTATAACATTGTTTCTCTTGACATCTGGCGATGGTCTAAGTTATGATCTGAAAGTATTTATTCCCGAATAGCTGTGGGCCGTGGTTTCACCTGTATAGATTTAATTTCATAGTGGGTTTTTTTCGAGAAACAACTTTTTTTACTAAAAGTAGCTTTTATGTTACTCCTTGAAACGTCAGCCATGCTAGTGAAAGTTCAATTAAAATCGGCGCAGTCTTTTCAGAGATTAGCCGGAACAGACAGACAGACCAACAGAGACACTAAAATCTCTTTTAAAAAAAATGTAAATACCGTGTATACTTTCATATGGATTTAGTGAAAGCTGTAAATTTGGAATTACAAACAGACACTTTAACTGTATAGATATTGATAAAGATTTTTGAAAATACACCTTCCGATTGTATTATACAGTGTATTATCCAATGTTAATCACTTACACCTTGCCCCACCACAAGTCAGTTTGCCTCCACCGATAACACCAAAGTTGACACGACACTTATTGCCAAAATAAATCATTCACCATCAAGCCATGTTGTTCAACTATTTGGTACTAACGAATCTAAACGAATTGTTTTTCGAATTGATTGTTTATTTTTGGATTGTTTTTGTTTTGTTTGCAGCATTTTGTATTGTTTATTCAGTTCGATTAATTGAAGCGTTGGTTGGCTTTTCTCGACTGGGTTTATACAATGCAAGCGTTGATCACGGGCCGAAGTTTTTTAATTTTCACCCACGACTTAACTTGGGATTAAAGCAGATTTTAGCAGGTAGTAAGTCAACTATTTATACCTACAAGATGGTGCCACAGTGACTTAAGAATACACGATAGTAACGTTATATTTCATTTCACATGACACATCCCAGTATCATCTTTTTGACATCTTTAAAGCTATCTGCTATCTACTTATACTGCTATCTATCATCATCCTCCATTCCATTTCTCTATATCATCTTTACATCTATACAGACAAATAAAATTGAAGTGTCTGTTTGTAAATCCAAAATAACAGCTTTTCACTAAATGCATATGAAAGTATACACGCTACTGACACTGAAAAACCAAGTTTGAAATTTTTTCTCTGTCTCTCTGTCTGTTTGTTCCGGGTAACCTCTGAAACGGCTGGACGGATTTTAACGGGACTTTCACTGGCAGGTAGCTGATGACTCAAGGAGTAACTTACGCTACTTTTATTTATTACAAATATTAGGGTTCTGCGACAATAATAATGAAACTAAATCTACGCGGGTGAAACCGCGGGGCACAGCTAGTCCATTATAATATCTGCATTTATTATCATTCTAGCCATTATCATAAAGTCATGTCATCGCCAACGAGGTAGTATATTTGGTCAATATCTTACTAGTATCATTTTTATAATTAGCTTTCTGAATTGAATTGTCTAAATCCCATCCACCTTTAACAATACGTAAATCGCATTATCATGTCGATAGTCAAAAGGATTGTGAGACTCGAAAGATTTGCTAATGAACGCTGTAACAAGAAAAGTTTTCGTTGGCCGTAGGCAACGGATAAGACGACTTTTTGTAAATTACGTATTTGCGAGATATTTTTCCGCTTTATTCCCAATTTGTTCATTGAATCACTCGAATAGGCATGTTAAAAATATAATGTTAGGGTTCGTAGAATATTTTGTGCTTACTCGCATTTTGTAATAATACCGTGGGATGGGTCTTTATTTAACTCTGCCAATCGTTAGAAGGTATTCACAAAAAAGGACATCATGACAACTGTTTTAACCGAATCTTACCCTATATTTGCTCTATAAAAGGGTTGCGAAGGTCAGGTAGCAATCAATCTATACAGATAAATAAAATTGAAGTCTCTGTTTGTAATTCCAAAATTACAGCTTTTCACTAAATTCATATCAAAGTATACACGCTACTGACACTAAAACACCAAGTTTAAAAAAAAATCTCTGTCTGTCTGTTTGTTCCGGGTAATCTCTGAAACGGCTGGACGGATTTTAACGGGACTTTCACTGGTTGGTAGCTGATGTTTCAAGGAGTAACTTAGGCTACTTTTATTTATTAAGAATATTAGGGTTCCGCGACAATAAGGATGAAACTAAATCTACGCGGGTGAAACCGTGGGGCACAGCTAGTTTATATTATAAGTGAAGCCATGTCGGATAATATTTAGTAAGTGAAATATAATTGAAGTATGAAATTCCCATGTCTAATTTTAATCAATCAAAAAATTTATGTAACATATCAGCTGATGTAATACACACCAAAAACCTAGATTCCAAGCAAATAGCAAGTTCCAATAAATCGAATCGGTGACAATTAGCACTGCAGGGTTACTATAACCACTAAAACCAAGTCGCCGTCACAAAAACAATTTCTGACGTATGTTAAGTACGTACGTCACAGTTTCCAATAAAGTCTGCTCAAATAAGACCCTAGCAAATAAACAGGGTTGTGCTTAAATAACGAGCTCGGTTAAACCTTTCCCAGACTTAATTAAATAGTGCACGGTGTTCGTACACGAGTGACGAGTTTTTACGTATTTTCATCAATGAAGAAGTAAACACCATGTTTTTCGTTACTTAAAAAAATATTGACATGTTTTTTAAATGTATACGAGTACAGTATAGCAATTGTTCGCAATATAACTTTTAACCGAGTCGGCAATATGCGCTATGCGACTGCCCAAAAAAAGTCGTGTATGGTTATTTACTTATTTTTATCTTAAACGTTTTAAATAATATATTTTCACTTAAAACAGAAAACACTGACAACATATAAAAGCCGGCGCCAAAAGTCAAAAAGTTTAGGTTAGCTTTTTTTGAGCTTAAACACATTTTGATAAACGAAACGGTGTGATCTATACTACATTCAATTCGTTGGATCTTTGTCATGTCAGATATATCAATACAAGAAATCTCATTTAATAAAATATGGCATTTCATCATTGATTTCGACATAGCAGTAAGGTTTCCTTTAAAGAAATTCCAGACAATATTATCAGAAATTCTCTATCGAAAAAATTATGATGTCACAGCCGTAACTTTGAACAGACATTTTCTGAGCATTGAAAAACTATCACGTCTTCCTGAAAGCTTGACTGACTAACAAAGAGACAAACACCTTTTCCCATTAACGCGGGGAATTCAATCATATCTCCAGGCACAATGAAGACATTTTCGCCTGTCAAATCTGTCAGCTGAGGATGACGTAGGTCGGGTGTCAGAACGGCGTTTGACTCAAAATAAAACGGGGATCAAGGGCCAGAGAATGCGCACTTTCCTCTTTATTTGACGGGGCCCTTGGGATTGCATTTTATATCCTTGATTTTCGTTTTAAATTCAATTTCTGTTTCTCTAGGTTTTTGTAACAAGGGGCCTACTCTTATTCAACGAAAAACGTAGTTTCGGTTAAAGGTCCTACCATGGTAATTGTTCGTTATAAAATTTTGTCCGAAATAGCCCGCAAAAAAAATTTAACGATTATAATATGTTCATAATATTATTTTAAGAATTAATTCATTTAAGAAAGAAAAGTTTGAGTTTATAAAAACAAAATTAAACTGATACGTCGCCATGTTTCGAATTCGACGAAAAAGATTAGACCCCTATAACAAAATGAGTTTTACTTCAAGTAAGTAATCATTCATTCATTCACGTCTTTTGAATACTCCGATGAGGTAGATAAATATGCTAAACAACACCCACGTTTAACTGAAATAATTTTACTAGGTTCCAACGTACCAAGGCGTGTAGAGAAAGTAACATTATCTTCACGCATCGCTAGTAGAAACAATACAAAATGAACGGGAATATGTCACCTGACTGATTTATGTTATTTCCATACATTTTTTATCGTTTCTATACTTTGTCTAGACCTTCTGATAAGTGGTTTGATTCTGTAGTTACACCTACTACGAAAACGGTGTGATTTCCAATCTCAGCGTTGTTTACTAAGAACTTATATATCACTCTGTTAGACTGAACTAGATCCCGGTTTGGTCTGCGGTTATAGTTGAGTTGTGGCTTCTGACGTCAATTTGTGGCAACGCACAATGCACTGGTATGAAGCACACAACATTATGTTAAGATTTCATGTGTATTCTGTTTTTTAATTTCTTTGTACATTCTTTACGGTTTATTTGTGTTGTTGCCGTGATAGTTGTCAGTCAACTTTAATAGTTATGTCCATTAATGTTTAACTTATGTATTAGTGCGGCGATGGACTCACAATCTTTTACGGTGACACTATCATCTTCAGAGATGGAGTGGGTGTTGTTACAACCCCTTCCTATAACATTTTATATTTTGTACTTTATTTAATTTTAAGCGGGGATAAAATAAAGCCTATGTTACTGGCTGATGATGTAGCTATCCATTGCTAAAAGATTGCTGAAGACAATACAAACAAACAAATTATTCATCTTTATAATATTAGTATCGATGTCATTTATCGATTGCTAATTTAACATCTTTGGCAATCGTTACAGGTCAGTCAAAGGCCTAAGAAAGCCTGACAACTGGCTTAACCCAGATTGCCGATTTTCCTCGAAAAAGGGGTTACGAAGGTCAGATGGCAGTCGCTTCGTATAAAAATCAGGTGATCAGCCACATCGGGTTGAATAAAGTGCTGACCCCAAATACATGGGATAAGGCCAGGGAGATGATGATGAATATTAGTATCGATGTTGATAATGGACCCATTATTTTCTTGATTCGAAACGTTACATACATAATAATAATTAAACCAAGGAACCCTGCATGCAATTTTCAAGTTCAATTTAAATATCTGAGCTCAGAAATAGGCAACCTTTTTGTCGTATTGTACGAATTGTCTTGTCACCGAGTGCATATAACATGAGGCAGGGGTTACGAAATGTAGTCACGGACGACGCACAAATATTACGAATGCGTTGAATTGAGAATTTGTATCGTGAACTCGGCCAAATTGCCTGCGAAATAGGTGTGCCGTGTTTGTATTATAGCAATTTGTTTTTATATATATTGAATGAATTATGGAGGACTGTATATGTTTTTTTTGATAATTTGTTTTTCTTGCGCGCTCAGATTGTATGGTGCATTAACATAATAAATTTTACAAGACGCTGCCCGCATTAATATGCGTAACTAACTAGTAGTGACTCGCGATTTTACCCGCGTCGGATTAACAATAAGAACTTATGTACTACTTAGTGATATTTTTTCCGATTTATGTAATAATTTCTATTGATGCTTCGCGCATATATAGGTACTACTTTAATTTAGTTGCAGTGCAATCGTTACATTACATTGGCATTGCCTTAGAATCTTAGTTTTGTAAACATGTTTATTGCTCAGGGGCCAAACCATGAGCTCTTATTGCCATGATAGTTTCACTCATTTATGAGACAGATGTATGTGACGAGATACATCTGTCACTGTCGCACAACTGAATTATCAATAAGAGCTCATGGTTGGGCCCCAGATATACTGGAACTTTACTTTTTTGTTTGAAAATAATAACATACATAGATAATGTTACTGTATTCCCCGAAAGGGCAGGCAGAGGTGCAATAACAACACCCACTTTTCACCAAAGATGAGTAAGTGCCAACGTGATAGATGGTGAGTCTATCGCCGTCTCAGGCACTATACATACGTCTTTTGAATGACTTCTCAGACATATGTAGTCTCCTCTCTGACAATGTTTTCCCTCATCCTAAAGCACTTGGTGTGAATTCACTGCTCATAAGGTTTTAGAAAAACTCATTGGTACAGGCCCCGCTAGGATTCGAACTTGCGTAGCAGGCGACTGCTCTAACCACGGTCACCACGGCTCATAGGAGGTATTTAAAATTAGACTTTTGAAGTACCTACTTGTACAAATTGTTAGGGTTGTACTTTCGGTAAACATAATGATGATAAAAGACAGTTCGTCAAAGTAACAACGCAAGCGAGTCACGATCGCAAGTGACGGACCTCCAAACTAGGGTTGGCAAAGGGCCGTGGCTATTAAATTAATGATAATGTACCTAGTCTCGGTGAACTGTTGTCGTTATTCGCACGTGTTCACAGACGCACCGCACGTGCTGCGAATCGGAACAAACCGCTTTCATATTAGGTTAAGTGATCTTTAATACATGTATTTACATGTCTGAAACTGATACTCAATATAATTCTAGTAGCATCCTTAAGATGACAATTATTCTCATACATCTCATAAACGATATTCAGTCTTTTTACATCCTGTTTGATGATATTTGCAGCACGTATTCTGTCAATTCTTATGTCAAACGTCATAAGGTTACATTAAAAAGGTAAAATTATGGTTGGATTAGAAATAATTTTGTATGGTGATTAAAAGTATTCTTAAATTTAATAATCCTCCGAGCAATTTTTAAATTTTTTTCTTTTACAAGAACCTTCTCCTGACTCTAAAAAATACAACAAAAAAAGAATTAATGAAATCCATCCAGCTGTTCACGCGTAATGCCGTGAGCAATAAAAATTGGGATATATTTTTACAAAGTCGGTAAAACACACGTGAATGACGTATACGCGATCGGCTACGACGTAACACCTTTTACTGTCATTACGCCTATTACACTTATTATCTCCTAGATGCGCACATGCGTGAGTGTGTCAGAATATAAAAGAAAGTCGTGTTAGTTACACTACTTAGAACTCAAGAACGGCTGAACGGATTTGGCTGAAAATTGGTGGATAGGTAGCTTAGAACCAGGAGAAGGACATAGGATACTTTATACCGTTCTCTTGAAACCTGTAAAAAAACGCCATATAACACACTAAAGTCTTCGCGGGTGAAACCGCGGGGCACTACTAGTTTAGAATGAATTTTTCCTAGATTCCTTACTGATTGTAAAGCGTATATTTATACTTTGCCTTACTTTGGTATTCCGTTTAACGTTTTCATCGACCTCCACTAGACAATATATATTCTCAGACATGTCTGTTAACAAGACTTGTTACTGGGGTAGTTTTACTAGATAGATTATCCTTTCAGAGCAGTCGATTTGATGTCGGTCCTACTTTGACAGTTCCGACGAGACAGATCTTTATCACATCTTAGAAAAAAACACTTTCTAGCCAGAGACATTACGAAAGTATTAAGTAGTTTTTGAGACTCTTATGTTTTATAAGATTTTTCTGTTTACTTTACACTAGCGGGCAGCTCCTTATTACTTGATACTTAAACATAACTTGTGTAATGTGGGTGTATAACTTAAGAGTATCACTGCCGACACTGTCTAACTATACAGGCATATGAATGTATGGAAATTGTATTACTGAGAAGCAATTTGCAGTCGTAAACATTATGGAAGCAATGATTACAATTCACCTGAAATTGTATGTAATATCTTCAAAGAGAGTCACGTGTAGTTTCAACCTAACTTATAACGGACTTTAGTGGGTAGTAATTCATGAGCGATCGATACCTTTGATGTTATAACCGGCCGCTTTCATTAACCGAACTCCCGAAATATGCGATCGCTCCTTTGTCCTTTATGGTGTAAATATTCCCCGTCGGCCGTCCCTGTGGCCTGCCGGTTATAATATTATAACCAGGATTAACTAACCACATTATTTAAATACCTTTGTAAATTAACTGGGGGCCTACTATCATCGTTGTAGCAATAACGTCTAACTATCTACTTAGATTTGGCTGGAGCTAAGGAGTACTTAATACCCTCTGCCGACCGATGATGGTAGACCCTGTAGCATTTGGGTTCAATTACATAGGTCATCATCTTTACACTGATCTCACCTAACCTTAAGGTTATAGTCATAATATTGTTCTAGTTTTAAATTCTATATTTTGCTGTACACATCTACTATTATAATGTACTAGCAGTGGCCCGCGGTTTCACCAGCGTAGAGTTAATTTCAAGGGGTTTTTTTAAATAAAATAAGTCTAAAGCACTCCTTGAAACATCAGCTATATGCTGGTGAAAGTCCCGCTAAAATCCATCCAGCCGTTTAGGCGTGATGCCGTGACCAAGGGAAATGGTGGTTCATTTTTAAATATAAGATTTTTCATACGTCAAGAATACTCAAACTGCATGAATAGTCTCTTTGCCATAAAGTATATCGTAGTCCAAGCTACCTCGCACCCAAATAATATTGACAGTAAATTGATTTTATTTTCCTTAAAATTTCTTCCCAACATTCACTTTATATGCAGTTCAACAATCATATCACAAACGAATGTAACCTCCACTTCCAATTAAGCCCACTTAATTTGATCGCATCTACTGGATTGGTCATTAAACTGCACAATGACGTCACGTACCCGCCTCGTTGATCAACTGCGGATTACGGCGACCACTCAGCTCTGATTTTAGTGTTAATGGCTGCTTTTATTTCAATGGACCGCGTTATTACCTGCTAAATCGTTTACTCTATAAATTCTAAGAGGAATGTCAGACGTAAGTCAGGAGCCGAATAGAGCTATTTTCTATCAGCCGTAGGACTTGGAGATATAATACGAATGGTGTCTTTTAAGTCGTAAAGTAGTTCAGTATACCTCAAGCTCAGGGGCCCAACCATGAGCTCTTATTGCAATGATACTTCAGCTGTGTGACAGTGACAGATGTATGCATGTCATATACATCTGTCTCATAAATGAGTGAAACTATCATGACCATAAGAGCTCATGGTAAGGCCCCAGGTAAAGCGCGAGTGCCGCTCATAGCATGCGTTTAATAGGCCAGTAGCCGCATATTCTTATATTTTCTTTGTAATATTTTGTAAAGAGTAATGCTGATTTTTTTTACATGGTTCATTCCTACAAAAGTAACCTACCGAACAGACGGTTACATTTATAATAATGATATTCTGGCGATTAGAAAGTATTTGTATGAACTATCTTACGTGCGCTTGGTTTCCACCGCTGTAGAATAAAAACAAAACTCAACTAGGAATCCTACCACAAGTTTGGTATTACAAAATATACATACATATTATTATTCACAGTATACCCCAAATTATATTTTTTATATTTTTTTCTTCTGGAAACCCCATCAAAACTTTGCCCCATCCGTGGATCGAACCCAGGACCTCAATTTCCGCAGTAGGGTTTTGCGACCATAAGATTTCCGAGACATACCAAAAATGTCCCCCGTCCATCATAAGGTCATCTGTCTTTAATTAAAGGATGTATTTCTTTATCTCTGTCTCAAAAATGAGTTAAAATGAGAACAATCAGATAAGTTTGATTTATTTCCAAGAAAATGTAGCCATTCATCTTCGTGGAAGAAAAAATGCGACGGAACGGTATTCCAAAACCAAAATTTGAATAATCGGTCAATTTAACCGGTGATTTTTCTCCTCAGGAATTTTACTCCTCCTTACCAGGTCACAATTTAGCGAGATACCCTCATTGAGGTAAGAATTTAGCTAGATCGGCAACAACAAAGACATATCCATGCAAATGGCGACGTCGCAATAACGCAGCGCGCAAAACGTCGGATCGCACGCTATGTGTAATTGAATCTAAAGGAAATTGCATTCCACGCGTAAAGTTCTGATCTGGCAACTGTACATCTGATGTTTACAACCAACTTTTATTGACTATATTTTTCATTCTGTTAGGTTTTATTTAATCGGAGTAATATACATACTAGCTGACCCGGCGAACCTCGTACCGCCTAACAGTCAATGCTTAAATTTTTTTTTATTACGATTCGGTAGTATTTTTAATTTTTTTTCTCTATGTAAGAATCCCTGTCCTCGTACTTCAAGGAATATTCTAAAAAAAAAATAAGCAAGATCGGTTCAGCTGCTCACGAGATTTGCGAACAAATAATCAGAATTCTTCAATAGCAACTATTGAAGATTTCTGATTATTTAATCATCAATGTATTCTTTCACTGTAAGGCTTTTGGATTTTAGATATAATAACAGGCAAAAACTGAAACCACTCAGCCACCATAGCAGGGGCCCAACCATGAGCACTAATTGCAATGATAATTCAATTGTGCGAAAGTGACAGATGTATGCACGTCATATACATCTGTCTCATAAATGAGTGGAACTATCATGGCAATAAGAGCTCATGGTAAGGCCCCTGTACTTACGAACATTAATCAACACTTAATTAAGGTTCTAGGATTAACTCAAATATTAGGAGATGATAACATAAGAATACCCACAGTAAATATATTAAGAGGTCGGTAACCTTTAATTAGTAATAATAAAACCTTTTTAAAGATAACATGTTTACTTTACCATGTAATTAAATGACAATAGACGGTTCCCGTTGTTAAAATAACAACAAAAGATAATAACACACAATACAGGGTCGGGTACATAAAGCTGTTTCCTAAATTTACTGTATGTTGGAAATTATAAACCCGGAATTATGGGGCTCTTAAAAAATTATACTTCATTTCTTTAGCTTAAACCAGGACGTAATTGTTCAACTTTTTAATTGATGAATTTTATTTTGTTACTAGCTGTGCCCCGCGGTTTCACCCGCGTTTCATCCTTATTGTCGCGGAACCCTTATATTTTTAATAAATAAAAGTAGCCTAAGTTACTCCTTGAAACGTCAGCTACCTACCAGTGAAAGTCCCGTTAAAATCCGTCCAGCCGTTTCAGAGATTACTCGGAACAAACAGACAGACAGACAGACAGACAGACAGACAGACAGACGGACAGACAGACAGAGAAAAATTTTAAAACTTGGTTTTTCAGTGTCTGAAGCGTGTACACTTTCATATGAATTTTGTGAAAAGCTTTTATTTTGGAATTACAAACAGACACTTCAATTTTATTTATCTGTATAGATGTATAGATATAGATATTATTTCATTAAGATAAATATTTAAAACTGTTTTAAACAATGAAATTGGATTGAAAATGAAATTTTCAATTGAAATGAAAAGTCATGGATTTTAACACTTTAAAAAAACGATACCTACGGTTACTATTGCTATAAATTAAATTTCGAAGGATCTCCTGTCAATTGTTGGAGATCCAGAAATTTTATGAAATAAAATCTGCCAACTCATATATTATAGTTAGCTATAAATTATTAAAATCAATAAAATACTTGACGTCTCCGGTGACCGCCGAGCTGGTTCCTACCTCGGTCAGAGGATCAGTTTAGCGATCCAGCGAGGTAACGCAGCCAGCTTACTGGGCACCATTCCCGCAGACACTAATTTTAATTCTGTTTTTTACTTATAATTTTTATTTTTATTGTAGTTTAAATTTAAGTTTAGTTTTAATTTAAATGTAATGTAATTATAAATATTTTATCTAACAATAAATATACTAGACTTAATATTTTAAATACTGAAGTTTGAATTCACGTTTTTTTATTCGGATGTATTCACATCAAGCTGATGAAGTCATACATTTTATTAAAATGTTTCTTCTTGTTGTTGGTATACTATAGTGTAATAAATATGTTATTATATACACATACCAAGGTAATGAAATGTACTTTAATTTTGGAAGAAAATAGAGTAGATTGGATTTTGTTAGCTCCAATTTTGTTCTGATTCCCAAGGTATACTTGAGTAACAATATTTTGTAAGAAAATACATTCACCATTTTTCCTTGTAGGTATCGATCATTGAAATACTTTTCAATACATTACTTTGATCTCCTACGAAGATAAAATGAGTGTTCATAAAAACTTCACTAAGGCTTTTAATAAACTTGTATGCAAAAACAATTTGACGCATTTAAAATGTAAACAAAATTACCTTGTCATCCTATTCATTATCATCATGATATTCAGCCCACATGCACCCACTGTTGGGTATAAGCCTTTCCTATGACACGCCACTGCTCTCGGTCTCGAGTTAGTCTCCACCAGTTTCCCAACCGTCTGCGCGATATCGTTGGCCAACCAGGCGGGTGGTCAGCCCGTTAGTCTTCGCCCATTTCTCGGTCTCCATTCGGTTACCGCTTTGGTCCACCTTCCGTGTTTTCGTCTCATCAATCTCCATTTTAGCTTGGTGTCATCCTATTATGTAATTTTAAACTGGAATTGTTACGCGTATTCAACCTGAAGGTGGTATAAGACTTCCATGATCCAATATATTCACAAGTTTTCAACGAGTGCAATTGGATCCGCAGTTTCCCAGGCATACAGGCCTGGATAGAAGATCTTCTCTTTCAGCATGATCGCTCGCTTGCCCCACAGTTTAATTAACGAATCTCATCTACCGTTAAATCCAAAATACTTTTTCCGCAGTGAATAAATAAGGAAAACAGGACAAAAAACCTTTAATATTAATTTCTTTTAGGATTTAGGAAAATCTGGTTCGCAATCATGATCTGGGCACCATGCCAGTGTGATCACAAATTCACAATTACCGGATTTTTGGCAGGCATATTACATTTTCTATGGATATTAAAGATTTTGTCTAGAACGTATTACCTAATTTAATATTTGTCATAAAGTGGCTAGGAAATGATTATTGGCTTTGTAAAAATTTGTAACTTTAATATTAGATTTCCTTGATCGTAGCATATAGATACTGTTAGGTACTCTGCCCCTCTCTAAACTAGGTTAGGTATCTTGATTAAAAAAACAAACACTTTACCAATATTTAGAACTAGCGGACGTCACGCGTTTTCACCCGTGTAGCTCCCGTTCCCGTAGAACTACGGAGATAAAATATAGCTTATATTAATAAGTGATAATGTAGCATTCAAATGATGAAAGAATTTTTTAAATCAATTTCTTACATTTTGAGCCAATTCGTTACTAACATACATACAAACATTTCCTGTTTATAATATTAGTAAAGATGGACTCTTAGGGTCGAAATACTTGAAAATGATACAAGTGCGTATATAAACTATTTTAATAACTAAGCTTGTACCACTCAAACAATCTTCATGTTTTGCAGACAACGTATGTCAAGAGTATAGAGCAGTGATGGGCAAAGAAGAGCCTACGGGCCAGCTGCCGCCCGAAAGCATTTAATCCGGCCCGCCGACGGTTCTTCGACATGAATAGTATATGGCCCGCGATAATAATATCTTAACCGTCCGTATAAAGTAGATTCTAGTTGGACAGTGCTCCCTCTGTATAATTCTCAACTCGGGCCGTACATTCTAAGAATTTCTTCTTAGCGAGGGACTCCACTTTTTCATAGGAGTCTTTCTGAACGCACACAAATATACTTTGTATACAATTCCTGCCCTAGTCTAAAATTTCTTAAATTTTCTGTCTTTACTTTTTCTTTAAGAAAGTTTGCCCACCACTGGAATATAGTATGACTTAATGTTTCATCTCAACAAGGGTGACGGTAAAAAGCAACCCAACAAACATTATGTTAGAAACGAATTGGCTCAAAAAGTAAGATATTGATTTAAAAAATTCTTTCATCATTTGAATGCTATATTATCACGTAGTTCTACGGGAACGGGAGCTACACGGGTGAAAACGCGTGACGTCCGCTAGTTCTAAATATTGGTAAAGTGTTTTTTTTAATCAAGAAGCCTTATTATTATTGTGTTAACGTTTTGATCTCAGTCGTCTTAGCATTGCATAAATTATACCTTGAAATTGTTTTAAAGACTAATCCCCAAATTCATGTAATATCAACATCATAATGTCCTTGACGTCTATCAAGTGATTTAATGATTCTTTGATCATTCCAACCAGACAAGTAGCTACTACTAGCAAAATAACATACTGGAACCTTACTTTTACAGAAATATATATTAAAAGCAAATACAATCCAAACGTTCCTCGGGAAGGTGGAAGCAACTACATATATTTCGGCCAAATAGTTCGTTGCGTGGGTGACATCACGTCACAGGACGTGCTGAACCGTAAAATCGAAGCTCGTACATCAAATACGATATTATCATTCGGATATTAGGTTTATTCCAAGTCTGTTACAGATATCTGATGTTTGCTTCTTGCTGACCTTGATTGCGCAGTAGTCATTTACGAATCTGCCTCTGTGTGTCTTTATGGATGTGAATAAAAAACATGAGCAGTTACTCCTATTATTTTCGTTGAGAGCTCGTAGCTCGTGACAACACCTATACAAGTTCATCTTCTATACATATAAAATTCAACTGACTTAAATCAACCCACAGTGTAAACCGCTGGTACTAAAGACATACATTTTGGAGGGAGTTACCTTGATTAGGTGTAGGTGTACATTAAGAAAAGGTTAAAGTTAGTATGCGAAATTATACCGTCACACAAGCAAAGCTGCGGGCGGAGGTGTGTCGTTTATAAGTGTGTTGGAAGAGGTCAACACTGCAAATGCCAGCCACAATCGCATGTGTCTTCAATCAATTAGTCGCCAAACCGCAGCGCTTTCCCTTATCTATAGACTGACCAACGTCGTCAGCAGGACGGCTTTCAATCAAATTCTGCTTACTGGCCCGACCGCAAATCACATTGGGTCCAATCCTTGCGCTGACTGAGCGTAAATAAATCCTTGCCCTTAACTTGCGTCGGCTCTGGGTCCAAGGTTGCGTTTTAATTAGTTTTCTGGAGTATTCCATTGTCTATATAAATCTTTACAGGATGGTCACAAAAAACCCGTTTTCAAATTAGTGTTTAGGTATTGTCTCACTCCAAATCACCGATTTTTGGTATCTTGAGAAATCTACCTTTAAAGAAGCGTTTTTTATTTAATAGACAATAACTTCTCTTAAAATGCGATGCATATTTTATCTCACTAGGATAAAAATAAATAAAGCTAAATCTAGCAATAAAACGAAATTTTTGACAGTAAAGTGCATTATTTTGTTTTCAAAATTAAAGTAAAAAATTTGGATTTTACAAAATTGTTTGTCGAATCAAAATTCTACGAGAAAAATACCGCAAGGCTGAAGCTAGTTTCGTATAGATATATTACAAATCTTTCACATATTGACTAGATGTCCTTCAAATACTTGATACAAATTCGGTTGAAAAACAGACATAAACGAATTCAATACTCCATTTTTGGCACAGGTATAATACAAACAATTTTCACAGCGAGAGCTTTCATTAATCCCAAAATTTCACTCTACACTCGAAATGCTCGTCATATTGAATTTAAACTGTCATAATGCTACCATTCCTGCACATTACACGGCAAAGTGAAAATGAAATTGACAATTACATTATGAAGCAGGGTTAGGAAACATTTCCAATGTATTTGAGTGCCATTTGCACATCGCTACCGAGCTAAGTAGTCGAAGAGTTGGTGCCGTGTGTATTATACGACATCCTTTATACCTTTGCCGAGTAAATTTTAGGTTAATCAAAGTATATGCTTTTACTGTTAATTATCAGGAAATTTTAAATTAGAGAGCCGTGGTGGTCTTGGGAGAGAGCCGTGGTGGCCTTGGAGTTAGAGCAGTCGCCTGCATATGTCTGAAAAGTAATTCAATGACGTATGTATAATGCCTGAGACGGTGATAAACTTACCATCTGTCACGTTGGCACTTAATCATCTTCGGTGAAATGTGGGTGTTGTAATTACAACACCTCTGCCTACCGTTTCGTGGAATACAGGCGTGAGCATATGTAGGTATGTATGTATGTATTAGGAAATTGAGTTGGTTGGAAATGCAATGTTTTCTTGTCTGTAGTTCGTCCGTTTAATCTACACCTTGACAATATCAATTAGCAATCAGAGAAGGCACTACGAAGAGTAGTGGGTTCATTATGCACATCATAATCCGTTACAATGTCACTAACTATTTTCTGAATCAATTCTGGTTGCATAGAGCAACCAAGCATTATTTTAGACATCTGCATTGAGCTGAACATTGTATAGCTGGGTAAGCTGAATATTAAAAAAGTCTGTTGAGGGCATGATTGAAGCCACTTTAGTCATGTATACAGTAAATGCTAAATTTACTCGGAATACACAAATGAATTTAAAATGCACTCGGAAGTGTCCGATTGAGTTGAAATTTGGCATACATGCTTGGTTCTCGTGACAATGCACGATTACCCTAATACTGCCGTATTTAATCCAGTATACGGCGGTCGGCACTAACTGGCGATTCATAAGAAGAAACTAAGTGCCTAGCTCCTAGCCTAGTAGGTACTAGATAGGTGTCCTCACTCGCAGTAATTGCACCATCTATTCACGTTTGTCGGAAATTCTCCGATGCATTAACATCTCCCTAGTAACGTCTACCTAATGCAGGTAATCAACGAGCGACTGTTTTTGGGTATTGTTGCTTCTGTAATGTACGTGATGTGATGGCACCGTTAATCAAGCTTCGTTGGTCTAATAGTCGGAAGCGCTTAGTAGCGCTTCCGACTATTAGACCTGTTCCTGTCCTCATGTTCCTTAGTAGGAACATGAGGTCCTGGGTTCGACCCCTGTTCGGGCAAGATGTTAATCTCCCAGGAACCCGGAGTCTGGATTAGCGCCAGATTAATGACAATAGGCTCGACCCCCATTACATAGGACTCCAACATAACTAGCGAGTGTGGGTAACTGCGCAACCTCTAATAATAATATCTATCTTCCTATATATATATAAAAACTAGCTATGCCCCGCGGTTTCACCCGCGTAGATTTACTTTCATCCTTATTGTCGCGGAACCCTAAGTCCTATTTTTGATTAATAAAAGTAGCCTCAGTTACTCCTTGAAACATCAGCTACCTACCAGTGAAAGTCCCGTTAAAATCCGTCCAGCCATTTCAAAGATTACCTGGAGCAAATTGACAGACAGAATGACAGAGAAAACATTTGAAACTTGTAATTTTGGTGTATAGATGTACTATAGATGAATCCCCATTTCCTTTTGTCACGGCATCACGCGTATACGGCTGAATGGATTTTAACGGCACTTTCACTGGCAGATAGCTGATGTTTCAAAGACTGTTTTAGGCAAATTTTATTAAAAAAAACATTAGGGCTGCGGGTCCCCCATGAAATGAAATCTACGCGGGTGAAACCACGGGGCACAGCTAGTTTTTTAATAAATTCCAACGGCATAGAAACGGCGACAAACTTACATAATGACTACTGCGTATTCAAAGGTCAGCGCTCATAGCTGATGATGGCGCCTGTATTAGTGAATACGGAAAGTAGATTGATTTCGTTCAATTAACAAACAATGCCAATAAGAATTAACGAGGCCAGTAGGTCTAAAACGGCCACTTTGGGAGAATCATAATGTGATCCGAATATGATTCAGGAATGATTCATATTTCGCAATTCACCTGTTTGACACTTTCCTATGAAAATTCTTAAAATTGTCCACAAAATATGAATTGCTTTTGTGACAAATAGCAGAACCATAAAAGGTTACATAGGGACTAACATCTACAATTATTGTAATCATTCGTGAATCATAAATATGAATTGCACTTAAGTGACCATTTTGTCATGTTGGTGATGAATCATATTCGGATCACATTATGATTCTCCCAAAGTGGCCTTTTTAGACCTACAGGTCTCTGTCCTGCGGTCGGATGGAAATCAATAGCCTTTTATATGGATTAATCGTTTCGTGTGCTCTCGATAATTTGTCGCGTCCATTTCAATGGCGGACCGTGAACGTATGAATACGTCATGTCTGCGATACTTCAGGCTGTTTTAAAACTCATTAACTTGTGAATGGGCTTTTATATCGGGTTAAGAGCGCGTTCTATACGCGTATCATTTATTGAAATACTTATTATTTATTATGATTACAGCAGGATATCGAATAATTTCTAAGATTTTTTTAAAAGACTTGAAATACGTTAGTTTCTCTAGTTGAACGTATAGGGTAGTCTGATTGTTTATATTATTTTGATCTCAGGAACTGAGAAAAATCACTCACTTATTTATATTTCCAAGAAGCACAATGTTTGAATAAACAAATAATAACTATTTATAAAAATATCCAGGAAAAATCATAGATAAAACATTGTGTTTACATCTATTTATAAAAGTGCTCTAATTTTTCCAAGAATTTAATTTGTGTAGGTAGTTCATTGGAAGAAGCTGTTGTAAATCCAAGAAAAGAGTGGGTGAAAGGCTTACGTAATACGCGGAAGATAAATATGTACATAACCATTTCAGACAGTAACGGTTTAGGATTCCCCGCGAAAAGGAAATGCGGATATAAACATCTATAATATATTTATCCCACGCCCAGCCATAACCCGTAAAATAGCCTTTTAATGCACACCCTTTTAAGCAAACTAGGGATTTATTCTATTTTTCGTTTGAATATCAAAGATGGGCTTACGGGCCTTTCTAATCGCTTCAATCTATGACGAGATTACGCGAAACGACATTTATTTGATTGCAAAAATAAGGGTTTGATTAAAAGATAACTTTAAAAGCCATTAATGTTTGTACAGAAAAGTCAACGCTTTGTAATCTATACAGATAAATAAAATTGAAGTGTCTGTCTTTAATTCCAAAATAACTTATCACTAAATGCAATTTTTTTTGTTTCTGTCTGTTTGTACCGGCTAATCTCCGAAACGGCTTGATCGACTTTAACAAGACTTTCACTAGCAGATAGCTAATTTTACAAGGAGTAACCAAGGCTACTTTAATTGAAAAAAAAACGTTTGTGTCATCCATGAAATTGACTCTGCTGGGATAAAACAGCGGGGCAGCTAGAAGTCTTAAAAATTCAAACGAAGCGAAGCTAGGACGGGTCGCTAGTATAGCATAAAAGAACATCGTATTAAAACAAATTTTCCAAGCATGTTATAAAATCACCACGAAATTCAGAAGCAAATGACAAACCGTCAAACACAATGGGCATAATGTAATACTCTTAGTGTGTTCTCATGTGTGTAAAATGTTACACAAAGCTCTCTTTTATTACAGTACAAAATACGCAATTCAGGTGGAGGCCCTTTATGACGTCATTGTGTGTGACGGACCCAAACACGGCCCTGCGTTGGACTGACGTTAATATGCGAAAAGAATTTTAAATAATCCCGCTCCACGCCTACTGTACATATTAAGCAGACACTTTCATAAAAATAACATTGAGTTATTAATGTCAATATTTAATTGGCGTTTTTACAGATTGAAGATTACAATACAAAGCTTCATTATTTTTTACATCAGAATTTTACTTATAAATATACTCACGCTATCCCAGAGTGGTCCCCGAAGGGGTACCTAAGCAGTGGTGTTGTAATAACAACACCCACATTTCACCGAATATGCTTAAGTGTCAACGTGAAAGATGGTAAATCCATCGCCGTCTCAGGCACTACACATACGTCTTTGAATTACTTCTCAGACATATACAGGTTTTCTCAAGATGTTCTCCTTCACCGCAAAGCACGTGGAATGAAATCACCGCACATAAGTTTTTAGAATAACTCATTGGTACAGGCCTCGCTGGGATTCGAACTTGCGTCGCATGCGTAGCAGGCAACTGCCCTAACCCCAAGACCACCACGGCTCCTAAATGCTTGTAAATCCTATATTTAAACGGTGGTATAGATTAGGAAAACGGTGGATAACTTGTAATAGGGGTATTGTCCACCTGATGGTAATTGCGACTGCAGTCTATGAACGCTTGTGTAAATTGAATTACTCCTTACTTCCCTATCCGTAGTACTGACGAGTGACGACGTCACTTACCGCAGTAGCTCAACTACTTTGTAGTGTGTCTGAGACCTGAGAGGTGGGTTGTCCACTTCCCTGTATAATGGTAGAAAAGGACAACAGACGCTCAACTATAAAGTTAAAAAAACCGCTTCAATTTTGATCGAGGCTTAGAGTATTATTTTTTTACTTTTTGCAACTCCTCCCAAGTCGCACCACGGCTCTTAGTATAATAACTTACCTTACTAATGAACTTTACTTCGAAATTGCATTTAAATATTGCATTTATAATTCAAAATCTGAAATATCAAACTCGAATAGTTGTTTTGTAGCCAATCAGGAATTTAGTCTATTTTGTTTCGTTTTGGTTTGGTTATGCTTAAAAGTTATATCTTCTTGATAGGAATTATTTTATGTTTAACTATCATTTCTGGTTCTCTTCTGTTTATGGAACAAACTCTTTATATTTTATTTTGTCGTCAAATGGCTACCGACTTTTTAGGAGAATTTATTTCTGCGATTTGACACAGAATGTATCTATAATATAAGTATTATAAAGAGGAAAAAATTTATTCGATCTTGAAAATTCTTCCAGCAATGGATAGCTACATCATCACTCCCACGGGAACTGGAACAACGCGGGTGAAACCGCGTAATGTCCGCTAGTGAAAGATAATTAAAATTAACTAATTACGTAATTACTATTACTTATTACAAGCTCTTCATAGGACAAATAACTTCCAATATTGACTTGACATAAAATTACTATGATATAAGTCTCGTCACGAAGTATGAGGACTGACTTTCCATTTCAATTTAAATTTATTGCTTTCAACATACTCTTAACCTAGCACTGACAGGTATGGACAGTAAGACTTATCCTAGATTAATAATATGGAGGGTCCATATTATTAATCTAGGATAAGGTCTGGGTTGGGCACAGCAATTTTGGAGAGAGGACTTACACTAAGTATATTATATTTACATTTTATTTTACCTTTATTTATGCAATTATATAATTTCTGTTTTTATTTAAGGTTAATAATGAATTCTTATATACTAATAAATTCTATTACCTATGTTTTTGAATTGGTAGTGGCAATTTTATCTATTTTTCGCTGTCTGTATGTAGTGTGCGACGTAAATAATACACATGGGCTGTTACTCCCACTATTTACACTGAGCGCTCATTACTCGTGACGGCAAATGTACAATTCCATCGAGAGAATTTATTATTATCATAATAGATACGCATGGCTGCAACTTGAATATGCTTCTGGTATAAGCCTTCATCCAGAGATCCGTAAACCAGAATATGCTGACTTCTCACTGAGTGAAGAATCTATCCAGTGAGAGCTCACTTTATATTGGACATTAAAAGCTTGATGTGTAGCCATGTGTAAACCGTAATCCCATCAAAATAAGTGTCATTATTAATTGAAAACACTATGTATCTATACTAAGGGATAATATGAGCCCACTCTCCTGGGGTTGACCAATACCGCAATGCAAAAGGTTGGCCGAATTAATTGATAGTCGAATGTTTTCCGTCCACGTTCGGCGAAACTCCGTTCTTCGGCCAAATTGAATCAAGGGATTAATTATATTTTAACGCGGAGAGTAAATAAGTTTAAACCGAACTATATCATTTTGATGTTTCGTGAATTGGGCTGTTTGATTTGATTGCAGCTTATTAATGTTGTGGAGGATTGGATTTCAGTGCGACAAATTCACCATTGATCTGTGTGTCTACGTTCTATGAAATGAAGTGATGTACCGGGCTATTTTTGAAATTCTAGTAATCTAGCCCTCGGTAAAAAAAGGATTGAGTCAGTGCTCGAATCGGGGTAGGTACTCAGTTGCTAGAAAACTGACTGCTCAATGTAACATCATTATCTATACAGATAAATAAAATTGAAGTGTCTGTTTGTAAATCCAAAATAACAGCTTTTCACAAAATGCATATGAAAGTATACACGGTACTGACACTAAAAACCAAATTTTAAAATGATTCTCTGTCTGTCTGTCTGTCTATCTGTCTGTTTGTTCCGGGTAATCTCTGAAACGGCTGGACGGACGGGACTTTCACTGGCAGGTAGCTGATGTTTCAAGGAGTATCTTAGGCTACTTTTATTTCTTAAAAATATAAGGGTTCCGCGTCAATAAGGATGAAACTAAATCTACGCGGGTGAAACCGCAGGGCACAGCTAGTTTATAATAAACAACGCTAATTCACGAATTCCTAGTATAACTTAATGCATTTCTGTAGCGGCACAAAGCGTTTAATATGCAACTTATTGCCAGAAATACTTCTCATTGGTAACATGCTGGAATATTAAGATTCTATTCACATTGAATAGGGCTGCTACTAACTAGGAACTAATAATTCGATACAAGAAACCTAATTTACTTATTAATTAAAAGGATTAAGGATCACAGATTTCCTAGTGAAAGGGAATACGAAGGTGGCAGTCGCTTCATATAAAAATCAGGTGATCAGCCACATCGGGTTGAATCAAGTGTCGACCTCAACAATGTATGGGATAAGGCTTCTTAACATCTCAATGACTCTTTCAAAAGAAAACATTTGTGGGGTGTTATAATACGTATGTTTAATAGTCTTAATAATAAACAATTTAAGCCAAATATTAATTTATTAATAAAAATACATTACCTTTAAATTAAATAAAAAAACAGCTTATGAGTGTGTAATAAAATTTCATAATTGCAGGAACTTGGCCGAATTAAAAGTCTCTACAAGTACCTACGGACAGCCCTGCTTTTGAACATTCATATCTAGCTGGGTCTGTGAAATTAACTATTATATCTATTGACTTAGGGTGAACGAACTGGCGAAGATAACTTTCAGCGAACGGTTATGATCAAAATCTGAATATCAGAATTATCTTGGCATTTGATGTGGAAATCAAAAATGTCGTGAGAGCTGAGACACAGTTAAAATATAAAATTGATAAGCAGTTAGGAATCTAGGAACATATCGTTCTAAATGACATACACACAGACGCGCTTCGACGAGAAATAAGCGGTATAAGCGAAATGACACTAAAAGGTTTCACGTCGTGGTCGATTGGGAATACGTCATTCACGTGTTTTACTATCATTTTTAAAAACTTCGACACGACAAATGTTCATTATTTAGACATAAAAGAGAAAATATGAATCTTTAAGATTGACAACCCTCTCGCTCAATGGAGTAAAAGTTCTCTTTTATTAGCTTCACCTGTATGTATGTATGTATGTATGTATGTATGTATGTAACCGACCCCTTTGAGCTCGATTTTGTCCTACTTTGTACGATCAGATTTAATTCAAACTTTGCACACCTGTCAAAAGTCGATGACAATGCAATAATCCGATCGAAGCATCCGATTATCCTAATTAGATTCGCCAGGATTAATTAATTTCTTTCCGCATCCTTTGCATGCGAGTAAGAGAGATAGAGCTAGTGCGGGCGGTTTGTGGTATTGAGGGCGGTTGATAGTTAGCCAATCGAACTAAATAATATATAGTTTAAAAAATTTAACTAAAAAATGAAAAATAAATAATAGTTTAAAAAAACTAAAAAAACACGCTTTCATAAAAAATCCAACTAAAAATCAGAAAATAAAATTTAATAAATTTGGATAAAGAATATTGTAAATTAGAAATGAATGTACATTTTTGTAAAAAAGCGTGGGGTGTATTCAATGCGCTTTTTAAGATATTATATTATCAAAGTGATGATTCTTCTACTCATTATCTGTCAATAAAATGTTTATAATTATTAACACTATGCACCCCACGCTTTTTTACAAAAATTTACATTCATTTCTAATTTACAATATTCTTTATCCAAATTTATTAAATTTTATTTTCTGATTTTTAGTTGGATTTTTTATGAAAGCGTGTTTTTTTAGTTTTTTTAAACTATTATTTTTTTAGGTGTTGCTTCTCATCATGTGATAGGGATGTACACGTGTTTGGTATGGTTAAACTCTTGTAAATCGATTAAAAAGTTGCTGTAAAAATTAACAATAAAAAACTTTGGTTTAAAATTCTCATTACGAAATAATAGCTAATAGTCGGAACTTCTACAAATATTTTTTCCTTATTTCGATGGGGTAATTTTTGTATATGACTCATGCTACTTTACTAAATAACCAATTAGCAAATCTCTTTTTTGGTCATAGTATCTATATAACACATAATATCTATGATTAGGAAAAATATCTATTTTATGAATACGATCTAGGTTACTACATCGCAGGCACTTAAAACGATCTTAATAAAAATCGAATCGTAACGTACATCCCTATCTCGTAAATGAGTTCTCACTGCAGGTAATGCTATGTTAACATTATAATTATATTCCTAAACGTAAGCCTTACTTTCATTTAACCAGGAGTCCCGGTGTCATTATGTGTGCAGTTTTTGGGGTTCCGTATACTAGATTTTCTACAGTGCGAAAATTTCTTATCGTGTTTCTGTCCTATATTAAAGCGGTATTTGAGGTAATGAGGGGCTCGTGGCACTGTTGCTATTGCGCATATGATGCGATCAGCAAAGTTAAACAACCATACGTCTAGCCAGTAGTTGGATGGGTGACCGCCCGAGTTCCCTCCGTGCCTCGGAGAGCACGTTAAGCCGTCGGTCCCGGTTGCCAATTTAACATCTTTGGCAATCGTTACAGGTCAGTCAGAGACCTAAGAGAGTCCGACAACTAGTTTAACCTAGATTGCCGATTTTCCTCGAAAAAGGGGTTACGAAGGTCAGATGGCAGTCGCTTCGTATAAAAATCAGGTGATCAGCCACATCGGGTTGAATCAAGTGCTGAGCCCAAATACATGGGATAAGGCCAGGGAGATGATTAAAGCGGTATTTGGAATTTCTTAATGTTTCTTATGTCCATGCTTAAACGTGACCATTTACTTTGCGCCTTTCGGTGTGTTACTCTGTAAAGTATCTCAGCGTTGAATTCAACGTCGCGTGTCAGTTTTTAACATATGAAATTTAACTTTATTGTGTGTATATATATAGAAAACTAGCTGTGTCCCGCGGTTTCACCCGCGTAGATTTAGTTTCATCATTATTGTCGCGTAACCCTAATATTTTGAAAAAATAAAAGTAGCCTAAGTTACTCCCTGAAACATCAGCTACCTGCCAGTGAAAGTCCCGCTAAAATCGGTCCAGCCGTTTCAGAGATTACCCGGAACAAACATACAGGAGAAAAATTTAACATTTGGTGAAAAGCTGTTATTTTGGAATTACAAACAGACACTTCAATTTAATTTATCTGTATATATATATATCTGTATTTATTTATCTGTATAGATGTATAGATATAGATTGAGGGGAGAATAATCCGAAATCATGAACGGACTTTGCAAACTTAGATAGACGGTGACGATGCATAATCATTTCAAAATGATCGATTACATCCGGGATTACAATATTGTACCATCACAGAGAAAATAGCTTGAATATTAAAAATATCACACTGAATAAGCTACGGAATCTCTGAACTAAACCTCTGTCTGAGCCTGGTTTTTGTTTACTTCCCCATATAAAGCCTGTTTCATCGCGCCCTGTTTAAAACGTCAGTGCTTTTAAAATTAACAAGCGTTGAATTTTTTTTCGTGATATTTTTTTCATAAACAGTTTGTTAAGCCTAGGTTTTGGTAGAAAGATTTTTTTTTGCTACAAAAGTAGCAAACAAGCATACATGGGCCTTAACCATGAGCTCTTATTGCAATGATAGTTCAGCTGTGTGACAGTGACAGATGTATATCATATAAATATGCACGTCATATAAATCTGTCTCATGACATGTATTAAACAGGGCCCCAAATCACCTGATGGTAAGCGGCTAGTGCAGTGTATTCGCAAATTAGACTCGGGGCGTCACTTGTTTGTTACTTAGCCTTTTTTTTCATACTACTCAGGTAGCAAAAAAGCATGCGGCCCACCTGATGGTAAGTCTGTTCGCTTGCAATACCAGTGGAATCACGCGCGCGTTTGCGACCTTGACTTAACACACTTCTTGAAGAACCCCATGATGTACTCGTTCGGGAAAAAAATTTTGAGGAACTCATTCCATATGCATCCTACCTTCATCTTTAGTATGGAATCGCTGATCAAACATAATTAGAGCATTGCTATTCAACGTGACAATGCTGCTAGCTTTCTGGACACAATCCCGAGATACACCGACTTGGGCCAAGTTTTCTACCTTTCATTAGTTTTAAGTACTGTTCATATATACAATAAATGTATATAGACATTAGAGCAGTTAGTAATACTCCTCATCTTTCCTTCCACCTTTAGACCATTGGTGACCAAACACAATATTGACTCAGGTAGCATTACTTGACTGCAACCGTCTTCAACCCGCAAAAATTTATATTTGGAAGCTCCAAATATCAAACGGGAGTTCCCGTTATGCCCTACCATTCTTAAACTTCAGTATTATCTGTAATAGAATCGTGGTGGCCGTGGAGTTTGTGCAGTCACCTGCTACGCAAGCGACGCAAGTTCGAATCCCAGTCGGGCCTGCACCAATGAGTTTTTCTAAAAACTAATGTGCAGTGATTTCACACAACGCGCTTCACGGTGGAGGAAAACGTCGTGAGGAAACCTGCATATGTCTGAGAAGTAATTCAAAAGACTTATATATATAGTGCCTGAGGCGACCATAGACTCACCATCTGTCACTTTGGCACATAATCATCTTCGGTGGAAAGTGGGTGTTTGGTTGGTTGCAAACCTCTGCCTACCCTTCGGGAAATACACGCGTGACCATATGTATTGTATGTTATTATCTGTGATAAAACTACATGTTTAAATGAATAGGTGAATTTAATGTCATGAAGTAGAACAGTTATATATTTTCTCCCACATTACATTTACTTACCATAAAGTATGCATTTCTCATAAAGTACACATTTTTGTTTGTATAAAGCACACCACGTTTGCGCTGTATATTTTGCATTTAAGATAACGATCCAGTTTTATGAAACTACATAGTCAGTTTTTATAATTTTACGGGTTCTTGTATTATGTTGGGTAGTTTAAGAGATAAAACCGAATTGTTCGAAGAATTACGATATACAATTGGTATGTGTTTAAGAAAGGAGGTCTATCAGTCAGGCCAACTAATAGATGAGTGACCGTTAGAATTCCCTTCGTGCCTCGGAGAGCACGTTAAGGCTAGCCTTACACACACACAACATTATTTTCAATAAATTATTGTCATCATATTATTGTATACTGTAAATATTCACGATATTATTGAATATCGCAATACGGGCCAACTGGCGGCACGCACACAATATTATTGTCAACATGCACTTTATTGACCATATTGTAGCGTATGTGCGGCCAGCCTAATACGTTGATTTCGGTTCTCAGTTTAAACATCGTTGACTATCGTTGTCTAGTCAAAAATAACAAAATATTTTATTGTAATGAGGTTGCGAAGGTCGCATGATACCCGCTTTATTTAAAAATCCAGTGATCAGCCACCTCGGGTTCAATGAATGAATAGGATTAAAGACTATTATGATTTTTATGTAACTAGCTTACGCCCGTAGCTTCGCCTGCGCGGTAAGATTTCACAAACATACTTTCAACCCTCATTTAACCTACGTCTCACCAAGAACACACCTTCTATATGTCATGTCTCTAAGAACAGCGGTTAAGGCCGTGCGTTGATATATAAGTCAGTTTGTCAGAACATTAAATCCTATGTATATAGTCCGTTCTAACAAGCATAATTCTTTATTCACTGTCAATTCATCATCGGTTGTATCAATAAAATTCCATACGCAATCTTTGCTTATTCTATGCCGGGATGTCGTAAACGCTGTGACAGTAGCCATCAATCATGTACTAGTAGCCACCTGTCGAATACATCCCATGTATCTTCATCGGACACCTCGACGCTAACTAATCTCTCCTTAATGTAATACTAGTGCTTAATGTCAGCTGTATATATATACATACATACCTAATAATGTTTATATACAGACTAGCACGCATGTAGTCGTTAAGTCTAAATTGGAGTTAATTTAAACTTTCATTATATAAAACTAGCGGACGTCACGCGGTTTCACCCGTGTAGTTCCCGTTCCCATAATATTACGGGGATAAAATATGCTATAGTATTATTAATAGCCTATATTAATCAGTGATAATGTAGCATTCAAACAGTTAAAGAATTGTTTAAATCTGACTAGTACTTTTGGAGCCAATGCGTTACAAACATACTTACATACAAATCTTTCCTCTATATAATATAGGTATAGATGAATTTGTCTGGGATATAAATTGTAAATGCTACATTCAAGGTTTGGAAACTACATGGGCTAAAAAAATCATTCGTCGAAAACACTTTACTTAGAAACTAAAACCCTATTTGGCAATAATCCCCATGTTTTGGACATTCTCGCTGGAGGCTACAGTCAAAGAGATTGCACAGACTAGTAATAAAGGGTCTATGCTGTCAGAATATCTAAGTAATATTCTTAGACCCGTCTGTCTGAGTGCTGAGATTATTATGTTTGTCGAAATATTCTATACTTGTATTCAAAGAAGTCAATTTCTTGTGAACCCCGTCGTCGATATTAATAGATTTGATTCTAGGAAATACATAAATAATGCTCCCGCCTGTATACGTCGAGGTGGTAGGACAGAAGATAACTTTAGTACAATTCGCCAGTTATTTTCAAGTCCCATGTAAAAGGGGATGAGCTTTTTGCAATTAACAGGGCACTAATCTAGACTCTTGGGCTGCTAATAGAAATAGAAAGATGGAAAAACAATAAAAAAAAATATGCCCGAATCGGGAATCGAAACAGCGTTCCGCAGAAGCGCTTGCTATGTATTATATACTAGCTGTGCCCCGCGGTTTCACCCGCGTAGATTTAGTCTCATCCTTATTGTTGCGGAACCCTAATATTTTTGATAAATAAAAGTAGTCTAAGTTACTCCTTGAAACATCAGCTACCTGCCAGTGAATGTCCCCGGAACAAACAGACAGACAGACAGACAGACAGACGGACAGACAGACAGACAGACGGACAGACAGACAGACAGAGAAATTTTTTAAAACTTGTATCTTTTGTGTCAGTAGCGTGTATACTTTCATATGCATTTAGTCAAAAGCTGTTATTTTGGCATTACAAACAGACACTTCAATATTATTTATCTGTATGTATAGATTACTAGTCACTAGCAGCCCGCAGTCTAGATTAGGGCCCGTTTATTGGCATGAGACTCACCCCTTATTACATGAGCCTTAAACATATCTGGCGGAATGTGGATTTGCTAAAAGTACACTTTTGCCTACGCCTTCGAGGAATACAGGCTTGAGCATTTGTATGAATATACTATGTATACACTCAATAGATAATTAAGCGAGAAACGATGAGGTGGTGCATTTCACTTCGTGTGTATGACGTGGTCTCTCATTACTGTGTAATGGTGCCAGGTAAAGCATACGCTTGGGAATTCGCGACTGACCCACCGACTCAAGCATTATACGCTGCATAGAAAACTTTGCGGGCGCGATGTAGCTTTGTTTGCAACTTTGCGATGTATGCGGATGACGTGACTATTTGTTGGAAATTTCACTTCTATTCCGATTGCTGTGACGGAGAGTTGGTGGATATTGCCGAGTATTGAAATGATCGATAGTATTTGCATACTATCGATCATTTCAAGCTAGATTATTCTAGATTATCCTGATCCAGTTTACTTAGTTTTGTTTTCTTCCTATCAATAAATACTATATTCTACTTTTAATTGCTTGCTAGTAATTCCATGACATTATAATAAATGTATATTTTTTCCGGTCAACTGATAACTATTGTATTGAGAACTTTTGAGCTTTGACGTTTCATTTTGATTCAATGAAATTAAATGTCAAAGCAAAGAAGCTCTTAACACGCACTGCTTAAACGATCATAGTTAGCCAGCCCACTGGTACAATTGCAACGAAAAGTGCTGTGACACTCCTCCTTTCCATTGCGAAGTACTGACAAAATACTAATCAAAAGCACAAACTGAAGTGCTCTTCTTGATTTATTATCAACGATCCGAAGATGAAATTAAATGAAAGAATCGCAACTTTCTTCTACAATCCACATTTCTGCGCGGAACTTTTAATTGCCCTCCATCGTCCGACTTGCGAAATTAATATCTTCCAAGGGCCTTTTATATCAAGGCATTGTTCGGTAGGTTCTCTTATATATATGACTCTGTCTTTAACTGTCTGTATTGATTTAAAGACGTCGTGTAATTGAATTTGCGATACATTGTTATGAAGGACTTGACGATATTAAATGTATGACAGAAGTTACTATATTTGACAGATCTCGTGCAAATTCTCGTGCTCGAGGGTACTGGTCCAAAGTAAAGTGATTTTTGTAAACAAAACTAAATTTGGAACACCACATTGTTTTTATATCTCAAAATTCGTTAGTAAATCAAGCGCATATATAAGCACAAGTGCAGTAGCGTTCACTCTACTTTCGATGTATACGACCTTATTATAAAACAAAGACGTAGATGTAGACCTCTTTTCGTGATATGGATTTCAAAAGAGATAGTTTCAGGCCGAATTTCTTGTTTAAACCATGTGTCTTGGTTTAAACCTTGTTTTGTAATAAGGGGGATAGTGTCAAATACGCAAAATATCAATACAGGCTTTGACCAGAATATGCTTTGGGTTTGAATCTCGTGATACAACAACAAGTACCTACGTCTTGTACAATCTCCACCCAGTGCTGATTTAGTCAAAGACACTACACCACCAATTGCAATATTACCTATCAATGTCAAACGATTAGGCTCAATTTCCCCCGCGCCTTCTCTGCCGTCCTTTCGTCAGTGACTGTGACGTCATTATAAGTGAAAAACGGTACATGCATTTTGGTAGTAGGTATCATTTGCAAGTCAAACAGTAGACAGTGAGCAGTGGCATATAAGTTAGGTGAAGTAAAGCAGATGCAGTGCGGCATGCCCAAATATAGTTTAACGTGGTTCAGGGCATAAGCGAAAACTTATAAGTCTTTATAGTTTATGAAGATTGTCAGACCCGTTTTTAAGTACCTCCTTTGGACTTGGTCCTTGAACGCATATGTCATATCTTACCTCTTTCTCAGAAGGTTATAATGTATCAGTACGCTTGACATATACTTAGTAATATGTTAAAGAGGTTTGTGAGGTTGTAATCTCATTCTCTGGATCATCTCCCTGGCTTTATCCCATTCATTGTTGGGGATCACCTGATTTTTATACGAAGCGACTGCCATCTGACCTTCGCAACCCCATTTAGGAGGAAAATCTGTGATCTGGGTTAAACCAGTTGTCAGATTATTTTTAAGCCTCCGACTGACCTGTAACGATTGCCAAAGATGTAAAATTAGCAACCGGGACCGACGGCTTAATGTGCTCTCCGAGGAACGGAGGGAACTCGGGCGGTCACCCATCCAACTACTGGCTAGGCGTATGGTTGCTTAACTTCGCTGATCGAATGATAGCGCAATAGCAACTGTGCTACGAGCTCCTCTCCTAATGCCTAATTTCATTCTCTGGATATAATGAATTAATTTTGTGAATGGTTTTATTGATAGAAAGCCACGTTATTTGTGGGTGTCATAGGCTATATATTAACCGAAAAATTATTGTTTTAGTTAATTATTCGCGGGTTTAATCGTGAAGCTCAGCTAATCCTCATAATAGAGACGACCAATATTTTTCCTCTTAGTTATTATAAATCCGCTATTAGCTACAACTTGGATCCCAGTGGTATATTTCTACATTCCTAAAGTATGGATGAACTTTCTCATACGTTTCTCGAAAACTAGCTCATATAAATAACATAGTTTAAGAGCTCCGAATAGCCTTATAAAGAATTCTTCCTACGGCATCCATGTCAGTCGGAAAATTTAATCAAGTTTTATAAAACTTTAGCATTCATTAAGAAGTGCATTTTATAGAAACGACGTCAGCTTAGTTCCAAGTATTGTTACTTGTTCCAATTCTGTGCATATCCAAGTTTTTTATATGAATAGAAACGTTTACTCACGATCACATATAATGACAATGCAAGTTCAATGATCCCCACAAGGATTAAAAGATTTAGCACTTTACCCACTTTTCACCAGAAATGATTAAGCAGCAATGTGATGGTGAGTCCTTCGCCGTAGTAAAAGCGACCTTCCGAACCTCGCGGTAGCATTCATAATCCTGTATGATCATGTCAATCTGACTATTTTAAAGTAGAGATAGGTAGGTATTTTGTTAAAAGTGCTTAAAGATATTTTTGCGTTTAAGTTTTATTTTAGCCAGATGTAATTATACTGTAAATAATTTTCAGCGCTTTTAGTTACAGTTAAATAATTTCAGTTTGAGTAAATACGTCTAGAAAATTTTCTTAGACATATAATAATGTCCTAATAATGTTTTTCAATATGAAACATTTTTTATAATTATTACAAAACATGGGAAAACCATTACAAAATGGACCCCAAATGGCAGGAACCGACAACGCGGCAGGCCTCGGAGGAGATGGCGGGATGAGCTTGATGCTTTCAGGAGCGATTGGGAGAGGACTGCTGAGGACAGAGAAAGTTGGAAAAGTGGAAGGGAGGCCTTTGCCCAGCAGTGGGACACTACAGGCTAATAATAATAATGATAATAATTACAAAACATAGTTTAAACCAAGACAATAGCAAACTCAAACTAAAACTATGCCCATCCCTTTTGAAATCCATATCAAAAAAAGAGATGAAACTACATTTAAACCAGGGATTATTATCTTAGGGAATATTTTGTAATAAGTGGGATCGGTAGACTACAAAGATGAAAATGATTCAGTTACGCCCTTTATACAGTACTCATGAGCGTCGAAGAAATTACAAATTAAACGGTGCATTTATAACTGAAACACGAGTAAATATTAACGTTCCAGTCGAGCTACTGAGCAAGTTTACCCCGTGACTAAGTAAAGTCTATGTATCTTATATTATTTTTAAAATTTAAGTGTCTATTTCTAAGAACAAAATCACAGTGCATAATGCATAATATGACAGTAATATAATATCATGTATAGAATTGAAAGAAAAACTATTTATTTTCTATATAATCTGTCTACTGAACTGATATGATACTGACAGATAATTTTGGTATTACAAGGCTATTACAATTACATAAGATATTTTTTCGTGGACGGATTCACTCGGAATTCCGAACAGAGTTAACTTCTTAAAAATAGTAAAGAAAAATACGAACACGAGGTGGGACTCTAACCCATGACCTCTGCAAACCGTGCAGTTGCTGTGCCAACTGAGCTACTCGTGATCCTACGTCATGCGTCGAATTTTTCCTTCCCTTGTTTTCCCTTGAATTAGCATGTAAAGATATGTATCATGAATAAAACTGTAATAAGGAGATAACTCTTAGTATAAATACCTTTTTTAAATATACTTCAACGCAGTGCGCCACTAGTATTTTTATAATAAATACTAGCTGTGCCCCGCGGTTTCACCCGCGTAGATTTAGTTTCTTCCTTATTGTCGCGGAACCCTAATATTTTTAATAAATAAAGTAGCCTAAGTTACTCCTTGAAACATCAGCTACCTACCAGTGAAAGTCCCGTTAAAATGCGTCCAGCCGTTTCAGAGATAACCTGGAACAAACAGACAGACAGACAGATAGAAAAGCTGTTATTTTGGAATAACAAACAGACATTTCAATTTTATTTATCTGTATAGATTTAACCCAAGGACGTACGTAAGATATTTAGAAAAACATCACATCAAACAGTGAAAAATAGTTTTTATATAATGTATTATAAAAGATACTTTATTACGTATCATGACCTCCGCCGCCAAAGGCGTTTTATTTGCAATAAAAATATTGTAGCAGGTGTAAGTTTGACAAACTGTTGTTACATTTTATGGTGCAGTTCAGTAATAAATCGTTTAACCTGTTCGATGTTTGTTGTTGGCGAATTTAATTCATTTCATTGGTTGCGTTTTGTATGCTTTGTCCGACTTATTGTTAGCTGCAATTTTTATGTAATGTTATATGCTCTGTAACATGGAGGTATTTTCTGTACCATTATAGCTGAATGCCTCATTCGCATAGTAGTCGCAAGCGCTACTGCGGAACACGAGGTCTTGGGATCGATCCCTGGGTCGGGCAAAGTATTATTGGCATTTCCCAGTAGCAGCTCGGAGTCTGGATTAGTGCCCGGCTAATGGCAATAGGTCCGCCCTCTATTAGATGGGAGTTACAGCTAACTGGCGAAATGTGGTGTACTATAAGTACACCTGTAACTTTCTCTGAGTCCTGAAGTGACTTCATTAAAATCCACACAAAAAATTTATAATATGTGTTTTTTTTATTATAGTTTGAGGATCAACTTGGATGAGAAATGAAATGGGTAAACATTTTCACATTTTACATATTACACCTATATTTTCTGTACAAGAATTTAAGAATGAAAAATGCAGTTAGGTTCGTATATACCATTTTTTTTTTTTTTTTTTTTTAAATATTTATTCAGTTTAGGCCCTGGTAAGGCACTTATGAAAGTCGAGAATTTACCACCGGTTCGGAAACTAGCCTTCTGAAAAGAACCGGCAAGAAACTCAGCCAGGCATCATGTACATATCATCGAAACAATATAAATCATATGAAATCATCATTCAAAATCAAATTTGATATATTCACAATAGTGACAAATTGTATTAGCATGCAGGTCAGTATAAAACAAAATCAAAGAGACATTGTGATACTTTGATACTAATACTTAATACTGGGGGGCTACCATCATTGGTTTAAGCAGAGCCTTTTAAAAACTTCTGAGCTTACACGTTAAATTTTAGTACCGCAAAATTAAACGTCTAAGCTAAGAAATTCTTCGCTACTTATACAATCATAGTTAGCCCCCTGTAAATACATAACATTTTGATAGTTCGACGCAGAATACGTAATACTTGTACGAATTATATCGAATTCTAATCGAAATTATATCAATACTAGCTGTGCCCCGCGGTTTCACCCGCGTAGATTTAGTTTCTTCCTTATTGTCGCGGAACCCATATATTTTTAATAAATAAAAGTAGCCTAAGTTACTCCTTGAAACATCAGCTACCTACCAGTGAAAGTCCCGTTAAAATCCGTCCAGCCGTTTCAGAGATTACCCGGAACAAACAGACAGACAGAGAAAAATTTTAAAACTTGGTTTTTTAGTGTCAGTATCGTGTATACTTTCATATACATTTAGTGAAAAGCTGTTATTTTGGAATTACAAACAGACACTTCAATTTTATTTATCTGTATAGATGTATAGATTATTATCTAGGCCAGAACAAAGGTACAGAAACAACAACTTTAGCATATTGCTACAAATCTATTTGATCAGGGCTAATAGCATACAAAATGAGTATTATTGCCTGCTAGTATGAATTATTACATGTAAATCTAGGTCAGTCCATGATAATTTCGGCCCAGTGACCTGTGCGGTGAAGTTATTAAGTACTTTTGTCCTTGCGATCGCGTATTCATATAGTTTGTGTCAAACTTTTTTAGGTTGGTACATTACGGATTACCTATTTAGGTTAATACTAGCGGTTTCACCCGCGTAGTTCCCGTTCCGTGGGAGTGCGGGGATAAAATATACCCTATGTGACTTGCTAATGATGTAGCTATCCATTGCTGAAATAATTCTCAAGATTCTTGACTTCTATTTTATTTAATAATAATAACTTTTCAACATAAAGAAACATATGAAACCATTTCTCACGGAACATTAAAATATCAAAGAAAATCGAATGTAATATAATAACGTTCGTGATGCAACTTTAAGAATGAAGTTGGAAAGTATGCATAAATACGTAAAGTATAGGATTGCAAATGCAATGCAAATGACACCTTATACAATACAAAATACGATAACTTTTAAAGTGACTGCTGGCAGGAAATCTACACCCGAGGCTCAATGGAAGCAAATTCGCAGAAAGATATTTTCACTTCAATCTATACTAATAATAGCGTTCCATTTTTTTAAAAATATATTTGAATTCTTAGTATCTACATTTTATACAACGTTTGGTTCGATTCGTTAAGTATTTAATTCCCACGATTTTAATAGACGCTGACGTCATACGTCACCATCAGTGCTGTAATTTATTGTTATTTTTAACCGACGAAAAAGGAGGAGGTTCTGTTGTCAATCTGATATTTGTTTACTTCACGACCACGAAAAGATTATTGAGATTATTCCGGCATGAAAAATTTAAAAAAATATAAATATTTTTAAAGCAAAAAATACATCAAAATTTGGATAGGGTTCTAAATTGGTCCCATTAGAATTAAAAATCAACCCTTAGGGTAGTATCCAAATCCCCACCGATTCTGTGACATTTTGGACGGTAAGTATCACAATGTTACGGGAGGCCTACATTATAAGGAACTATTGTAATTTTTGTGAAGGTTACGGAAGTGTCTGCGGTGACATAAAACGGTACTCCTTACCGAAAACCAGAAAATCATATATACATATGCTCACGTTGGCCCCGAGGGCTAGGTACAAGTGTTATAATAACGACACCCAATTTTCACCGAAGATGATCAAGTGCCAACGTGACAGATGAGTGACGTGAGTCTATCGCCGTCTCAAGCACTATACATACGTCTTTTTTAATTACTTCTCAGACATATACATATATGCAGGTCTCCTCACGAAGTTTTCCTTCACCATATAGCAAATCAATGTACGTTAAGAAACCTTATCATAGCAATTCGTATTAAAATATATTGGAGTAGTATCATTTGAATATGCTGATACACGAAAGCGTAGGTTTCCTGTGTAGGATAAGCAGGAAATTGAATTTACGATACCTTATATAGGAACTTCATCAGAAATCTGAAAGCGTTTCACTTGCCTTATCGCGATTTTATTTATATCCTGTCAAAATATATTTAAGAGAGATAGATTTTGCGTGTTTATTTTAAGCTATATAGGTTCTAGATCTAGCGAACACTTTTGATAATATTTTAGTGTTTTATTTTTGAAAACTGAGCATTGGAACTGTGTCCATGGGCTTATAGTTGCTTGAGTGATTTATTTTGTATTTTTTAAACTGTATAATATTCTTTAAAAGAGTAATTACTGAGTTTCTTGACAGGTTCTTCTCAGATAAATCAACCTTCCTAACCTGGCGGTAGCATGTATAATCCTGTGTAATTGTGTCATTCTGACGATTTGAAAGTACTTTGTATAAAGTTTAATCGAATAAAGATATTTTTGAGTTTGAGTTTGATACAGAGAATCGGTTGGTTACATATCAATTCAAAAATATATAAGGAATCCCTTATTAAAAATGTATTTACAGTTCAATTTCGTATGAGTTGAAATAATAATGATAAAGCATTACATTTTTCGTTTACCATTTTTGGACCACGAGCATCCCATTGTACCATCTATACATCTATACAGATAAATAAAATTGAAATGTCTGTTTGTAATCCCAAAATTACAGCTTTTCACTAAATACATATGAAATTGTACACGCTACTGACACTAAAAAAACAAGTTTTAAAATGGATCTCTGTCCGTTTGTTTGTTCCGGATAATCTCTGAAACGGCTGGACGGATGTTAACGGGACTTAGGCTACTTTTATTTATTAAAAATATTAGGGTTCCGCGACAATAAGGATGAAACTAAATCTACGCGGGTAAAACCGCGGGGCACAGGTAGTTAAAAATAATAATGAGTTCCAAAGTCAAAGTCAAAGTCAAAGTCAAAAATATCTTTATTCGATTAGACTTTATACAAAGCACTTTCAAATCGTCAGAATGACACAATTTACAGGATTATACATGCTACCGCCAGGTTCGGAAGGTTGCTTTTACTGAGAAGAACCTGGCAAGAAACTCAGTAATTACTCTTTTCAAAAATATTATACAATTTAAACAAAATAAATCATTTGAGAAATGTAAGCCCATGGACACAGTTCCAATGTACAAATGTCGATAAAAATTAACATAAAGAAAAGTCTAGTAGTTCTATTTATATCTAAATGCGTAGCTTGAGATGACCAGCCCCCACAAGCAGCACCTGTTCACAAGTATGACGAGAATGCCAGCCATCGCCCTCCTCAACCATTATAGAGGGAAGTGAGCGACCCGTCACCCTGACGCCGCCGCAAGCAAAGGCATTTTAGTGAGCATGACAACTCAAGCCAGTCAAAACAAAGATCAAAAGAAATATTAAAAAGAATTGTAGCATAAGTACAGTGTCCATGAGACTACTTACAATATTTGTCTGGTAATACATTATTCCAAGTTTCCTTATCACACATATAATCACTAACTGTATAATAACCCTTTTTAAGTAATACAGATTTTACAGTTTCTTTAAATTTATCAAAGGGCAAATTTACAATACATGTAGGTAATTTATTATAAAAGCGTATACTTTGCCCTAAAAATGATCCCTGGACTTTCTGTAAGCGGTGTGTAGGTACTACTAATTTATTTTTATGTCTTGTGTTGACATTATGTACATCACTCTTCTTTTGAAAAGAATTTATATTTTTATGTACAAGTAGTAAGTTTGCAAAAATATACTGCGAAGCCACTGTTAAAATTCCTATTTCTTTAAATTTTTCCTTCAAAGGTGCCCTAGATCCTAAGTTATAGATTGATTTTACAGCCCTTTTCTGTAATATAAATATGGCTTCTATATCGGCAGCTTTGCCCCAAAGCAAGATAGCATACGACATAACACTATGAAAGTAACTAAAATAAACTAATCGTGCCGTGTCTACGTCAGTGAACTGCTTTACTTTCCTGACGGCATATGCTGCCGAGCTGAGTTTCCCCGATAGACTAGATATATGTGAGCCCCATTGAAGTTTGTTATCAAGTGTTACACCTAGAAAAACTACTGACTCAACAATATCCAGTTCTTCACCATTGATCATAATTTTGGTCGGAACAGGTTTAACGTTAGGTAAAGTAAATTTTAAGCATTTTGTTTTTTTCGCGTTTAAAACTAAGTTATTCACAGTGAACCATTTAAATACTTTGTCAAGGGCACTGTTTACATCGTCATAATCCGTTTTACCTCTGCTAACTTCGAACAAGAGTGATGTATCATCAGCGAAAAGTACAATATCACAAATATTCTTAACAAAATGCGGTAAATCATTGATGTATATCAGAAATAGAAAAGGCCCTAAGATTGATCCCTGCGGCACGCCCATCAGTACCGGGGACCCGGAAGACTTAACGCCATTTACCTCTACTTTCTGTACCCTCTGGCTTAAATATGAATCAATTAAATCGAGTGCAGTACTTTTGACTCCATAGTGTTTTAATTTGAGCAATAATGTCTCATGATGGACGCAATCAAACGCTTTAGATAGGTCACAGAATACACCTATCATATCATGTGAGTTCTCCCAAGCCCTATATACATGTCGAAGAAGTGCAACACCGGCATCAGTAGTTGACCGACCTTTGGTGAAGCCATACTGCTCATTGTGTAAAATATGATTTATGTTGAAATGGATAACTAGCTGATTTAATATGATTTTCTCAAAAATTTTACTAAGAGCAGGTAAAATTGAAATCGGTCTGTAGTTATTGGGATCATTAATATCACCAGCCTTAAACAATGGTATAACTTTACTATATTTCATCAAATCGGGAAATTTACCTAATTTAATACAATTGTTAAAAATTTCAGCCAGGGTTGGGGCTATTATATCTATTATATCGTGTAATACTTTTAGAGATATATCCCACAAATCACCCGTTTTTTTAAAATTTAAACTTTTAAATGTCCTAATTACTTCTAATGGGGTAACGGAACAAAAACAAAAGCCGGCGTCGCATTCTGACACACTTGACTTAAGAAGAGATTCAGCGTCTGAAGATGAAGAATGCAAAGAACAAGTTGTAGCTACCGGAATGTTAATAAAAAAATTATTAAACGTTTCTGCAATTTGAATATTATCGCGGATTAAATTATTATTAATATTCAAGGCTATTCGAGTATCGCGACTTTTTATTTTCCCTGTCTCCGCATTAATCATATTCCATGTAGCCTTAATCTTGTTATCAGCATTTTTTATTTTAGACGAGAGGTATAGAGCTTTAGCTTTTATACAAGCTTTCTTGAAAGTTTTTGAATAAGTCCGTACATAATTTATAAATTCTGGGTTATGATTACATTGTTTCAACCCATATAGCTCATACAACCTATTTCTACTAACACGTATACCTGGAGTTGCCCATTCATTAAATTTTGCTTTAATGTTTTTATGAACTGGTTTAAGTTTAAAGGTACTGTTAAACTCATTTTTTATAAGGTGAAATAGGCTTTTGAAACGTTTATCGGGATCAGTTTGTGAACATTGCAAATATGGAATTTTACTTTCTATGTTAGATCTAAACAAATTTAACCGTTTCTTTGTGATAGGCCTACATGTTACTTTTTGTGTATCTAAGTTACTTGTATACAAAACAGTCATCTTTTGACCACAGTGGTCAGATGTGAGATCACTAATAATAGCACTATCTGTGGCTTCGCAGTCGCAAAATATATTATCTAAACATGTGGCTGTAGTTGCTGTGATTCTGGTAGGCTCAGAGAATAAATGTTTTAAATTAAAAGAATTAAAAAGACTAACCAACCTAACCGTTAATGGCCCACTGTCTAGCAAATTGACGTTAAAGTCGCCACAAACTATTAAACTTTTATTAAGTACACAAACTCGCTGTATAGCATCTTCTAACAGAGATTCAAATAAGCAAAAGTTCCCTGAGGGGGGACGGTACACGCAAATAATAACAAATTTATCAAGTTCGATGCACGATAACTCAGCTGTGCGCTCAACGGAAATATTAACTATGTCTTTCCGTTCCTTATATTTAACTTCATTTGAAACAATGATTAATGAGCCTCCATGTATTGCTGAACGTCTGACAAATGCACTTGCAAGTCTATATTTTGTATTAGTGAGCAATAGCTCATGGTTCTTCAGCCAATGTTCGGTTAAGCATAAAATGTGAACATTGTGATATTCTAAAAACAAGTCTATCTCTAATTCTTTGCCAGCTAAGCCCTGTATGTTCTGATGAACAACATTTAAGCGACAACGCTGAGAGACACTGGGCACAGCTGTTGTCTCTGGTACTAGTTTAAAACACCAATAGGAGTGTTACTAGTACTGTTATACTCAGATTCATTCCTTAACCTATGTTTTGTTATATTTGCTATAACGTCGTTAATATTGTAAGCTATCAAAGTAGCAATCAGTTTAAGACATTGTTTAGGGATATAAAAGGAATCCCTAGTTACCCTAAGTCCACTAATAAATTTATTAGTGTCAAAAAATATAAAACCGTCACTATGACGGGACGTCGTGTGCAGTAGGTTATTTAACCTACTTATATATTGGTTCTGCCTATCTGTGTAACATTGAGAATATGGGAATGCACATAACATAATTTTCCCAGAGTTTAATTGGGAGAATAACTCTAAGCTCCCTAATAGATCACTTTTGTTAATACATAGACCATTTCCTATTAATATTACAATATTTTATAAAGTGGCTTGGAGAGCACACACGTGGTCCAGATTTCTCCCTCAAAAATAATTATTGTATAAGGCAACCATGGCTTTACTTAATAATATAAATAATAAGTATCTACCTACGTGTCGCAATATTTTTTTCATTCAACGGAATGCCTTTCTATTTTATTCAGATTCAAACTACATTAGCAAAGCTTAAATGTACTAAACGGTAACAATACAGACCTAAAATCAACCCAAACAGCAGTAACAAGGCGTAAAGTAATAGCAGAGGTTAACGCGTCCTACAATAGGGGTGATTTGTGATCGTATACCACAAGCCGCCGAACCGCAAATATGGAGCCCATTGTACCTGCGGTGTATCTAGATTGGATCTACGTCACAAGTCATCGTCCACAAAGACTTAACGACTTGGGTTATGCTTGTTTACCCCATGTTTAATTTTAGTTGGTACACGCGGCCAGTGGTGTGCACCCACATCTATATACAGATAAATAAAATTGAAGTTGTTTGTAATTTCAAATTAACAGCTTTTTACTGTACATATGAAAGTATATAAGATACGGTCTTTTAAAAAAAATCACTCTTTGTTTGTACAACGGCTGGACCGATTTTAGCCGTGAAAGTACTGGCAAAGTGGTATTTTCTTAGTGGTTCTAGAACAACAGTTATAAGTTAATAAGTTTAAAAAAAAAGATATGGGAGCTCAGTAGCCAAAAAGCGAAATAATAAATTCAAAGAAGCATCTTGAAGTTGTTGCCAGGGATCTAAGGTTAGCAATATTAGGCATAAAAGGCAATTTTATGATGATGACAGGAAAAGTACAATTTTTAACTCGGTATTAAAACCAATTTGTTAAAAAAACTCATATCTAATTTCATCACGAGCCAAAGCCAATATCACCACCGTATTAACACCCGTCTGCTTTTAACCAAATATAAATAAAATTGTGCAATAACGGAGGATTAGGAGCGACAGCTCAAAAAATATATATCCAATTTAGTCGGTACAAAAAAATGCAGATAGTCCAGATCCACCTCGTTAGTGAAAGCCCAAAGCCCGAAAATATTTTTAATTTTCCTTCCGACGTTTGGTTGGCCGCCCATTGTGACCTTTTCACTTCGTCTATTCCAGCTGCAAATTTGCATTTTTTTGTTTTATATTTTTTTCGGATGTATGTTAAACGTTGTTTTCGCAAAGGGGTATCATAATTACCTCTGGGTTACTTAATAACACCTTTTTTTCGTAGAACTGAAATAAGGTAATTTTGACTTGGAATATTTTGGACTTGAGGTGTGTTAATTACGTGTGTATTAACGTTACGTTAATTTTAACTAGCTTCTGTCCGCCACTTCGTTCTATTCGAATTTTAGAGTTACTTTCCGACGTCGTAAACTTGGTTTAACCCGCGACTTCACTTACGTAGCGTGATGATATTCAGCCTAAAGCCTTCCTCGATAAATAACGATTCAAATCGGACCAGTAGTTCCTGAGCGCGTTCAAGCAAACTCTTCAAGTTTTATTAGTATAGTATAGATATATAAGTATTCAGAACGTAACTTAAACATGTGCTAGAAACCTGATTCATGGAATTTACAAGAGCAATTTAATTCTCTTCGTCTGCTTCCAAACATTTCCACGTAATTACACACCATGTACAAACATAGATAGTTAAAGTAACCGACTGAACCTAAGTAAATACCTAATTTATAACATCATAATCAAAGGAACGAGTTAAAATCAAAGTAACTTTGGGTTCTCTAGGCGGGTTTAAGTAAGCAAGTAAGTGTAAGTACTCTTAAGAGTCCACAAACTTAACATATATTATGATACGTAACTTAAGCTTAAGCAAATATTTATATGATATTGAAATATTCAATCAATTGTAGGTATTTGACTGGCGGCTATTTAGAAGTTAGGAACAGGGGCCCCAACATGAGCTCTTATTGCAATGATAATTCAGCTGTGCGACAGTGACAGATATATACTCGGCACATACATCTGGGCATTACAAATAGAAAAACCTTTATTTAGCCATTAGCTAACACTTTGCCCGACCCGGGTATCGAACCCAGGACCTCGCGTTCTGCAGTAGCTCGCGACCATGAGACCATTGAGACAGTGGAATTACACATGTGGCGTAATCCATCGTAGCGAGATAAAACAATAACAGGTTTTACTGAATATAATCAGGTGTTACTTTGCGGAAGTCCATGTTTATGTTTGTTCAAATAAATATACAAATATACAATGCTTTATTTTTATAACCAGATTTTATGGTAAGCGTCCAAAAATGTTTCGTTACAGTAAATTGAGTAATTCCCGCTATGTTCAGTCAAACAATTTTCAGTTAACATGACATCAAGGTATAACTGTTTTAAAAACAAAAACGGGCTAAGTGCGAGAAGGACTCGCGCACTGAGGGCTTTGTATAAACCTGGGGCCCAATCATGTGCTCTCATTGCAAGGATAGTTCACCTGAACGACAGTGATAAGTCATATACATCTGTCTCATAATATAATTCAAACTATCATGGCAAGAAGAGCTCATTGTAGGGCTGATGTAACTAAAAATGTATGCAGTGCCTCGGAAAGCAAGTTATGCCTGATCTCTCGGAATTAAGAGTGCACGTGTGTTTGCACACACACTTGTCCACTATAATATCTCCTGCGCACATTGCTTATCCCCGTTGAGAATAGCCACCGTAACCGAAACTTGGCAGGAGATTAATAGTTATTTTTGTTAAGGGATAAGTTCGTTCGTGCGTGTACTCTGTGAAAGAATTCATTATTTTATACTACAGTAAAAAAATCTAAGCGAATGAAACCGCAAGACAAAGTAAGGTTATATAAAGTATGAGCCCGTCAAAGTAGTAGTGTGGGCAGAAGTAATTATAATAGAGTCACACATCACGGAGCTCAGAGCTAGATTTATTCTCCAATCTCACACTCGCAGTCGTTTCACGATTCACCCTTAGATATTTATTTTTAATGGTCCAAGTGTAACGATAAAAGCGGTTTAAATGTTTTCAGTCTTTAATGTTAAATAGCCTTCAGTAACCATCAAAATACAGATGTAAATTTTAGATTTCAGCCATTCATACACACACAAATAGGCAAATAATATTAGGAACTAGCGGTTTCAACCGTGTAGACTTAATTCATGGCTGGCTTTTTTCACGGAAACTCAATTATTTTCTTAATTAAAATTGGCCTAGCTTACTCCTTGTACCAATAGCTATATCTACCAGTGAAAGTCCCGTTAAAATCGGTCTAGCCGTTTCCGAGATTAGCCGGAACAAATAGACAGACAGACAGACAGACTAAAACTTTAAAACTTGGTTTTTCAGTGTCAGTACCGTGTATACATTCATATGCATTTAGTGAAAAACTGTAGTTTTGGATTTACAAACAGACACTTCAGTTTTATTTATCTGTATATATATATAGATATAGATTCTTTCAGTATTAGAAAATCGAGAAGAGCTATAAGCTATATTCATCACGCTACGGCTAATCGCAGGTAAAACTTAGCGTAAGGCCAAAATAACTATTCTACGCGGATGAATTCGCCGGCAGAAGATAGTTTGTAATATTTGTAAGATACCCCATAACTTACCTTTAAACTAGGTATGGGATGGAAGTTATTCTTATAACTTCCTTATCTGCTTAACTTAAATAATAAATTCTTTAGATTGCTTCTGCGAGACTTTATGTCCTATGAAAACATACAATGTTGACGCAGTCGCGAACTCTTGAGATGTAGTAAGAAAATTTAAGTCCCGTTAATCTTGACCTGCATAATTTAGTGGTTACATTTCAAACTGAAACTTAAGTGATAACTTTAGCGTTCAAATGTATACATGACATATAAATACATTATTATTATTATACTGTACTGAGAAAATTAGCGACAATTGCATCAGACACAAAAACTGCTGAACAAATGGTGAAAACATGGGTGACCCGCGGTACCCTAATGTTTTTATAATAAAAGTAGCCTTAGTTACTTGTAGCCTTGTAACATTAGCTATCTACCAGAAAGTCCCGTTAAAATCGGTCCAGCCGTTTCGAAAATTATCCGCAACAAACAAACAGACAGACCGACATACAGAGATGGTTTTTCCATGTCAGTAGGTACCGTGTATATATTCATATGCAGTGTAAGTCTGTTATTTTGGAATTATAAACAGACACTGTATCTGTATATGTATTTAGAAGATATACGCTATCGACTTATAGTTTGGTACCTCAAGACGGACGATATCTATTCAGAGGTGTTCAAGTCGTAGGTACGTTTTGGACTTATCGCGGTGGTGAATAATGCCCCCCGGCTGTGATCGACGACTGACGACATTTCTCTACGGATCCCGAATTCCCATACCTCTCCAGACTGGTAAAGTAGGGATTTTTGTCCTGGTGTTGACTGTTTTGTTGGGATAAGGATGCTATGTACTATTTTATTTAGGGAGGTTATATCCACAATTGCATCTGTGGAATGTGAGAGGCGCCATGAATGTGATTACTACGTATGACAACGGCCATTTTGTTTCAAACTAGCTTGCTTAGCATTTATTTACTATCTATATCCATCTATGTCTATACAGACAAATAAAATTGAAGTGTCTGTTTGTAATTCCAAAATAACAGCTTTTCACTAAAAGCATTTGAAAGTATACACGCTACTGACACTAAAAACCAAGCTTTAAACATTTTCTCTGTCTGTCTGTTTGTCCCGGGTAATCTCTAAAACGGCTGAACCGATTTTAACGGGACTTTCAGTGGCAATAAGCTGATGTTTCAAAAAGTAACTTAGGCTACTTTAATTTATTAAAAAAATAGGGTTCTGCGACAGTAAGGATGAAACTAAATCTACGCGGGTGAAACCGCAGGGCACAGCTAGTAAATCCACAGCTTAAAATAAAATATACTTTTCATAGGCTAATAAAGAAGGCTAATTTCCGAACCGGTGGTAAATTCTTTGACATTCATAAGTGCCTTACCAGGGTCTAAACTGAATAAATCATTTTCATTTTCAATGACGGAATTAAATTTTCAAAAATACACAATGTAAACAGTCAACATACTTAAGAAATTAAATTATAATTTTATCTTTTTCATCTCCATTAATCAAAGTAGGAACAAATGAAGTCGATTTAATGCTCCTTTCTAAGCATGTACGTGATATCTTATAGTTTAAGTATTTCATTGGAAATATAAAGCTTTATTAAGCGCTGCAGTGGAAGTATTGAAATAGTTCCGCTTCTATTGCCTATGCACAGTCTTAGTTAGTGCGACTTGGAGAGCTGTACGATCAAGAAGTTTCTGCATACTTGCAGCTTTGTATATGCATGGTAAATGGTTAGTTGTGAATAACTATACGAATATATAAAGCTGAAGAGTTTGTTGAAACGGCTGAGCTGATTTTAACGGGACTTACATTGGCAGATAGCTAATTTTACGAGGAGCAAAGGTTACTTAAAGGATACTTTTATTTAAAAAAAAACTTAAGTGTTTCGGGGGCCATCAATTAAATTAACTCTATGCGGGTGAAGCAAAGGGACACAGTATATAATACTATTTGTAATAATTTACCTATTCGTAAATTTACTTAATTTTAAAGCTTATTTCCTTAACCGTAAGGTATTGTTTGCGACAGCTCTATTGCTTAGACTATATTGGTTGGAAAATTAGTTGGGTACACGCCAGATTGGGGATTCGAATTTAACTTACATATAACGAGATTACTAACCGTTCCATAGGTCTGTCCCGAGCCAAGAGGTAACAGCTCGTTTTGTGGGTAACTATACGACAAACTTTGGTTTCCTACTCATGAGATGAACTAAGACTCAAGTTGTCGTATTGACCGCTAGGAATAAGGTAGAAAATCACTATCGAATCTATACAGATAAATAAAATTGAAGTGTCTATTTGTAATTACAAAATAATGACATGAAAAAACAATTTTTTTATTATCTGTCCGTCTGTCTGTCTGTTTGTTACGGCTAATCTCCGAAATAGCTGGACTGGCTCTCACTCACTCACTGGTAGATATTTCATTTGACAGTGAGTAACTTAGCCTAAGTTACTCACTACTACTTGATTTAAAAAAAGCATAAGGGTTCCGCGGGACAGACATGAAATTAACACTACGCGGGTGAAACCGCGGGGCACAGCTAGTTTAGTAATACTTTCATAGAATATAGAATATTTGTTTCTGTATTATATGGTAAATAATATTATGGTCCTTTAGTGTTGCAAATTGTTCAGCATATCCCGCCAAAATCGGCGTAAAAATATTAATTAAAACATTACGATGATCTTCCACTATCATTTATAAACAATTTGAAATCTAATACTGTAAATATGTAATTATATACTAAAAAACATATAAGACGAACATAGACCATCCTAATTTTCAGTAAAAATATACCCTCAGGAGGAAGGTAGTCTACAGGGTAGCCCAGAACAAAAAAAATTGAGTCAATAAAAAATCGGATCGGACTCTGTGTCCGAATTAACAATTCTATTATGTGAACAAAATAAAGATAAACATTTATTATTATCTGTTTAAAATAAAACCAAGTCGATACAAAAACTCACATGAATAAAATTACTTAACTGTAAAAAATAATAAGAAATTTAACAATTCCAAGACAAATCCGAAAACACCTCAGAAAATTGCTGAATAAATTTCCCCTAACATTTTTACGCTTGTTTACTTCATAACGAGGAAACAAAATCTAATTTAACTTCAACTTTCTTCATAACACGCAAAAAATGTAAGTTTTATGCAACTCACGAGCTTCGCAACTCAAAGGTACAGTTAAGTTAACTTGTAGGAACGTGATTTAATAGCATTAGAGTGTACCTACAGATCTTCTGTGTCGATGCCGGCACGGCCGGTCTGTGTCGTTGTAGGTGCCGGCACGGCCGGTCTGTGTCGGTGTAGGTGCCGGCACGGCCGGTCTGTGTCGTTGTAGGTGCCGGCACGGCCGGTCTGTGTCGGTGTAGGTGCCGGCACGGCCGGTCTGTGTCGGTGTAGGTGCCGGCACGGCCGGTCTGTGTCGTTGTAGGTGCCGGCACGGCCGGTCTGTGTCGGTGTAGGTGCCGGCACGGCCGGTCTGTGTCGGTGTAGGTGCCGGCACGGCCGGTCTGTGTCGGTGTAGGTGCCGGCACGGCCGGTCTGTGTCGGTGTAGGTGCCGGCACGGCCGGTCTGTGTCGGTGCCGGCACGAGTTATGAGCGCTAACCTAGAATGCACAGAAGTAGTGTTTGGCTCTTGTATGGAGTGAGCGCTCATAACCGGCTGACTGACGATTCATCAAAGCAGTCTAAACCACTGGTTGAATTTCTTGTAATTTTAAGGATGTTTTTATTGTGTTGAGATTAAGGAAGGATTTTTTGATTTCCTATCTCCAACGGGTTAAAATTGTGGTTGGTAGTTTGAACAATAGAAGCTGTGGGTTGAACAAAGCTTTTGTACTGCAAAATTAGGTATGTGATAGTCTTCACATACAAACCTTTAACCCCTATTTCACCGCTTTAGGAATGGAAAAAATATTTCCTAATGTATACCTGACTAAGAACACACCCACTTAATTGTATGCCCTAGTACCAGTTAGACTGTCTGTATTAGTCAGTCAAGTCAATAAGTCCGGAATTTGAATTTTGAATGTAAATTATTATTTCTACTTTACTGCATTATTTTGTATATATTAAAATAAATAAATCATCAGCATCTAATGGCCAGAAAGCGCTGCCACTGATTACGAAGTTCTGGGTTGTAAATAGGTATGAAATAATCAATAGCATCCCAGAGTCTGGAACAGTGCCAGTTTAATGGCAATAGGCTCGCCTCCTCTTACTTTAAACATAACTGGAGAAAAGAGTATAAATAAACCTCTGCCTACCCCTTCGGGAAATACAGGCGCGAGCATTTGCATGCAAAATTATCTGCACGTATCATATGCCAAATCTAGGACTACCCTTCCAGGACAACCTTTCACACTACATCGTGTTCGGCAACCACAACGCATTACGTGCTTAGAAAATTGATGCGTTGCGAACGGACACTCCATTCTTGCACGGATATCCGGCATCAATCACTCGTCGAACGCCCTAACGCGTCTACAATGTCATCGGAAATCCTCTCTCCGAAATACTAGGCAATAAATAATATAAGAAAAACACATTATTATGTATAACACCTAATTCATTACTGCTGAAAATGGAAATTAATCAGAGAACTTGTTCGCATTTTTGCTGCGTTTTTAATAACTTGTTTTTTGTATGTTTGTCTGAGTGGTATATTATTATTATACCTATATTTGATTAAATTTGAATGTTTTTTTTTAGAATCAGGTCCAGCTATAAATTTTGTACGGGTGTCCGTGCATGTATGCAAATGTGCCCGCGCCAGCACATCGCCGACGTATTTAATAAATTTTTAGTTTTAATTTACTAATAAAACTTTACTTTTTTATTATTTGATCGGGGCGGTTTTATTTTCCCCCAACTTGATGAAGCTGTAATAATTGTTCTCATATAATATATTTAGTTAGAGCATTATAGTATTCATAACACATTAATCATTAATCGTGTAACAAGCGTTACAAGTGTTGATACTTAACATTATCTGCATTAAAGATTTACATTTGTTAATCATGTAAGTGCCCTACGGTTTCACCCGCGTTAGTTAGTGGCGATTTAGTTGTATGCTTCATTTCGAGGTACCCTAAAAGTAACTCCTAAGCCTAGGTTACTCCTTGAAACACCAGCTACCTGCCAGTGAAAGTCCCTTTAAAATCGGTTCAGCCGTTTCCGAGATTACCGAGATTACCCGGAACAAACAGACAGACAGACAGAAAGACAGACAGAGAAAAATATTTAAAACTTGGTTTTTCAGTGTCAGTAGCGTGTATACTTTCATATGCATTTAGTGAAAAGCTGTTATTTTGGAATTACAAACAGACACTTCAATTTTATTTATCTGTATAGATGTAAGAGCCCACGATATAAAATCCCTTCCTCATAGTTCAAACTATTTCTGCATCCATAAAAATGGTCCACCGATTCGACTGTAAACATGCAACGTGCAGAAAAACGCATTTTAGCTCATAATATTAGTGGGGATAAGGTTTATGGATGTAAATTTTATTCCAATAAAAGCGATGTTCACAAATCAAAAGGCTTATTCCGGTTTAAAACACCCAATTACTTGATATCAGCGGTTTCAACTTGTATGTATTCATACAGATATAATTCAAAGGGCTTAAGCCCTGTGATAGGTACCCTTTCGTGGCGCATTATCCTTTATGAACACATTTTAATTTATGCGGGTGTGCCCATAAATCTCATACAACTTAGAACATAATCTGTATTAAACTAATAAGATTATAAGCCTTGCCATGAAAATATTATGATTAAAATATTAAACTTGCTGGAGTTGAAAAATTATGATTACTGTCGTCCATTAATCATACGTTTCATTGGGACGTGATAGCTATCATTTTTGCACGTACTTATAAGATTTATACCTTTTGACAAATTATTTTTTGTGTTGTGTGAATGTTTTAATAATTCACAGAAATTAATATATTTCAAATTGTCTAAATTAAAATTATGTTTACTTTTCGACATTTGCGTGATGATAAATAACCTGTAGCGTTTCTCGATAAATGGGCTATACAGGGTGTCGGGGAAACCGGGACAGCTCTTAAAATATGTGATAGGGTATAATTTTAGGAAGCAATTAAAATTATTATAACAAAAATATTTTCTTCCGTTTTCGAGTAATTGATGTTCAAAGTTGACAATATCAATACCTTATTTTCGCATAAAAATCAGCTGTTACGTAGAGTTATTCACGTGAAATCTAACTACTTCTTTTATTTTTTTTTCTCCCACTAATAATTCCTGAAATAATCCCATAAAACCATTTTTCGAAACCATTAACCTTCCCCTTAATTTAAAAAGTTTAATGACCGCGTACGAAATGTAGGTAAACGCAGCCGCGCGTTCATTAATCGCTTAAGGCCGCGAGCTCTTCGGCTATAGCTTATAACTACGTTATCGTTTGTTATCGTTAGATATTTTGATTTTTCAAAATAGTGATATATTCATAAAACCCTACAACTTCTAGAAGACAACTGTTCCTTTTTCTCCGACATCCTGTATAATACTGACTTTATTTCAAATCGGACCAATAGTTCCTGAGATAAGCACATTCAAAAAAACAAACTTTTCAGCTTTATATGTTAAAAACAGAGGCTTGTAAGATGAAACAAACAACCACGTATTTTATTACTTTGAAATATTCCTTACTATTTAACCCCATATCTACTCGTATAACTTGGTTGATACTGGAACTGAAGTTTAGTGAACGTAAATCATCGCCAATCTTTTGTTTACGACCGAGATAACTGCTGCTATTGTAGCTACTTGCCAGCTCAAACAGTATACCTTTTTTTATTCCAAGGTAAAAGAACCCCCATTACGTAATACTAAATATAATAATAATCATCTAAACAGATAAATACAATTTAAGGGTCTCTTTGTAATACCAAATGAACAGTCTTTTAATAAATGCATATAATATACTACAAACATAAAAAAAAACGATTTAAAAAATCTCTTTCTGTCCGCCCGTCTGTCTGTCTGTCTATAGTCTATAGTCATATAAAAATAAAGTCTACGTGGGTGAAACCGCGGGGCACAGCTAGTATGTAAGTCACCAGCTTACGTAATAAGGGACGCCACAGACGGAAGTTCTGTAATCAATAATTGTTCCAAAGAAATTATAAAAATATTCCATATAAAAAAAAGTCAGAAGTTTCCAACCTTTAAAAGCTAAAACCACACAAATTCAATGTAAATATTCTTCAACCAATAAACATAGCTGTCACATTGGATACCGTTGCACAAACAGACGCACACAAAGGCTGTCACATCGGACACACAGACGCAGTTTCCTTTGTGCATCCACCACAGTTCCGTGCGGTTAAGTGCAAAATATTTGTTCTGGCATCCAAGACCGGGGAAATTCTATGTGGTAAAATAAATTGTATGCCTTTGAGAGAGGCTAAATCTATTGGCCTGGGTGTGTACGCGTTTTTCACACCTTTCTATCTATACAGATAAATAAAATTGAAGTGTCTGTTTGTAATTCCAAAATAAAAGCTTTTCACTAAATGCATATCTATACAGATAAATAAAATTGAAGTGTCTGTTTGTAATTCCAAAATAACAGCTAAATGCATATGGAAATATATACGATACTGACACAAAAAAAAACAATTTTTAAAATTTTTCTCTTTCTGTCTGTCTGTATGTTCCGGGTAATCTCCGAAACGGCTGGACCGATTTTAACAGGACTTTCACTGGCAGGTAGCTGATGTTTCAAGGAGTATTTTAGGCTACTTTTATTTATAAAAAATATTAGGGTTCCGCGAAATGAAGCATGAAACTAAATCTACGCGGGTGAAACCGCGGGGCACAGCTAGTTATAAATAAATGTTAGCTAAGTTGAAAAGCGCCGAAGGTTTACGTCGCCTGCTTTTTGTGGTTTATTGGGGCTTGAAACGAGATTTGTGTTTCGTGGTTTTGAAGAAATTTCACCGAATGAGGTATAAGTTACTTTTTATTTTTCTTTAATTTCACAGCAACCGAGCTTGTTGTACTTGTGCGGTAATGTTGGCTAACCTTTCCCCGAGTCACTTTGAGAATATATTTCACAGTGAGAAATTGCCTACAAACGCTTTTATTTTTTTGTTCTTTTGAATAGACTCAATAGGTTTATTTTTCTACTAGCTGTGCCCCGCGGTTTCACTCGCGTAGATTTAGTTTCATCCTTATTGTCGCGGAACCCTAATATTTTGATAAATAAAAGTAGCCTAAGTTACTCCTCGAAACATCAGCTACCTACTAGTGAAAGTCCCGTTTAAATCCATCCAGCCGTTTCAGAGATTACCCGGAACAAATAGACAGACAGACAGAAAATTTTTAAAACTTGGTTTTTTAGTGTCAGTAGCGTGTATACTTTCATATGCATTTAGTGAAAAGCTGTAATTTTGGAATTACAAACAGATACTTCAATTTTATTTATCTGTATAGATATTGAAACATTATGAATGCTTTACTTTCACACAAGCTGTGATGAATGAGTGGTTTGATTTGTCGCAAGCGGCGAAAGTTTAAAGTATATATTGAATATACTATATAATACTATAGTATACTTAAAAAAATACGCCATCTAACATTGAAATAATTTTTCAAATCGGAACAGTAATTTCTGGGATTAGCGCGTTATAATATATACGCTAAGACCAATCGCGCGTTAAAATGAGCGTTAGCCCAAAGTAACCATTAAAAGCGGACGAAGTCACGGGCAGAAGCTAGTTACTATGTATTATATTCATGTATCGCTTTTAGACATCCTTGTACTGAAGGAACCCGTCCGTGTACTGCCATTATTTTACCCAGTTCCCCCCGCTTCTCCAGTTCAGAGTAGAAGATGCGCTTTGCCCCTTGTTCCTCTGCCATACAAGATCTAAATCCACTACAAATTGAATGCATCTAGTAAGATAGCTAAAGTAAATGAACTCTCCAAGACCCGCTTTGTTAATTGAATTAAAACCTTATCACAACGTATTACTGCACACATTGTTACGTAACAACGTTACGTAAGGGCTTAGCTTCAAACTAGTTCTCCTCTTGCAAAGATTTGATGAGTTTTCATTAAGCTCTGCGATTTGAGCTCTGGAGAGCAATTTCAGTCAGATCAATTTTCTTCAAATGAATGCATTATAGACTCTATTCTACTTAATCTAATATCTTAATTATATTCTTATCTACTTAACTACGATCCTAATTATATAGGTTGTACGATTTAGAAGCTTAAGGTGTACGACTGATGGATTCGAATGCTCCTTGCCAGGCATAACCCTATTGGAGATTAGCCAAAGAGAGAAACAGCCAGACAGGCAGACATACAGATGAACAGAAAGGCAGACAGATATTTTTTTATGATGGACGACGTAAACGTAGTTTGAAATAGTTTTCACCCCCGTGCCTCGGAAAGCACCGTAAGCCGTTGGCCCTACGCTAGACCTCTCTCCGGTCGTGTCATTGCCTCCCATCGGACTACGAGAGTGAGGGAATAAAAAGTGCACCTGTGTTTTCGCATACACTTGTGCACTTTAATATCTCCTGCGCAGATGGCTGATCCCCGTTGAGATTAGCCGCCATAAAAAATCGGTAGGAGATCAGACAATCTAAGCAAGAAATCTTATCAATGCTACGCAATGCTTTACCTGCAAATGCTTCATCAACTTGCTACGAGTATCTTATGCTCGTAGCAGCTGGCTACGGAAACTTTGTATCCGTAGCCAATTGCTACGAATAGTTCGTAGCCAGTTTGCGCACAATATGCTATGTTCGTTGCTACGCTGCAATTATGAAGTTAGGACAAAGCGAGTACAATGCATGGAAGCGACATTAATGTGCAGTGAACTGTAGCTATCTTATATTGCGCTTGTATATTTCAAGATATATTTATTAAACTAGTTGTGTCCCGGGGTTTTACCCACGTAGAGTTAATGCCCGGGGTGCCCCGTTTGTTTTTCTAAAAATAGTCTACGTTACTCCTTGTAACATTAACTATCTTCTAGTGACAGTTCTAGGATATGAGCTGGAAGAAGCAGTTTTTTTTTTTAAATTGTTTTTTTTTTTAATTCAGTACCTACTTTATATACTTTCATATGCATTTGGTAAATACTTGAATTCAATTAAATTAAAGACAATTACATTTTAATGTATCTGTATAGACATCATCATCATCTCCCTGGCCTTATCCCATACATTGTTGGGGTCGGCACATGATTCAACCCGATGTGGCTGATCACCTGATTTTTATACGAAGCGACTGCCATCCGACCTTCGCAACCCCATTTAGGAGGAAAATATGTGATCTGGGGTAAAACAGTTGTCAGATTATTTTTAGGCCTCCGACTGACCTGTAATTTATGCATCTTAGATAACCAGCTAAATCCTTACCTAATTATGTTCGCGTAAGCTTAAATTGGTTAACGTATAGTTATCAAAAGAAAATCACAGAAAGAACATTTAAGAAATCACTCAAGTTACCATAAGTCCATAATTCAAACTTGAAAATGTCTCCAAAATCTAGATAGCAAAAAAAATCGTGTATCAAAAGGCATCAGTGACATTTATTTTTCAATTTACGCAGAAAACCGCCGTAAAACAAACCGTTAGATAATAAAGTTTGCGGCAAACTGATAACAGATCTAATTTATACCTTTACGAATGAAAATTCTTAGCGAGAAAGTACGGTGTCAGTATCTCTCTTTTGCTGTTTATCTAACAGAGGATTCCGATTACGAGGGGAAAAGTTAGCTTAGACTACGTCATTCGGCTTTGTGGTATTGTTTAGGTTTACGTATAACATAATACTGGCTTGGAACCGTTCCACATAAATTGACGTAGTCTTAACTAAGCCTGAACTTAAGGATTAGTCAATGAATGTGTCGTTATAAAGGAGTATAAAGTATTACAATGTTGTGTTCCGCTATCTATACATCTATACATACAGATAAATAAAATTGAACTGTCTGTTTGTAATTTCAAAATAACAGCTTTTCACTAAATGCATATGCATACACGCTACTGACACAAAAAAACCAAGTTTTAATTTTTTTGTCTGTCGGTCGGTCTGTCTGTTTGTTCCGGGTAATCTCCGAAACGGCTGGACCGATTTTAACGGCACTTACACTGGTAGGTAGCTGATGTTACAAGGAATAACTTTTAAAAAAAAAAACATTTAGGGCTCTGCGGGAATAAAACTAAATCTACGCGGGTGAAACCGCAGGGCACAGCTAGTTTTAAATATACGTCCGCAGGCTGGAGGACCCCTAGCACATACTAGACTTGCACTTCACTAGGATAACTATGTCATTTGTATACTTATAATAGCGGAATAAAGAATTGTAATACTTTATACTCTTTCATAACCATAAACATAGACTAATGCTAAATAACACCTGATTCTAATCAAAAATGTGTCTATACTTTTTACTTTAAAACTAGCTGTGCCCCGCGGTTTCACCCGCGTAGATTTAGTTTCATCCTTATTGTCGCAGAACCCTTTTTGATAAATAAAAGTAGCCTAAATTACTCCTTGTAATATTGGCTACCTGGCAGTGAAAGTCCCGTTATTCCGTCTTCCTTATTGTCGCGGAACACTTATATTTTTATTATAAATAAATGAGCCAAAGTTACTCCTTGAAACATCTGCCTAGCTACCTGCCAGTGAAAGTCCCGCTAAAATCCGTCCAGCCGTTTCAGAGATTACCCGGAACAAACAGCCAGACAGAGAAAAATTTTAAAATTTGTTTTTTAGTGCCAGTAGCGTGTATACTTTCATATGCATTTAGTGCAAAGCTGTTATTTTGGAATTACAAACAGACACTTCAATTTTATTTATCTGTATAGATAAATTACGAGTATATAAAGTAAATAATATTAGGTCCTTGCATATGAAATTGGCGTTTTGTCGTACTGGCCACTTTGATCTCTAATTTTTGGTTTATCTTTGGTAAATCTTTGGTTAGGAATTCCAATATTAAATTTATGCAACTCATGCAATTGTTTTTCGAAAACCGTAATCCTACTGGTGCGAACCACTTTGCACCACAAAAACACTACTTATTTCTTTTGTGTATTCTTGTTTGTTTTTTTTTTGTATCAGTTTTATTTGTTTTGTTGCTGCTTATTGGAATCAATAAACGTTTATTATTATTATTAATCCATGTTTTTTCCATCTTTGATTTGTTCTTTGGGTGACATCAACGGAAATTAAATTCATGTCAAATTTATGTCTATACTAGCTGTGCCCCGCGGTTTAACCCGCGTATATTTAATTGCATCCTTATTGTCGCGGTACTACTACCTAATCTTTTTAATAAATAAAAGTAGCCTAACTCCTCGAAGCATCAGCTACCTGCCAGTGAAAGTCCCGATAAAATCGGTCCAGCCGTTTCAGGGCTTACCCGGAACAAACAGACACACAGACAGACAGATAAACATTTTAGAACTTGGTTTTTGTGTGCCTGTTTTCGAATTGATTGGATTCATCCCGGTTGCAAATTGAACAACGTTGCCAACATTTACAGGCTTGTCACAAGTTGTTGAACGTAAGCTGACAACTTCTGGGGTATTTAGACTTGTTATTGTCATCATTGTTTCTACATCGAGTGACAGTGACAGATTTATCAATCTATACAGATAAATAAAATTGAAGTGTCAGTTTGTAATTACAAAATAACAGTTCGCACTAAATGTATAGGAAATTAAAAAAAGCATTTGTAACTTTTTTTTTCTGTCTGTCTGTTTGTTTGTTCCGGCGAATATCCAAAATGGCTGGACCGATTTTATCAGGACATTCACTGGCAGATACCTAATTTTACAAAGAGTAACTTAGGCTTTTTCTTTTTTTTAAATCAATTGTTTTCCTCGGGTCACCCATGAACTCTGCGCGGGTAAAACCGCAGGGAACAGCTAGTGTCAAATAAATATGCTTCTTTGGTCCAGTGGTTTGATCTTCAGGGGCCCAACCATGAGCTCTTATTCTCAAAAAACTTAAAACTCAAATATATCTTTATTCGATTAGACTTTATACAAAGTACTTTCAAATCGTCAGAATGACACAATAACACAGGATTATACATGCTACCGCCAGGTTCGGAAGGTTGATTTTACTGAAAAGAACATATTGCAATGATAATTCAGTTGTGCGAATGTGACAGATGTATACACGTCACATACATCTGTCTCATAAATGAGTGAAACTATCATGGCAATAAGAGCTCATGATAAGGCCCCAGGGCCTGTAGACAAAGTAACATTGTTCTCACGCGTCGCTAGTAAAAACGGTACAATATGTTCGGGAATTACATGTATCACGTGACTGATTTATGTCAATTTCCTTAAAATGTTTCTATTAGTGATATTTTGTCTAGGCCTACTGTAATTTCTTAGTAGCAGGAGTCTGGATTAGAGCCAGGTTAGCGGCAATAGGCTCGCCCCCTACTACATGGGACTTTAACAGTCCTGTCTTTTCACTGGCGAAATGTGTGTGTACTTACGAACAGATACAGTTGTTAAATATAAGATTTTTAGGTCAATTTTTGGGTATTTTTTTTTCAACCTGTACTTAGCTTACAAATAAAAAAGTTGAGTATTATTCGTAGCCAACCTCGATCGGATTCCTTCATTATTTTGGCAGCGAATAATCAAAATAGTGACGAGCTTTAATTCCCCTCTTTCAATTCACACCAAAATTCCCCATTAAGCCAAGAAAATGTATAATTGCCTGAAAATAATTATTCATTCCGCCATCGCTTAATGCACTGTCGTGGAATGGTGAGTAATTACCAAGTTACTTTTATTCCACCAAGTAATTGCTTACCTGGCATTATTTTTAAATTGTAAGCGTTTATTTGATGGCTTAGCTGGTTTTGCGGTGGCAATGATAGATAATAATGTGATGAGCTTAGACGCACTTTGGCGTTGTCAAATCCTTTTTACCTTAATTTGTATCTCGTAGCATAAAGCCTTGAATTCGAACTGCCTTCCGCACGTAGGTTCGCATGCGTGAGAGTAACATTTCACTTACAAACTTTCACTCGTTCTTAATAAAACGTATATATGCTCACGCCTGTATTCCCCGAAGGGGAAGGCAGAGGTGTTGTAATTACAGCAGCCACTTTTCACCTACTTCCTAACGATGTTTTCGTTCTCCGCAAAGCACGTCGTGTGGAATCACTGCACATAAGTTTTTAGAAACACTCACTGGTGCAGGCTTCAATGGGATTCGGACTTGCGTCACTTGTGTGGCACGGCCACATGGAATAGCCATGTGGCCTTGCTTAACACCATTTTAAGACATGAAAAATATAACAAACTTGACATTCTTAACGCTTTTACCGTCCTTACAGACTACAGAAGTAAAATCACAACAAATAACATTAAGCGATATTGTACCTTACACATGTACCGTCGTATAAAACCTGAGTTCCGGCGACCTCCGGCGCGTGAGTAACCTTCCCAATTTTAGTTTTACTATCGTAATAAAATAAAACGACAAAGTGAGAATTGCACACTCTTGGATTTTTTCGACAGCCCTACAATCTGCGTGGAATCATTCCCACGTCATTTTATTAATACGGTAACATTTTATTTGTTATGTTAGTGTTGTTTGCCTGATACTCCATGGACTAAATGTTTGATGTATCATTTTGTCAAGTTATCTATATCAGGTTAATCTTCAGGTATATGCGCTGAATGCTGAACGCGCAGTTATCCCCACAATTTTCACTGAGCGCCCAAAACGCATGACATAAGCGTAGCACTTCGTCGTATATAACCTAAACAGCGTTTTTTTTTCCAATTTATTGCTTCATCAGTCAAACTATTTTTACTTTTAATCTCAATTTTTTTTTAAATAATTTTGGAACCGCATTGAAAAAGGAGGCGGTTATCAAGTCAACTGTATTTTTTCCTTATCGTTTCATAGTATGACGTCAGTTCAAATGACTGTAAGGGACAAATATATCTGATATGTCTGCCACTGTCACTTAGTTGATAAACTTCGCAAGAAGGGTTGTTACAAGGCCTTTGAACTACATAGTAGCATCGCAAACATACACAGGTATGCGAGAAGCTTTATTGTTTTATATATTGAGATGGAAATAAGACTTGATCACAGTATAAATATAAGCTTAAGCAAGCAGTAAATAATCTAAGCATATTTTTTTATATAAGAACTTTGGATCCATTAATCGTGAAGATTGTCTATCTTAAAGATTTAAAATAATGTAGATTTGTCGTTTTGAAGTGTTGAAAAATTTCGCTAAAGCACATGAATGACGTATGCGTGATCGGCCACGACGTGACACTACTTTCTGTCATTCTGCCTATTGTACTTATTTCTCATAGATGCGCGCGTCTGTGTGAGTGTGTCATTTCGAACGATTTGTTTCTAGATTCCTAACTGCTTGTAAAGTTTATATTTATACTGTGACTTGACATTGGAGAAAAAGACGTGACTAACTACGGTTCATTTCAAATTGGCATGCTAGAGTGTACATTGCCATTACATTCAGTGTGTATTCATACGTTTTATATTTCCCGGAAATATTTGCTTCATTGCGGCAACGGGATTACGACTTTATAACGATGTTTTCCAGACCTCCAGGAGTATTTTACGATCAACAATATTCATATCTACATATTTTTATTTATTTAGGGGTGGTACTTTGATGTTATACATGCAAACATTTCTGTGTTACACAGCCAAGTCAGAAAAATAATATTAGAACAATTTGATACCTACGTAATTTAATGGAGAAATATTTTTTATATTTCCATATTAACAGCCTATACTGAAAATGAAAATAAAAATGAAAAATGTTTATTCAGTTTAGGCCCTGGTAAGGCATTTATGAAAGTCGAGAATTTACCACCGGTTCGGAAACTAGCCTTCTGAGAAGAACCGGCAAGAAACTCAGCCAGGCTTGAGTATGTACATGTACATACTCTAGTTATACTTAGTTCTGGCAAATTAATTAAATTGAAGATTTTGCCGTGTCAAATAAAAACTTTACTAAATGAATAATATAATTGATTGATCGGAATACAGTCCATTTTAAATGAATTTATTTTTTAGATGTATCTTAAAGAGCCGTAGTGGCCGTGGGGTTTTAGTAGTGCCTTCTAAACAAGCGACCAGTGCGGCCTGTACCAATGAGTTTTTCTAAAGCCTATGTGCAGAGATATCACACTACGTACATTACGGTGAAGGAAAACATCGAGAGAAAAAGTCTGAGACTGCGATAGACTCACCATCTGTCACGTTAGGACAAAATCATCTTCGGTGAAAAGTGGGTGTTGTTATTACAACACCTCTGCCTACTCCTTCGGGAAATACAGGCGTGAGCATATGTATGTATGTATCTTTGTCTTTCACTCTGTCTTCAAAAACGGCCAAAGGGCATATACACACACATAATAGTATAGTAATACGCAGAGTTCTTCTCAGAGTAGGCAGAAACTGCACAATTTCACTCTTTTGCATAACATATTCGCGTCATCTACATTCATAATAGTAGTGGGAAAATATGTGAATGTTGACAGAATGATACCGCAGTCAACCCTAGCAATACACATGCAAAAACAGCCGTTCGATCGCGTCTGACAAACAAGATTACCGTTGATTTATACCGACTACTCATTCCTGATAACAGCTTTCCGCTTCTGACGTAAACAACAGCCAAATGGTTCCGTTGGAATAACAGAATAACGACTAACTTAACGTGCCGTCTTGTGTTTTGATTCGAGTCCGTTTTGGTGTCCTTTGAGTGTTTTGTAAGTTTTAGTATGTGTGTTAAAAATATATATTTTTTAAGTTAACGGAAATTATGTACATACATGTTTCTTATTACTTGAGTGTTTTGAGATATATACCTCTAATATTTACTATGTATTATTTTGAAATCTAGAACTTATATTTCTAGAACCTATCGGTGGTACTGCCTACCCCCATGGGATACAGGCGTGAGCATATGTATGTATGTAGAACTTATAATCCCAATAAATTTTCTGTTCTATAGCCGTCGAGGCGTGTCTTTGACCATAAGATGTAATTTTCACAGAGCACGGATGAGAATCGAAACGTTGTCCATGTTTTCACTTACAGGCCTAGTCCTCCCGCTTAACAATGGTCAGGGAACTGTCGGGCAAGCTATCGAAGAAAACAAGAGAACAAGTTAATAGAGATGGAAGAGACATCTTAGTTGGAAGATGGAAGAAGACAGATTGGACAGGATGGGATGTAATGAGTCGACCAAAAGAAAGCAGAGGTAAGCATTATGGGGAACATAGCCCATCTTTAGCAAAACGAAACTATAGCATAGCTTGCAAACCAGGCAAAATAGCAATGGGCTGGACATGTCTTTTGACGAACCAAAGACCGATGAACGAGTCATAAAGTGGAGACCACCCAGCCAGATGGACCGGAGGGCTGAAGACACCTGCAGGGTCCCGCTGGATACGCAATACTGTATTTATTGCGGCTCAAAATGTGTTAATTCGCCTTCGAAAAAGTATCATAACATTTGGAGTCACGCTAAAACGCAAGAACGTTTCAAAACTTATTCTTTTGGCACTAACCTGAAAGCCATTAGATCATCAAGACCATGGAGAGGCCAAGAACCAGAAATTGCCACTGATTTTGACTGATTGATTATGTAAACTTAGCACCTACTTATGATGTTAATTAAAATGCGGTTCACAGTTTGATACAGTTTCTGCAATTTCAATAGGAAAAAAAAACATAAAGCCTAGCAAAATGCAAGCGCAATCAATGCATGCAAAGCCATTAGAAATAAACCTTCGAGAAATGTGAAATAAATAATGACCGCTTGATCACGATTTCTCTAGAAAATGAAATTGTAATTTTGCAGCTAATGCCTGTCACGAAATACCAACAGTGTTATTATGATCGCAACTTTCGATAGAAGAAGTGAAAGAGGATTATTATTTTTAAATTTATCTCGGAACATTTGTACTAGTTTTTCTACCTTTTAGAATTTACCAGCGGAATGTCCTAGTAGTTTTATACTAGTCGACAGAGCTGCGGAATCTAATTACTTCGCTTCAGTCGTCATGTTGACGTTCGACTTTTATTCAACCCTTTACACGCGTTCCGGTTTCGAATTGCAATTCGGTGTGACACCGGCTTTATTCGGAAATATCGAATTCGAGTGGGACTTTTCTCTCCGCTTACATTTTTTTGTTCTGGGTATTTAAAGGCATGGAAATTTTGGGATAGTTAAAACTCTTTAGTATTAGCTACTAAATCGGCCCAGCCGTTTCGGAGATTAGCCGGTACAAACAGCTAGACAGACATACAGAAAGTCACAGAAAAAAAATTTAAATTGTTTTTTTATATAACTATCATTATAATACATACTTTATATGTATATGGCTTTAGTGAAAACCTGTTATTTTGGAATTACAGACATTTTATTTTTATTTATCTGTATATCTATAGATATAGATTTTTAATATTACCTTTTAACCCTTTACGCATGGTAAATATTCACAAATCGTAATTGAAAATTTAAATTGCAACACGAGTAAAGTTCAGTCTTTCGAACAAGGCCTCCATAATAAATGTAATTACTAAGACTAACTACTAAGTAAGTTGCATTGAAACTTTTCGTAAAATACTAATCAAATTCCAGTTTCCAATTACTGTGCTAAACATTTCAACAAGGCACAGAATTTATTATCAGTGAAAATAATTTACATAAGAATAAAATTAATGAAGTGCAGTGCCCTCACGGTCTTCACGGTGAAGAAACTACATAATGATTAATTATGTCTAAAAAATTCAAAGACGTATAGGGCCTGAGACGGCGATAGATTCAATTACCATGAGCTCTTATTGCCATGATAGTTTCACTCATTTATGAGACAGATGTATGTGACGTGCATACATCTGTCACTGTCGCACAACTGAATTAACATTGCAATAAGAGCTCATGGTTGGGCCCCAGTTCTGTCACGCAAACGGCTTTGATGAGAATAATGTAAAAACAAACACCTCTAGTCTCTAACCTATCTTAGAAGGCGCTTATACAAATTGGCAACAATTTTCATAGTTTTTACTTAATTGCTGAGGATTTAAAATTATGTTCTTGGTTTTTGAGCCATAGTAGATGATAGCAGGATTAATTGCATTGTAAAAAATTAAAATGCCTGTTTCATTTTAAATGTTAAATAATTATTTAAATTTGTTGAGTAATAATAATATCACCTAAGTATGCCATGAAAATCTTAGCAGCACTTACTGCATACAGACGCTCACGCCTGTATTCCCCGAAGGGGTAAGCAAAGGTGTTGTAATAACAACACCCACTTTTCACCGAAGATGATTAAGTGCCAATGTGACAGATGGTGAGTCTATCGCCGTCTCATAAAGTCTTTGAAATTAATTCTCAGACAATTTACTATTTCAAAAAACAATTTTTTAATGAAGAATTCAACACAACTACACCAAAACTCAGTCCTATCCTTGCAAATCCATTGGAGCACTTTGTCTCGATAATGATTCCTTTATTGCACCCCAGCTCAGCTTCTTGATTATATTTTAAGGAGAAAATTTTCTAGGGATTGTGGTTTGGAGGAATTTATAGGGGCATTTTTACACTACTGTGGTTCTTTGTTTTGATGCGTTTTGATTTTATGAACTGGCTGAATTTTAGGTTTATTACAATTTAAAAGTCGGGATTGCCTTTAACAATAAGCCTGTTTAATTAATACCTTATTTATATATTCATATAGATAGAACCTCTATAATTGGTGAAAATATGATATATGGATATATATGTCTATATATAATATAAAATTGTATATAATACTACTTTCCATATAGTTCAACTATACGTTGGGAAAAATAAAGTCTGTTCTAATTGCTTCGACTAGATTAATCGAAATAGGATCTTTTCTATACCTACTCGTATACAGATGAAGTAACTTGAAGTGCCTGTTTGTTATTCCAAATCCGTCTAATATCTGAAACAGCTGGATCTTTTTAACGAGACTTTCATTAGCAGATAGCTGATATTATAAGGAGTACTGTATGCTACTTTTACTTTAAGAAAAAATCTCTAGATAACATAGTTTTTATTGTTAGCTGAGGGAAAAACAGCTAGACACAGCTATTCAAATGTATAAATATATATTTACAATATTATTTTGCAAAGGAAGCATACAGAGTGTCGGAGAAAAAGGAACAGTTGTCTTCTAGAAGTTGTAGGGTTTTATGAATATATCACTGTATAGAAATCGTAAAATATCTAGCTCCAACGATAACGTAGTTATAAGCTATAGCCGAAGAGCTCGCAGCCTTAAGCGATTGAATGAACGCGAGGCCGCGTTTACCTACATTTCGTACGCGGTCAATAAAAATTTTTAATTAAGGGGAAGTTAATGGTTTCGAAAAACAATTTTATGGGATTATTTCAGGATATATTAGTGGGAGAAAAAAAATAAAAACGTAGTTAGATTTCATGTGAATAACTCTACGTTACAGCTAATTTTTATGCGAAAATAAGGTATTGATATGGTCAACTTTGAACATCAATTACTCGAAAACGGAAGAAAATATTTTTGTCATATTAATTTTAATTGCTTCCTAAAATTATACCCTATCACATATTTTAAGAGCTGTCCCGGTTTCCCCGACACCCTTTATAATTCCAATGCTAGCTTTAGTACGGCGTATGAAAAAGATGTTTATCCAAGATACACCCTTATCTAGCAAAGCGAGCCGTGTCGAGTTTATTAAGTAAAATCATTTTTAAACGTGCTTTGGATGGTTTTAAAATAACTCAATCTTAAAAAGCTATACTTTTATAATGGAAATGCTTTCTTCTACGTATTGAGGAAATATTTTCTGTGAGTATATTTATTTTTATTTATAAATGCAATAAAATATCTCTAATACACTTACCTTGATCTACAACGGAATCTCGCAGGCACACACACATGAGAAACGAGAAAATTCTTAGAGACTCGTCCGATTTTGAAAGCACACGCGACGATAAATAATATTTGAATAACGAGGTAAGGTTGGCACGCGTCACTTTGCTTTTGCGAGTGCCGGCTACAGACTGTCAAACGCACTACAGTTTGACAGCTCACGTGGTAAAAAGTAAACTACCCTCACAAATTGCGTTGATAAAGAATACGTTGATAAGAATTTTAAATCTATGTTTGAATTGGAATCAATGATTTTATAATTGGAACTGTGTCCCCGACCTCTTAAATTGTATAAATGTCTAGCTTCTGCGCGCGACTTCGTCCACATGGCAGAGTTACTTTGGCCTAACGCTAACTTTAACCCACGACTTCGTTTAAGTAGCGTGATAATATATAGTCTTCCTTGATAAATGGGCTAACAAACATTGAGATATTTTTTCAAATCATGTCAGTGGTTCCATAGATTAGCCCGTACAAGCAAACAAATACACAAACCCTTAACGTTATACCTTATTATACATCATTGATGCGCTTCTTATAATTCTTAGCGATTTATTTTGATATCAACGTTATGCATGTATTCAAGTTGTCAAATATTTTGAAAAGAGTAATTTCAGAATTTCTTTCATTCGAACCGATTTCGATTTGAGGGTATCTAATTAGTTGAATAAATACATAATAAACCAATCGACCTGCAAATTCATTATAATTGATACGTACCAAAACAATATACACGCTTGAAAAGTGTTTTTGAATCAATCAATCAAATGGTTTAGTTTAGCGAAGTTTAAAATACCCAAACTAATAAATTATTCACATTTTTTATATTATTGCAAACAGGTTCCTTTATTACTAAAAAAATGGTGAAATTCAGTTCGGAAAATATGCTACACATTTAAAAATACCGCTGGGAAAGTAATTACATTCTGTGTGAGCGTGTCCGAAAAACCTATGGCCAGGCAGAAAATAATGGCTGGAAATCAGCCTATTGTACTTTTGCTTTGTGGGCTCAAATCAAAATGGACTTGTATTATTCTCATACATGTTTGGATTTAGTATAGATTTGTAAGCCTTAAATTAAAAGTTAAATATAATATACAGGAAGGATGTATGTATAGCTTTATAAAGGATGCTATTTTGCCATTAATGAAGGTTCATATATTCATTCAAACTATATCTATATAATAGGTATACTGATAAATAAAATAAAAGTATCTGTTTGTAATTCCAAATTAACAGCTTTTGATTAAATGCATAAGAAAGTACTACAGAAAAAAATACAATTTATAAAAAGCTATTGAATTTGTCGGACTGTACGTTTATTAACTACCTTGAAAATAGATCCATGACAATAGATCATAAATGTGGATCAGAACGGCATAGCTCAAAAAATCATCTTCGGTGAAAAAAATTACGTTATTTGCATTCGCAACGCGTTTGACACGCGTTGATTCAATTTAACCTACCTTTATTTAGCAAATCATGTCAACACATTACTCTTCACATAAGTCAGGAGTCAACCACTTCCCTTGACACGACAAAAGCAACTTGCAACTCTATTCACATTCGAATAAAGGTAATTTCAAATAAACAGGTACATGTTAGTATATCAGAGGCTGCACATGTAATGTATGCTGTCTGCGGAACTGACACGGAGGCGACTCTATTACTCACACGGCGTAGAATTTATGAGCCGAATAACATTCTGGAGATATTGGAAACGTGATGTAAATGTTGATGGATATGTGGTCTACTAATATTGCGTGTTGCAAATTGTAACCCTGTAGGCTGTGCGAGCTCGTCTAAATTACCGAACCTCTTTGCCAATATATATTGCCTGTCACAGATCAACAACTGTGTTGTGTAGTCTTCGATGTAAAGTAGTGAGAGAAAAAAAGAAACCGTGTTTTCCTTTACCGTAAAGCACGTGAAATCACTGCACATAACTTTTTTAGAAAAACTTATTGGGACAAACCCCAAGGTCACCACGGCTCTAAATTTAGATAAGGTACTAAATGGTTACTTTAAGGACACTACAACGTCACAGACATGCGTTAACTCTTGAACACATACACTACTCTCTCTATTGCTAAGTTGTATGTCTGTGTCCCTCACTCCAGTTAGCACAAAGATAAAGACTACCACATTTTTTCACAAACAAAACAAGAATGCGATTAATCTGCAGCTCGACACCATGCATTTTAATGCTTAGGTCCACTTTTTTTTATTTTTATGTGAAGCAATATTTAGAATCAGATCATAAATATAGCTAACTAGCGCCCGCAACTTCGCCTGCGTGGCAGTAAGCACACATTGTCAAACCCCAATTCACTCCCTTAGGGTTGAAAATACAATGGAATTTCGGAAAACACTTTCTTATGTTAAATATTAGCTTAGCTACATGTCGACCTCAACACGCCCTCAAAATTTCATGTTTTTTGCACTACCTAACTGTTAAAGTTGGTCAGTCTGTCAGGGCGTTGAATTTCATATTATGTATAGAACACAGATAATACTAAATATGTAGGTATGTATACATCGTAAATTGCAACACACGAGACGCCGAATCACAGGTATCTCCTAAAGTATCGTATTAAAGTAATAGGATACCCCATTGGGAACCCGAAACAGATTAATCCTTGTTGTCTTATGGCTTCGGAGCCCAAGCCTAGAGAGTTTATAGTTAGGGTTTGTGCTTATAAAATATACAAAGATGAGTCTTAATTACCGCTATACTCAGGGCCAACATTTTATAGTACGAAAACGAAATGTCAAAGTTTAGAAGGCCATTATACGCGCTGCTTAAAACATAGTTAATGCTTGATTTAGCTTCTTTGTGGCATAATTAATGAATGCTCTTTGAGCTATGTATATATATTTTTTTTGCTTCTCACGCCTGAAGTGGTGAATGAGATAATATTTTATTTATTTTATTTTATTAAGCGCGACTTTGTCTACTTCTAATAGTTACTTAGGTCTTACGCTAACTTTAACCCGCGTTAGATCTTAGCGTGATGATATATAGCCGATAGCCTTATTCGATGCATTATCTAATACTGAAATATTTTTTCAAATCAGACCAGTAGTTCCTGAGATTAGCGTTCAAGAAAACAAACAAAATCTTCACCTTATATATTAGTACTAGGTGTGCCCCGCGGTTTCACCCGCGTAGATTTAGTTTCTTCCTTATTGTCGCGGTACCCTTATATTTTTAATAAATAAAAGTAGCCTAAGTTGCTCCTTAAAACATCAGCTACCTGACAGTGGAAGTCCCGTTAAAATCGGTTCAGTCGTTTCAGAGATTACCCGGAACAAACAGACTGACAGACAGACAGAGCATAATTTTAAAACTTGGTTTTTTAGTGTCGGTAGCGTGTATACTTTAATATGCATTTAGTGAAAAGCTGTTATTTTGGAATTACAAACAGACACTTCAATTTTATTTATCTGTATAGATGTATAGATAGATTCTACTTCTTACTTCCATTGACCCGAAAACTAGCCTTTGAGAAGAGCCGCTAGCAAGAGCATTTCTTAGTAGAGGAATGTAAACGACCTTTAACAATGTTGATTTTAATCATAATATAACGTTATCTCGTTCAAAACCTCATTCTAGGTGAACTTCTGCTAAGTTAATTAGCTATTTAATATAAACTATGTTACACAAAGGAATATTCAAAGTTAATTAAACAGTTCTCTATTAAACCTTATATAATGTCTGAGTGATTATACTATTACGTCAGCTATTTCATGAAACGTAATTAACCTTTCTTCACAATTATTCTTCTGCAAAAATAATAGTCTGTACAGCTTATTACAAAACATGATAAGACTAGACTGAATTCAGACTGAGTCTATGTGCATCCCTCTTTAAATCCGTATCACAGAAAGAAATGGAGCTACTTTTGATCAACGATTATCTTAATGTATGTTTTGCTATTGCAAAATTTTAGGGTTTAACTTTCCTATATATTTTGTTTGAAATTAGGGGTGCCCTGGTTTCACCTCCGTTGGCTTAATTTCATATGTGGCTTTATTTCGGGTAACCCAATTTTTTTTTAAATATCATAAATACATACATATGCTCACGCCTATGTTCCCAGAAGGGGTAGGCAGAGGTGCTGTAATAACAACACCCACATTCCACCGAATATGATTAAGTGCCAACGTGACTGAGGGTGAGTCCATCGCCGTCTCAGGCACTATACATACGTCATTGAATAATTTCTCAGACATATGCAGGTTTCCTCACGATGTTTTCCTTCACCGTAAAGCACGTGGTGTGAAATCACTGTACATAAGTTTTTAGAAAAACTCATAGGTACAGGCCCCGCTGGGATTCGAACTTGCGTAGTAGGCGACTGCTCTAACCCTGAGGTCACCACGGCTCTTTTTTAAATAAATTAACTCAAATGATGACAAAAGATTATAAAAAGTAACATTCCTATACTTATATTGTAATGAAGAATAAAAATTGTTCGTTTGTTTCTTAGTTAAACTCAAACACTATTCGAACGATTTTAAAAATTCTTGCTCTCTTAGTAAGTTGCATCTTCAGCAAAAAACAAAGGCTATACTATTAATTGAGTATAATTAGGGATTTGTTATAATACGCGAGCAAAACAGCGGGTGGAAGCTACTTTATAACAAAGGGGTATTCTAATTAAAATCCTAACTTAGTCCTTAGAAACAAAATTAATTCTTATCTCCAAAACTTTCCCTTTCAACCCTTAAGTATTAAAAATGGTTATTTATCACAAATGTAATTAAAATGTTCAGTTACTAACACAAAGTTATGGGAGACAAAAATTATGACTTAGAAATGAAATGTTTCAGAAAAATTATAATTAATCACTGTTTTAACAATTAATTAACTTCCCAGTTAATGCTTAGGCACTTTGTCACTTAGTAGGTACATTAGAGAGTAAAATTTTTAATGTCGACTAGTCTTTTAATTTACAACAGTAGCACCTTCTACAGGATGTGGTTTTGCATTGGTGCCATATTTCAGAAGGTAGACATACACTCTGTACATATACTATACAGATAAATAAAATTAAAGTCTGTTTGTAATTCTAAAATAACAGCTTTTCACAACAATAAAACCCATTTTTTTCTATCTGTCTGTTTGTTTCTAATCTCCAAAATGGTTGAACCGATTTTAACGGCACTTTCACTGGCGGATAGCTTATGTAACATGGGTGGCCCGCGGAACCTTAAAGGTTTTTTAAAATAAAAGTAACCTAAGTTACTCCTTGTAAAATTTGCTACCTTCCAGTGGAAGTCCCGTTAAAATCGGTCAAGCCGTTTCGGAGATTACCCGGATCAAACAGGCAGACAGACAGAGACCGTGTATACCATTATGCATATTCCATATGCATTTAGTGTAAACTGTTATTTTGGAATTACAAACAGACACTGCAATTTTATTTATCTGTATAGATAGATGGTTCAGCGGTTAGGCTGTGAAAAGGTAACAGAAAGACACTCTTATTTAGATAAGCGCGCTTCATCTTGGACTAATAGAGAAAGAGTTACTCAGTTAGGTCGTAGTACCGAATCCCACATTGTATTCGTATCCTTCCTAACCATTTTGAAAATCGTACAAATGCTTAGTTTGTTAGTTCACAAATGAAGTTAATTATTAAGCGTGTAAAACTATACACTCGCCCCAATAGCCTACTAATATGGGTCAAAGCTAATCACCAAATAGAGCAGTCTATAACGAACACGATGAATAAATAACTCCCTTACAGAGCCACACACGACCAATCAATTACATACACACACAGACACATTGTGTCGAGCGTATTGTCACAAAATAGAATGGCAACATAAGGACAGCTTCCTACATTAAACGAGAATGGTCGCACGCACTTAAGCGAACTTAAGCAAGCATACGCCTAGCTAGTAGTTGGATTTGTGACCGCCCGAGTTCCCCCCGTGCCTCGGAGAGCACGTTAAGCCGTCGGTCCCGGTTGACAATTTGACATCTTTGGCAATCTTTACAGGTCAGTCGGAGTCCTAAGAAAGTCTGACAACTGGTTTAACCATATACCCCCCCTTATATTAATCAGTGATTATGTAGCATTCAAATGGTGAAATATTTTTTAATTCGGTCCAGTACTTTTTGAGCCAATACGTCACAAACATACTTACATACAAATCTTTCCGCTTTATAATATTCGTATAGATATAAATAAATACATAAGCACTGTCAACAACTAAATCACTATGACGTGAATCGGGCTACTTGACAGATGATAATATATTACGTGTAACAATTCCGTACTAATGTTGGAAGCCGTTCTTCGATTACCGTCCATTTTGTGGTATTGTAGACCAGTAGAATTTCCATTTGCATAGTAATTCTACCCTTAATAATGTTGAACCTGTATACCGGTATCTGCGGCAACTAGCCTACGTCGATAATTTGTCCTCATGCATATTAAAAACTTTAAGACCCGCTGTTGACGTTAGGCTTCGAGCAAAAACATGAACTATGGCAAGGACTGGATGTGGTAACGATTCATGTAAAACACGCTGATAGAACTCTTCCATAAGTGCCCCCGAAGGTACGCTTAGATGTTACAGTACCTCGTTTTCAGCAGATAATTAGATTTCATCATGACATGTGAGTCATATTCCGTCTTAATTTAATACACACGTGCTTGAAATTGCAGTGAAGCTTGTTATAGAGAGCTTTGACCTTAAGGTCCATGACCGTAGGATTGAAAATGAAAATGATTTATTCGGTTTAGATGACTTATGAACGTTGATTAAATGTAACAAAGGGCGTAATAAGCTATATTGTTGCAAACATTAGTTTGTCATTCATATAATTCTCGTCAACTCATGTAGCGCTAACATTACATCACAGTACTCAATGGAAGCAAGAAATACCAGAGTTACAACTTACATTACCAACCCTGTAATATCTTCACATTCTTCTTTAAGACTCAACGAAGTAGTTACTTTAGTAAGATCGTATTCACTTTGGTAACATCATGACGAGAAGTTTACACAACGACCGTGCTGACGAAGGGAAGCTTTGATACCGAATCCCTTTTAGCTCTAAAATCTGGGAATTAATTCAAAACCTAGGCTGTAAGAAATCTTATATCACTTCCAAGCATGGTGTCAAATTCTGTTTTCCGACAATAGTTGTAACACACAATAAGCACTTAAATTTGAATGTACAAAAAGTGTGAAGAGTCCCGAATTCACTGGACATCCAAAAAAAAGACTTGTCAGGATTTTTGATGTGTTTTGTATTCTTTAGAATTCGCAATCATTTAATATTATTGGAAAATCGGCTTACACCTCGTATATCAACATACTTAAAAAACCAGTCACATTTTCGCGTACATTCAAAATTAATTATCTTGTTCATTAATTATGTTTCTGGCCACGAAATCCTAAACAATACAAAGCGTTAAATACTTTCAATTAACCTTTCGCTCCCCACGCCAACAAGGTCAATTTGATTGTGATTTCACGAGAACAATATTTGCTTACATTTTAAATTTTTCCTTTAAATATCTCACAGTGAGTTGGAATACAATTTAGACCCGGAATGGGAAATCGTATTTATTTTAAAAGATATTTACAAACAGCCGTCTTTGTGCAGGCAATGGTATTATGCAATTATTTATAAGATTGGTATGCAAAGCTTGCTGTTCTGAGTTCCTTTAAAAAGCTGCTTTGTGTTAGAACTCGGAGGATCTAGTCTACTCTGCTATACAACAGCAACACAGCGATTCTCGACACAGGGTCGAAAGCGTGCGTCTTCAACCCTATATTTGCTAGCGTTCATAGGATACAGAATCCGCTTACCGTGAAAGGTATGGGATGTGTGAAATTATGTTTAGGTACCTGTACCGATTTGTACAGGGAGGAGCTCGTAGTACAGTTGCGCATATCATTCGATCTGCAAAGTTAAGCAACCCTAAACCAAGTCAGTAGTTGGATGGATGAATGCCTGAGGTCCCTCCGTGACTAGGGGAGTACGTTAAGCCATCGGCTCTGCCAATTTAACATCTTTGCCAATCGTTACAGGTCAGTCCGAGGCCTAAGAGAGTCTGACAGCTGAATAAATCTAGATTAGCGATTTTCTCGAAAAGGGGCTTAGGAAGGTTAGATGGCAGTCGCTTCGTATAAAACTAGCCACGTCTGGTTGAATCAAGTGCCGACCCGAACAACATATGAGATAAGGCCAGGGACATGATGACCGATTTGTAAAGGACAACTTAAACTCGAACTAAAAGCTAAAGGCACTCTAATTTAGAGATTGTATGTCTAACGACAGCATACATGTGTATCTTTGGTGAAGAATATAAATTACAGCAATTATTAAGCAAAGGATCGTAGGTGAGCACTTACTGTTCCTAAAGTTTACCTACGGCTCACTCGGAATACGGAATAAATTATTGAGTCACAAGAAGGAGAGAAAACATAAGGACAGTTTCCAAATCATTAATATCATGCGCACAGCACATAATATCTGAAATGGTGTTACGAGACAGGTATTTAGGTGCTCAAATCAATTGATAACGATTTATTGATGGTCCCACATCACTGAAATGACTGCACATGTACGTGTTACAACATAGACGTATATTCAATAATATCGGATTAAATTGTGTTAATTTCAGAAGTCACATTAGAGTTAGTCGCTCATGCAGCTATGTGTCTTTCCTGTTTAGCGTCAATGTAAGGGCTGGCCTTCTATCAGCTTTTATTTTGCGACAGAGTGTCGTCAAATTAGCAATTATTGACGCTTTTGGGATGAAGTCTACATATTTTATAAGGTTTTATTCAGAATTGCGCATGGAAAAGCGCTGATTACCTTGTGTTTTTATTTCAACGAGTAGCGGGTTGTTTGGTGCCCTTTGATGTTCATTTAGTGGGGTTTTTGGTATCTTTTTGCCTTCCATTTGGAGGACTTCATGATAATTACATATAAACGGGTACGTGTATTCGTGTGTATTCAGCTCGTGTTACTTATGTACAGATATCATCACAAGTTTCAGACGGTGGCCTTGAATGCAGTCTTAATTTGTTTGGATTTTTGGTGCAAGCTCTCAAAATTTGTGACGGCAGCCGTACGTAATATAGTTACGTCTCGGATGTATTTGCATTTAATTTTGAATAAATATTAATACCGAACCATCATTATCCTCCTGCCCTTATCCCATGTTATTTGTGGTCGGCGCAATGAGTTCTTCTCTTCCAATTCGCTCTATCAGCCGCCATATCTATATTGACTTTCACACAATCCATTACTACTGAAACATGAACCCGAAATTAATGCCTTAACTAATTAGGACATCAAAGTTAAACGCATTAAAAATTCATAAAACGCTCAAAAAAATTACGCCATCAATGTTCTGGCGCGGTGCTCAAGAACGAAGAACAATATTAGATATAGGTGTAACCGTCTACTATTGCCAAGAAAATGCCAAAATGTTCAAAAGCCAAATCTGCACCAGCAATGAGACCCTACACATAACTAAAGTTAATAAAAGTAATTCTTGAACCCCAGCCAAGTAGAACCTAACTCGACGACCACGTATGTAACTGTATGCCCTAGTTGTAACTTACATTTTGCAACCTCAATGATGCTCCGAACTTTTGACTTAGGGATCCCGATATATACTTAGATAGTAAGTTCTACCAACTTTGTATTAATTAAGGTGTATTTTTTTTTTTAAATCACTTTTTCTTGTATTAGCGGCTAAGTTTTGAATATGTTCAGATAAACATTAGTTTATAAGGGACATTTTGGCACCCATAAACTAAGAATAGGTAGATTCAATAAAAATAAAATCATACACCTACTTAATATTAGATTTTTGCATGAGATACATATATTCTAATAAGAGAAGGAAAATAACGAGAGATGAGGTGAGATCACGAGAATCTCAGCTGACAGAGCAACTGCGCGGTTGACAGACAGCACGTTCGAGTCCCACCTCGTGTTCGTATATTTATCGTGGCTGATCACGTAAACATTATTCACGTGTTGTACCGACATTTTTCTAAATTTCAAAACGACAATCTACATTATTTTGACAGTAAATAAAAGAGTCAATGTTAAAATCTTTAAGATTGGCAACGCTCACGCTTAAAACAAACGTTCTTATTTAAAAAACTAGCTGTGCCCTGCGGTTTCACCCGCGTAGATTTAGTTTCATCCTTATTGTCGCGGAACCCTAATATTTTTGATAAATAAAAGTAGCCTAAGTTACTCCTTGAAACATCAGCTACCTACCAGTGAAAGTCCCGTTAAAATCGGTCAGACAGACAGAGAAAAAATTTAGAACTTGGTTTTTTAGTGTCAGTAGCGTGTATACTTTCATATGCATTTAGTGAAATACTGTTATTTTGGATTTACAAACAGACACTTCAATTTTATTTATCTGTACTGTATGTATAGAGTATAGATATAGGTCTAGATTCCTTACTGCTTATAAAGCTAAATGTATACTGTGACGTTAATGTAAGTTAACGAACGATTACATTCCATAAATGAAAATTAGTTACTTAAAGAAACAATATTGAACATCGACAAGTAATCGAGAATAAAACAATACCGAGAAACATTAAAAATATGTTGACAAAACGCAATTAGGGAGGGGAAAACATTAAAGGTCGACCGTCACTCGCCGGCTAATAACTAACAATCATCAATCACATTTTGTTGTTCTTGGGGTGAGGACCGGGCCGGAACAGAATAGGTTTTTTAAGCGAGTTTTCAAGGTCATTGTAGCTTGTTACTTTGTCTTGTAAGGCCCGTGGATATTACGTGGAGCAAATACAAGTCCAATTTTATTTTCTACAAACAAAGATAGTAAACATGCTTATCGTCTTACTGATAAACGTTTATAAGGTAAGATTAGCTGTGCCTCGCGGTTTCACCCGATAAGAATTAATTTCATGAGTGACACACAGAACCCTAATGTTTTTTTAAAATAAAAGAAGCCTAAGTTACTCTTTGTAACATAACCCATCTGCTAGTGAAAGCCCCCACTAAAATCGGTCCAGCCGTTTTGGAGATAGCGGGAACAAACAGACAGAGAATTTTTATTTAGGAAAAAGTTCTTAGTTATAAATTCCAAACGGGCAATTTTATTCATCTGTATAAATATAGATCATATATGTTTGCAACACTAGGTGAGGTTATGCAAATCGCCATAAGAAACTCTTTCATAGAACCTCACACAAATTCACAAAATATAAAAACTGATATCACTAGCAACATAAAGAAATGGAGCCAAACTAAATATCAATGGCACCGGTAAGTATCAAAATTACAATTCAAATTTGTAGTCTGATTCAGTATTTTAATTCCCGGATAAGAAATCCCTGTTTATTCTGAGATCCGGGTAAGAAACGGTGGGTCGTGCTTTACAGTCTTCGTTTTGAACAATAAAACCAAATTGAATAACAGGCAAGCCCATCCCTTATTAAGGACCATTTACACTTACATATCATAGTAAGCAGAAGATCAAAATCGTAGCCACTTTGCGTAAAGAGTCCCCGACTTGACAACGTGTTACAACACTCATACTACATCAGTCATACAGCAGAGATAACTTATATACATTTAAGAACTTGTATAACTAGCTATAAAAACTGTATAAGCAAAGAATATTGCGTGATATTTTAGTTGTACGTCATGTCAATAGATGGTGTTGATTCTGTTGACATTTAAATCGTGCTATCGAAAGTTTCAACGGGGTTTATATAATATGAAACGTCTGTCGTTAAATAAAAGAACTTTTTCCTCTTTGATATATCGTTATTTCATTGCGATCCCAAGTACGTTCTCGAAGGTTTGATTAGATTTGTTAGATTTGTTCAACATATGTAATATAGTGAATTTAATTTGTGGCTATAACACAACAGGCATAGTCAATAATAAAGTTTTATATAGCAGTATCATATGACTAGACTGACAGCAAAGCGATAGTGACCTAAGGCACGAATCCCAAGGTCAATTTAGCAATAAAAAATAATGTTGTCTTTTATAAATCAGACACAGTGTGTCTCGTCCGTTATAAGGTATTTCAAGAATGGGGTGGTTTTAATTGAGAAAATAAAGCTCTCGTTGTAATTTTCGTCGGCAAATGTTTGGGGTCACAAAAGAATTTAGGCTTGAATAATCTGTTAGTGTCCCAGTTCTTCAGTAAACAAAATGAAACGTGCAAATAAGAAAATGTCAGGGATTCGAATGTTTTTGTGTACCGTGTTTAATGGGTTGGCTAATTTTATGCAAGAATTTTATTTTGACTTATAGGTGCCGTCACGAGTTATGAGCGCTGAACTTCAGTGAGCAGTAGTCATCAAATGAGTCTAACTCTGTCTATATGTATGGCGCGATGCGAATAAAATACATACAGCAGTACAGCAGTTACCCCCACTATTAACGCTGAACGCACATAGCTCGTCACGGCTGTACTATAGTTTCATGTAGGATGGACACAGACAATCCTTAGATGTACTAAGAACAAATGCAGAGACAGTTTTCCAGGAAGAGCATTCATTTTGGAGCCGAGGGTAACAACTTTGTTAACGATAATTACATTTTAATGTTAGCTGCGCAATTACAAGGTCATTGGGGGACAAAATCGTGGAGCACATGGGAATAATAACCTCCATCTAACACATGAGCAGACAATGAAATGATTCTGTAAAGGCCTTTTAAAAAGAACCGTATTGACCGAGTGGTTTGAAAGAGGATTTTTAAAGGAAATAGTGCTGTAATTTCTCACTATGAACTTCACGGTGAAGGCAAACATCGTGACAGAAACTTACTAAAATGTCTGAGAGAAAAATTAAATTAAGATCTTTGCTGTCTGGAATGACATAATTAAGAATGAAAAAATATTTGTTCATTATTTTTCGTTGAAACAGTAAAATTGTCTTTTAATTTTAAAATTTATAGAATACTGCGGTTTCACCTGCGTAAATTTAGTTTCATAAAAACTTTCATCCCCTTGCGGGTAGAATTCAATCAAAATCCTTTCTTAGCGGATGCCTACGTCATAAAATCTACCTGCATGCCAAATTTCAGCCCGATCTGTCCAGTGGTTTGGGCTGTGCATTGCTAGATCACTATGTCAGTCAGTCAGTCACCTTTGAGTGATATATATTTATAGATATAGATCATCTTATTTTCTAAATTTTTGCATAAATATCAACGGCCTAATTTGGTTTTTTTAAAGAAAGCGACAAACTAGCATCTTCAAGCGTAACCAAAAAATATAAAAAATCTCTGCCAGTAATAATGTTTCATATTTGGAACGACCTGCTGTTTATTCTTCGTAAGTGCGTTTTTACCCTTAAAAGGAAGTTTCGTAGGTGTTATGATTTATGGGGTCCTATAATGAAGAACAATATCCTCGCGCCGAAATAAATGAGACCCGTGTTTACCTGACCTTAATATGGGAGATTTTCATTTTAGATCCAACACCCTTCTTTGCATAGATGAAAATTTAATTTGAACATCAGTTTATTTTGGAAGTTCAAACCTCCATACCTTATTATGTTTACAGTTCCTAAGATGTCGTTTGTCTTTTATGTACGACGCAAAATAATGCTGGGATACGAGATGTGGTTATAATAAGTAGGTAATAATATTGATATTTATTGCGATTTGGTAGATGTTACAATGATAAGCTAGAAAGTATTAAAAAAAACATTTTACATTTCTATAAATATATATATAATGTTGTCTTAAGTAAAGTATAAAGATTATCTGGGGCCTTACCATGAGCTCTTATTGCCATGATAGTTTCACTCATTTATTTATTCAGTTGTGAATTAACATTGCAATAAGAGCTCATGGTTGGGCCCCTGAACCGGTAAAAAAATAACATTATAATTGCTGACACGATAGACTTCCTTCAAAACAGATAAATAACGTCGATATTGATACTATTTTTTTGAAACCTTAAAATGTGAAGCAAAAAGGTATGACAAGCGGTATTAGCGTCAAAAGTCTATTGCCATTACTAATTATATTGAATTTGACGTTGAATATTATATTTTTCACGCCATTGCCTATCAATTCGAAAAAGGGTTAATTTCGCTTTGACTTTATGTCGGAATGAATTTGATGATATTTTATCAAACGCGAAAATGTAGCTACCTAGGGATATTTTAAATTAATAATATTAGTTTTTATAAGCATTGATCACACCACGTGCTTTGTGAAGTGAAGAAAAACATCGTGAGGAAACCTGCATATGTATAGTGCCTGAGACGGTGATAGACTCACCATCTGCCACGTTGACACTTAAACATCTACGGTGAAAAGTGCCTGTTGTTATTGCTGTAATAACCGCTACCTCTATCTACCCCTTCGGGAATACAGGCGTGAGCATATATATGTATGTATGTAATATTACTGTTTTAACTGACTCGTTGATCTAGTCGAACTCGATGATAACTGATATATTATACATAAATAATAAGGTTCAATTTCATATCTTTAAAACCAACACTCAACGATAAGTGCGACGCTGAGAAACCTTAACGAATAACGAAAGGTCCTGAGTTCAATTCAATTCTATACTCCTTTGTATGGGACTGAAACATAACTGGGCAAATATGGTGGTATTGTATATAGATGACTGCCTAACCCCTGGGCTTTAGCTAGGTAAGTATGTATGTATGGGTTCGTAAAGAAACCTACCTGCAAGAATACTCTTTTACTCTTCAAAATACTTTTAGAAAAAAATCCAATCGCGCCCAAGACTTACTGGAACACTAAGCTTGAGTATTAAGTAGTAAGTACTTTAAGACTTCGTTGAAGAAAAAGGCGATTTAAACTGAGTACTTATTGACTGATGCTTGTATGTTTTTAGAGTTTTTTTTTTATATTTAGCGGCCTGAAATCTTACCTGTGTGGGAGTAAGAGATCGCATACTAAAATTCAACCCCCATTTACCCTATTAGAACAATGTCGAAAAATCCTATCAATACATCGATACAGACGAATAAAATTGAAATGTCTGTTTGTAATTTCAAATTAACACCTTTTTACTTAATTCATATTATGAAAGTATATACGATACTTATATAATAAAAACAAGATAAAAAAATGTTCTTTGACAGTCTGTTTGTTTTGGCCAATCTCAGAAACGGCTGGACTGATATTAAAAGGACTTTCACTCTCAGATAGCTTATGTCACAAGACAATTTAAATTGGGCTTTATTTACTTTTTCTTTCTACGTGTTTTATTTTATCTAGGTACACGGGTGAAACCGCTGATCACAGCTAGTAAACTATGTTTTGTGTATAATCCCATTCCTTCACTCCCTTGTTAAAATGCTAATGATTCAAAGACAACTGGGATTGTTATCCAACCTTTTAATTAAATTAAGAAATTGAGGCCTCAGTATTCTTGTAGCGACATTGTTAAGCTTTGTACACATAATCGCGTTTTCTAAATAAGAAACCAAAGATTTTGGAGCTAAGAAAATAAATATAGACATTTATAAGTCACAGTTAAAAAACTTTGGTTTTGACTCGGATAGATTAAGTAATCAAGTATGTAAGGATCGTGGCATGTGGCGAACGGTGGTCTCTGCCTACCCCATGGGATACAGACGTGAGAAATATGTATGTTTATAGATTAAGTAAGAAATCTAAGGCGCCTTAGTCATCGTAGTTTTTTTATCCACAAATAGAAGTTGCCAAAAAATTTTGTTTATGAATGTGGATGGTTACAAGGGGAAAGGAAGACCTAAGAAACGATGGATGGATTGTGTGAAAGATGATATGACTAGAATGGGAGTGAATACAGATATGACGGCTGATAGAGAGAAATGGAAGAGAAGAACACATTGCGCCGACCCCAAGTAATAATGTTTTAAGAATTTAAAAAAAAATTAAGTGAACTAATTTAAGTTCTTATGAGAAATACATTCTTTAAACCTAATATGGGATAAGGGCAGGAGGATGATGATGATGATAATGATGGTGATGATGATTAGGAAGATTGCGGTGAAGACCAAGTAGAAAAAGTACTAGCCATAGATACAATATGAAACAACACTCGCTTTCTTGGAAGGGATTAGAAATAGCTATCAGACACCAACCAATCAGCTGTTATCAAAGTCTCAGGTGAGCATACGATGAGGTTTATACATTTAATTAGAGTCCTTAAAGTTCTAAGGACAAAGTTTAATTCTAAACAGAGCAAAGCCTAGCCCCCATTGCACTGGCGAAGTGAAAGTGGTTTGAACAAGTTTGTAATTAGTGTCGGGTGATAAGCATTCTGTCTCAAAGTGAATTTGCAGAAAGGTCTAAGCGTTGTAATAATATCAACACAACTTCAAGTTTCAAACATTTAGAACCTACGAGTCTGGGTGTCTGTAAGGTTTCACATGCAAACTTTCAAACCCTGTAAAACCCCTTAAGGGGAGGAATTTGTTATTCTTCTTCTGACCACGAATACAACTTCCAAACTTCATGTTTCTAAACTTCGGGTTTTCCTTATAATGATACCTATACCTTGACAATTAACAAACATGGGAGCGATCGAGTGTCCTTTCTACAAATGACTGCATTACCTATTCTATGTACTAGTATCGGACGGCGGTGTTAATTAGCGAACTATGACAAAGGAAAGAGAACTCCCCTCACCTCGCCTTCAGTTTCAAAGTCCCTCATTAAAATGGAAGTGTAGTAACTTTGGAGCTATAAGACGTTGTTTTCCTCAGTTGAGCGTTTCCGTTTACATTTAATGAGCAAAATAAATTCAAGAAAGGTACAACATTGGAAGTCCGTTCTAGTTAGGTACCTATTAATTTTAAAACTTCAATATTGACTCGCCGAAAAAGTTTCAAGGTAAGCTGAAGGGCCCGGTTGTCCGTTGAATATCTTTACTTTACTTCATAATTTAGGGTCGGTTAAAGTATTTAAGTGGAGCAAAAGGGAAATGTTAGGTTCTATTTATTCTTTGTTAAAAAGTTGATAAATCTCTTTGTTAAAAAGTTAAGGTAATATAAAGTTATGTGTTTTTTTAAAGATATATTATGTGTGATAATCAGATCGTTGATCAGTCAGTCCCGAGTACTGAGTGCATCTTACACGAGAGCACGTTAAGCCTTCCGTCTCAGTTGCCAATATGACATGTTTAGCAATCATTACAGGTACTGACTAGTTGCCTATGGTCTATGCAGTCATAGGCCTAAGAAAGTCTGACAACTGGTTTAATCCAGATCACCGATCTTCCTCGTAATAGGGGTTGCGAAGTTCAAGTGGCAGTTGCTTTTTGTAAAAATCTGGTGATCAGCCAAATCATCATCAGGTTGAATCAAGTGCCTAACAATGTATGGGATGAGGCCGGGACGATAATGAGTTATTAAGGTCTTTGTTGAAATTTTAGCTATGAATATTATCACACACAGTTTGGCTAAAAACGAGACGTTTGACGAAAAGACAATTCGAGTATGATAAATTTAATATAATTCACTTCAGTATCTTTTTAATCAGTTATGTTTAGAAAATTATTCAAAAATATTAGGCACACAGTTATTTTGCTTCGTTACAATATTGCTGCATGAAAGGCGAACTATTATCTGTTTGAAAATCCTGGAAGTGAAATTCTTAGACTGCATTTTCCTGACAAAGATATAGGAATGCCGCAGAAATCTCGAAAGTTTTGCATAAAAACTTGCAGAATTTTTAAATTGTCTCACCAGTGTAATACCTACTATCCTTTCTACATTCATTTCTAATACCAGCTTTTGCGTGGCTTCCCCATGTGCAAAGTTTCATATACTCGGGTATTCAGACAATCATACCAATTTACTACTTTACCAATGTAAGTCGTTAAGTCGATGAACAAGTCGCGGGTAGAAGCTAGTCTTGCAAAATAAAGGTGTTTCTTGGTTTGATCATTATTCACGACAAACGGATGACACGCGGTTTCACCCGCGTCATTCCCGTTCGCATGGGAGTACGGAGATATAATATGAGAAAGAATTTTTAAAATCGGTCTAGTGTTTTTTGAGCCAATTCGTACTGACATACTGCCCTACAAATTTTTCTTCTTTATAATATTAGTGTAGATGAAGTAATTAATAGGTAATAAACTCAGATGTAATTAATATGATATCTCGCAAAAGAATTATAAAGCTAGTGGAAAAACCCGAGATTTCATATAATATCCTAAAGGAAGTGTTACGACGCCAAGATTATATATATTTAAACTAATCATAGAAATTCTTGATAAGCCAATAACCCAGTGTTAAATTATTAAATAATCCCAAATTGTGGGTCGCGTATAGGCCGTAATTCAATTTTAATTTTAATTAAGGGGCAGCTTGGGCTTCGTGGCAGATGTCCGAAACTGATGTTGATTATTGTAATTATAGATATGAAGCATCCCCCTTAAGTGCGAGCCACACCGAACTTCAGCTAAGCGATGCCTTCGCTTATCTCAGCGCAACATCGAGTGAAACAAAGCTAATTCCACTTCATCGAAAATAAACATTTCCAGGGTTTGAGCACACAGCAAGCGACGCAAGTTCGAATCCCAGCGGGGCCTGTCCCAATGAGTTCTTTTTAAATCTTTGCGCAGTGATTTCACACCAGCTTTACGGTGAAGGAAAACATCGTGAGGAAACCTGCATATTATGTCGGAGAGGTAATTCAAAGACATTTAGTTATAGTGCCTGAGGCGGCGATAGACTCATTATGTCTCACGTTGGCACTATCATCATCAGTGAAAAATGTGTGTTGTTATTACAACACCTTCGGGGAATACAGGCCTGAGTAAGTGTATGTATGTACGTCGCGATTAAGTGAGTTACGCTAAACAAAGTAAGCTCACAGTGTGGCATGCCCTAAATGTTCGCGTTCCTAAGATGTTAGCTGACAGCTTGTGGCATTCATTTCGTTGATAACAGATGTAACATAGTTTATAAAGTAATTATAAGGGAGCAGGACTTTATCATGAAGTTTAGGGCCGCGAAGAAAGGATGGGTACCATAATATGCCAAGTAATTATGATTAACTAGCCAAGTATTACTTGAACGTGTACTTGGCTAGTGCCCGTTCTTCGTGTGTAAAGGAAGTCATAAATCTGTAATTTTATAAACACTTACTGTATTAAAGACGATCTAGATCGTGTAAAGAAGGCTGGCAGCATTTTCAGCCTGTCGAAGAGGAATGCAAATTTTCTGTGTGAAGAGATGATTAGAAGCCAGGCTTTAGAACGCCGACTGTTTTTTTAAAAATGGCATTAGTTAAAAAAACATGATTTTTAATTATAATATATCCATTCTAAATTTCAACCCAATAGTTTTAGTGACTTGAAAATAAAATTACAAAACAGATATAAATGAAATTGAGGCGTCTGTTTGTAATTCCGAATTTACAGCATTACACTAAATGCATATAAGAGTATATAAATATTAAAAAAAATCTATCCGTCTGTCCGTTTGTTCCCGTTAATCTCCGAAACGGCTGGACCGATTGTAATGTTCACTTGCAGATAGCTGACGTTACAAGGAGTAACGTAGACAACTATTTTTTTTAAAAATATTAGGGGACTGCGGACCATCTATGAAATTAAGTCTACACGAGTAAAACCATGGGACACTAGTTATCAGGATAGATAGTAAGGATACATTGTATTAAATTGCATTTGGTGCAAGTATTGTAAATTAACCTTACAAACCACCACAGTTACTTCTATAAGCCGGGATGCACAGTGGCAGCCACAAATTGGCATTCGACTGCGAAATTGGAAGCGTTTTTGAGATAGCGAGAGCTATTATTTTGGTGAATAGCATGCAGCAAGTTAGGAAACGGTATCGAATGGATTTATTCTATTCTAAGTAAAAGCCATTGTGGTCGAGTAGTTTGATATACATCGAATATAAAATAACGCCGCGCCGCACCGTTAGTTCGCATCCCAGCGGCTTGTACATATGAGTTTTTTTTAAAGGTATGTGCAGTGATTTCACGTCATGTCCTTAACGGCGAAGGAAAACATCGTGAGGAAACCTGCATACGTCTGAGAAGTAATTCAAAGACTTATGTATAGTGCCTGAGACGGCGACTTAAAAATCTTCGGTGAAAAGTGGGTGTTGTTATTGCTACACCTCTGCTTAATCCTTCGGGGAATGCAAGCGTGAGCATATGTATGTATGTTTTAAACGAAGACTAGACTGAAAATATAATAGATGGGGATACTTTTAAACCAATCACTATCGTAGTCTTTCGTTTGTAAGGGGGTAAGACTCCAAATACACGGCTATTGATCAACACGGACTGCACAAGAAGTCGAGTTCAACTGTTTTTGTAACTTGCAAGACACGATTGCTCAAACCCCAAGGCCATCACGGCTCGGCGGATGTTTTGTTATAAGGAGTTTAATATTTAAACATCATAGGACGATCATCAGGTGAACAGTAATATACGCTGGTTTCACTTTAGTTTAAAAAAAGTTCAGCTGTAGAACCAATTACAGCCAAGTAAACAAATAGTACAGGGGGCCTACTCGCTTTCTCCGAAAAACGAAGCTTCGGCCGAAAGTTCGCAAAGTTCCACGGATCTTATTCGTTCTAAAATTACGTCCGAACGTGGACTGCTAGAAAATTCTTTGACATTTATATATTTTAATTCTACTTTGACAAAAGTATTAAACGAACGAAAATTTGAATTTTATAAAAACAAAGCGATACTGAAACTACATTTAATTATCGTTCGTTTGCGAAGTATCGTTTTCGGAGAAAGAGAGTAGACCTCCAGTACTTTAAAAACGAATTAAACACGGACCAGTGTCCGTCAGGCCCGAAAAAACAACACCCACACAAATTATCTGACAATCACACGAGTAATTTAAAACACAATCGAACTGAAATGAAAGCGATAAATAAAACAGAGACTCACGGGTATTGCAGAAAAATAAATATTTCCCCACTTTTATGGGCTTAAACCGAACGACGCTATATATAAAGTCAATTGAATGAATGGCCTCGGAGTAATAGACACTTGTGTGTTATTGAACTAGGACACTAGGTATTTTAGGCAACCTCGTGTGGTAAATTTGCCTTGACGTGTGGTCTCCAAGGGCCAACTATGATCGTATAAGCAGCGAGTATTAAGAACGCGTGTACATTTCATTACATAGTAAATACATATTCATTGTACCATATCAAATATTGGTTGTCAATTTTATATCTTTGGCAATCGTTACAGGTCAGTCAGAGGCCTAAGAAAGTCTGACAACTGGTTTAACCCGGATTGTCGACTTTCCACGGTTGCGAAGGTCAGACGGCAGTCGCTTCGTATAAAGATTGGGTGATCGGGCGCATCGAGTGCCTGTTGAGTAAATAAATGTATGAATATAAAAATATTCATAACTAGCTGTGCCCCGCAGTCTCACCCGCGTACATTTAGTTTCATGCTTCATGTCGTGGAACCCTAATATTTTTAATAAATAAAATGAGCCTAAGTTACTTCTTGTAACATCAGCTACCTGCCAGTGAAAGTCCCGTTAAAATCGGTTTAGCCGTTTCAGAGATTACTCGGAACAAACAGACAGACAGACATAGAAAAAATTTAAAACTTAGTTTTTCAATGTAAGTAGCGTGTATACTTTCATATGCATTTAGTGAAAAGCTGTAATTTTGGAATTACAATATGTATAGATAGTGAAAATTGTAGTAACTCTAACAAGGATATCCCCAACATAACGGACCCCTCCGCGTAACATAAAGCATACAACCCGTCCGCGGGCTGGAATCACTTGTATGTATCCGTTACCCTTCACGATATGTATCCGTTACCCTTCACGATATGGATCCGCGAGTAAAAACATAACAATATTAGTCCATCCATGAAAATGTATTATTTTCCTTGTTTACTTTAGCTACTGTGTTAATAGTTTGTCGCACTGCAGTCGAATAGCTAACAGTTACGTTACGAGTTATAATGTTATTTTGCTCTTGTTATATCTTTGAACTTTATGGATGTTTGTCCATCATGTTAAACTCAAACTCGGACATAAAAATGTTCTTTTATTTAACTTGACGAAGAAGTTATAATTACGTAATAGTGTTTGGCAGCATATCTGTACCAAATTGGAATACTTAATTAATCTCGATGTTAAGTTTACCTGTCTATGTACGCTTGTAAAACTAGGGAAATATCACGTGATTCGAACACAATAGGTACCACCAAAATAATAGACTGTGAAAATACTCCGAATGATCTTTATAATGGTCGAGGAGACCGATGACAAAACTTAAACAAATATATTTTACACGAACAATTGTTTTTCTCTTAACTGTACTTACCTGTCAAAAAGAGTAAGGGAATCAGACAGGTATTAAAATGCCTGGGGTCCGACGATAACGTAAGTAGCACAATTTTTTTGTAAGTGTGTTCACAACGTTACGGTTACATGGAAAACCAGAGTGCCAAGTGCGCAGATTTGTATGGGCTCACAAGAGTGTCATCTCTAGTCCGACAGAGGCGCTGTTCCGATCCTTTACAAATATGCGTTTACGTCGACGCGGTGACTTGTGACGGCGGTAGTGAAAATTACGCACTAGGTCCTCAGGTCGGAAGTACATTCCACTTCTTCTGGTGAAAGGAATTCACCTGAAATCTCGTGCTTTCATCAATGTCCCCATAAATACTCTGGTTTTAAGCTACATGTCAAATAGATCACATTTGTCTTCGTAAAGTCAAAGATTGCATGTTTGTATCCAATACCTTAATGGTTGAAGCAATGAATAGCGGAAGGGAATGTAATTCGGTAGCAAGTTGAATAATGCATTCTATATTGGGCTCTGAGTGCAGTTTTAGTAGAATGGTCGAAGCTAACGAGCTGCTTCTAAGCGCGCTCGAGATTCCGGCCGGCCTTTTATATTTCGCTAATAGCTTGCGGTACCTGGTTTTATAGTTTCAACCTGCATGAGAGATGGGATTAATTTGCTGAAAAGATCTGGGCCGTGTTGGTTTCAGGGTTTTTAAGGTAATGGCTTTGACCTTCTTACTGGTTTTTAGGCTCATTTTAGACTACTTAGATAGGTACATTTTCTGTGTGCTTTTATATAGGTATATTTATATATATATATATTATGAATTTTATATTATATAATAATATAATATTAATATTATACATACATAGGTACATTTAGCACGAGTAGATTTTGTGATACAAGGTTAAATAATCTTTAGGTTTGAATTAATTATGTTTAATTTTTTTTAATGTGATCATAATTCTCATCTTTGTAATCTTTATATAATTTCTGATAAAATGGTTTAAATTTATAATGGATTAATATATTTTTAATTTCTTTCCCTCCCTTCCCTCACAGCGTCAAACGTATATATTTATTAATTATATACTAGTTGACCCGACAGACGTAACGTTGCCCTGTCTTAATTATTTTCTTAGCTTTTTCTTCCATAAGAAATAATCTCCTGGCAATAACGAACACAACAATTTTTTTTTATCGAAATCGTCCCAGCCTTTCACCCGTGATGTCGTGACCAAGTGAAATGGGGAACCATTTTCATATATATATAGATATCCTTAGTAGTAGGTAATTGAGATTTGTTGATTTAAAAGATGTCTGTAAAAAAGTTAATTACTTTTACGTGACCGGCCACGTGACACCCTTACCGACATTACGGTGACGCTAGTTATAATCTCGTAGAGTCATTTTTAACGATTTGTTTCTAGATTCCGAACTACTTATAATAAGCTCACATGTACACTGTGACTGTAAAAAATAAAGAGAGGAAATATAAAGAATGGTAGAATTACAAACTGTATTTGTCAAGTAAATAGTTCATAGCAGTTTTACATTGCACAAGCCCGGTCGCTCTTGAATAGTTTTCAATATTTCATAAATCCCGATTGTTCCAATAAGTAAGGTTTGTCAAAACGACGATTGAGTTTGGCCATTCAATAAAGTTGTCGGCGTAAAAAATATATATATTTTTGTTTCAATATCGGGAAATATACGGACGCAGACGCCCTATTGTTATTTATTTAAATCTATATTTGCATATTGTGATTATGCTAGTACGTCCCGCGTTCTCTTTTTGTTTGCCACTGCGGTAATTGTATACACTTTGTGTGTTTTTAATAAAAATATGATCTTTTTGTTCGGCACTGCCTTTTTGCGTAAATTCTTTGCGATTTTATAATTTAATATTAAAATATTCTTTAATCATTCAATAAAAATAAAAACGTATGCTCACGTCACTCCAAAAGTGTCGCCGTCTCGGGCATCATACATAGGTACATCTTTGAATTTCTTCTCAGTTATACTTATTTTCGATGTTGCGTATCTCTTTGACGTTTTTTCACGATGTTTTCCTTTGCCGTTAAGCCCGTGTTGTGATCATTCACTGCACTTAAGTTTTAAAAAAATACTCAAAACACTCCGCAAGTACGGCTCAAAATTATATTGTTTTTAATTCATCTATTCTAAGGTATAAACTGCTATTATTATATTTATATACTATTTTTATTGGAGCAAAAGCTGGAGCCCTTAATCCCTATGAATGTTGATGAAAAGAAGGCTAAGCATCACAGGCGGCCTACTATCATCGGTTTCAGTAAACGCTTTGACGTTTCATTTTTCTACCGTCAAATTCGTCTAATGTCAATGCTCAGAAGTTCGTAATACGCGCTGCTTAAACGATCATAGCTAGCAATCAGAGGAGATCCTGTCATTGTAATTTTCATTAATAAAAAGATTAAGTAACTTGTTCCACCTTTAAAAACGAAGAGTTCATTAATCGAGCTAAAAGCTTAACGACACCTTAGGTAATACCAATTTTTTTTTCTTCAACCATAACGGCTACTCGTTACCAGTCACGCTTACAACCGGTACGTGATCTGACTCCATGATTACAACCCTTTCTGTAAGACTGAGGACATACAGACTAGTCGCTTACTCGTTTTGAGCATGCTGATAATATTCCATACACTGTTCAACCATCGACACCATTATGCACGTTGAATAAAAAATCTCCCCTTTTTCGAAGTCCTTTTATATTCTGCTTTTGAAAATCTCGTTGTATTTTTTCTTTCTGAAGTGAGTAATAATTGGAAATATTAGTACTGAGAATCTTAGTTTTTCTTGGAAAATCTTGAAGCAGCGGACTCTCTTTATAGATGGAGTAATATTATAAGATCGGAAATTCCGTCACCAAAACAAACGGGCCGCGCCCGCAAAATATACAATGCATAGGAGATGTCATATTTTAACTAAATGCATCTAATAAGATACATAAAAGAGTACTTAAATTAAAAAAAACAAATCGTATATTATGTTGACTGCCTCTGTCGGTTCCGCAAAATCTTTAAAACGAATGGACGATTTAAACGGGACTGGTAGATAGCTGATATTATAAAGTGTAAATTACGCGATTGTAATTCCAGAAAAAAGTTATGTGGGGAGAGCGAGGGATCATGCTCATTCCCAGCAAACGGAAGATCAGGCGGGCGTCATGCATGTGGAACCGCGGCTCCTACTGTTCCAGTTGCAAACTTTTATTCCGCGATTAAGGCTATCGTGTGTTTGTACTCAAACTTCGCATTTGTTAGCGAGTAGCGCCATCTATGTAGCGAGTGGAGAAACGCTACTACATTAACATAGTTTATACTGTTAATCCTACGCGGCCCGGGAGGCACAGTAAGTAAACATAATATTTTATACGACCTAATATCTAAAAGACAGTTTCCAATAAAGGATGAAACCCGAATGGCCTTAGCACTAGATGTTATCATTACTTAAATTGTACGACCTACAAAATGAAATTAGCTTACCTTACAAAATCGCTGGAATTTTCCTAAGCTTTGTGTACAGTGCCTAATGGAGCAGCAATTGGACCTGTATTCGGTCTGACCTTGAACCTCTTAGGAACAAATTGCTTTACGACCCTCAAATAAAATTCTAAGCGTTTTCAATTTTCAGTCGAGCGAGATGCCTACTTTTTATACAAGTGTCTAGATACTCTTCAAACTGCGAAGTGGTTTTACTTTTTTGTTTTTACCTTCACCTGAAGCTTTTTAGTGTTCGATGAATTCTTGAACTAATTGAATTGGTTTTACATTTACCTGGGGCCCAACCATGAGCTCTTATTGCAATGATAATTCAGTTGTGCGAGAGTGCCAGATGTATGCACGTCACATACATCTGTCTCATAAATGAGTGAAACTATCATGGCAATAAGAGCTCATGGTAAGGCCCCTGATACTTTTTTAATGTTACAAAATTCTACTATGACCAAATTAATAATATTAGTAGGAAAGTTCAAATTCGGAGCACTCGTACCCGACGGAAGTGTATGAAGAGATGCATGGATGAGGACGAAGGGAAAGAAGCTCTGCCTACCCCCATGGGATACAGGCGTGAGTATATGGATATATGTATAAAATTCTGGAATTAATTGTTTGAATCGAGAACAATCCTGTGCCGAGTACTTATTGCTATCAATTAAAGTACACCGTACTTATATACCTAGCATAACGTACATAATATGCACGCGCCTGTATTCTGAAGGGTTTATAGCTTTCCCCAGTGCACCCATTGCGTAAAACATGTTCATGGAAACCTACACCTACATCCATGTCTCAGTGATTTAGACTGTGAGTATATAAATCAGTCAGTCAGGGCCTATTATAAAGAGAAGAATGCAAATATAAAGCCCGAAATAAAACCTACAACCTCAAACGAGGAAACTGCAGCGCTATACCGCAGTGATTTTTTATCTATGCTTTCAACTATGGATTGTTCCTGCAGCAAACGCGAGCGAATGATAAATCAGTTAAGAACTTAGGAGTTAACCCTCTGGCTGTCTTGTCACAACCAACAACTTTCTTTGGTTACATACTGAGTCTGATTTATCTACATCTATACAGATAAATCTTCTATACATACAGATAAATAAAATTGAAGTGTCTGTTTGTAATTCCAAAATAACAGCTTTTCACTAAATGCATATGAAAGTATACACGATACTGACACAAAAAAAACAAGTTTTAAAATTTTTCTCTGTCTGTCTGTCTGTCTTTCTGTTTGTTCCGGATAATCTCTGAAACGGCTGGACCGATTTTAATGGGACTTCCACTGGTAGGTAGCTGATGTTTCAAGGAGTAACTTAGGCTACTTTTATTTATTAAAAATATTAGGGTTCCGCGACAATAAGGAAAAAACTAAATCTACGCGGGTGGAACCGTGGGGCCCAGCTAGTTCTCTATAAACTTTGCACTCTTTTCAATTTGTTCAACGAGGAGAATGCCTATAAACTCCCTAGCTTCTGCCCGCAACTTCGTCCGCGTGGAATAGTTACTTTACCCCGTGATTGGTCTCAGCGTGTGTATATCATATAGCCTATAGTCTTCCTTGATAAATATGCTAACACTGAACGAATTGTTCAAATCGTACTAGAAGTTCCTGAGATTAGCGTGTTCGCAAACAAACCTACAAACTCTTCAGCTTTATATATTAGTATAGATGCACCCCCATTTTGATTTCTCAGGGGTGGCACTTCAAAACACCCTTTCGTAGTGTACACTTACAATATAATAAACAACGTCTGTCTCGTATCTCGTATCAAGAGTTTTTCATTGCCGCCGTCACAAGTCATCGCGTTGACGTAAACAAAGATTCAGTCAGCCCACAGATCGCATTAGTTCGATCCCATACAAATCTGAATTTACATAAACGCGGTTAAATGAAATGGCGATGAAAAAAAAATCGCACTAGGCAAACTGATAGCAAAAACACTAGCAATACTTTCAAGCAATAATAATTATTGTCAGAACGATATCTTTTATAAAAAAAAATATTTATTCCAGTTCAAAAATAAGTATTCAATTCTGCTCTGTTCCTAAACTGAGGGCTGATATTAAATTGAATTTACATCGAATTGTCTTGAGAAATGGGATCGCGGACTGCCTTCAGATATGATATTAAAAGAAAAAGTGAAACGAGCCTTATATTAAATTAAATTCTGGACATCTGTCGTACAGACGGGCGCAATCCGAATGAGGATTCAGCTATTAATGAATATTTGAATTAATTATTTCTCTGAATAAATTTGTGTGGACGTGTCGTTATTAAATTTGTTTCGGCGGTATTCTTTGTGGATAAGTATTCGTATAACTGAACAAGTTTGCACCCGTGGCTTTGCCTGCACTTTTAGGTATGGAATTTCGGTAAACCCTTTCAAATGCTATACATGAAAAAAAATATTCATCTATTTAATTTAAACTCGGGACATTCATTCAATTTCAACACGATATAAACACAAAATTGTAGCTCCTAGATTCAGGTTAGCAAAGGTAAATAAATCATTCATGGGGAATTGTGTTCGTTTCTACAATAAAATCCCACAGTCAATAAACGCGTTAAATTATAATAAATTTAAGACACACATTAAAACTGTACTGATGAAGAAAGCTTATTATACAATTTCGGATTACATAAATGATAAAGACATATGGAATTAAAACTCTGCACAAGTAGCTCCTGGCAATGACATGGTATGCAAACATGATATGTAAATTATTTGGTATTGTTTTTACGTTTTTAATTATTATTTTTTACACATGCATGCTGATACAATTTTCACTATTGTGAATAATTTATGTAGTTTTTTTTTGTAATTATTATTATTTTACTGTGTAATGAAATGTACATGATGCCAGCTGAGTTTCATGCCGGTTCTTCTCAGAAGGCTAGTTAGTTTCCGAACCGGTGGTAAATTCATCGACATTCATAAGTGCCTTACCAGGGCCTAAACTGAATAAATCATTTTCATTTTCATTTTCATTTCTAAAATTGTACACCTACATTTAACTAATTAGAGAACATGGGTTGCCCAGAGAACCTCCTCATTTTTTTCGTGGCTTAATAATTACAACTTATTGAAGGACAAGCGATTAATGACCTTAAAATAACTCAATTAACGTTTGATATCGGGTAACTAGTTTATAAAAAACTGCTCCATTTTGTTGTTGACGTTCCAATTTCCTTGATCCTCGACGTAATAGTCTTTGAGAGTCGAGTCGACACTTAATTTCCACTAGCGATCGCATTACTCACGTGAAACTATGAATAAATTCATTTCTACTGTTTTCTTTTACACCATGTCTATTGCTGGGTACAATCATTCTCAGAAGTAGTTCAACAGAAATGCTAGATGGGACAAATGTTTGGTTTCAATATAAATTCAAATTTAATAAAAAAAAATATGGACCATTTTACTTTTTTATATAACTTATACATTTCAGCGCCGTGGTGACCTTGGGGTTTGAGCAAGTAGGAATCCTAGCGATGCTTGTACCAATGAGTATTTCTGAATAAGTATGTAGTGATTTCACACCACGTGCTTTCCGGTAAAGAATAACATTGTGAAAATGCCTGACCATATGTCTGAGAAGTAAATCAAAGACGAATGTATAGTGGCTGAGACGGCGATAGACTCACCATCAGCCACAGTTTCTTGTTATTATTAAAATAACTGGCCTACCTCTTCGGGGAATACCGGTGTGAGCATAAAGAGTAGGTATGTACTACACACCAAATTTTTTTCAAGACAATATAATTCAAAGTCAAAGTCAAAGTCAAAAATATCTTTATTCGATTAGACTTTTTACAAAGTACTTTCAAATCGTCAGAACGACATGGATTATACATGCTACTGCCAGGTTCGGAAGGTTGCTTTTACTGAGAAGAACCTGGCAAGAAACTCAGTAATTACTCTTTTAAAAATATTATAAAATTTTTAAAAACAAAGTAAATCACTTGAGAAATGTAAGCCCATGGACACAGTTCCAATGCACAAATGTCAATAAAAATTAACATAAAGAAAAGTCTAGTAGTTGTACTTATATCTAAATGCGTAGCTTTTCACAATTATATGTTGGCTTTAAAGCGAACGCTGAGACAAAATCGACTGAATCACTATACCATCATACATATTGAAAAAACATTAAGTAAAATTCTGAAATTTATTTGCTATTGACTATAAACTCTGAGTGTAAACAACATTAAACAAAACCTTTCAAGAGGTTATTTTATCCACCTTCATTTTGTGGTTAACTGTACCCAAGTACTGCCAGTATAAATAATGTACCTACGTCCATAATTTATCTAAGTTCTTGCGTTTTTACGGTTTTTCTGTTTTAGTAGATTTAAGAGATATCATTCTGAAATAGTTATCTTATTTACCTACCCTTTATTGATAATTATGATTTATTCCGTCTGTCTATCTGTTCTTTTATAGCTTCAATCGATGATCTCTCATTTCACACTCGTCTTAATAATAGAGTAATTAAACAATCACTACGCCATCAAAGTCGCGGGTAAAAGGTAGTTTTACAAATATGTACCACGGAATTAGAAATAAATACTAAGTTCTAAAATGCTGCCTTGGTACCTACTTGGTACTATTTTCAACAAAAGTTTGTAGGTACTGACTGTTCGTAATTGGCGAGCGTTTTACTTTTTCTATACGGAATTATTGGGAAGCACCGAAATTCCGGGATGAAATCGCATTCCAACTTGTAGCGAAGTTATCGGGGCGTAAAATCGAAGTAAGAAATCGAAAGTCCCTAATTTTGTTTGCTTACGCAGTATCTGTCTCCTATGAAATACTTATTGGCGATCTAATTTTGTTATGTACTCAACGGCTTAGACGTGCCTTTGATGTGAAACGGTGGGGTGATTAAAATGTTTTCAAACAAATTCTTTGACAACTCGTGAAGCTCGAAGCGTTGGTTCATTATGTCAAAGAATAAAAAACAGAGTGGATCATAAGCTTTGCTATCCACTTAGGAGTCGGGGGTCTTTTTGGAACGTCATCATCTCCCTGGCCTTATCCCATACATTGTTGAGGTCGGCACGTGATTCAACCCTATATGGTAACACCTGATTTTTATATGAAGTTACTGCCATCTGACCTTCGTAACTCCTTTGACGAGGAAAATCGGTAATCTGGGTTAAACCAGTTGTCGGACTCGCTAAAGCCTCCGACTGACCAGTAACGATTGCCAAGGATGTTAAATTGGCAACCGGGACCGACGGCTTAGCGTGCTCATCGAGGCACGGAGGGAACTCGGGCGGTCACCCATCCTACTACTGGCTTGGGTTAGCGTAACAGCAACTGTGCCACGAGCTCCACGGTTACCCAAGGTAAAAGTAATTATTAAATCCTAGATGATGTTGGTGACTGCAAGGTGGTATTGGCCACCGCAGTCGTATCAAAACGTTTATCTAAGCACGTGCCCAAAACGCATCCGACTTCTAGGCTTGTAAGCTCTACTGCAGATATGAGCCATATCAACACGAGAAGTATTGGGCAATCCATTTAAAAAGTTTGGCAACTACATGTTGTTTAATAAACGGATTACAAATAGGATTACAAATAGGATGTTTACCAAATATCGTCATTGTGCGTGCAAAAGTCGCTATGTGTATTTCATGAACTTTTGTGTCAAAATTTCCAGTAATGTTTATTTTGTCATTATTAATACTAATACCTATCCAACATTAATCTAAAAAAACTATGTAAATTTGCTATATGTATCAATAGTAAGAATTTCTTTTTTGAATACTCGGGCCATATTTTGAGAAAATCATTTTCTGCGTCTCCTAAAGTGTGTAAAAACACATAGCTACTTTTGAACGCGCAACGACGATATATTAAGTGGATGTAGTTGGTAGAAAAATATATTTATTTAAAGCTAAAATTTGAACTTTACCTTAACTGGCTATACTTACATACATGAACACCGTAATTCCAGTTGATCTCACGTATTCACTATCTATTGAACTAGGCTTTTATTATCGTAGACGTAGCCGCGTGCTTGTCATACTAAACTCGTGTTTATTAACACAACAAACGGTTCATTTTGTAATGAGATCAAACAAAGCTAATTGAAACACAATTCACCTTAAAACAGCCTAAGGAATGCTAAAGATATTTTTTGTTACTAAAGGTGCTGTAGCGAATACTAATCGATCAGTATTGCTGGTTAGAAGCTGTAGTATACTATACTAGCTTTGCCGCGCGGTTTCACCCGCGTACACTTAATTTGACGAGTGGCTCGCGGAACCCTAATGTTTTTATTTTAAATCAAAATAGTCTCAGTTACTCCTTATATCATCAGCTGTTTGTCAGTGAAAGTCCCGTTAAAATCGGTCCAGCCGTTTCAGAAATTACCAGGAACAAACAGACAAACAGGAAGAGTTTTTTTTTTACAAAATTTTTTTTTTATGTCAGTATCGTATATACGTTCATGTACATTTAGTGAAAAGCTGTTAGTTTGGAATTACAAACAGACACTTCAATTTTATTTATCTGTATATATGTATGTGTAGATGTATAGAATAGATAAAATGAACATGTAATGCTGAACACGGTGGCAAAGATTTATTCAAAAGCACGTTCCCGGCTTATCAGTATCGTCGCAAATCAGCTTGGCTCATATTTTGATGTTTAATGTTGGTTCTAAAAGTAACATGATAACAATTATGAAAATTCAATATACCTACTTAAAGGTAGCTTTTCCGCGACCTCGACCTTGAAGCAATTATTTATTTTATACATACATACATACTTATGCTCACGCCTGTATGCAGAGGTGTTGTAATAACAACACCCACTTTTCACCGAAGATGATTAAGTGCCAACGTGACAGATAGTGAATCTATCGACGTCTTAGGCACTATACATACGTCTTTGAATTACTTCTCAGACACATGCAGGTTTCCTCACGATGTTTTCCTTCACCGTAAAGCAAGTGGTGTGAAAACACTGCTCAATAGTTTTTAGAAAAAATTATTGCTACAGGCCCCGCTGGGATTCGAACTTGCGTCGTTTGCGTAGGTAGTAGGCAAACCCAAAAGCCATCTCGGCTCTTTTTTTTTAAAGTTACACTTTCTCTTTTATTTCTTTTGGTATCAAATATCTGTCCTTGGGCTTACGGTATCTCACCTTATACTATCTTAACTATACATACATACATTTACATACAGATAAATAAAATGGAAGTGTCTATTTGTAATTCCAAAATAACAGATTTTCACTAAATGCACATGAAAGTATATACGGTACTGACATAAAAAAATACAATTCGTAAAGATTTTCTCTGTCTAAGACTAAGAGTAACTTAGGCATCTTTTTTTTTTGCATTTTGGCATTTAAAAAAAACATCAGTGTTCATGAAATTAAATCTACGCGGGTGAAACTGCGGGGCACAGCTAGTTTACTTACAGGATTGCGCCATGTGCCACATTTACTTGGTATGAATTGTTAGCACGTTTAAAGAAAACATTTTAAAGTTAAAATACTTTTCACCCATCGCCCGCTTGATCGACTTTTCGGTCCATAAGTCAGGTAATACCAAAGTTCTGCCACGAAAATTTCACCCCTTATCAAATTCAATTGCACAACTGGTGAAACCGCAAACTTTTATAAGTCAGACTAGCGATTGGGTTACTCCACAATTCAGAGTGCCTAGTGCGAGTTTTTCACTGCCACCGTCACAAGTCACCGCGTCTCACCTCACCCATACAAATCTGCGTTTACGTCGACATGTGATGACTTGTGACGGCAATTTTAAGAAAACTCGCACTAGGCCCTCAGCTGAATATTTGGTTACTAGATATTTCCGTGAACCGTGGTGACCGTAGCGTTTGAGCAGAAGTGACGCAAGCTCGAATCCCAGCGACCTGCTCCAGTTTTCAAAAAAACTAAAGTGTAGTTATTTCACCCCACGTCCTTTACGGTGAAGTAAAACATCGTGAGAAAACCTGGTTATGTCTTAGAAGCAATTCATAGACGCTAGCCAGAGACGCGATAGACTCACCCTCTGTCACGTTGGCACTGAATCATATTGGACGTGGGTGTTGTTATGTTTACCCCTTCGAAGAATACAGGCGTGACCATAATGTGTATGTTTGTGTGCATTTAGTGAAAAGGTGTTAATTAGGAATTACAAAGAAACAATTCAATTGTATTTATCTGTATAGAGAAATTCTCCAGTTAAGCTCGTGGTATGACATTATTACAGCTCGCTACGCTAAATATAACTATGTTAAACCTTCTTGAGCTGTGAATAAATTCGATACAAATAGCGACATTGCTTATGTTAATGAAGTACTACTTGTAATCTGTACTACAGTATTAGTCAACAAATTTGAATAATGAGCATCTTAGAATTAATACTATTATGTTAAATTATGCATGTTTTAGATTTAAATTTATTTTTGACACCTGGCTTGACGAAATTGCTTTGTGTAATTAAGTTGGCCGTTTACACTAACGATAAATATTTGAGTCTAGCCCCCTGACTAGACTCAAATATTTATCTAGCTTTGGCGCTTCATTTTGGTACCGTATAATTAAACGTCAAATCTAAGAAGTTATTAATACGCGCATTAATACAAACATTAGTTGGCCTGGTAAAGGGTGGACATTTTTGCGAATTCGTTACTTTGGTTATGTGAGCGTCAAGATGATAGTTTGAATCATTATGATAAGACAGATATATTATGACGTTTATAAAACTGTCACTGTCACGTAGCTGAATTATTTTGGCTATTTTTATAGCAAGTGCTTGAAACACATCGATACTAACTAAGTAGTAAAGAGTATATAAAGAGTAAAGGCATATAATTTTTTATGGAATTATGAAATGCAATAACTACGAACTGATTAAAAAAAATCCTTTCACCAGTGCTATACTACATTATCAAAGACGTATGTGTAGTGCCTGAGACGGCAATGGACAAATTTTTGATGCAATACGGATGTTGTAACATTTGCTTACCCCTTCGGGGACCCTTCTGAGATGGCGTGAGTATTTTTTCTTTATTTATTCCATCTATCTATGATGGCCAACCCAGTTATATATGTGTTTGTAGATTATTCTAGCAATGCAGTGGCTAGCCTTATGTCCTTAAGCTAAGTATTCTGAGAACAACCTATACGAGTACTTATATTATAAAGAGCAAAGATTTGTATGTATGTTTGTAACGAATTGGCTCAAAAAGTATAGAACCGATTTAAAAAATTATTTCACTAATTGAATGCCACATTATCACGGATTAATATAGGCAATATTTTATCCCCGTACTCTCACGGGAACGGGAAATACGCGGATGAAACCGCAGGACGTCCGCTAGTAAGATATAACCTAGAAAGAAAATAGAGTGGAAAGCAATAAAACCGAGTAGGGCTATGTTAGGGCTTTATCTGTCGCTTGATGACATCTCTATTGTGTCGATGGCACTTTTAGTCTCTCGATATGAAGGGGCTCAAACGACTGCTTAGGGACAATAATTGTATAAAATAATACGAACCAGTCAGTATAAATATTTCTGCAGAAAAGGTTATACATACATACATACATATGCTCTCGCCTGTTTTCCCCGGGTAGGCAGAGGTGTTGTAATAAAAAAAACCCACCTTTCACCGAAAATGATTAAGTGCCAACGTGGCAGAAGGTGAGTATCACGGTCCCAGACACTATACATACGTCTTTGAATAACTTCTTAGAGAGCACGTGGTGTGAAAACACTGCACATAACTTTTTTAGAAAAACTCATCGGTCCAGACTCCGCTGCCATTCAAACTTGCGTAGCAGGCGCCTGTTCAAACCCCAAGGCCACCACGAATCCTTTAAGAAAAGGTAATGTCGTATTTTATTTGGTATCGCGTTCTGCATCAATGAGTTTTTCTAAAAATATCCGTGCATTGATCAGTAAGAGCTTTATGGTGAAGGAAAACATCGTGTGGAAACCTGCTGACACACACACACACACAGCCAGCCTGATTGCTGCAGCTTATGAACGCTTGTGATGCCAAGAGTATCACTCGCGCATTGCCTACCTTAAATCCCGATAATCTCTGGCTGGACTGATTTTAACGGGACTTTCACTGACAGAAAGCTGATGGTACAGGGAGTAACTAGGGTAATTTGTTTTGAATAAAACAGTAGGGTTTCACGAGCCACCTTTGAAATTGAAGTCAGAGTTCCATATCAAATTATTTTAACTGTTTAGACGCGGCGTTCTTCTAAAGTACGTTACGAGTCACGATGTAAGTTTTCCTGTCGTGTAGGAGTTGAACTCTGGTAGGTTTATAACTAAAAATGCATATTATATTTTAGTGTAGAGAAAAGTAACCCGAAGTGAAGCGAGGGCAACCGCGTTATTCACTAAGGTTTCTCAGCGTTGAACTCGACAGCAAGCGTTGGTTTCAATCGTAGGAAATTGATATATAATACATAGAGGATAAGGTTCAATTTCGTATCTTTAAAACTGACACTCGACGACGAGTGCGACTCTGAAACCTTAGTGAATAACGCAGCAGGTCGCTAGTAATATATAAATGTCGAAGAAATTCCATTTCATTTCAGATTTCAGAGAAAGTGTCATTTAAACAGCACTTGTAGAACATGCGTGCCGACTGTACGCCACGAGCCATTCCCTTACAAATTGATGATGTAAAACTTTGTCGATTTACATCTAAGTGCGTTCCCTCAAAATAGAAAGCTTCGAGAACTGGGGACCTACCATCATAGGTTTAAGCAGAGCGTATTAAGAACTTCTGAGTTTCATTTTGAACCGACTTCAAAAAACGGAGGCGGTTTCTCGATTTGAATGTAAATATTTTTGTACCGTAAAATTTAACGTCAAAGCTAAGAACTTTTTAATACGCGCTGCTTAAACGATCATAGTTGGTCACCAATACATCGTTTCTGTATGCTTCTGTTTCAAAATGGTGGCAACCAATTCATTTCTGCAACGCATGTGTAACGAGTTGCTGATCTATCGTTGACATGAATTGCAGAAAAAAAATATAGAATACCTGTTGGCCCTTGTCTATTTGTTGTCATTGCTCATGTTGTTAACAGTTTAAAGGCGATTGGGATTAGGGTCAACAAAAGCAAACAAAAAATGGATAGGCACCGTCACTTGCTTTAAACGCTGCGCTATCCTTGAATGAGGAGTTTTTTCTTGATCTTGTTTGGCACTAGGTACTAACTACGGAATAAACAGCGTAAGTCTCCCCACTACTTTCCCTGGGCGTTCAAAATTCGTGATGGTACATGAACCTATTGTATTTTCATCAATTCGAAATGTTAGTGTTTGTGGCATTCGCTCTAAATATGAAAAATGTAGAACTAATAGTACCTAGGTAAAAGTACATTCATCAGTATCATCGGCTCGGGCTCGACTCGGGCCCGGCTCATTCAGTGAATCATCTTTTAAGTCGCCTTAAGTTTCACTGCAATCGGTAACTGATGCTCAAACGCGAATCCCCGCCAATATTATTCCCCTATGCAACATAAGAAGATGAACAAAATAGCGCAAACAGACAAAATATTCGAATACAAAATCGACTTTAGAATTCGCTTTGTGAAATATTCCTTGAAGGAATACAATCCATCTAAATCCCACAACAATATCTCGGAACACGAAGACTGTCATCGCCGAATGAGTCGTGAATTGTATTTCCTCGCATACATATAGCGAGGAACAATAGACGACTTGAGATATTGCCATGCGATTTCAAGTAACATCGAGATTTTGGGTTGGAGGTGATTCGTTACGATATTCAAAGTCAAAGTCCAAAGTATCTTCATTCGATTTGACTTTTTACAAAGTACTTTCAAATCGTCAGAATGACGTAATTATATAGTATTATTACAAGCTACCGCCAGATTCGGAAGGTTGCTTTTAATGAAAGAACCTGGCAAGAAACTCTGTATTTATCCTTTAAAAAATATTATACTAATTCAAGAATTTTGTTGTTGTATTGTTGTGTCCTAGGCCAGTGTCCTGAGAAATTATTATAGATGCCCATAGCCCCCTTTCTTCCGTCGTACTTCTCGTCACCGTCTTTTGAACTTATATAGACTCACATTACACGTTTCCAAAGGAGCTTCTGTACCCGGACACTCAGGTTGTGGAATGAACTCCCAACGTGATTTCCTAAACCACTTCAGCATGAAGTTGGCAGTGGTCTGCAATGTGTACGTTATGTCCCTGGTATTGCAAGCACCATATGCAGAGGTAACATATCATCAGGCGGACTGCTATTAGTGGTAGTAAGATCACCCGTTCCAAATTCGGAGCTACCCATCTGAGGAATATAATCAACTTCACAGACGATCGCAGCCAAATAATGCTCAGAACTTGAAGTAGTGTTATGTACCTGCGACACTCATGCGATGAGTAACTTGGTTAGTGCTCCTTTATCATAGCCAGTCTATGCATACGATTTTTTCTCATAGCTGTCCTTAATTAGATTTTTAGGTTTATGAGAGAAAATTTTCAATGCTTGTCATGCTATGAAATATTTTTTTTATCTCTAGAGAGAGAACGAGGGAGAAGTGGAGACGCTATGAATTATAGCTGGACTCTCGTCTTTTGATTTGTTGGGACTGACAGAGATAACGTTCTGAATACTTATAGGCACCGTATGACTTAATTACACCGTGACGAAGCTTTCTCAACCCAATAATTCAAATATTTAGCAGAGAAATAATGATACGAGGAACTTTGGAACTCCAGGTTTGTGTGCAAAGCATTAATTTTCTTTTACTTGAATTATCGTGCGTTTCATGTTTGATGTTAAAATTATTTATCTGTATAGATATCTATATATATACATACAGATAAATAAAATTGAAGTGTCTGTTTGTAATTCTAAAATAAAAAAATAAAATTACAGCTTTTCACTAAATGCATATGAAAGTATACACGCTACTGACACTAAATAACCAAGATTACATTTTTTTCTCTGTCTGTCTGTCCGTCTGTCTGTCTGTCTGTTTGTTCCGGGTAATCTCTGAAACGGGTGGACCGATTTTAACGGGACTTTCATTGGTAGATAGCTGATGTTTCAAGGAGTAACATAGGCTACTTTTATTTACTATAAATATTAGGGTTCTGCGACAAGAAGGATGAAACTAAATCTACGCGGGTGAAAGCGCGGGGCACAGCTAGTAGAATATAAGTAAACACGCTTATATAATTAATCGCGCCTGCCTACCCCAATGAGGTATACACGTGAGCACATTTATTTATGTAACCCTTCCACTTATCCCTCACAATATCTAATAGTTTAAGCGTAACTAATCCTGCTAAATACACGCATTCAGGGCACAAGTTAGGGGCTTAAATGTCGACCTAGTTTTCAGATATCGATAAAAGCCTTCCTATTGAAAATAGCCGAAGCTACCCGACTCACACTTGACACCGAAAATGGTTCCCAAGTTAGGATATACCTTAAACTTCCCCAAATGGATTTCAGTGAAGGTGAAGTTTAATAGCTAGTTCTATAATGGGTTTGTTAGAGAATTCTAGTAGTTAGTTGATGTTGAACTCAGTATTAATACTTCATAGGTAATCTCTCAGTTTTACTTAATAAGGAACGTGGAAAGCGGATACACCCACGTATAATTTAACTACCAAGACAAAGGCTTTTAATTTTTTGGGTTATAAATAGCATGTTATGAGCCAGATGTGTCCCACTGCTGGGCAAAGGCTTACTTTCCCTCTTTTTAAATAACATATGCCTCACAAATAACGTAGCAATCAAATGGTTAAAGAAATTTCAAAATCGGTTCAGTTGATTCAAAGATTACCCCCTACAACGTCACAATCTCATAAACTTTACCTCTTGATAAAATAAATATAAATTAATATTTTAAAAAAATATCATATAAACCATAAAAACCCCATAATTTGAAAAATACCCACGTAACCATAAACAGATTACGTTCGGTTATGACGTCAAATACCACGCAGCGCCTCAAACCGGCAAACAGTTGTTAAGACCCCAGCGGCCAATGAAAAACGAAGACACCAACAAAAATACGCTTTAAATACCCCATTATACGTGATAAAGGCTGCTTTAAGCGTACATACGAAGCGGTAACTGAGTTTAAATTGCCCTATTAATGGGTAGTAACGGTCTGGTCCGCCGGGTAATTTCGTCCTGGAGTCGCAGTATACGGGTAGGGCAGTAGTGCCCGTTTTGGTCGCGGTAATCCCATTACGCATACGTTGTGTGAGATGTTAATACATGGACTGATGGATTTCGAGGCTTTCTGACTAATAACTTCAGGTTAGACGCTAGAACTGCATGAAATGTGCCTTGGTAACGTTAAGTTTTTAATTCAACGGTGTTCGTAGTCAGTAGTAGTATATCTAGCACCGTACTATACGCTTATACCTCAACTCCTACCGCGTTATTCACTAAGGTTTCTCAGCGTCGAACTTGACGACAATCGTTGGTTTCAATCATAGGAAATTGATACATAATATATAGAGGATAAGGTTTAATTTCGTGTCTTTAAAACCGACACTCGTCGACGATTGCGACGCTCAGAAACCTTAGTGAATAACGTGGCAGCAAGTAATCATCCAGGGATGTTTCAGTTATCGCAATTAGGCGATTCACATATTGCATCGCACCACGCAGCGTAGCGCGTAAATCCGTGTTCTAAGTTGCGTTGCCTGTAAGTAGGTCCATTTTAATAAAAAAAACGGACAGACCAACACACAGAAAATGTATGTACGCGCGTTCGTCATAGTAAGTCGACGCAACATGCAGCGGGATGGGAAGCTGTGTGAAAACCGCCTTAATCAATCAAATATTATCTTTATTTGATTAGACTTCTTACGATGTACATTCAAATCATCAGAAGTACACAAAAATACACTGTACAGGATTATAAATGTTACCACTACTTACGAGTCCAAGAGTACAAGTATAGGTACATTTAAAAGAATATATAACTCAAAGGTGAGTGACTGACTGACATAGTGATCTATCAACGCACAGCCCAAACCACTGGACGGATCGGGCTGAAATTTGGCATGGAGGTAGATGTTATGACGTAGGTATCCGCTAAGCAAGAATTTTGATGATAAAATAGGGAATGAAAGTTTGTATGAAACTAAATTTACGCGGGTGAAACCGCGGGGCACAACTAGTTTAAAAGAAAATTTTCTGTTATTCATTTGAAAACTTACTGTCACGAAGGCTTTAATTTTTAATCACTTAAACCTGCATTAGTAGTCCGAGGTAAACGGTGTATAATACCTTGATAATCATTATCTTTCTAAATACTTTCGCGAACCTAATCCATTTATCTGGGCCCAAAATACCTTTTTTTTTATTTTGTTTTTTTAAACGCAGGTCGGCCGGTAATTAAGTGAGCAGGTCTTAAGCCCAGCTTACAATAAGCCTCGAATGGTCTTCATAGAGACCGCGAATGTATTTAATGAGCACTCACAGAATTTATTGGCGACGGGGGAATATTATTTTTTAATACTTTTTTATCGTTTCTCACTTTATGCATTTTGTAACTGGCACTTAAAACAAATGCAATAAAGTCTGTTGTTGTGTGAAGGGAGTGATAATGAGTTTATGTTGTGCATAAAAATGTATTATCGTCTTCAAAAGTGACTTGTGCATCTGGTTTTATTAAATAAATTGGTCACGAATGGCGTTTACGCACATATTATTTGTTAAGTATTTTTTTACTAAAATATCTCTAAATTTAAGATTAATTTCATATCAAATCGAATAGGTACAGAATTAATAAGAGATAACTTACTAAATACAAAATAACACAAATAACCAACATTAGTATTCCACGGATTTTTGGTCCCGTTTATACTTTTTTAATCTGGAAATACTTTCAACAGAAAAACGAATAGAATAAAATAAATATATTCTTCCCAATTTAGACCTAATGTTAGTATAACCTGCTATTAGGTCTTGTAATAATCCCATAAAACCATGTTTCACAGTAAGTACCACTCCCTTGATTAAGCATTTTGTGTGTGAGTGAAGTCGACATCAATAAGACAACTTTTTCTTTTTCTGAACTGAATCCGGTATATTGTGTAAAAATCTTCAAATTATATTTCAAATTAGCTGTGGCCTGCGGTTTTACCCGCTTTATAAATTGCGTAGGTGTCCCGCGGATCGCCTATTAAGCTTTTTTAGAAATTAAATTTGCCTTATTCACTCCTTGTAACATTAGTTATCTGCCAGTGAAAGTCCCGTTAAAATCGGTCCAGTCGTTTCAGAGATTACCCGGAACAAACAGACAAACAGAGAAAAAAAATAAAAATTGGTATTTTTATGTCAGTATCGTGTAATCTTTCATATGCACTTACTGATAATCTGTTATTTTGGAATTACAAATAGACACATCAATTTTACTTGTATAGAAGAAGAATTTTTAACTTGTATAGATTAGTACAAAGAGAAATGTTGCAGCACAATTTTCTCACAAACGATAGCGATATAGCAATAGATTTAGCTTGCACTATAAAACGAGCAAGGAAAAGTCAGCTGTCTTGACCACAGACACGCGAGGCCTATCAAACTTATTCCACTTGTCAGTGGCCAGAGAGCCACCCTGGCTATAAGATTCGATTTGAAGGATAAAAATATGGTTTACTAGCGGACGTCACGCGGTTTCACCCGCGTAGTTGCCGTTTCCGTGGAAGTACGAGGATGAAATATAGCCTATACTAGCTGTGCCCTGCAGTTTCACCCGCGTAGATTTAGTTTCATACTTCATATTGCGGAACTAAGCCTAAGTTACTCCTTGAAACATCAGCTACCCGTCAGTGAAAGTCCCGTTAAAATCGGTCCAGCCGTTTCAGAGATTACCCGGAACAAACAGACAGACAGACAGACGAACAGACAGAGAAAAAATTTAAAACTTTGTTTTTTAGTGTCAGTAGCGTGTATACTTTTATATGAATTTAGTGAAAAGCTGTTATTTTGGAATTACAAACAGACACTTCAATTTTATTTATCTGTATAGATATAGATTAATCAGTGATAATGTAGCATTCAATTGGTGAAAGAATTTTTTAAATCGCTCTAGTGTTTTTTGAGCCAATTCGTTACAAACATACATACAAATCCTAATAATATCAGTATAGATAAGACATATTACATGAGATCGGTTGTTCGCGAAAATTACGTAACTTACTAACAATATTCACAAACTGACTGTGCCCTGCGGTTTCGCCCGCCTAGGACTGAGAATCAAAACTAAGTTACTTGGACGGAACAAACGGTTATTTTTTACCCAAGGATGTTTTCTTTCACGGTAAACCTTGAAATACAGAGGAATTTTCAAATTAAGCACTGCCAACACCGGTCGTATTATGACTTGGTGGATCAACTTTATTCTCCGCCTGAACGCGCGGCAATCAACGAGTGTCGGCTATCAGAACAACGGAAATATTGACAAACTTTATATTGTTCCTGGCAATGTTGCTAGTCTCGAAGAAACTTGTAACACAAAATAAAAATAAACCGAAGCCCAGCTCCGATACAATTAAGGTAGCACACAAGTACGAGCGGCACTACCTGTATTCAAAGGATCTACAAGGATCAGCCAAATTAAATTCAAATTATCCTTACTTGGTTAGACTTTTTAAAAAGTTCTTTCAAATAATCAGTGACAAATTATTATGTATACAGGATTATATTAATGGTTTCACCGGGTTCGGAAGATTCTATGGGGGAGCGAGTGTTCATGCTCATTCCCAGCAAAGGGTAAATCTTCCAGCCAGGTTCTAGTTGGGAGCTTGTGTATATACCTACTATATAAGCTCGAAAACTCTTATTGCGCGATTTAGGTTCTCGTGTATTTGTACGCAAACTTTACAATTGTTGGCAAGTAACGCCATCTATGTGGCGAGTGGAGAAACAGTGCTACAGTTCGTTTTACTGAGAAGAAATCACTTGGTCTTAGATAACTTGTGAGTGTCTGTGTGTAAGTACGACGATTATCCAGAAATAAAGGAAGCCACCTTTCTGGAAGTGTTTTATTTTGTTGCTTTACAAGTGAGCTCGATGGATTTAGGTGCGTGTTTGTCGGTACTCACACTTAATTGAGGGTAGTTAGTACACGCAACGTGGAAATCTTCGTTGTAATTTACAAATAATTGATCGTTACCTATGTAAGGGGTCACAAGTGTATATTTTTTGTGATTAATATACATATACTTAGCCAAGTATTAAAGTACAACTAGGGGTAACATAGTCACAATATTACTAGCTTGGTTTTTAAATGGTCTTGAGAGTGAATAGCCGAGACCGCATCTACTCGTATTTAATTTAATGCAGTCATTTTTATTGTTTGTTCATTTATCTTATAGATGGAGGAGCTCGTAGCACAGTTGCTATTGCACATATCATTCGATCAGCGTAGTTAAGCAACCCTAACCCAAGCCAGTAGTTAGATGAGTGACCGCCCGAGTTCCTTCAGTTCCTCGAAGAGCACGCTAAGCCGTCGATCCCGGTTGCCAATTTAACATTTTTGGCAATCGTTGCAGGTCAGTCGGAGGCCTACGTAAGAGAGAGTGATAGCTTTATCTAGATTATAGACGGGTGTCTCATGTTCTTTGTGTTTTTATCTGTAATAAACATTAAATTTATCATTATTATTATTACATTAAGAACGGCAGCAAAACAAGGGAGAAGCGAGAGAAATCTGAACTTGAGCTACATCTGAAATTCATACTATGTAATCAATATTCTTAAGGGTAATAAAAATAATGTGGGAATACAATCCAGTATCGAAGAGGAAAGATGATTGGCCACCTTGTACGACATGACAGTTTCTTTAAAAACATACTAGAAGGAAAAGTAGAAGGAAAGAGAGGAAGAGGAAGACCCAGGCTAACATACATGAGACAAGTCAAGGAAAATGTGTCTGCCATGACGTATAGGGAGGTCAAGGAGATGGCACTGGATAGAGACAAATGGAAGAAGTTGCATCAGTTACACCGACAAGAGTCACAACTCTTAAATTCATAATAATAATAAAAATAATACCTGCACGCTATTTAGCATCATAATAACATTGTATAGAGTAAATATTCAAATGAAGCACAATCAGTTGGCTCGCCGGCTGGGTGTAATGGGCGCACGTGGCTGACCCAGAATGCATAAGATTACCCTCCGACATATGCCAGGTTATACCGACGCTGGGTACAGACACTGAGGTTTGCGAACATTGACTTTTAAACATTATTTGAGAGTTGCCATTATTAAAAAGGGAATTTTAGTAATCATCGTTTTACTATTGTTTTTATATTAAATCGGATACGATAGTCTAAACGACACAAACTTTAACGTTGTTTCTTTTTTCATCGTTTTATGCAGCTGTCAATTTTGAAACGTCAGTGCAGCGTGTGCAGTAGACGTCATTAGCAAATATTATCCAAATTGAGGGTAGAAGAACGCAATCGCTTGTCACAATAAATACAATTCGTCAGTCTTACCGCGTCCACGGCATGTTACGTAGCCGTAACATAGGAATATTATATAGACAAAGTAAGTTAAGTTTTAATTCTCTTAACCCAATGTAGCTACTTAATAAAGAATTATAACTTGGTGATGGTTTTTGACGTTTATTTTATTGTTGAGGTATCACATGGTGAGGAAAACTGCAGTTGGTGAACGTTTGCAGCAGCAGAATGGGAAGTCGCTGCCAAATTCATGGTATGTGGATTTTTATTCTTCTATCTGTAGGTCTAAAAAGGCCACTTTCGGAGAATCATAATGTGATCTGAATATGATTCACCGAAATGACAAAATGGTCACTTAAGTGCAATTCATATCTATGATTCACGAATGAATACAATAATTGTAGATGTTTGTCCCTATGTAACTTTTCATGGTTCTGCTATTTGTCACAAAATCAATTCATATTTTGTGGACCATTTTGGGAATCTTCATAGGAAAGTGTCAAACAGGTGCATTGCGAAATATGAATTATTCCTGAATCATATTCGAATAACATTATGATTCTCCCAAAGTGGCCGTTTTAGACCTACTGGGCCCAGTAGCGTTCTGTCACGGCAATATATGAAATTCATTGGAATGATAGTGGCGCCAACTATCGAAGATTGTGTCAACTCGGAAACCTTCGTGGGCTCTTGCACAACACTATGCTAAAGATCATCACATGATCAGATGCTTAGTTAACGATTGTGTTAAGGATATACAGACGAACATAAATTTTTATATACTTTGATATTGTTCAATCAAAATCAAAATCAAAATCAAAAAGTTTTATTCAACATAAGGGACACTTGGAACACTTATTGAACGTCATTTTTCTTACGCTAACTTAGGTTAATTTTACTACCGTTTCCAAAAGTAAGCCTGTCAGGAGAAGAAACGGCGAAACAAACTCCCCGGTTTTTTTTTTACATGTGTCCCTTCTATACACATAGGGTTGTTTAAGTACATTTCAATGGAAGAGTGAGCAACTCATTGCCATGTTTGGCTATCATCAATATACTCAGTTACACTATAATATGCTTTTTCACAAAGTTTCTGTTTGATGCTTGCCTTAAAACTTAAAAATGGTAGTTCACACATTTTTAATGGTAGTTTATTGAAAAGGCGTATACTTTGCCCCACAAAAGAGTTACTAGTTTTGTGCAGTCTAGTCACAGGGACACGGAGTTTATCCCTCTTGCGTGTATTTATATTGTGCATATCACTATTTTTCTTAAAACTATCTATATTCTTTCTTACATATATCAAATTTTCAAATATGTATTGACATGCCACAGTCATTATCCCTATTTCTTTAAACTTCTCTCTGAGATAATCTCTAGATTTGAGTTTATAGATTGCACGAACAGCCCGTTTCTGCAGCACAAAGATAGAACTGATGTCCGTAGCATTTCCCCATAAAAGGATGCCATAAGACATAACACTATGGAAATAACTAAAATAGACCAACCGAGCTGTGTTTATATCAGTTAGGTGTCTAATTTTCCTTACTGCGAATGCTGCAGAACTGAGTCTTTTCGACAATCCAGCTATATGGGGCCCCCATTGCAATTTATGATCCAATGTAACTCCAAGGAAAACTGTTGTTTCAACAAGGTCCAACACTTCGTCGTTGATAAGTACATTGGTTTGCACTTGTTTCACATTTGGCATAGTGAACTTGACACATTTCGTTTTTTTACTATTGAGTACTAAGTTATTAGCGCTGAACCAATGTACTACATCAGAGAGAGCATTATTCACATCGTCAAAGTTAGCTTTTTGCCGGTCTATCTTAAAAATCAGAGAAGTATCATCAGCAAATAATACAATATCGTGTTTATTGCTTACCATGTAAGGTAAATCATTAATATAAGTTAAAAAGAGAAACGGACCAAGAATTGAACCCTGTGGAACACCCATCTCTACTGGGCACCCCGGAGATGTTACGCCATGTATATCGACTTTTTGTATTCTATTACTTAGATATGAAGATATAAGTTTTAGAGCCAGGTCTCTTACACCGTAGTGATCTAACTTCCTGATCAACGTTTCATGGTGCACACAATCAAAGGCTTTAGATAGATCACAGAATACACCTAGAGCATCCTGTGAAGCTTCCCAAGCTTCAAGAATTTTTCTAATGAGCTCGACACCTGCATCGGTAGTCGAGCGACCCTTTGTGAAACCGTATTGTTTAGTGTGCATCAAATTATGTTCATTAAAAAAGGCTAAAAGTTGATTAAGTATTAGTTTTTCAAAAATTTTACTGAAAATTGGCAGTATTGATATAGGTCTAAAGTTCGTAGGGTCGTTAATACTACCAGCTTTTAATAAAGGAATTATTTTACTATACTTCATTTGATCAGGAAATTCACCACTTTCAATACAAACATTAAATAATAAAGCTAGATCAGTAGCAACAATATCAATAATACTATTGAGTACTTTAACAGAAAGTCCCCATAAATCAGCTGACTTCTTCATATCTAGCGTTTCAAAAGTTTTGACAATGTCTCTGGGGGTAACAGTTTTAAACTTAAATGCAACGTTACATTTATCCACATGCATTTTTAAAATGGCTTCTGCTGCTGCAGGAGACGAATTTAAGACTTTTGTTAATGAAACTGGTATATCAGCAAAGAATGTCTCAAAAGTAGTTGCCACATCAATATCAGTCTTAATTATATGATCATTAATTTTTAGAGTTATTGAGTCATTCTTAAGAGAAGTTTTTCCAGTTTCAGAATTAATAATGTCCCAAGTTGTTTTAGTTACATTGGAGGACTTCAAAATTTTATTTCTCACAGCAATAGACTTGGCGTCTGAACAAACCTTTTTAAATAATTTTGAGTAATTTTTAACATAATTTGTAAATTCCAAATTAAATGTTCAAAATAAAAGTTCCTGTCCATGTCCTCAACGCTTTATAACCACAGCAATAAAAACACCCTCTTTAAGCCATCCAATTAAAACAAAGACATGCATAATGAATTCAGATGACTGAAAATAATTAACACAAACATTTTTCTTCAATTTTATACTTCCATTATTAGTTAACGACCTCACAAATGCTAATTAAAATTACGTCATAAATCCCAATTAGAGGCTGTAAGGCTGTGAGAGAAGTTTACCGATAATTATCGAATTTATGCTAGTCGAGCAAACGATCTCCGATGGGAATAGGGGAACTAAGCAAGCCATACATTGCTCTAACTTTATCAATATTTTATACCAATTACTCTAGGTAATATGTTTGTTTGAGCGAGATAAGAAGATATTAAGTCCATTTAACTATATCCACACTAATATTACAAAGAGGTATGTAAAGTTTGTAGGAACTTCGAAAACTATCATCAGGATTAAAAATGTTAAATCAATTTTAATATCTATATCTATACATACATATATATAAAATTTAAGTGTATGTTTGTAATTCAAAAATTACAGCTTTTCACTAAACGCATATGAAAGTATACACGCTACTGACACTAAAAAGCCAAGTTTTAAAAATCTGTATTAATTTAAAATCTGTGTTAATTTAAAAGTCTGTTTGTTCCGGGTAATCTCTGAAACGGCTGGATGGATTTTAACGGGACTTTCACTGGTAGGTTCCTGACGTCACAAGGCGTAACTGAGGCTACTTTTATTTATCAAAAATATTAGGGTTCCGCGACAATAAAGATAAAACTAAATTTACGCTGGTGAAACCGCGAGGCACAGCTAGTTTACAAATATAAAATCATAGTCTATCGCCACCTCAAGCACTATACATACGTCTTCGAAATACTTCTCAGACATATTATGCAGGTTACGTTAGAATGTTTTTTTTCACCGAAAAGCACGTGGTGTGAAATCCCTGCACATTTTTAGAAAAACTCATTGGTCATCACCGTTGGGATTCAAACTTGCTTGCGTATGTATAGTGCCGGCGATAGACTCAACATCTGTCACGTTGGCACTTAATCATCTTCGTTGAAAAGTGGGTATTGTTATTAAAACACATCTGCCTAACTCTGAATTCAAGCGTGAGCAAATTAAATGTTAGTAAAAAACTGTAAGCCAATGGACTAAAAACCAATGTTGATATGTCAAAAAAAAATGATAACTTATTTTGTTGGATTATCTTTGATACGGTTTTGTTACTGCTGCTTTGTTTTTTCTTTCACAATTTGTAAATTACTTTATTACGAAAACTGGTTTCACCGAGCCAAAGTTAAGGGCAAAAAGTTACTTACCAATAAAACAGTCTCTCGAAATGCAGTATTTCAACTAAGTATTCTAAAACCGTGAAGTAACCCTCAACTGAGTTGACAAAACGTTACAAATAAGTAAAGTTTCTATTTCCATTAGGACTGACAGACGATGGGACAAAAGACGGCCCAGTTATACAAACTTCGACAATTTGTTGCTTTTGTATTGATATATTTGCTCATTGAATTATTTCAAATGGAAATTCTCGCTCTGCAAATGTTAACTAAGTTTATTTAATTCCAATTCACTCTGTTAGTTAATTGTGACAAAACATAGTTGATATATAGTTTTGAGAGATAAATTATTGTCTACGTAGTACCTACTGCAGTGCTATTACGAGATGAGATCATATAATAGGTTTATGTAACTGCTTCCTCGCTGCTTTTGTTAAGAAAAATGAGGCTTTATCGGGCCATGGACGATTCGGTCGACCTGTAATTTACTTACAAATGAATTGAAAAGAATACAAATGAAAGAAAGACAGAATTTTTATCGACACACGACATCACAATACAGATAAGAATAAAAAATAATTAAACTGTAAACAAGATAAACTTCTTACAAAAAACAAAACGAATTATTAAATTGTCATGGAATTCATAATTCCATGGATTGTCCAATCCGGAGTCATGTGTTGACAGCTGTCATCAATGTCAATAATCATGTTTTGTAATAAGAGGGTCTATGTGTATGCTTGATTATCTCCGTGATGTGATATAGTCCTATGATTATTGTTTGTAGATTGTTAGGTATCTATGTAAAGAAAGATATTGTTTTCTTATAAAATGTAGTTGGCATAGTAGTTTGCAAAGTGTGGATAGATATGCATCAGTGTGTCGATTTTCTATTTGATGCTTGGCAACCCATTATTCTTTATATCGTGGAGAATATGTCATGTATACACCAAGAGTCTCGGGGTCAGCGGATGGGTTATGTTGGACTCGCACCGACTAAACTCAACGGTGTTCCTCCTGTGCCTAGTGCGAGTTTTTCAGTGCCGCCATCACAAGTCACCGCGTCAAAGTTAACGCAGATTTGTATGGGATCGAAACAGCGCCTCCATCGGCCTAAAGATGACACTATTGTGAGCCCATACAAATCTGCGTTTACGTTGACGCGATGACTTGTGACGGCGATTTTAAGAAAACTCGCACTAGGCCCTGATCGCTTAGTGATATATCTACACATGCTACACCGAGACCCCCAGCTACTAATCTGTTAGGTCTCACTTTATAACTTGCAGCCAATCATGGAACACTGGCGAGTATACTCACTCTAATTTACTAGCAAACTTGAATAACACAAAATAATTCCACGGTAACATCTAGACAGAACTTAATTACAGGTTAACTAACTAATAAAATTCGGCATAAACCTTAAATAAGGTTTATTTCCCGAACTACGGTTATTAATTACGGTTACGGCGAGGCACAGTAAATTACTTGATAGAGAAAGTTGAGAACTTGTTACGTGAATAACATTTTGGTTTACCTTCAATTAATATCAGCTTGAAAGTGATCGAGATTTCCAAATATTGTGGAAACAGGAACCATTATATAATTTTTTAAAAAGATAATATCTCTTTGTTTATAGTAGTCTAGTTTCTACACGCCACTCCATCTGTGTAAGTTTTTTTGGTATTTTAGTTCGGCCTTTTCCATATTTATTTCCATAATAATAGGTGTGCCCCGCGGTTTCACCCCTTATGTTTTTAAAAAATCAAAGTAGCCTATGTTCATTTTCTCATTCTCATTCATTCTCATTTAGCATCAGTTATCTGTCAGTGAAAGTCCCGTTAAAATCGGTCCAGCCGTTTCAGAGATTACCCGGAACAAACAGACTTTATAAATTGTATTTTCATTTATGTCAGTACCGTATATACTTTCATGTGCATTTAATGAAAAGCTGTTGTATTGGAATTACAAACAGACACTTCTGTATAGAGTATAGAAATGGCGATTTAAATTTGTACTGTTTGCAGAAACAATTTAAATCCTGACTCACAAATTATTTTATTATATCGACACACCGCCTTAGCCTTGGTCCTAGAGACATGAAATTTAGGGATTTTGTTTTTGGTGAGGTGTTGGAATGCTTTAAAGAAAAGGGTTTTCTGAAATTCCTCCCCCAAAAAGGGGTTGGAAGTTTCAAACGAGTGTAATTATAGATAACTAGCTGTGCCTCGCGTTTTCACCCGCACAGACTTAATTTCAAGGGTAGCCCGGGGAATGCTCATGTTTTTATGCCACTGAAAGTCCTCTCTTAATCGATCCAGCTGTTTCGGAGATTAGTCGGAACAATCAGAGAGAAAGAGAAAGAAAATAAAATTGGAGTACTGTATATACTACCGCATTTAGTGAAAAGCTTACAGACAGACATTTCAATTTTATTTATCTATACATCTATACAGATAAATAAAATTGAAGTGTCTGTTTGTAATTGCAAAATAACAGCTTTTCAATAAATGCATATGAATGTATACACGCTACCGACACTAAAAACCAAGTTTGAAAATTTTTCTCTGTCTGTCTGTCTGTCTGTCTGTTTGTTCCGGGTAATCTCCGAAACGGCTGGACGGATTTTAACGGGACTTTCACTGTTAGGTAGCTGATGTTACAAGGAGTAACTTAGGCTACTTTTATTTATCAAGAATATTAGGGTTCCGCGACAATAAGGATGAAACTAAATCTACGCGGGTGAATCCGCGGGGCACAGCTAGTCTGTAACATATAAATAAGTTCATAATCAACAGGATTTTAACGTGAACAAATGAGTAATGGAGCTCTCGCTAATAGATCAAAGAGAAGCTAAAATAAACAATAATGTTTACTCACATTTTTCCTCATTAGAAGTCGAGCAAATAGCTAGTGACTCGCTTTGAAAAAAAAGCGTTCCTTTTTATGTCCTGCTTGCATTAACATCTTTTTACCTTTTTCTGATGAACTGGGAACGGTTCCAATTGACCGTAGATTTTACTGCAAATTAACATTAACTAGGGTTCAACAATGACAGTTCTAAACAACGTTATAATCTCTGGATAATTTATTATATATAGCTAATATGTGCCCCGTGGTTTCACCCGTGTAGACTCAGTTTCATAGGTGGCCTCTGATCTGACTGGGTGGGCCCACGAAACCATAATTTATTGCACCTGCAATATTGAACGAGCCCGCTAGGCCTTATTAAAACACACATTAGCTTCAGATTTTGGTGGTGTAAATATTAGAACTCTAGCACAGTATAAATATAAGTTTCACAACACAAGCAGTATGGAATCTAAGAAAATTCTTTTATTTATAGTCAAAATAATGTAGATTTATCGTTTTAAAGTTTTGAAAATGTCGGTAAAACACCTGAATGAGATAAAAACCACGACATGACACCTTCTGTCATAACGCTTATTCCGCAAATTTTCTTTAGATGCCCGCTTCTAGGAGTGTGTCATTTCGAACGAGATGTACCCATTTTCCTAACCACTTGTAAAGCAGAAACAAATATTTTAAACTGTGACGCTAGTTTTAACTGCGTGGCAGTACACCGACTAACAAATGGTATCTCTAATGCTCACAAATTGAAACACGTATCGAACAACGCCCATAAAACACGTCAGATACAAGCCCGTTCCCGATTATCAATCTTTGCATTTAATCCGAACAAACGCAATCTATAACTCAACTGGGCCGGTTTAGCATCGGTGCACGCTAATCGCCTCTTTGAGCGTCTGCTTTGACCTAAATAAACTCATTAACTGGCCCAATCGGGCCGTATTATGTTATAATGATTTCCCCACTCCCATTTTATTGGGCCATCACTTTTGTTCGTGTAATATGTTGTGGTAACGTAGTTTCTGACCCTGGATTATGTATTGTTTGAATATGTTTCAATCCTGCTTTCAGTCGACCGGCAAGACAAAAATATGATCTTGTTTTCATACATATACTCAGTTTATAAGGGGAAGTCTGAAAGTAGCACCAGTGACTGAGAAGTTGAAGAATAAACATTTGTCGTGGTATGGACATGTTATGCGGAGGGATGAGGATAATGTTGCCAAAAAAGTTTTGTTTATGAATGTGGATGGTTACCAGGGGAAAGGAAGACCTAAGAAACGATGGATGGATTGTGTGAAAGATGATATGACTAGAATGGGAGTGAATACAGATATAACGGCTGATAGAGAGAAATGGAAGAGAAGAACATATTACGCGGATCACAAGTAATATGGGATAAGGGCAGGAGGATGATGATGATGATGACTCACGCCTGTATCCCCCGAAGGAGTAGGCAGAGGTGTGGCAAAAACAACACCCACGTTCCACCGAAGATATTTAAATGCCATTTCAGGCACTATACATGGGCCTTTGAATTACTTCTCAGACATATTTAGGTTTCCTCAAGATGTTTTTCTTCACGGTAAAGCACGTGGTGTGAAATCAGTGCACATAAAGTTTTACAAAAGCCCCGCTGGGATTCGAACTTACGTCACTTGCGTAGCAGTCACCAACGTCACCATGGCTTCTTTTTCTCAAAATTCACGATCTTATTTCCAAAAATGAAGACTGCGATGTAATATTGATAGAACAAGAATTGTTTTCCATGGTGCCTTTCCACTGAAAATAGATTGAAACTTGATACATGATAATCCCGCTGGGTTCGTTCTACTGAGAGTAACGAGAAACATTTGATCAAAACTAGCTTCCTTACTTTTGTGTGAATCTGATACTAATATTATGTAGAAGTAACGTTTATAAGTTTGTATATTTGAGGCACACTGAAGGTGCCTACAGCCAATGGTGATGTATCTTCGGTCAGTTTTCAGATAATTAATTTTGTATATATTTTATGCTAAATTTTGATTAGTAATAAGGATTAGTGTCCGGTTAAGGGCAATTAGCTCGCCCCCTATTACATGAAAGCTAACCGTAACTGGCGAAATATCGGTGTTGTTAATTATATCTGCCTTAAAATAAATATAAATAAATGAAGTGAGTTACCAAGAGTTACAACATCGTGATCGAGTTACAATTGTAGCAAGTTCCAAACGTGTGAGTCCATCTAAACAGGAAGTCGACCGGATCATCTAATCCGGACTCAGTCATCTGCCGCCCTGATTTGCACGGCTCATGAATATTTCATACACGCAAATGTGGACAGACCAACTGTATAAACTTTGAACTAAGGTCATACATGTCTGGATTGGGATCAAGCCAATTAATTTGCAAACATATTTAACTGTTGATCTGTAAATGTAATAAGCGATTGATCATATTTTTCCACCCTTAAGCTTCACCTGTATTTCAGTAAAATTTCATTGTAATAAACTTTTAACACACATTTCACCCCCTTAGGGATGTTCCTTACTGGATACCTACACCTCACAAAGAACACACCCTTCCAATTGCATGTCTATAAGACCAGCTTCTTAGGCCGTGCGTTGATATGCTAGTTAGTCAGTCAACACTTCGAATTGTACGTAGATAGAAGATCAGTTAAACTCGGTAAGGTACGTCGAGAAAATTAGTAACAAAATCGAATCAAATAATTGCATCAACAAAATACCAATTGGAACATTAATTGAACGATTTTTTATGAAATACTTATTTTGTAACCCACCTTTTTCAAATTAAATTCTGACTGGAAAAGAAATAGTGATGGTACCGGCTCGGAAACTAATCTTCTCAGAAGAACTGTCAAAAACTCAGCAGCAGAAACTCAGATATCTTTTTAATTTAAACAATAAAAAAATTATTTGGAACTTGAGTTTTTGTAAATAAATTCAAATGCATTTATTGATCTCGACATGTCCCATGTTTTAGTTCGTTAAAAATGCAGATACACGTCACATGGCTCGCTTTTGCGGGCTTTTGTGTCCATAAATTTAATTTATCGAGGATAAATTCCATTAGTTTATGCGTTGGTTACACGGACATTGGATGTTCGTTCGGAAGTATGTTATTGAAATTTTATTGGATTTATTTTCTACTTGTTGTTTGTATTCGATTCTACTCCCTGTACTGGTATTCGGCGAATTACCTATACATCTATACAGATAAATACAATTGAAGTTTCTGTTTGTAATTCCAAAATTACAGCTTTTAACTAAATGCATATGAAAGCATACACGCTACTGACAATAAAAACCAAGTTTTAAAAATTTTCTCCGTCTGTCTGTTTGTTCCGGGTAATATCTGAAACGGCTGAACGGACTTTAACGGGACTTTCACTGGTAGGTAGCTGATGTTTCAAGGAGTAGCTTAGGCTACTTTTATTTATTAAAAATATTAGGGTTCTGCGACAATAAGCGTAAGCGCGAGGCACAGCTAGTATATTATATTAATTATAAGTGTTAAGAGATATATAGTCTTGACGAAAGCCTTCAAGAGAAAAGTGCTCTCAAAATAATGATGTTATATAAAGCAATGTAATCTCTGCCGTATATATTGTGTAACATAGCTGCATTTAGTGCAGTTTAGTTTTCAACTAACTGTGCCCCGCGGTTTCACCCGCGTAGATTTAGTTTCATCCTTATTGTCGCGGAACCCTAATATTTTTCATAAATATACGTAGCCTAAGTTACTCCTTCAAAAATCAACTACCTGCCAGAGAAAGTCCCGTTAAAATCGGTCCAGCCGTTTCAGAGATTACCCGGAACAAACAGACAGACAGACGGACAGACAGACAGACAGTCAGAGAAAATTTTTAAAATTTAGTTTTTCTTTGTCAGTAGCGTGTATACTTTCATATGCATTTAATGAAAAACTGTTATTTTGCAGTTACAAACAGACACTTCAATTTTATTTATCTGTATAGATGGGACCGTAAAACGCCTGAAGAGGTGAGTGTTGGACGTTTTACGTTACCATACAAAACGAGGAAAATACGCAATCGATATGGTTAACGTTAAAATATGTTAACTTATACTTGGGGTACTGGCTACTTGTCTATACTACATCAAATTATCAGACTGAATATGTATTTAGTTTTATATTTCTGAATCCCAAATATGTTGCAAAAATAAACATCATCAATTTAAGAGCGCTCTTTTCGCTAACGTACCTAAACGTCAACATTCTGTCATCCACTTACATTTTAACTGCCTTCAGACATTTACTTAAACTTTTACTTTTTAAATTGAAATACTTAGTAAATACATGGACCTTGCTATGTACTAATACATATACAATGCATTCACACAAACACAATGGCTTAATACCCCAAACCCACATTGTCTCGACCCGGCTGTCACTTCCAACATGAGTATCGCGATATAAACTTTCTATTTCAGCGGGTAAAGGTGAAACGGGTCGTCTCATTCATCTTTTCACTCTTCTATCTAAAGCCGAGCTCTCTATGAAAACGTGGCCCGAGCTAAAATACGGCCGCTTTAGCTATAGTTACTCTTGGGTGACTACTCACTGAGAGCGGAATTTGATATTTAATACTTAAATTTTTATTACTTTTAAATCTACGAAAAATTATTGGCGTTGATGTAATAAGCCTGTAATGGAAACTGTAACGACTTTTTTGTTGACGTGTTCATATTCATCTAATCAAAGAAAAAAGGAATAGCTCAGTCGCCATTACGAAAATGTCTTATTGAACTTAAGTCCTATGTAACGATTTCGGATCACGTGAATAGGGAGAGGATTTTGGTCAAATGACTTTAGTCGTTCCACGATATTTTGCTTGCAAAATAATAGTTAGCAATAGCTTTAATCAGAACAATTGACGCTAAATTTAATTGGTAAAGTCATGTTGTCATCTAAACTACAATTACAGAAATATAGTGAGGTAAATGGAAAAAATGATAAAATTATAAGTAAAAAACAGAATTAAAAATAGTGTCTGTCAAAATGATGTCATCTGACAATTTAAAATGGTGTAAGATTTTTGTTGGCTAACCAATTCTTTAATAATTTGTTATAGAAAGGCAGTTGATTCAACCCAAGCTAAGCATGTTTAACCGCAGATGCAAAACAAGGGTGTTACAAGTATATAGGCTGTTTTATTTGCTTGGAAAATGCCTATATTATGTATACCGCTAAAAAGAAGAGGCTTTGCTTATTTTGAGTCTTAGTCAATGGAGTGGGAAAAATCTCAACATCAGGTATTATTTTAATAAAATAAAATAACTAAGGTGAAATAAATTGTCGCTGAAACTGGGGCCGCAACTCGCCCTGTCCTTACAATCGGGGTCATAAACCGTCGGCCGTCAAGAGTGGCCTATAATTCAGCGATTTAGGGACTATACAAGGTTATGTAGATCTTCCGTATCTATTGGTTTTTTAAGAGGACGTTATCATACTTTTAAGGGTGCGTAGTAACACTGCATATTAACGAACTTTGACGACACTAGGTGCCACGGGTTCGATTCCCATGCCAGGACAAACATAATATGTGATAAGCATTTGTATTTATGAGTATCTGGGTGTTATGAATGTAATTATAAGTATGATTAGTAAAAAAGTATATAGGTAAGTATTATATCCGTTGTCTGGTACACATAGTAGCTTTGCTTAGTTTGGGATTAGATGTCGCTGTGTGATAATGTACGAACAATGAACATTATATTTTTATATGTGTCTGTTTGTAATTCCAAAACAACAGCTATTCACTAAATGCGTACGTAATATGAAAGTATATACGGTGCAGACATGATAAAACCAACTTTTAATTTTTTTCTCTCTCTGCCTGTCCGTCTGTCTGTCTGTCTATCTCTCGGTCTGTTTGTTCCAGCTAATCTCCAAAATGACCGGACCGATTACAGGACTTTCACTGGCAGATAGCAATTTTTGCAAGGAGTAACTGAGACTACTTATATTTAAAAAAATCACGGATAAAACCGTGAGGTGCAGCTAGTTATAACTAAGACAGCTGGATACCGTCATTTGTCTAATGGTCTCGTCTGGGTTCAATCTCCAGTCGGTCAAAGTATTATTGAGTTTTTCTACCTGTAATTTCCCAGTATTGCGTATTCAGGCACTTTTATAACTTCAACAAAATTTTAAATTAAACAGATTTTACAGAGAATTCTATTCTAATAAAAGCATTTTCCAAAATTATTTCACTTGGTGTATGAAGGCTGTAGGTGCGAATTCCACGTACACGTAACATTAAATTATATTGAAATCAGCTAAGCGCGGCTAAAATCTAGATAAACTGACGGCCATCTAATGCATAATGCATCGAAAATTTTCTCATTGACGCTCAGAAGATTGATAGAGTAATTTACAATTATAGATACAAGAGAGATCGAAATACAAGATTAATGTATTTATTTAAATCTTCTTGACTGAGATATATATTTAATTTATCACAAAAGACAGTGATTAATAAGCGTTTGAAAAGAAAAATACACCGTTTATATTATGAAAACTAATTACTAGCTCCTGCCCGCGACTTCGTCGTATAACAGTTACTTTGGGCTAACGCAATTTTAACCCGCGATTATCTTAGCGTGATCTATGTATATAGCCTTTCTCGATAAATAGGATATCTAACACTGAAATATTTTTTCAAATCAGGTCGGTAGATCCTAGGCCATGACACACCCAAACTTAATGTCAGTAAGAGAACTCCAAATTGAAAACTTTACATGTAATTTACAGTAAATTGTGAAGTTAATTAGACGCGCTCTAATAGAACAAAGATTCTTATTTTTTTTAATTGGTCTAGTTTCCATACTGCTTAGAAATATACTGTGGCCTTGTTAATTCGTCGTAAATATACTGATTGCGCATATTCATCAAAGTAGTCAATTTATGGGCAATTGCAATGTTTTGTGGTCGCATTAAAATTTGACAGTTCCAAAGTCCATGCTCATGCACCTACCCACAAATTATATGGCTTTTAATACGCAACGGTAAAATCACATACCATACATCTACTTTATATCACCCTTGTGGTGCAAATTATTGCTACATATATTTTGGAATCACGCTATCAATACTATTTTCAATACTTATCTATAATATAAAAGAAAGTCGTGTTAGTAACACTAGTAACTCAAGAACGGCTGAATCGATTTGGCTAAAAATTGGTAGGGAGCTAGCTTAGAACCAGGAGAAGGACATAGGATCCCGTTCCACAATATATATAACGCAATAAAGTCTACACGGGTGAAACCGCGGGGCACAGCTAGTCTCTTATATATAAAAATGAATCCCCATTTCCCTTGGTCACGGCTTCACGCGTAAACGGCTGGATGGATTTTAACGGGACTTTCACGGACAGATAGCTCATATTTCATGGAGTGTTTTAGGCTAATTTTATTTTTAAAAAAAATTAGGGCTGCGAGACACCCATGAAATTACAGTGTTTTAGGCTAATATAATCTTGAAAAAATATTGGGGTTCCGCAAAAGAAAGCATTAAACTAAATCTTCGCGTATGAAACCGCAGGGCACAGCTGGTATATTTATATAGACTATAATAATTTTAGCCTAACTGATGTACACGATTAATATTATGCAAGCTGTGTTTACCTATAAGTAATTTGTACATTTAGTTTATAAGTTTCAGATGCAACAACTGTATGTAACAAATTGTTGTAGAACCTAAATAAAAAAAAAAAAAAAAAAAAAACTGATTTGTAGCTGTGATACTAAAATATTTTGTGATATACCTACTACATAAAGATGGCATACGAGTATAAGCTTCATACAAGTGTACTGAGGACCAACCGTGAACTTTTAAAGTACCAAGTATTGACGTCTCATTTTAGAACTATAAAGTAAAATATCTATGCTAATAAGTGCATATTATCCGCTGCTTAAAATGTTCATACTTAGCCCCCAGCCCGCCAGATCACAACGGGCTACCGGGGCTAGCAGTACCAACCAAGATATCACGTGCCTTTGTACTCTATGATATGAGTCCCATCCCATCCAGTACTTAGTCCCATCAGAGTACTCTCCCAATAGCTATGGCCCTAACATTCGATGATTTGCTCAGCTCATGCATTCCCAGTTCGGTCCCCGAAGGGGTAGGTAGAGGTGTACAACACACACTTTTCCGAAAATGAATAAGTACCAACATGACAGATGGTGAGTCCACTGCCGTCTGATACTTTAATTGAATTTTTTTGAACATATTATTATTACAGCTTTTCTTATGATGTTTACCGTAACGTTAATGACGTAACATAATTTTACAAATAAAACATTGGTTAAGGTCGCTAAGATTTGAAATTGCGGCGCATGTATTGCAGGCAACTACTTACACTCTTAGCCACCGCGTCTCCACGCTTCGCACGTCTTCTTAATAAATACGAATAACAAAATGTCTTTGAATACAACCAACACCTTAATCTCTAAAGACCTGTTGTGCGGGCCTGTAATCCATTACGCGGTATTGTGCTCAGTACAATGCGCCCGTTGCAGCGTGAGGGCACGGCGCGGTGCCGCCGCGGCGGGTAATGTACCGTGAACCTTTTTTTTTTTTTTTTTTTTTTTTATTGACGAGGGGGAAACCTTCAAAAGGTCCCCGACCGCCCTGGGAGAGGCAGATCGGGGTATGTGGGATTTTTACCGCACTAAAACCCCCCCGGTGGCCATCCTCAGTGCTTTGGGGGGACTCCGGGTACTCTGATAGATCGCACCGGTGTCCCCCCACACTTTGCCGGGGCACATCCCCGGGGCAGCTGTGTCGCCGCCCCTGGAGACCTCGCTGTGCAAGGCAGCGCGAGCCACGTCGCGCTGCCACCTTCCCGGGCCCGCGGCTCAGTGGTCAAAGCTCCCACCCCGACCACCGCCAGCAGGCCCTCCGGCCCCCTTTTAGTCGCCTCTTACGACAGGCAGGGGATACCATAGCCAAATTCTTAGACCCTGGCTATTGGGTGGACGGTCCGGGGCGTGCGTTGCCTCCGCCCCGCCGTCGCCGTCGTCTCCGAGAGGGATCGGCTCTCTCCCGATCCCGCTCGGAGGCCTCCTTCTGGGACATTACTGTCTCGCAGAAGGAGACTACGGCCCTCCATGCCTCTCTGTCTGCCAGCATAGCCGTCACTACGCGTGGCAGAGAGAGGTCCTGCCCGATCCTGGTGACCAGGATTCGCCGTTCCGAGCTCCACGCTGGGCACTGCTCCAGCGTGTGCTGTGCGGAATCCCGGTCACTGCCGCAATGGTGGCATTGCGTCGTCGGTTCGCGACCGATCCGATTCAGGTACTCACCGAAACACCCGTGTCCGGTGAGTACCTGCGTCAGCCGGAAGGTGACGTGGTCCTTCCTCTTTAGCCAGGGCCCGAGGCTCGGCAAAATTGCACCGACAGCGCGTTGGCGGGCGTTCTGCGGCTCGCAGAGCCGCTCCCGCCACGTTACGAGCGCGTGTCGGTGCTCCTGCCTTCTCACTTCAGCCGCATTTGGAGGCGCAGTTCCGTCCGCCCGGCGGAGACGGTCGTAAATACGAGCATCCATCTCCGCCAGGATGTCCAGGGGCGGAAACCGCGCCAGGACAGTGGCCGCCTCAAAAGACAGGGTCCGGTACCCTCGTGCGACCCGGATGGCCATAGGACGCTGCATACTATTGTACATAGTTCTGCAGCGCCTAACACCCAATCTGGAAGACCAGACGGGTGCTCCGTAGAGAGCCACGGATCGCACGACCCCCGCATAGAGGCGGCGGACTCCTTCACTCGGCCCCCCGAGATTGGGCAGCAGTCTGTGCAATGCACCCGCTACCCTCTTGATCCGGGGGACCATGCGGCTGAAGTGCTCCTCAAAGCCCCAGCGACCGTCCAGGGTGAGACCGAGGTACTTGAGGTACCGTCCCACCCGGACATCCACGTCACCTACGCGAACCGACGAGCTGGGTGGTTCCCTTCCCCTCGGGATCTTGTGGAACCACAGCGCCTCGGTCTTTTCCGGCGCTACCCGAAGGCCCAGCTCGTGGATTTTCTCCACGACGCATGCCACGCCAAGCTCGGCGAGCCGGTTGGTCTCCTCGAAAGTGGCCCCGACGGCTAGCACCAGCGTGTCGTCCGCATAGCAGACGATGCTAACGCCGTCGGGGCGGTCGACCCGCAGGACCGCATCGTACGCGAGGTTCCACAGGAGTGGCCCTAGGACCGATCCCTGTGGGACCCCGCAGTACACCTCCCTCCGGTGAACTCGTCCATCTCCGCCCACATATTGCACGCACCTGTCGCGCAAGTAGGCACAGACCACGCGCTGCAGGTAGGGGGGCACGCGGTGGTACACCAGGGCCCCCCTTATTGCGTCCCAGGGCAGGCTATTGAAGGCGTTGACTATGTCAAGGCTGACAGCCAACGCCACTCCGCCCCGGGATACAGCCTGCGTCGACAGTGTTCGGACGCGTATGATCGCGTCCACTGTCGACCGCGCGCGTCGGAAGCCAAACTGGTCTTCCGACAGGTCCGGCCCGACGCTCGTCAGGTGCGTACTGAGGCGGTCCGCCAACACTCTTTCGAGCAGCTTACCCGCCTCATCTAGTAGGCAGAGAGGAGTCTACCATCCTTATGGAGGAGAACCAACCCAGCCACTTTCCAGCCTGAGGGGAACACGCCGCAGCGTAGGCAGTCGTTAAACAGCCGCCGCAGCCTGTTCCCCAGCCCGTTGGGTAGAGCCAACACCCAGGCCCGACCAGGAATTCCGTCGGGGCCTGGTGCCGTGTTTCGGGCTCCGAGGCGCCTCACGGCTCGGTCCAGCTCATCGGTCGTCACCCCCATCTCTTCGGTCCAGATGATCGGTTCCGAAGGAGGGGGCACGGGACTGCTCTGGACCCTGGGGAAGAGGGTGTCTACAACCCTCTCCACGAATTCCGGGTCCAGAGTTTCCGTCAACGGAGGGACCCACGGGCGCAATTTGCCCAGTACCATCCTGTACGGGCGGCCCCATGGATCCCTCTCCAGTCCCCCGATGAGCTCATCCCACGACCGAGCCTTGGCGCTGGCAATGGCTGCCTGCAGCGCCTTCGTGGCGCCTCGATAGGCCACGCAGGCTCCACCCAACTCTTCGGCTGTGGCTCGCCTTCTTCTCCGGGCACGCGTGTACTGGCGTCGGGCGCGGAGGCATATCTCGCGCAGCTCCGCGATGCTCTCCGACCACCAGTACACGGCCCGGGGCTTGGCAGATCTGGTCCGGGGCATCGACGCGTCACATATGGACGTCATCGTGTCCCGGAACCAGGCGGTTTCCCTTTCAGGATCGGGCAGGATCCCATCTTCTTGGCCCTCAGGCCAGGCCGCGACGATGGCTGCGGCGCAGAGACGATCTCTGTCCAACCGCTTGAGAGACCATCGTCGCGGCGGGCTGCTACTGCGGCGGCTGTCGGGGCGGGGAAGGCGGATGGCCACATCCATCGCTATGTAGCGATGGTCGGATAATGTGACCATCTCCTCTGCCACTCTCCACCCCGTCACCATGCGCGCTGCCTGGGGAGTCGCCCACGAAAGATCCACGATCGACTCCCCCTGCCAGCGCACGCAGGTGCTGACAGACCCCCGGTTCAGCAACCGGAGGTCCAGCGCCGCCGCCCATTCCAGCACTGTCTCCCCCTTTTGGTCATCCCGGGCGCTCCCCCACTCACGAGAGTGAGCGTTGAAGTCGCCCAGGACGAGCACGGGACGAGGCAGACATCTGCGAATGCAGTTGGCCACCCCGTCCAGGTACGCCTCGTAGACGGCGAGGGTACAGTTGGGGGAGACGTAGCAGCCCACAACGACTACACGACCCCAGCTCACGGCGACGTATCCCAGCCCCCTCTCAATGAGGGAGCAGGGAGGGTCGCCGCTACCGCCACCCCAATATATGGCGACGGAGTCCATGTCGTCACCAAACCAGCGAGGATGGTTTGGGACGACGCGGTATGGCTCCGCCACCACCGCCAGTGCAACCGACCACTGCGCGACGGACTGCTGGAACAAGTCCTGCGCCGCGCGACAGTGGTTGAGGTTGCACTGTAAGGCTCGTTGGGGCCTTAAGGTCGTGTTGGAGCCTCAGTTACCGCCGCAGCTGGGCTCGAGCCCGGCTGTACCGGACCCATGCCGCTCGGCAGTACGGGACCCGGCTTACGGCCCCTCTTGCCACGAGGAGCGGAGCACTTCTTGCCCCCCATCCTGTGGCCAGAGGGCCGGCCCAGGTCCGCGCAGAGCGGGCACTTCAGCGGGCGAGTGCACTGACTCGCCCGGTGGTCCGCCTCGCCACATGCGTAGCACATGGAGCTCCGGTCCGTCGCGCTCGGACATGTGCTACGCACGTGACCGATTTCGAGGCACCGGAAGCACTGCAGAGGCCTTGCCTCCAGTGCCTCGACCCTCACTGATACCCACCCCACCTGGATGCGCCCCGCTGCGAACAGCTTGCGCACCGCGGTGAGTGGGCATCGGACCCACACAGTCCCCAGGGCCAAGTGTGAGGGGCGCTTTATCTCGCCCACTTTCACTTCGGCCGCCGCGCAGCCTCCAGCCTCCGCGATCGCGGTCGCCACGTCTTCGGGGGTGGTGGCCTCATTAAGGTCCAGCACCCTCATGTCCCCCATCTTCACTGGGCGCACTATTCGCACGCCCAAGTCTTTGAGGGACTCGCGCATGCGACTCGCGAGCGCATCGGCCTTGGAGGCAGAGTCCGGTTCCGGGACCTCGAGTATAAGCCCGCCAGTTATGGCTTTCCGATTCCGAAGGCTCGGAATGCCAAGGTCGGCGAGCTTTATCCTCTCCCTCGCGGCGGCCATTACCGCAGCGTACGTGACGTCTGATCCCTCCGGGATCGTCACGGTGATCGCTGCGACAGTTGGTGGCCGCGCGGGTGCCCTCTCCGGTTTGCGCGACGGCGGGGGCCGGGACGCAGGCTTCGCGGGAGGTGGCCGTTGGGGCCCTGTGCTCGGCCCAGCCTTTGGTTGGGCCTTACGCCCCACCACCGTGCTCCAGGCCACCTGGGGGGGCGGCGCCTGCACTGCCCGTGGAGCTGCAGGAGGAGCAGCGGTCGGCAGCACTGTAGCAGTGGCCGAACTCCGCTTGGTCTTCCTGCTCCTCCTCCCTCCCCTCTTAGGTCCCCGCATCTCCGGGGCAGGTGCCCCAGAGGCCGGGGCTGCCAAGCCAGAGGGTGGCCCGGCAGGCGGTCCGGCAGGTGGCCCGGCAGGCACCTGAGCTGTCCTCTTAGCATCCGCGGCGAGTGGGGGACGCATGCGCTTCTCAGGGAGCAGCCTCTCCTCCATGGCCTCCAGCCGTGCGCTGATCATGGTCCCCACCTGGACCATGATGGCGCGCGTGAGGTCCTCGACACCCAGAGGCAGTGCCGGAGCGGACTCACTGGCCTCTACCCTGCCTGCCCTGCGTAGGACAGAGAGCTCCTCGGTGAGCTTCTCCATCCTAGCAGAGAGAGCCGCCATCTGCGAGCGCAGTTCCGCATTTTCGCGCTCCAGCCTTTCGGTGTTTGCGCTCGCAGAGGTCCGCGCTGCCATCGCCAGTGACGCCGCCTCAGTCCTTCGTGCACACATGCGGAGCTGGTGCACGAAGCTGCCCTTCAGGTGCTTGGACCTGTCGGCCACCCGCTCGACTGCCGTCTGTTGCTCCTTTATGAAGGAGCCCAACTCAATGGTGGGCATCGACTCCATCTTTTTCTGAAGCTCCCCCACTGAAGGCAACTTCTTTTTCGCCCGAGTGTTGGACAGAGCCAGTTCAGGACTGAGCAGGTCGTCCTCGTCGCTCAACCTGTCCCTAAGGAACGCCGCGCGGCCCGAAGGACCCGACACGGCCGCTACTTCGACCTCCCCGGAGGTGAGCGATACGAGCGACGCGTCCGTGTCACTGTCCTCTGCCCGCTCGCTTCTAGCGCCTGGTGTGGGAGGTCGAATGAAACGACCTGAACAATCGCGCGATAGACGCGACGCAGCGTTTGATCGGGCACGCCCTCGCGTCGCTGAGGTGACCTTCGCGGCCGTCTGCTCACTGCACGAGGAGCCTGAGTTCGTCCTGCTCCTCTTTTGGGACTTAGGACGAGACTGTTTGCTTCGACTCGTGCAGTCTTCTACAACAACTATAGGGGTCAGCAACTGCCTCGCCCCTACAGTCTCCGTCTCCATCTCTACCTGGCAGATTCCCTGCCCTTCACTGGATTTTACTCCCTCCTCCTTTTGGTTTTTTGTTAGTTTTTTAATTTCTTCCATACTTATCCCACGATTATGGGTCGATATAGACACCATTGCCGGGTGACGCCCATCCCGACAATGGGGGACTTATATACTGAGAGGTGGCCCAGAGTCTCTCAGGTTTTCACGACTTCGCTGTCGGATTTTTATAGAGGTTTTCTCCTCGCAGGCCGGCCAATTAAGGCAAGCCCTCTCCGGTCACCGACTCCCCGACGTATCCAGCCTCGCTAACTGGAATTGTTGAAGGAAGAGTCGGTGATTACGGCATTCACGGGGTGACGAGCGAGATAGCGTCAACCCCGGGCACCCCTTTCGGAGTGCCTCCCCTCCCCCTGACGTTTGACTGGGTATTACCCCCCAGTCCTAGACAGAAGGTCTAGTTCCCATAGGCACGCCGAACCTTGGGAATGGGTGACGCAGGCTCGCATCCATTGTCATCTCTGCTGAACAGAGACGTACAAGGAGCGAATTCCACCTCCGCCACCTGCGTCGAGTGCCAGGTGTTGGTCATCGACGACAGTGTCCCCAGGGATCGCCATCGAGGAGCTAAGTCACTCGATGAAGGCCCCCGAAGAGGCTGTCGTCGACGTCCAGGGTGCACCGTCCCGAAGCCATTGTCGTTCCCTCGGACGTATCCTTAGGACAAACAATGGATCGGGCACACGAGGAGGTCTCCTGGCCTTGCACCCCATGTACCGTGAACCTACCCTGAGATAACACTGAGTAATGTAGCCTTTATTTTACTGTATTTTAGTAATGTTTTGTATATTGTTCGTTGTGATTTTAAACTCTATTGCTATGATCATAAGCAATGAACTCCGATGTATTTTCAATGGATTAATTCATTCATGTACATGTATACGTTGCTTATTGTAGTTACGCGATTTAAAAAAAACATACTAATGCTCAAGCCTGTATTCTCCGAAGGCGTAGGCAGAGTTGTAATAACTACACCACTTTCACCGAAGGAATATGATTAAGTGCTAACCTGACAGATGGTGAGTCTATCGCCGGTCTCGGGCACAGTACATACGTCTTTGAATTACTTCTCAGACATATGCAAGTTTCCTCACGATGTTTTCCTTCACCCGTAAAGCACGTGGTGTGAAACCACAGCGCATAAGTTTTTAGAAAAACTTGGTACAGGCCCCGCTGGGATGTTACTTGCATCGCTTGCATAATAGGCGACTGCTCAAACTCCACGGGTTTAATAGTGTTCTGCAAAATATAGACACCCATGAAAATAAGTCTCTGCGGGTGAAACCGTGGGACACAAACTAGTTTTTATAAAATTAACAAATTTCACAACTACCTAATTCATTCGATGTAGTCGTCTGATCAAATACTCACTGAATTTGAATCGTTTTCAACTTTCGAATATTCACGAAACTAAAGTTGGATTGGAATAACTCGTGCTGAAAGCTAATTGTTACAAAACTATATTTCAATATAATCCACAACCGCGATGTAAATCAAAAGTTTTTTATTTGTATCTATTCGCAGACTCACCAGAAATTTCCTAAAATTGGCCATCATCCATGCTTTATCTAGAATCTAATGAGGAACTACTGTGGAACACGAGGTCCAGGATGCGATCCCTGGGTCGGGCAAAGGGTTATTGGGATTTTCCATCTGTAATTTCCAAGTAGCAGCCCAGAGTCTGGATAAGGGCGCGGTTAATGACCATAGGCTCGTCCTCCAATAAATAGGTTTTAAAAATAACTGGTGAAATGTGGGTGTACTATAAGCAGACCCGGGTAAAACAAGCGTGAGCATATTTATATATATGTCAAGGGTAGTGCTATAAACCAGGTTCATCCGGCACTTTTGCCTAAGCAAGGCTTAAAGGCAGCAATGAGGTCCTAGAACTGAAGTGCTGTTTGACTATCTGGAGACCCGCTATTCAGCATCAAGTGACTGTTTCCTAAGCAAAGTACAAGAGCGCCAGAAATTTAAGGATGTTATTAACGTCCATTCAGTTATGATTCTTAATCGGACGGTCTGCATCCCACAAATCCTCGTGGATGAGTAACATTTTCGTTAAAAATTTCCAGGAGGCGTAGTCCTCGACGCCTCATAATTTTTTGAATGAAACACGCGTAGAGTCGGCCATCGTGACTGGAGTTGTTTTACGAAAAATTTGTTTGAAGATTTGGGATCACGGAAATATAAAAATATACAATCCTAAACGTTAAACTTATCAATCCGCAAGGCACAGAAAGGTAGGTAAATAGGTAATATTTTCCACCACATCATTATACCACCGGCTTATTGAGGAGAGCTAGATTTTCGTCTAGATTCGAGACACCCACGGGTATTGCTATGGTGCGTTCATAATCATATGCCCAAATACGAAAGTCTAAACAATCCTTTTTTCATACCACTTAGAAACCAAGTTCTGTAAAAATATCTTGACAGCCTGCATGAAGAACCCTATGCTGGTTATTAAGCTGGATATTAAATAACCTATGTAGATAAGGAATGTGGCTAACAAAGAGGAATTCGAGCATTAAAATATTTTTAATTAACTTGAGCGGCCTCAATTTTCACTTAAACTGAATTAATACTAATTATCTAATCCGAACACGAGGTTAAAAGGCGAGATCAAAGGGAGCCTCTCTTTCTTCTAACTTTCGAATAACTTTCAAAGTAAATTAAGTTGAGTGGAAAAGTGGGTAATTATAAATTAATACTGTAACGTAAGATACTTTTTTCTTTACTCTCAAAGGAATTTTGGGTATGTGTTTATTACACAGCGCTTGCCCTGAAGTTCTGTTGGATCGGTAGATAATTTAAATTCGATTAAAATTCATCCTTTTTGGAACGTTTCTTTACCCTTAATAATTCCTTGTATGTTTAAATAATAAAGGGCTAAAACTTAGAGTAGGTTTTTTTTGCAATGTGCACGTATCGATGATTGATGATTACTATATTTTAAGTCGGGAGAAGCTTCTAATCCTAGCGTACAATCCGCCAATCTTCAAATGGCTATGAACTCACACTTACCATATTTTTATTTAAATTAAATTAAAAAGAGTTTTTAATTTATTAAAATTAAAATATTTTATTATATTTTATATTATAGTTCTATGCCTGTGCCGCTAATAAAGAACCATGATGGCCGTGGGTTTTGGACAGTCGCCTGCTACGCAAGCGCAAGTTCGGATCCCTGCGGCTTGAACAAATGAGTTTTTCTAAAATCTTTAGTGGAGTAATTTCACCCCACGAGCTTTGTGGCGAAGGAAGACATCGTGATAAAACCTGCATATTATGTCTGAGAAGTAATTCATCAATGTATAGTGCCTTAGACGGCGATGGACTCCCTCTGTGACGTTCGCACTGAATCATATTCGGTGAAATGTGCGTGTTGTTGTTAACAGCTGCTTACCTCTTCAGGGACCTTTCTGGGTATTCGTGAGCATAGTTTTTTTTTACTATCACAATTTAAAATCAAACAAAGCGTTCTTTATTTTTTTGTTCACTTGACATCATATAAATTAGCTTACTTTTTCCAAGCCTTGCAGTGCGCTCATTTTGACAAATGAAAAATATAAAAGTCCTGCACATTATAATGAACTCCTGTATAATTTAGTTTCAGAGAAAGCACAGTTCTGTTGTTAGTTTTTTAATTAACTTTTGTTTGTTATAATAGAAGAACAACTCTTTGTTGTTAAAGTTTAAAATGAATTTTATTAATTATTTCAAAAAGTTATATTATTTACAGGAATCTTCCCTCTTATAAATATGGAAGAGTTGATCGGTCAGTGAGCTTTTATAACCATGTAGCTGGTTTATTTCGTCTTGTTCTCACTTATAGCCGCGTTATTCACTAAGGTTTATCAGCGTCGAACTCGACGACAAGCGCTGATTTCAATCATAGGAAATTGATACATAATACGTAGAGGATAACGTTAAATTTCGTAGCTTTAAAACGACAAGTGTGACACTGAGAAACCGTAGTGAATAACGTGGCAGCAAATATCACGCGTGTAAAAGTAAGTAAGTAAAAAATAAACCATATATGATGATCTTCTAAACCCTTTCAGTGTTTATATTTACTTCTGTGTTTTTTGTATTTTTACGTCTACGATAGAAATAAATGAATATAAATTCTTTATTTCTTCTTAAATATTCCAGTACTCCTATCACGAGCAATCGCTTACGTAATCTATACTCGCTAGCGTCTCCGCCGAATATTTGCATGAGAAATTGTACAGCGCCTCCAAGCGGTGACGTGAAGAACTAAACTATGTCATACAAATATTGTCGGAGACGCTAGCGAGTGTAGATTAGGAAAACTGTGGCAAACTTGTGATAGGGGTACAGTACATAGTGTTACGTATAATCCAACGGGAGGCAAGAACTCACTGTAAGAACACTATTCTAAACTAGCAATAGATACATGATGGGACAGATCAGCTCTCCAAACTGTGCTGAATGCAACATGGTTGAGGATGTGTACCATGTGTTAGTGGAATGTGTCCGGGGCGAAGCTGACAGGAGTAAACTTGCTCTTAGGGGGCTACATTTGTCCGATACCGGTACGTGCAATATAGTCCTAGCAAGCCCCAGCTCTGTGGATGCCAGAATGTTGTATGCCATGGTGCAACGGGTGATCAAACGCAGACTTTGACCATATTTTACTACTATTCTAGTTTTATTTTTGTTAAGAGTAACGAAACTAGTTATTGTTTTGTTTTTTCTTTTTGTGTTACCAATAAGAGTGGCGTGCACTATGTGCAAAAACTCTTTTTTAATAACTGTGAATAAAAAAAAAAAAAAAAAAAAAAAAAACTAGCATTATTAATAGCAATCTTCTGTAAGAGTATCGGGACTTGCTTATTGTCCCTATTCAGGCAGCTATAAATTTAATAATTTTTGATATCCAAATATTGGTGGTCAATGGAATTGTGTGCCTTCCTATTTACAATATACTTCGTCGCTTCGTTGTAAATCCCGCGGGCAAGTCAGTATAAATCCCGCGGGATATAATGCAGATGCAAACATCGGACCCAGATTTTCGCAAACGTAAGCACGTTAATGCGAATCGTTCTTTAAAAAAATATACGAGCAACCGGCCCAATAACAAACGAATTGCTTATAAATATTAAAATATTGAAATTTTCCCCATTATGCAGTCAAAACCGGTGAACAACGAAATATCCGGGCGTCGTTTGCCGTGATAGAGTACTCGGATACATTCGATAAGTATATCGAATGAACTTTTCAAAGTTGACGAATACATTTTGGTACCCCAAGTAATAAATAGGTTGACATGTTGACGACATATTTAACGTCGACGATATCTTTTGCGTATTGGAAGTGACGTATGCGGTGCTTTCCAATACCAATGAAGAAAGTTACCGATACAAAAGTCACTCGAGGTTCGGTGAAGAAAAAGCTTATAAGGAAGACATCAAATTGAATAATGCATATCACAATAATTATGCGAACAGCAAACGACTCATTTTCTATCATGGTGGGACCTAAACTAGCGTTGGCAGAAATTGAGTGTTACGACACCTCTGTCTACACAAATGTGTTAGCATGAAGATTGGAAATACAGAATTGTCAGTGAAGTAATTTGTTTTTTTATATAGTTATTGTTGAAATCGTGTTTGGTCTGATTTAGTAGGCTTTTGTCCGTTTACTTCTGCACCTATTAATTTAGGCATTGATTGACGATATTTGATTGATGTAAAGAGATTTCTAGGTCGCTCCAAAATATTTATCGACAAACTGAGTAATTTTTAAATTTCAAAATTATAAAAATAATTACTGTACAAGCGACAAGAGTTATTACTCTTAAATTCTTAAAATAAAACATTATTTGTTGATTAACAACAAAAGGTTTGTTTTGTGGTTTGTTTGGAGTAATTGTTAACGCTGCTTTCCTTCAGCGGGTGCCTCCCCCGGGTACCTTCGTCTTCCAAGCGCGATAGCCAAGCGCCGGCGTCGTCGCCGTGGTGGGCCGAGGCCGCCGCCACGCTACCGCGGTCCCTAGGAACCACCGCTGGTCGCGCACTCGCCCCGCTACAAGCCAGAGCTCCGTGCGGCGCCACGAACGCCAAACTTACCCAAGAGAGATTCTACGATTGTCTTAACATTCCATGAAAGTACGTGTGATCATGGATAAGGCGTCCGTGGGCCACATGAACTAAGGTGTGCGAGGCCGCGACCAGCGTTTCGGTCGATGAAGAGTACCCCGGGGAGGACCGACAGTTACTACTCATCTGCGCTATTTAAGCAAACTCAAATGAAAACTTCAATAGCGCGATTTAGAACGCAAATTTCAATTCGCTTTTTCATATAGTTTTAAGGACAGTTTACTATAAAATTATATACCGTTCGATTTATAGAGGTGTAATCTACAATGTTCAATTAAAATATCTGGGCACTTCATACATAAATTGGATTATTTAAGCAATACAAAATTTTAATACGTGTCACGTGGCTATTGGCTGATTCAAGCTACGGCATTCTTTGACCAATCATAGCGCTGCAATGTCGGGGAAATCCCGACTATAAGTTGTGAAAGTATGGACTGGATGCCTAAGTATAGTCCACAAACAATGTTTTATTATTGAAAAGCTTGTATTAACTACGCGTGGATTAAATGCAGTTTATTTTTATCATTTAAAATAGGAATAAAAATATTCCAGGAGATAATATTTTACCATAATATAATTGGTTTTGTTTTACTAAAAAAAATTCTTAAATAAAGGTTGGCTACACAAGAGCCTTATAATATGAGTTCTTATTGCTATGATGGCCTCTGGGGCCCAACCATGAGCTCTTATTGCAATGATAATTCAGTTGTGCGACAGTGACAGATGTATACACGTCACATACATCTGTCTCATAAATGAGTGAAACTATCATGGCAATAAGAGTTCATGGTAAGGCCCCTGGTCTGTTCAACATTATGATTTAAGTATTATAGTATCTCTAACTCTATAATATAGCTATACTCATAAAATAACCGGTAGATACGTTACTTGTACACCTTGAAATGACAAACAGAAATATCATGTCATTTAAAGAAAGTGTAAAAAATAAAAATAAACATCGGCGTATTATCCAGTCGAGCCCTTATAATAAAGCACTCAAGCTAAAATCTACTTTATGTACGAGTTTTTAAGAATCATTATTCTTTAGTCAGCTTTTATCTTATGTGGTTTCCTGTCATTCATGCCATTCCATTACACATCGTTGTATGATTCACAATACTCTGTGAATACTTAACCATACAAGTACATCCAATTCTTACAATGGTTTGTATTGTTCCAGTTATCTATACAGATAAATAAAATGGAAGTGTCTGTTTGTAATGCCAAAATAACAGCTTTTCACTAAATACATATGAAAGTATACACGCTACTGACACAGAAAAGCCAAATTTTTAATTATCTGTCAGTCTGTCTGTCCGTCTGTCTGTCTGTCTGTCTGTCTGTCTGTCTGTCTGTTTGTTCCGGGTAATCCCTGAAACGGCTGAACCGATTTTAACAGGACTTTCACTGGCAGGTAGCTGATGATTCAAGGAGTAACTTAGGCTACTTTTATTTATTAAAAATATTAGGGTTCCGCGACAAGAAGGATGAAACTAAATCTACGCGGGTGAAACCGCTGGGCACAGCTAATCTGCCATAAATTCGACTTTTAAATGTATGTCATGGTGGTGACCAAATCTATACAGATAAAAAATATTGAAGTGTCAGTTTGTATTTTCGAATTAACAGCTTTTCACTAAATGCATATACGGTAGTTACCTACATAAAAAAAAAACTATTTTTAAACTTGCATTCCTTAAAGCATTTAACTAAATCAACGCATATAAAACCGCGAGGCACAGCTAGTTATCAATAAATCACGTGGAACAATAATGTACGTAAGTACTATAACGAGTTACAATTCAACCTCCACGATTAATGATAAAAGGTAATAAAGAAAAATGCAGAAAAGTAATTGAAGAGATGGTATAAGTGTCATTGAGTGATCAAAATTATAATTAAAGGAATAAAATAAAATATGCTTAAAATAAATCCCCAACTAACAGTTTAATTTTACGCCACCACAGTACTTACTTACCTAAGAATGAATTGTTTGTTATACCAGAAGGTTCTTATTTATTTTTAATATTGACGAAAATTTACTTATTTTCCAAAATTATCAAATGTAGACACTACATTTAAGACTTTTTTTGCAATAATAATGAAAGTACCTTGAAAAACTAGAAACATTAAAACTAATTTTGTAATTAATTGGGTTACAACGCCTGATATTTGCAATGCAGCAATTATTTACTTCATCTAATATTTTTATCTTCTATGATACGGATGAATGATTTATGTAGTCAGTCTGTCTGACTACATAAATCATTCTATATAGATATATAGACAGACAAACAGACGGACGGACAGCGGAATCTTAGTAATAGGGTCCTGTTTTACCCTTTGGGTTCAACATTCATAAAACATACAGTCGAATTGAGAACTCCTCCTTTTTTGTAGTCGGTTAAAAACACAGAAGGAATATAATGTGGAAACTCGGTCCAATACCCCTTTGCACAGCAAGTTATGTTGGCAATATTGCAATTTCAGTTAACCTGGTGCCAACTTGGTGTTTGGAAACTATTAATTGCGAGTGCCATAACTTACTTTAGCATTGTCTGTAGGTACCTGTAATGTACCAGAACTTTAAGTACTGATAATTAATAGCCTGTAGTACGCATCTGCTTCGGAGCCTCCGAATTTGGGAAGTTAGCTGCCCACGCGAGTATTTGTTGCAAGAATTAATTTTGTTTTAGATCTCCTGTTCTGGTCTCATAAATATCTATCTCATGGTATATAAGAGCCGTGGAGGCCTTGGGGTTTGAGCACCTGCTTCGAATCCCAGCGGGTTTGTACCAATGAGTTTTTCTAAAAATTATGTGCAGATTTCACTCCACGTGCATTACGGTGAAGGAGAACGTCGTGAGGAAACCTGCATATGTCTAAGAAGGAATCCAAAGACGTATGAATAGAATAGTGCCAGAGGCGGCAATGGGCTCACCATCTGTCACGTTGGCACTTATTCATATTCGGTGAGATGTGGGTGTTGTTGTTACTACGCCTCTACCTACGCCTTCAGGAAATACAGGCGTGAGCATATGTGTAAAAATATTTTGTGAGAAGCTTAATTACTGAGTTTCTAGAGGTCTTCTCAGTAAAAGCAACCTTCCGAACCCGGTAGCATGTATAATAATCATGTCGTTCCGACGATTTGAAAGTACTTTGTTAAAAGTCTTATCAAAATCAAAATCAAAATCAAAATCAAATATATCTTTATTCGATTAGACTTCATACAAAGTACTTTCAAATCGTCAGAATGACACAATTACACAGGATTATACATGCTACCGCCAGGTTCGGAAGGTTGATTTTACTGAGAAGAACCTGGCAAGAAACTCAGTAATTACTCTTTTAAAGAATATTATACAGTTTTAAAAATACAAAATAAATTGTTCAAGCAACTATAAGCCCATGGACACAGTTCTAATGCTCAATTGTCAAAAATAAAAACTAAAAATATAGTACAAATATATGTGAGCATGGCAAATTCCAGCCAGTCAAAGCAAAATTAAGATTAATTAATTGTAGCAAAAGTACAGTGCCAATGGGATTATTTACAAACATTATCAGGTACATCCCAGGCTCCCTTATCACAAATATAATCACTTACAGTATAATATCCTTTTTCAAGCAAAACTGATTTAATTGTTTCTTTAAATTTGTTGAAGGGCAAGTTTACAATTTTTGTTGGTAATTTATTATAGAAGCGTGTGCTCTGTCCTAAAAATGAGCCATGCACTTTTTGTAGGCGATGCGCAGTATCAAATAAGGATATTCTAAAATTTGAATTTGAATTTCATAACACCTCTGCCTACCCCTTCGGGGAATACGGGCGTGAGCGTATGTTTTTAAAGGCGTGAAATACAAACTCCTTAGAAAAACATGAATCCAGTATTTTTAATTTCTTGTACCAAGGCTGTTACAAATAAGGCAGTAAACACCAGTTTAAAGTAATTTTGTAACGCATTTTAACGGCCGTAAGCCAGCTCGTTCGACTTAGTTTATAGCATAGACCTCGTAAACGGGGTTCGATTCCCGACTGTGAACGAAGACATAAAACTGCAATTGGTAAATGTTCCAACGAAATTCTACTTTGTTTTATATCCAACATTTGCATAGGAACAAACTGTCGTTTAGTAGACTGGTTGAATCTCAAGAAGTTAGCTCGTAATACTTGTGATTTTGACTTTTAAAGTATACACCTTTAAAGTGATCTAAAAATACTTATATTTGAAGCTAAAAAGTTTTTTCTTTTGATTTGAAACTATTAGTCTGATTTGAAATTTTTTTTCATGGTTAGATACCCCATTTATCGAGGAAGGCTATAAGCTATATGTCACGCTAAGACAAATCGCTAGAAGCTCGGGTAGATGCTAGCTAGTATTATGCATGTTTTTATAGATAATGATAAAGAGCGCATTGCGCGCGAGTCCGACTCGCACTCGGCCAGTTCGACCGTAAAGGTGAATCCGCCTGATGGTCAGCATCTACTGCAGTCTATGAACGTGGCTGATACCAGAGTCTTACTCATGCATTGCCTGCCTTATAATATGAATTGCCAACATAGTATTAAATGAAAGGGTCGCACTATACCTAGCACAGCGCCTCCATTCCTCCCCCTTCCCCCCATGGAGCATTAACGACCTTACACACCGCTGAAACTCAACAAAACTCAAAGGTAGTTATTTGCTGGGATGGTGTGAGCTGACAACCACTAAAAACCGTAAAATTCCTCCCAAAAACACTGCAGTTCCCGAATGAGTACCAAAATGTAAACAGATTGCACTTTACCAGAGTATTCTCGTTGGGCGTACATGCAATTTGCTCCCTTAAGGCATAAAAAAGAAAAATACAGAAAGTCGACTCTGATACATTTGCAGGAGTATAAGTAATATAACATTTTTTTGAGGGTCTTGTACACTAGTCTAAAATCAACATTAGCGCGCATAAAAAAATATATTTAGCTCAACAAGTTTGAAGCACACATTATGACAGATATTCAGGAAACGAAAATGAAGAGTTCACGTGTAGATGTAGTACTTATCTTTTCCTTTTACTTTTAAAGACGTAAATTTAACCACTGTCTGAGTCACTGCAAATGTTTGTCAAATAAAGGGAGTGTTTATAGGTTCAAGAAAACCTAAATACAGGTACTGCGAGCTGATTGGCACAAGCTGTGTGTAATATAATCAAACACTTACAAATTTGATTTCTGTACATTGGAGTTGCTTAATTCGTGCGCGTGTAAAAGTAATCTCTATCAATGTAGGAAGCAGACCTTCTGGCACATTTTTATTATGTACTAAATGTATGGAAATAGATGACACGGGAAACGGAGAATGTATACAGCTGAAAATCCGATTCGTATCGCAGATACCATGGTAGAGGTTTTATCTATGCTGTTGCAAATACTGACATCGGTCGGTTTCTTTCAGTTTCAAAATCAAATGGAATCTGTGAAGGCTTTTTTCCGGGTGTTTCCTCGTGGCTGAACTATTTCGGCAAACTGATTTGGATACGAGGAATTGTCTTTGTGACCAACCTCATTCCTGTCTCTGTTTTTGTTTGGTTACCATTACGGGTAACATGTTATATGGTTTTAACTCAAATGACGACACTGTTGGTCTAGTGGTTTGTATACCTGACTGCTATACTAGGTGTCGATGGTTCGATTACTTCAGGGCACACATTTTAAGTGATGCATATTTGCGATTATCTTCAATCTGGGTGTACGTATTATGAGTATAAATGTATTTCTTAAACTGACTGAAAAATAACTGCCTCTTTATTCTGGTGAGCGCAACACGAGGTCTTGGATTCAATCGTAGGACACAATAAGAACACTGCGTTCTTGCCTAGCAGCAATCCGTATTGTGGATTAATGCCCAGTTAGTCGCAAGAAGCTCTCTCCTAAGCCTGTCAAATATAAGAAGTTCTTAATACGCGCTTAAACAATCATAGTTGGCCCCAGGTAGCAACAATACTAGAATATTGAATCAAAAGCCAGCCAAGAAATCTAACCGTTTCCGAATATTATCGTTGTATCAATTTGACAGGTCTATCGGCGGGTCCTCTGGCGCTTGGAATTATTTCAGCGAAGTTTCAGGCCGGCTCCACAATTGACTTGTTAAAGTTACTTCCTGATAACAGATTTATGCGATCGACCTTATTGTGGAGGGCTGAACTAACTTTGTGGATTTTAGCAAAAAAAATGTGAAAAGTTTCAGTTTTCTTTGTCAATTGAAATCGTTATTATTGTAGAGTGCGTCCAAGGTTGTTATGTATGAGCAAAGTTAAATAAAATATCTCGACGTCAGAGCTTTAGGGTAAGATGTCCCTTTGAGGACAAATTGGACATCTGATCAAACAGTAGTAGCACACAGTATGAAGTTTTATTATTTACTTACTTTTAGTTTTAGAGTTAGTCTAGCAGTCGCAAAACGCTGCTTTGGATATATGAGGTCCTTGGGTCTCTTTCAATTGTCCTATGTATGCCTTGGCCTTTCTCTTCCTCTCTGACCAGAAAAGGTGTCAGTCATGTCGTATAATGAGGTCAAAGAGCTGGCTGGACAGAGACAAATGGAAAATGTTGCATCGGTTACACCGACAAGAATCTCTTAAATTCATGATGATGATGGTTCCCCTTATGATCACAATGCATACTCTGCAAAACAACTTTGAAGAATTACGTCTACACCGCTTTGAAAACTAATTTACAAAATAATTAACATTCACAAGACAAAAAAGCAAAACACCTCAAATCAATATCACTAAAGCGGTTTGCCGAATTAGCAATACATAACGATCCCCGGTCGGGGCAAATACTTCCCTAAATTCCACCATTAAGGGATGGTGGATGATAAAGGGCTTAAACGTATGTATTTTAAATCTTACTGCTACGCTGTCAAAACTGTAAAAAAAATACAGTTCGCTTTAAAACAACTCATGAAAACGGAAAGCTAGAAATTTCAATAAATTTGAAGGTAGGGATAGTCCAGTCTGAATTTCATAATCTCATACTGAATAAACAGAAATCACATCAAGTTGTAACTCTCAAGTAAGTTGGCACCAAATTATCCGAATGGAATACATAACGGGAAGCCAAGTGTAAAATAACGTAACACGTCGCAATATTACCGTATAACGTAAATCAACTGCGGTTTCAACTTCCAAACAACTGAGTGTAACTTCAGACGGCGAAAATTCTGTTTGTTTTTGCAACAATATTAACTGCTTGTTTGTTTGTTGTTATTGTCTTTAAATAAGTTAATTGTTGCGATAGCTGGTGGTTTATTTTGAATGTCTTATTTTATGTTAGTTATTGCTTATGTCTTTGTTACTGTGTAATGTGTATACAGAGTAATTTCTTCAAAGGATCTTTGGGAAGGTATAGAACTACTCATATGTTCACGCCTGTTTTACCCGTAGGGGTAGGCGTAGGTGTTGTAATAACAACACCCACTTTTCACCGAACTTGAATAAGTGCCAACGTGACAGATGGTGAGTCCATCACCGTCTCAGGCACTATACATACTTCTTTGAACTACTTCTCAGATATATGCAGGTTTCCTAACGGTGTTTTCCTTCACCGTAAAGCACGTGGTGTGAAATCACTGCACATAAGTTTTTAGAAAAACTCATTGGTACAGGCCCCGCTGGGATTCGAACATACGTCGCATGCGTAACAGACGACCTGTGAAACTCCACGGCCAACACGGCTCTATATAGACGGCACGAGTCTAGAACTAGTCATGATAAAAGTAAATTAAATTATTTGCAATATGTTTAAGGATATAACGAGTTTTTTACACTATACAAGTGTTTTTATATAGAAGTGAACTAATGAATACAATTAACAAATAATAATACGATCATCGTAGAAGACCCCTTCGAGCTTTACCCCCCACATTTCACTTAAGATGATTAAGTGCCAACGAGATGGATGGTAGATCCATCGCTGCCTTAGGCACTATACTAGACGTCTATGATTTTCATACCAAAAATAATTTTGCAGGTTTCCTCACGTTTTCCTTCACTGTAAAACTCGTAATGTGAAATTACTATACTTAAATTTTAACAAAACTCACTGGTACGGACCGCTTTGCTTCGAACTTGCGACGTTAACGCAGTTACCTCAACTAGCTCATTAGTATGATTACCAAATGCAATGACAAAGTACCTGGGCAATAATATTTACCTCACCTCTATAACTCATTAGCAGCGATAAATTTTGTTGAATTAATCACGCACCAGCAATTTCGAGGCAGCCGTCACATTTGGTGCCCGAGCGAGTGAGCACTCGCTGAAATTAATGTGGAGCTACATCTTCCTTCATGATATACACGTATTAAAAACCAAACGAGATCTCAAAGAATAAGTATAAGATCTTTGTTGAGAGCCGAGCATAGATTTTTTCAGAGTAATTCTTCCTACCATCCGACTATACATTGCTGGTCACTGGATTTCCACACACAACTACCATCCGACCTTCGTGACCCTTTTAATAAGGACAAATGATTACCTGGATTTTAGCCCAGTTGTTAGATTTTTGGAGTCTTCTGTGGTCAGAAGCGATTATAGCACATTTGCAACCGATACCAACTTACACTACCTAAGTACTAGAAATTGAGCGAACAAGCATACACTATTATTCACTGGACGACTATTGGAAAAAATCACATCAGGAACGCAACAGCACAAATACTATTGTTAATATCTTAGCGTAGACTAGCTGTGCCCCACGGTTTCACCCGCGTAGAGGTAATTTCATGGGTGTCCCGCGGAACCCTAATGTTTTTTTTCTAAATAAAAGTAGCCTAAGTTACTCTTTGTAAAAATAGCTACCTGCCAGTGAAAGTCCCGTCAAAATCGGTCAAGCCGTTTCAGAGATTACCCGGAACAAACAGACAGACAGACAGACAGGCAGACAGACGGACAGAGAAAAAAATTTTAAAACTTGATTAGTATCAGTAGCGTGTATACTTTCACATACATTTAGTGAAAAGCTGTTATTTTGGAATTACAAACAGACACTTCAATTGTATTTATCTGTATGTAGATACCTTGGTAATATTCGATACCAGCTGAGACGAAAGATCTGAATTTAAAAAAAATGCTCACTTTACAGATTTCTACAAAGATTTACTCTTAGAAAACTCTACCAGCTGGTTATCTCAGCTATTATTTCATATATCACAGGATTGAAAACGCAACTCCCACTCTAAACTAGAAGTCATTTTTGAACGCTCACGTCTTACAAACTCAATCTATATGGAATAGTCCTCACAGCGACAAAACTCGCGAAGGCTCACAAAATTCGAAATAATGTTTTCAACTCTGTGTCCTGTCGTCGGGTTTAAAATGGCAGAGTGCGGTGAGAGCAGTGTTGGCATGACGCCCACTCCTGCCACCAGCAATACTAGATTCTTTAATATTTTAATACCGTGCATAATGCATTGCATTTCAACGTCGAGCCCCAGACATTGTGACAGGCTTTCAAAGGGTTTTTGGTTTGTTTGAAACTGGATTTCATGAAGCTCTTTGATGCTTCGTCATCGATAATTTTTTTATAATTTGGAAAGTTAATTGAATCGTAATTGTTTGGAATTGAGAACATTTTGCTGTGGACTATAATTACCTATCTTCTTATATATAAAAATTAATCCCCATTTCCCTTGGTCACGGCATCACGCCTCGGCTGGATGGATTTTAACGGGACTTTCACTGGCAGATAGCTGATGTTTCAAGGAGTGTTTTAGGCTAATTTATTTAAAAAAAACCAGCATGAAACTAAATCTACACGGATGAAACCGCGGGGCACAGTTACCTATAAAACCAGTGCTCAATGTTAGCCAATTTAACAAAGATTTTGACTTACTGCTCGTCGTGCCACCAGTGGTTTGAGGTGCAATTTACATTTCCACTTCGTACCACTCTTCATATGGGTCTAGTAGTGTCGGAGCCTATTCAATACAAACAAACAAACTAACATTTCCTAATATTAGTATAGAAGTATTGACTAAAAAAATAACTCCTCACTCAGATGCATGAAAAATATTATTCTTCGTAATACTTATTGTGATGTGAAGATTCCTTAAAGTCTGAGTAAAATTTAAAAAAAAAGGCTGGACTTCCAAGTTCGAATTTGAGGTTTTATTTTTTATTGCGATAAAATTATACCTAATCAATCAACTAGGTGGCCCGAGACGGAAAACTTTATGAATTCATTTCACACCAAATTGCTGAAATATTTCAATTTCATAATCCAGATTGAATAGAACTTCGCGAAGTTATCGAATTAAGACTTACTTAACTAGCAACCGCAGAGCCACAGTAAACAGGTGAAAGCAGTACCTCATTTACATAAAGCCGAACTTGTGACGAAGTCTAAAATCAACTAAGTGCTCGTTATTTTAAAGTGAGGCACTTAGCCTTAAGTTTGATTTAATGTGAACATTCAATTAGTGAGATTGTTTTAATTGTTTTCCTAAAGAGTCGTGGTGGCCTTGGGGTTTGATCAGTCACCTGCTACGCAAGCGACGCAAGTGACGCAAGTTCAAATCCCAGCGGGGCCTGTACTAATGAGTTTTTCTTACCAAGGAAAAATAAACTTGTGCGTAGTGATTCCACACCACGTGCTTTACGGTGAAGCAAAACATCGAAACCTGCATATCTCTGAAAAGTAATTCAAAGACGTATGTATAGTGCCTGAGACGGTGATAGACTCACCATCTGTCACGTTAGCGTTAATCATCTTCGCTGAAAAGTGGGTGTTGCTATTACAACACTTCTATTATCCCTTCGGAGAATACAAGCGTGAACATATGTATGTATGTCAATTAGTAAGATTACGGCGTAACGAGATTGGACAAAGTGAGGAATGAGTTTATAAGGGGAAGTCTGAAAGTAGCACCAGTGACTGAGAAGTTGAAGAATAAACATTTGTCGTGGTATGGACATGTTATGCGGAGGGATGAGGATAATGATGCCAAAAAAGTTTTGTTTATGAATGTAGATGGTTACAAGAGGAAAGGAAGACCTAAGAAACGATGGATGGATTGTGTGAAAGATGATATGACTAGAATGGGAGTGAATACAGATATGACGGCTGATAGAGAGAAATGGAATAGAAGAACACATTGCGCCGACCCCAAATAACATGGGATAAGGGCAGGAAGATGATGATGAGAGCTATTGGTCATATATAATCTATTACCTATAGCTCTTTTCTTTCCTTACTTATAAATGATCCGTTTCCTCGAGCCGAGTGTAGCTATTTTAAACTAATGGAATACAGAGAAGGTATATAAATTTTCAAGTAAAAAAAATACAAAGGGTGCGTTTTTCAGCAAGTTTTGTTTCTGAAAAGAAAGACCCTTGCAGGTGGGCCGTGGGCCGAGAATTTATTATCTCTTGAGTGTCTGGCCGGTACACGGCTGTACAATGTAACTAGATGGTGCTAAGTGCAAAGAAATAAAATTTAAGTGTCTGTTTTAAACTCCAAACACAATTTGTTTTTCTGTCTCTGTTTGGTCCGGATACTCTCTAATAACTATCTTTGATACTAGCTGTGCCCCGCGGTTTCACCCGCGTAGATTCAGTTTCTTCCTTATTGTCGCGGAACCCTAATATTTTTAATAAATAAAAGTAGCCTAAGTTACTCCTTGAAACATCAGCAACCTACCAGTGAAAGTCCCGTTAAAATCGGTACAGCCGTTTCAGAGATTACCCGGAACATACCGACAGACAGAGAAAAACTTGGTTTTGTAGTGTCAGTAGCTTGAATACTTTCATATGCAATTAGTGAAAAGCTGTTATTTTGGATTTACAAAGAGACACTTCAATTTTATTTATCTGTATAGATGTATAGACTAGCTGTGCCCCGCGGTTTCGACCGATTTCACGGGTGGCCTGCGGATCCGTAATGTAATTATTTTAAATAAATTTTGCTTATGTTATTCCTTGTAACATCAGCTATCTGCCAGTGAAAGTTCCGTTAAAATCAGTCTAGCCCTTCCGGAACAAACAGACAGGCAGGGAAAAAATTATAATTTGCGTTTTTATGTGAGTTCCGCATAAACTTTCTTTATGCATTTAGTAAAAAGTTGTTAATTTGAAATTATGAGCAGACACTTCAATTTTATTTATCTGTATGTATAGATTTAGAATTACTAATACCAGAATTATACATGACACAGTTACACCTTTCTAGTTAAGTCCCACCCTTATATCCGTGTGAAAGGGTTTATGTAAATTGTTAGAGTAGCCTTGACATAATACAGAGCTATTATTTTCACAATAGAAGTAATTTTATGCAGCGATACTGGATGTATTTAATTTTGTTGCTTTACCTTCTTATGATCATTACATATTCTGTTGGGATAATAGCGGTGGTCATCTCTCCGGTCGTGTCGGATTGCCATCCCATCGGAGTATGAGAGTGTACCTGTGTTTGCGCATACACTTGTGCACTATAATATCTCCTGCGCAGATACCTAATCTCCTTTTGAAATTAGCCGTTACCGAAATTTAGTTAATAATCAGGCACAGTATATTATACAAGTTTCCAACTAGAACAGTTGGAGCCGGTGTTCCCCAGACATGACACGCGCCTGGCTGGAAGATTATCCTTTGCCGGGAATGTGCATGATCACTCGCTCTCCTTACACATTTATTTGCAGATAAATACTACAAGCGTGGTAAAAATATCACGGTGATAATTTGTATGTATATACATGCGTCATCAAATAAATACAAATAACTTGATACTACTATGTCTACTGTGTATAAAGAAAACAAGTGGACATCACGCGGTTTCACCCGAGTAGTTCCCGCTCCCGTGGGAGTACGGGGATAAAATATAGTTCATATTAATCAGTGATAATGTAGCATTCAAATGGTGAAGAATTTTTTAAATCGGTCCAGTACTTTTTGAGCCAATTCGCTACAAACATACTTACATACAAATCTTTCCTCTTTATAATATTAGTATAGACTAGCTGTGCCCCGCGGTTTCACCCGCGTAGATTTAGTTTCATCCTTATTGTCGCGGAACCCAAATATTTTTAATAAATAAAAGTAGCCTAAGTTACTCCTTGATATATCAGCTACCTGCCAGTTAAAATCCGTCCAGCCGTTTCAGAGATTACCCGGAACAAACAGACAGAGAGACAGACAGACAGACAGAGAAAAATGTTAAAACTTGGTTTTTTTGTGTCAGTAGCGTGTATAATTTCATATGTATTTAGTGAAAAGCTTTTATTTTGGTATTACAAACAGACACTTAAATTTTATTTATCTGTATAGGTGTATAGATAAAGTTATTTGAACAATAAATAATGTCGCAGAATGATATTGTCATACTTGTGCAATGGTTTCTTTAAACACTTCAATCAAATTCAATTATTTATTTATTTTTATTCAGTAAATTGAATAAAAATAAATAAGTACTTTGTAACTTGTTACTTGATATTTATTTACTTGTTGAAGTGTCCTCCGTAATTGATTAAACCTATCAGACCGTTTATATCTATGATCGTATGAGGCTCCATTTATCATTATTCTCTGACTTGGTATTCATTAATTTGGTTCATTTAAACAACAAATATGTAAGAAAAGAAAGCAGACAAATATTCAAATTCAAAAACATCTTTATTTGATAAGAATATTAACAAAGTACTTTCAAATCAGCAGAATGACATGATTATAGCTACATTAGGGCTAGCTGTGCCCCGCGGATTTACCCGCGTAGAGTTAATGTCACGGGTACCCTCATATTTATTCAAATCAAAGTAGCAAGTGTTATTCTTTGTAATATTAGCTATCTGCCAGTGAAAGTCCCGTTAAAATCAGTCCAGCCGTTGCGCAGATGAGCCGGAACAAACAGACAGACAGACAAACATTATTAATCGATATCGACAGTTGATCACTAATAATATTATGCTATTGACTTTGTTTATGTATATATATATCATGTTCGCTTATCGCATACTTACCACGATTTATTTAGCAATTATTTTTAAATCGATTTGTATTTTACATAGAATGTTTATCGCTCTTAGATTAAACGCGAAATATATATAACAAGAGTAGACCCTACGAAATGCCTTCATTCCACTCCGTGTAAGTAACTACACTTCAGGAATTTTCGCAGTCAATTATACAGCTGAAGAATTGTTGAGAAACAGATTTCAACAGAAATGGAAAACAACTTCTTGATGTTCATAGTATTGTTGGCCATTTTCGCCTTCACTGTCGCCGATGTCGTTTCAAAAGGTTAGTTTCTTTTGCCAACTTTACAATAGCTACTTTTCCCTTAAAACTAACTGTGCCTCGCGTTTCTACTAACATAATAACACTACTAATTTACTTAGTGATATATTTCTCTAAAATAATCATAGCCTTATATCCTTATATCATCAGTAATGTGATAAATAAGAAGTGTTAAAATCAGTCCTGCCATTTTAGACATTAGCCGGAACAAACAGACAGACAGACAAACAAAGATGGACAACAGAGAGAAAAAAATACTTATTTTTATACTAGCGGTGCCCCGCAGTTTCACCCGCGTAGATTTAGTTTCATCCTTATTGTCGTGGAACCCTAATATTGTTAATAAATAAAAGTAGCCTAAGTTACTCCTAGGAACATCAGCTACCTGCCAGTGAAGTCCCGTTAAAATCGGTCCAGCCGTTTCAGAGATTACCCGGAACAAACAGACAGAGAGACAGATAGAGAAAAAATTTAAAACTTGGTTTTTAGGTGTCGGTAGCGTGTATACTTTCATATGCATTTAGTGAAAAACTGTTTGGATTTACAAACAGACACTTAAATTTTATTTATCTGTATAGATATACTTAAACTTTTAAATACACTTAGTAAAAAGCTCTAAATTTGGAATTACAAGCAGTAACTTATATAGGTATTTTTTCTTTTTTTGTGAAGATATACATCTTCCTTCGTGCAACGGAATACTCAAGTAACACTGCACTTAGCACATAATCTGAGGAGCTTTTTTTTTTTATTTCTAGAAGAAAAGTATGACCCCGAAGCACTTCGCCCTGAATTTCGCTTCGCAGCGAGTTGAACTGATATCCCTTGTAATGTATATTGCAAAGATCGTTTAATAGCTGCAATCTGCAAGATGGACTGCGTGTGTGATATGTACGGTATACTGTAAAATATACAATATTACAATTGGTAAAGTGACGTTAATATTTGATGTGTGTTATTCAAATATTCAATTTATTCATTAAATTGTTTGAATAACTGTTAAATGTTTTCTTAAAAAATTAAAAAATTAAAGTTAAAAAATGCTTTTACACAATTACTGAATTTATGGAAGATCTCATGCAGGTATAGAGAATACAATTAGAAATTAATTATACTTTTTATTACTTACTACATAGTATTTTTTTTAAGTGTGCAATATATTAATAATAAAGAAAAATGTATATAATATTATGATTGCTCATACTTATATAATTATAAAAAAAATATATATTCTAGTATGTTTAATATTAATATGTGGTTAAAATGTAACTGCAGTAGCTAAGTAGACAACTAAGTTAATATTTACATGCCCTACAATTGGGTGAAATATGTGATTCTTGTGACCTTTATAACACCTATATTGTACCATATTTCATGTGAATAAATATTATTTCTATTTCTATTTCTATTTCTTATTCCATAACCAGCTGTGCCCGCGGTTTCACCATCGTAGATTTAGTTTCATCCTTATTGTCGCGGAACTTTAATATTTTTAATAAATAAAAGTAGCCTAAGTTACTCCTTGAAACATTAGCTACCTGCCAGTGAAAGTCCCGTTAAAATCGGTCCAGCCGTTTCTGAGATTATCCGGAACAAATAGACAGACAGAGAAAAATTTTAAAACTTGGTTTTTTAGTGTCTGTAGCGTGAATACTTTCATATGCATTTAGTGAAAAGCTGTTATTTTGGAATTATTACAAACAGACACTTCAATTTTATTTATCTGTATAGATGCATAGATTTCGAACTTGGATTGTGATTCCAGATGATGCCAGAGGCCCTAATGCGACTTTTCTTAAAATTGCCGTCACAAGTCATCGCGTCGACGTAAACGCAGATATGTATGTGCTCACAATAGTGTCATCTTTAGGCCGACAGAGGCGCTGCTTCGATCCCATACAAATCTGCGTTAACTTTAACGCGGTGACTTGTGACGGCGGCAGTGAAAAACTCGCACTAGGCACTCAGATATACTTACCACTAGACCAACGGTATAGTCAATAGTAACTATAAATCATTTATTTACACGGATACGTGTGTGGGTGTGAGTACATAACATTAGTGCGTAGGACGTAGGATATTGTAAGTAATGAATATTGTATAACACTGAGAGCCCTTAGGTTGGAAAAATAAATGAAATACTACAAAAGCACTTGTATGTCCCATTTGTGCTTTGTGTGGATAAGATAAAATAGTGATATTTATATTTCTCTATAACATTAAGTAACCACTCCCTCTTATTATTATTTTTATTGTGTTTTATAGTTGGAACATTGTCTTTATATATGCTTACTAGCTGTGCCCCGCGGTTTCATCCGCGTAGATTTAGTTTCATTCTTATTGTCGCGAAACATTTTTAATAAATAAAGCTTAAGTTACTCCTTGAAACATCAGCTACTTTCTAGTGAAAGTCCCGTTAAATCGGTCCAGCCGTTTCAGAGATTACCCGAAACAAACAGACAGACAGACAGACAGATGGACAGACAGACAGACAGAAAAAAATTTAAATTTGTTTTTTTAATGTCAGTAGCGTGTATACTTTCATATGCATTTAGTGAAATGCTGCTTTTTTAGAATTACAAACAGACACTTCAATTTTATTTATCTGTATAGAGTATAGATAGATGTATAGATTAATTATTATTATTCCTTAAAAACGGTAGAACAACATGATTATACTTGCTACCGCCGGGATCGGAAGGTTACTTTTACTGAGAAGAACCCGGCAAGGACCTCAGTAATTACTCTTTGCAAAAATACTATTTAGAGTATTGCAAAATAAATCACAAAGAAACAGATATAAAGTACAGAAACCTATGTACCCAAATGGGGAATGCCCGATACGGCCCACCCATTCGATCCATCAAAGGTTTTCCATAATGTATATTTGCGTAACATCGACATGACAGCTTGACTTTAACGAAGAGCACTCGAATCCCCGCTTCTATCCTAGGGCTTCATAATATCCGCGGAATAAAATGCGGGGAATTTGTTGATGGGCTTGAAATGCGCGGTTGTAAGGGCTTAAAGTACAGACACTCAATAAAAAACGTTAAGCATTGACGAAGTTAATAAATATTATAAGCCTTTCTAAATTTACACACATGTACCTACATGTGTGTAAATTACAAAAATACCTACTCTATGTGATATTGTTTTTTACGCAGTGGAATTTGAATGTATTATATATTCTTCTCTGTCGGCTCCTCATTGCTGAGGAATCTGACGTCCTGCAGTACTCTCTCAATAGATGTTCTCCACCGCCCTCTATCTTCGGCATGGTGGAATGAGACGTTCACCGGTATTGCCAAATGTTGGGCCACCTGGTCTGACCTCATCTTTTTGAAGGACCTCTTAAGCGCTTGCTCTCTGTTCTTCCAGTTACAAATAGCCTTTCGAGATTTATAATACAGATAAATAAAATTGAAGTGTCTGTTTGTAATTCCAAAATAACAGCTTTTCACTAAATGGATATGAAAGTATACACGCTACAGACACTAAAAAACCAAGTTTTAAATAAATAATAGCTATGAATATTATAACCATTGAGCAAGTCCCAAAAAACTAGCTCAGCAATTTTACATTTGGTGTATTTACGAAAGTGTCGAAGTTATAGAGTTTTCCACCGACGTATCAAAAAGTTTGATGCCCAATTTATAGCAGTTTGCAAATCCATTTCACAAATTCCCGAATTCAACTGACCGAATGTAACTCTTGCAACGGGGAAACTGGTTTTACACCTAATACTTTTTTGCGCCAAACTCCGTAACGAATTCAATAGTGCCGATACTAAGTTGATACACGCGCGTGCAATGAATTTGGGTCACCAACATACACATACCTAAATATTTTGTCAACTTATTTAGCATACATTCAGTAAAAATATCACTTCAATTTAATATAAAAGTACTTGAGTTTAGAAGGAAAGAATACTTCACGGGTAATTATCTACAAACTGGCTTGACTTTGTTTAACTTTATATTTAGGACTAGCGGACGTCACGCAGTTTCACTCGTTACCGTTCACGTGGGAGTATGGGGTTAAAATATAGCCTATATTACTCGCTGATGATGTAGCTATCTGTTGCTGAAAGAATTCTCAAGATCGATCAAGTTGTTTCGGAGCCTATTCAATGCAAACAAACAAACAAAAAAACAATCAAAACTGTCCTCTTTATAATAGAAGTATAAAAGATAATTCACACAATATCTTTATAAATTATAGCCTACTAGCTGTGCCCCGCGGTTTCACCCGCGTAGATTTAGTTTCATCCTTATGGTCGCGGAAACCTAATATTTTAAATAAATAAAAGATAGCCTATATCCTTTTTCAGGATCTAAAGATTGTCTGTGCCAAATTTCATCAAAATCGGTTGAGAGGTTTAAGCGGGAAAGCGTAACAGACAGACAGAGTTACTTTCGCATTTATAATATTAGTAGGGATGTGGTATTATTCTGATGTATTAGCAATATTATTGTAAAGTTCATCAAAATCCATCTCGTGGTTTTTGCGTGACAGAATAACACACGTACATCTATACACAAATTCTTACAAACGTTCGCGTTTATGATATTGGTAAGTAGTAGGATGGAGGCCAATGTACTTATCGTTCAAAAACAGATTAACAATATCAAAAATCAACCTCTTTCTCGAAATAACCGTATATTTCTATGATCAAGAAAACATTTCTTGCAAACCCAAGCTGCCTGTCGTAATATTACTTACACGATGGAATGTCAAAAGCAGTATGAAATGAAGCCTAGGCTTGGCATAATAGAATATGAGTACAATCCTTACCTACGTTTATAATAACGTCTATGTACACGACATGGGTCGCGGTCTTAGATCATAGAAACGGGGACGATGTGGCATATGAATACTTTCTGTAATTACCATGATAGTTTGACTACCAGTAATAAAAAGAAGCATGTGATGCTGGATATAGAAACTAAAGGCTATCTATACATACCTACAGATAATAAAGTTGAAGTGTCTGTTTGTAAATCCAAAATAACAGCTTTTCAAATAATATCAAAAGGGCATTGTCTGCCAATTTTCTATTCGGCGAGTTAATGTCACGTGACATGCACGTGGTTTATGTCATTCGCATACATTTTGTACCGTTTCTAATAGCGTAAGCGCGAAAATAATGTTTCTTCGATACGTTTGATTTATTTTGTATTTTTTAATACTGTATAATATTCTTTAAAAGAGTAATTACTGAGTTTCTTGCCAGGTTCTTCTCAGTAAAAGCAACCTTCCGAACCTGGCGGTAGCTTGTATAATCCTGTGTAATTGTGTCATTCTGACGATTTAAAAAGTACTTTGTATAAAGTCTAATCGAATAAAGATATATTTGAGTTTGAGTGAGTTTTGAGTTACTATAATAGCAACTTTAGCAAAATGCGATGAACATTCTTTGCTATCAGATGATGACTCATTAGGTGCACTTACAGTCTAAAACTCGTATGTGGAAATACCGTATCTATTATATTTCTATGATCAAAGTTCGTAGGTATCCTACGTCGATATGAACCCAAAATACTTTTGGCGGGCTGGCATTCCATCGAGCGTAATATAAGGGGCATGAAAAGGCTTGAATACGCGGTAAACAAAAATGCAAATTGAACATTTTTATGCGGTTACGACATTTTTATAACTGAATTTAAAAGTTATGATATGCACTGACTACATTGTGTTTTACGTGGCTCCGAGTAAATACATGTTGGGCGGCAGACATTTTACTAACGATTATTTTCGGTTGCCAAAAATTTTAACGTTCAAGTAATATTTTGTTATTCGTTTTAATTAAATCAATGGGTTCGCGAATCACATTGTTAAATAGGTTCACACCTCGTCAGAAGTTCTAAGTAGGAGACGTGTTGAAATATCGACTTTTCACATAATATGATTAACGATTAAAATCTTCAATTTAAACTTATTATACTAAAGAGGTAGGTAAGTAACGTTCGAGAGATTGTGAGGTTGTAGGGGGATCAACTAAAACAATTTTGGAAATTCTTTAACCAATCAAAAGCCTTTTATTTTTGAGTGTCATGGACTACATATGAACCTAATTAATTTAAAGACATTTTCGTAGTATTTAAATCAGCTAGTATAGTTATTCAGGCTATGAAGCAGTGCTAAGCTGACTCACCGAACAATACTACTCTAAAGTAGCATTATTTGGCTACAGCTTCCTATAGCCGTAGACAAAGTAACATTCTCTCGCGCTTGCTCTAATAGAAACCTAAAAAAAATGTATTGAAATTACCAAAATCAGTCATTTATTTATTTATTTATTTATGGATCTCCAACAAAGGATACACGTCATGTGACATATGTCATTCCCATACATTTTGTATTGATTCTACTAGCGAAGTGTGAGGATAATGTTACTTTGTCTACCTCATAAGGTACAGTAGGGGTACAGTCCCCAGTCAGATAGCTCGATCGTTGGAAAATCTCATCAGGTTTATGATTTCTGTTTTCTACATTAATATTATAAAGAGGGAAGATTTGTTTGTTTGTTTGCATTGAACAGTTTTTTTCAATTCTTTCTGCAATGGATAGCATCATCAGCGAGCAACATAGGCTATATTTTATCTCCGTACTCCCACGGGAACGGGAACGACGCAGGTGAAACCGCGTGACGTCCGCTAGCACAAAATATAGATAAAATAATATACCATATATTATCGTGGTATTTATTAAACGACAGCGTATAAATGTACGTAACATGAGTTTAAAGCAATTTAAATTCGCTCTAGTTATAATTTAATACACGCGCATAATACTCGTGTTTCAGCATTTAAGACCATTATTAATGTTTGTTTAAAGCCTATATAGATTAACTTAATATGACGTCATGTAATACTGATAAATTAAACTCAGGTGACTATTTCCATACTAATATTATAGTGGTAAAGTTTATTTACGGTGTATGAAATTATGTGAAATAAAATTTCTGCAGCAAATTTGAATATGTCTAACATACAAACATACATATTAATTAAAACATATACATAAAAACGTCTGGACCGATTTTAACGGGACTTTCACTGACAGAAAGCTAATAGTTTATCTATACAGATAAATAAAATTGAAGTGTCTGTTTGTAATTCCAAAATTACAGCTTTTCACTAAATGCATATGAAAGTATACACGCTACTGACACAAAAAAACCAAGTTTTAAAATGTTTCTCTATATGCTGTCTGTCTGTCCGTCTGTCTGTCTGTCTGTTTGTTACGGGTAATCTCCGAAACGGCTGGACGGATTTTAACGGGACTTTCACTGGTAGGTAGATGATGTTTCAAGGAGTAACTTAGGCTACGTTTATTTATTAAAACTATTAAGGTTCCGCGACAATATGGATAAAACTAAATCTACGCGGGTGAAACCGCGGGGCACAGCTAGTTTAAGATAAAATTTAGGGATCCGCAGGCAGTCTGTGAAATGAAGTCCCCGCGGGTGAAACCGCGTGGCAAGTTTACAATGAGTTTGATGACTTTGTTAGAAGCCTAATAAAATAAAAATATTTTTGCATTCGAATTTGAATTTGAACGGAGGTGCTACGAGTATAAGTACCTATCTTCACTTGCGCGTTCGCTGCTAACGACGCACCTGCGCGTCCAACTGTTAGAGAATTTACGAAGAAGACGGAATTTCAGCAGCGAATGTGCTAGAATACACTTTATTCTCGTATCAAGGGAGTCGATCCTCCGAGGCCGAGTTGCTAAAACAGAATGAACGTAAAAAGGTTACGAGGGACTTTGAATTAAAGAGTATTTACATAATTTAAGCAACGCAGGTGTTGTACAGCGTTCTAAAAGGGTAAAAAAGTTCGTCGTCACATCGTCAGTTTCATTTAGCTTTTTTATAGACAGACAGCATGTCAACACTCTTTTGCTGTTTTTAATGTAGGCAGTGTAATTTGGTTCAGTTCTGATGGTGGCATCCATGAGAAATCGAGTGGAACCTTCGAAAATCTTACTGGCGACTAGTGCGTTTGTTAATTATTTCCATTTAGTATTTGAAGCACTACATGATAATGAATGTGTGGAGCGATCTGATGATGGAGCCGAAAGACAGTCGAAGGAACTCCTCAACGATTTACAGTATGGACCTAGTGTTTGGGCTTGATTATTTCAGTTTAACACCACGAGCTTTACGGTGAAGGCAATTAAGATGAGCAAGCCTGCATATATTTGAGAAAAAAAATTCAAAAACCTGAGTCAGGTGTACGAGTAGCTAGACTTACTCTTTATCTTGTTTGCACATAATTATCTTCAGTGTGTAACACCTCTGCTTCCCTTCGGCAACCCTCTTAGAAAGTCATAAGCCAGCACAAAAGTCAATCACGATTTCCTACCAAGAAATCGTCCAAAAAACATAAAAGTAACTCGAATATAATCCGGGTCCGAGTCGAGTTCCGTAGCTAATAAACAAGGCGTGGTTGTTTAGACAAAAGATACCAGATAACCGGGGAACTTGTAAGCCGGTTGTTGGGCCGCGATAACATTTTACGCTTGCCCGGGTTATTTTCAGCGTTTTCTATCTATATCTATACCTTATACATACTCTATATCTATATCTATACAGATAAATAAAATTGAAGTGTCTGTTTGTAATTCCAAAATAACAGCTTTTCACTAAATGCATAATGAACGCTACTGACACAAAAAAAAAACAAATTTTAATTTTTTTCTGTCTCTCTGTCCGTCTGTCTGTCTGTTTGTTCCGGGTAATCTCTGAAATGGCTGGACCGATTTTAACGAGACTCACTGGCGAGTAGCTAATGTTACAAGGAGTAACTAATGCAAATTTGATTTTAAAATACATTAGGGTTCCGCACGTCACCCATGAAATGTAATACGCTCTGCTTAAACCGATAATGGTAGGCCCCCTGAATATACTTTCTAAATATTATGCATTTAGTAAAAAGCTGTTAATTTCGATATAAAAACAGACCCTTCAATTTTATTTATTTAACTGCGCACGTAGAGGTAGCTTTTTTTTGCTGTAACCTTCAGAATTAAGCAAACTCCTCGCCGAAACAGGAAATAAAACCAAAATATTTTTGCAGAAATTCGCCAGTAATTAAAAGCCATTCTCCGTGAATAATCCATGATTCCGACTCATAAAACGACTGGTTTACAGATGCTTAACAAACACTTATACAATACGTACTTAGCGTCATCGAGAATACTTAGCAATTCGACGGCAATCAACGCTTACGACTCTTTTAACGATCCAATAAGATGTGTATTTGAGTCGAGAGCTCGGATTAGGTAGTCACACGAGTAACCTTTAATTTCTACTGCTTTTAGCTTTATTCTTTGCGATTTGTTCCTATTTGAAGTATTTGGAATATTTAGTACAAAGAATACTAAAATACGTTAGCCCAGTAAACAGTGCCTAGTGCAAGTGTTCTTAATATCGCCTTAACAAATATTCGCGTCGTAAAATCAGATTTGTATGGGCTCACAATACGTGACATCTTTAGGCCGACAGAGGCGCTGTTCCGATTCTATACAAATTTGCGTTTACGTCGACGCGGTGACTTGTGACGGCTAGAGTGTAAAACTCGCGCTAGGCTCTCAGTTATCATCTAAAAGCGTATTTGTTTGTTTGAATGTTTTGTTATTCATTATTTTAACTATGTTATTAATTTTAAAAAAATGTGGTCACACCATCCCAGAAAGGTCCCTGAAGGGGTAAGCAGTGGTCATCATCCACTATTCACCGAAGTTGATTAAGTACCAATGTGACAGATGGTTTGTCTATCGCCTTTAACTACTTATATTATTCTTAAAATGTCATCTGCTTGTATGTCTGTCTCTCTGTATGATTGCTCCAGTCAATCTCCCGAATAGTTGACATTCACGCAGTTAAGAATCTTAAGTAAACGGAATAATTTAAACTTTTATACTAGGAACACTGTTCGGGTTATAAGCAAAGAATCGAAAATTGTTTAGATTTTTTGTTCATTTGAGTTTACGCTACTAAAATCGTGAAGCACGGCTAGTTGATATTATAAAGTTTGAAAACCCTTTCAACCATACTCTAATATCTTTGAGTGCGGTCTCAGAACAATACGCGCCTAAAAGATGCTTACCAACTAAAACTTGCCTTTTCCAACTTTAAAATTGGACTAGCAAGAAATAAATCTGAGTGTTAACTAAAATTTATTTTGCTTTTTGCAATTGGCAGTGAGCAGTGCTGGAAGGCTTTCAAGGGCCCTGAACGTCAACTTGTGAAGAGCGCTTTTATGTTAGTTGAGAAAATACGAATCTAAATTTGACAGTGTTAAGGATCGCGAATTGTCACCAAAAAGCCTGAGATTTTTTGAGTACCTCACTACAAAAATACATTATGTTTAAATTACCTTTTTCGAGGGAGGTTAGGCATAACGAAATTTTCAATTCAATATTTGGAACTGTCCGACTGAGGACTATATCCTACAACTTATATATGGACCTTACAACATCGTATCCAAATAATGCTACCTTTGAGTTGTGTTGTGTTCCCACTATGAGTAAGGTCGCCTGTTCTCCATTGAGTACTTAGCAAGTAATTTTGATATAGCAATTAAATTCTTCATAAGTCATTTTTATATTGTTAAAGTAGAGCCGTGGTGGCCTCGGGGTTAGAGCAGTCGCCTGCTACGCAAGCGACACAAGTTCGAATCCCAGCGGGGCCTGTACCTATGAGTTTTTCTAAAAACTTATGTACAGTGATTTTCACACCACGTGCTTTACAGTGAAGGAAAACATCGTGAGGAAACCTGCATATGACTGAGAAGTAATTCACAGACTTATGTATAGTGCCTGAGACGGCGATGGACTCACCCTCTGTAACGTTGGCACTTAATCAAATGCGGTGAAATGTGGGTGTTGAAAATTACAACACCTCTGCCTACCCCTTCGGGGAATACAGGCGTGAGCATATGTATGTATGTAGAGCTTATTAAAAATTTCATAGCTCTGACGCACACCATCCCAACGCCCCGCGTGTATCACCGCGTGGCGATTGAAATCTTCGTCAGGGGACCAAAAGCCCCGAAACGGATACTACAGTCCCCCTACAGGGGCTGTGAGAAGACCCGTACGTAGCTCTGACGTTTCATTTTTTGATACAAAAATGAAACGTCACTGCTATAAGGATGGTAGGCCCCCTGTACGTTTGTTTGTCGCCTTATTCGTCTCACATTATGCAAAAAAAACCTTTCGAAAAGTAAACTAAAACAGCAACAACAGACTGCATAAAAAAATGGCTACTTCAGGCTTTCAGAGAATAGAACACCAATTTTGTGCTAAGACCACAAACGCAATATGAGCTGTTGACTAAGAAAAGTATACCCTGTTCTGCCCTTTCAGTTAAAACTAACAACACACATTTGAGTGACATTGTTGGAAATAATTGGTAACAGTAGCCCATTGTTTGTGTGACGAGGACACAATGGACACTGTTGCAAATATAAGGTTACGTGAAAGGGGAGCTGGCTGCCTTTTCACATTTACAGCTTATTTGCTCAACTTACTATAGACTGTATGGTAATGTGTTTTGCATCTTTCATATTCATCTTACACAAAGGTGTCAAACAAGCGGTCCTTGTCATTGCTACTGCAGCCTATGAACGTGACCAAAGTCAAAGACTCATGCACTACAGGCGGCCTACCATCATCGATTTTATGCAGAGCGTATTAGGAACTTCTTAGCTTTGAGGTTTCATTTTGTACATTCATATATGGTCACGCCTGCATTCCTCTAAGGGGTAGGCAGAAGTGTTGTAATAACAACATCCACTATTCGCCAAAGATCTTTAAGTGCCCTACTATTCGCCTTTGAATTACTCTCAGACATATGCAGGTTTCACCGTAAAGCACGTGGTGTGAAATCACTGCACATTTTATTAGATAAACTGATAGGTAGTAGGCACTGCTCAAACCCTAAGGTTACCACGGCTCTTACAGAAACAATATATTTTCAATCCTAAAACGGAACTACTATATTTTTGTAAAGATAGCTTTAACCGTATGGGCGAACATAGCTTAGTACTTAAATTACATAATTGTTTTACAGAATAAAGCTTGTATTTCCTACATTCTAATTCCTATTCAGAGCGCATGTTAAATAGAAGCCGTCCTCTTTTGATTAAAACATCCTAGGTACACATTAGTATGCCAAAACAGTCTAGATATTCTCTGACTCTCTAATTAACAGCGTTAAGTGTACCAAATAGAACAGCGGAATGCCGCTCTGACTATATTGGGGTGTTTGGTGAGTAAACTAACCGCTATTTGCCGTAGATTCATTAAGGGGTCACATAATTTGCTAGTCAGTATAAATCATGAATTACTTAGCAGTTTTATTAGTGTAAATATAATTTGGTATCTCTTCGCTCAGCGAAAATGGTGGGGACTACTAAAATAATACATTCACGTCGCGCCATATAGAAAAACTCATAAAACGAGAACTCCGCTTTCAAGATCAGCGCTCATACCTCGAGACGGCAACTGCAAAATCTATTACACCGTACGTTCAGCGGTTAATCCAGCTTTATAGAAATATCGCAGTCTCGTATTTTTTTTTTTTTTTTTTTTTTTTTAGGATATGGTCTCTCGCAGTTGGTAGGGGGGAGTTACCTCCACTGCTTAACCGGACTATAGGGCGAGACCCAAGGGCCTCCAGCCGAGCTTAAACTTAAATACTAAGCAACACAGCTAAGGGCGCCCCGGTGCGGGGCTCGGACCTCGGCTTAGGGCGTTGCTGGGGGATGAGCTAGGGAGCTGGATCTGAGTTGTATTATTTAGGGACGTGTTTAAGGCTAGTGGCTCGGCGCGCGCCGGCCCTAGCAGGGGACGGGGGGGACGATGACGTAGAGTTCGCGACGAGCCTCGCCGGCGAGGACGGAACAATGGTCGGTTTGGTGTGTGCTTTTGAGACATTGCTTGCTGAAGCAATGTGATATCGTCGTCAGGGTCAAGGAGAACGTGCCTCGGACGGCGTCGGGAGGAGATACGAGATGGGGTATATCGGGCGGCCGATACGATTAGTGGGTTCGGGTGTTTTTCGGCAGATTCGAAAAAGCGCTTAGAGGCTCTTTTCATGAACTGCTTGATGGTGGGAATTTTAAAGTCTACATGGAGTTGACTATTGCGAACATACCACGGGACTCCCGCGGCCTTTCGCAAGAATTTGTTTTGGAGGACCTGCATTCTATGGATGTTAGAGCTGGCCGTGTGTGCGAAAACAACACTGGCGTATGTCATTATGGGACGGATGCACGAGAGATAAATTCTCAACTTGGACTTAAGTGACAATTTGCTCCGTGCATTTAGTAGGTAATGGAGTCGACCAAGGGCAAAGGAAGCACGTGACCGTGCTTTCTTTGTGTGGGATGCAAAGGACAACCTTTGGTCGAGGATGACGCCTAGGTATTTGGCCGTGGATTCCCAGGGAATCGGCTGGCCGAACATGGTTACAGAAGGCGGAGGATCGTGATATCGGTCGCCAGAGCGGCAGAAGAGGACAGCTGCGCTCTTATCTGGGTTGACTTCAAATCTCCATTTCCGAAACCATTTGCCGAGGGCATTGGCTGCGGTTTGGAGATGTTTGGCGATCGTATGACGGTCTCTGCCTCTATAGTAGATAGCCGTGTCATCGGCGAAGAGAGCTAGATCGGCATTGGGACTTTTGGGGATGTCGCTGGTGTACAGCGTGAAAAGGAGTGGGGAGAGCACGGAGCCTTGGGGGACTCCAGCACGAATACGGCGAGGGGAAGATAATGAGCCCTCGATGCGATATTGGAAGGTGCGATTCGATAAGAAGTCTCGTATGATGAGCACGAGTCTGTCAGGCACACCGATTTGGTAAAGCTTATATAATAAGCCATTGTGCCAAACTTTATCGAATGCTTTCGCTATATCGAAGAATAGGACGCCCGTTTGCTGTTTGGCTTGGAACCCCGCACTTATGTGTTCAACGATGCGGTGCACCTGTTGAACACACGAGTGCTTGGTTCGGAAGCCAAACTGCTCATTCGGGATAAGTTTGTGGGATTCAGCGAAGTCCTTAAGTCTTTTGAAGATCAACCTTTCGTAGATCTTCGCGAGAGTTTTAAGGAGACTAATGGGGCGATAACTAGAGGATTCGGATTTGGGTTTACCAGGTTTTGGTATCCCTATGACAACTGCTTCTTTCCACGATTGTGGGAAGATGTTGTTTGAAAGGGCAGCGTTAAAAATGGCTGTCAGGAAGACAATGATGTGGAGGGGAAAGAGTTTGACAACTTTATTTGTTATCCCGTCGGAGCCAGGAGACTTCCTAGGGTTGAGATCTTTGATGAGGGATTGAACCTCATCGACAGTGACTACTGGGAGTGGATTGTCTGGGTCCTCTATTGGGGGCTGAGCTACCCTTCGTTCGACCTCGGCGTCCACCTTTGTGAGATGGGCCATGTCTACTTGTTGGGAGCTGGGAGAACATTGGGATTCTAGATTGTCGGCTAGACATTCGGTCTTTTCGTCGTCGTCGAAGGCGGGACTACGGCCAGGACGATTAAGAGGAGGGATGCCGCAGGCTTCTTTGACTCTGAGCTTGCGTTGCAAGTGCCAGAAAGCCTGGTGATTAGGGGTAAGGTTAGCCAAGAAGTTGTCCCAGCGAGCTTCCCTCATTTCATTCATGCGCCTTCTTACTTTGGCTTGTAAGTGGTTCATGAATGATCGGTTGGCTGCTGTGGGGTAAGTCCTGTAGGCTCGGATAGCCGCGTTTTTCTCCGTCACCAGTTCGCGTACATCGTCCGGCAGCCTCCAGCGATGGTCGTCCATCGCTGGGACCTGCCGGGAGCAGTCGTTGACTGCTGATTGTACGTGACTGGTGAGGGAGTCAATTGCGTTCACCGTGTCCACAATGGAAGTTGGGGTCGGTTCGGGGAAGGGCAAGGGAGTAGACTTGAGGTTTTCCTCTAGTTTCCTCCAGTTAGTTGCCGTTTTCATGGGGGTGGGAGTACTGGAGTCAGGGGGACCTGTGCGGGGGGTAAGACTGAGTACAACGGGACGGTGATCGGAGTCAAGCTCGTCTATCGATTCCATAGAATTTAAACGAAGGTTTATATTCTTTAGAATCGCCAGGTCGAGGACGTCCGGACGGTGGTCTATAATAGCTGGGTAATGCGTCGGATGCATGGGAGCTATAACGTCGAAGTTATGGATGCTACTGAGGTAATTGAGTTGATTACCTCTGGAATTTCGAGTGCGGCTATTCCACGACTCGTGTTTGGCGTTTAGGTCTCCTGCCACGATGACAGAGTTGCCTAAGCTAAGAAGTTTTACGATATCAGGAGCGATATCGCCTTGTTTGTTGGGTGCGATGTATGCCGAAACTATTATGATTGGTTCGTGTCCAGTCATGCCTAGCCGACATATTGATGTCTCGATTTGAGAGAGGTTGGGGGGATCCATAGGAATGCAGTAAAGAGATCTTTTATAATAGATGAGGGTGCCTCCTTTGGCGGAGTGGGTTCTATCGTTGCGTACTATTTGATAGTTCGCAATTTTGGGATCGCGGTTGGAGGGTTTGAGGAAGGTCTCTTGGAGGAGAAAGATGTCTAATTGGTGTTGGCGGAGGAAAGTAGCGATCTCGTCGCGTTGGGTGTTAATGCCATTGGCATTAAAGAACCCTACTTTGAGGGACCTGGGTTTGATTTTTCCTCCTAGGTTGTGGCTCTCCATTATTGGACCGTACTAAAGAAAGAGGTGAGGGCTGTGGTTACGTGAGCGAACTTGCTCATCGTAGCCATGACGGAGGCAATATTACCGCGTGAGGCGCGGAGTTGCTCGGCCATCTGGTTCAAGCTATGGATGTCAACCGCGTGGAATAATTGGCTCAGATAAGCCATATTATCGCCAGTCGCGGTGGCTTCCGGGGCTTGGGGAAAGGGACCCTTAGGGGTGGGTGCCAGAGGGGCTGCTGGCGAGCGGGGAGCTGCCGCGGGAGAAGGGCCTTTTGGCTTAGGGGGTTGCACGGTGGGAATGGCCATTAATGGGGGGATGACCGTGGACTGGGGAGCTATTGGAAGAGCGAGTTTGGGGAATGCGCGCTGATGGTTCAGTGCGTTCCAGGGGGAAGGTCTTTGGGGGCTTAGGCGCTCGGGGAGAGCGGAGGAAGGGAGGTTTTCCCTGGTGTTGCGAGCTTGAACTCGCTTTACCATTTTGGGGTGAGGACGAGGGGCTTTTGGGCACCCGCGATAATTCGCAGGGTGGCCCGATTGTCCGCACAGAACGCAACTAGGCGGCTCTGTGCAGAGTGAGGTGTCTTTGGGACGGGGGCAGTCGCTTGTGCCGTGGTCACCTAGGCACTTAACGCACCTGGGTACCGCAAAGCAATTGCGGGAAGAGTGGCCATATAGCTGGCACTTGTGACATTGGCCGATTTGGCCGCGTTTGTTGGGGGCTTCGACCTTTAAGCCAGATAAATGGCATACGGTCTTAATATTGTAGATGTTTTTTCCGGCGGGGGAGTGCTTACATACGACAAAGACCATGTCGTATATGGTACTGTTGCGGGCGCCGTGCATGCGGTGCACCTCTAGAGCGGGGATATCTTGCGATTGAAGATCGCTAAGGATAGACTTTTCGTCTATCTCTTTGGGGATGCCGCGGATTACTACGCGGAGAAGACGATCCTCAGGGAGATCGTAGGAGTGGAAGGCTACCTTTCTAGCCTGGAGCATTTTTGTGAGGGATCTGAAATCGGTGGAGGTAGGCACCGAGACTTTTATTCCATTGGCGGTAGTTCTGGCGTTAGAGTAAGCAATGCGATTAGCATTGCACCACGCCGAGACGTCGGTCCACTTCGCCTTATCTTGGATGAAGATAGGCGGTGGAATGGGCTCTTTCCTCGAAGATGAGGCTATGGACTGAGGGGGTGGGGTGACGTCAGACCGGTTTCCCTCTGAGGGAGTGACCGTCTGCGAGGACAGGGAGGCGGTGGGCTTTTCAGCAGTCTTGAGTGACTTCGCGGGGGTCTGGTCAGCAGAAGCTTTGGTCTTGAGAGACCGCTTCTTCTTTCGCCCTACGACGACATTAAAGTCGTCGTCGGCGGAGGAGTTGGAGTCCGAGTTGGACTCGGAGGCCATGTCAGCGTCGATAATGACGGGACGGCTGGGAGGGCAATCGGGACTTGCCGGGGACTCTTCGAACCTCATTGGGTTCGGTTTGAGAGGGACGGAGGGCGCCGCAAGGGCGTATGTGGGGGCCTCGATGGCCGGAGAGGGGCTTGGTTCGCCGCAGAGGCTTGAGAAATCCTCCGGAGAGAGGACCGTACTGGCTACGGCCTGATTGGCCGGGACTTTAAGAAGGGCCCGAAGGAGGGCGCGGAGAGTGGAGTCGGCCATTTTATGGATGGCAAAACAACAACAACAATTGGGGGAGCAAAAATACCACGCGGTATTTAATTTATTTATTTTCGCGCCTAATCCCCAGGTTGGACTGGCCTGGGGTTGTGTGCGTGTGTGTTGGTCCCTTCACTACCGGGGGTAGGCAGTTAGGGTTGAGTTGGGTGTGCCCTAAGCTTGTGATCCCGCTGCCAATCTTAATGTGCAGACGGGTTCCTAACAGCCTTAGTGCAGAGGAGTACTTTTAGCCGAAGCTTAAAGCAACCAAACAACACTAAGGAATGGGATGGTAGGGAAAGGGTAGGGTGGGAGGGAGGAGATGGCTAGCGTCGGCGAGGGAAGCCCCCAAGGCCGGTGGTTCTAGCCCCGTCCGATTTGTGTTTTTGCCCTGAGGGGGCAAAAACGGGTGTATCGGGTCCACACCCCACTCGGCTTCGTTGGCACCGCTAGGTATCCACCGAGGACCACCAAACAGTGGTTTTTACCTTAAGGGTCACAACTAGCGAGACTTGTCTCACACAGAAACAGAGATGGCCGAAACCCGCCTTGAAAAAGGCAAGTTCGGCGAAGGGTTCGGTGCGCAGGTAGCAGCACGCAGGTAGCAGCGAGCGGCGACCGGATAATGGGCAGCGGCGGAGCGCGGCAGGAGAGCGCTTCGAGACGTCCGTACGGGGCGGAGGTCGGAGCGCGAGTGAACCCGCAGTCTCGTACATAGAATACACGTTTTCGGCCTTAGGTATAATCCATTTCCATGCAGACCACATTTCTGACAAGTTCCTAGTTCGTAAGCTGAAGCGGAAGCTACATGTAACTCACATGCATGTAGCATCCTCATATATCCCGACACAAAGATTATGCAACTTGGCAAATAGTTGCCTTGCCTGCACTTAGCCGGGGATAACCAAACTGGGAGTAATTGAAAACTGTCCAACTTCTAAACTCACTTCGCTGAAGTCCCACAACTTGAGAGCAAGTCCAAATATTGGACGATGATGAACTACCGTGTTTAATGAGCCGCGCTACCTTAGTCTTTTCAATGTTAGTTTGTACCTAGCGTCTATGTTTTCAGCGCTGGTCTTGAATTGAAGCACAATTTTTTTGCGTTTGTTTGAGAATTAATCGTGTTAGGGGTTTAGCACCTCATTCGGTCACACAAAGAACTCGGTGAACATTTTCAGCACAGGACATATGCAGGTCATATCAATTTAAAAATGAATTAAATATCCCTAAAATAAAAAATCCGCTTTTTTTAAATGAAGAGATATAAAACTTCCTTCAATCGCCGCTTGGGGTGCTATGAAGTTATTAAAATACGCAAGCGATATCGTCAACGTAAAATACGTTAAAATATTATTCTTGGGGCCCAGATATCCCCAAAACAAACAATTTTCCGTAGTGTCACAAACATTGATGATCGGACCAGGACTGAATAAATTCTTGATTATTGTGTACAATATACATATATAGTACAATAGTTTACCATCTATAAAAACAATTCTTCACGGAATTTTCGGTACACGATTCCGTCGCATACTTGACAGTATTTAGTATGCTTTGACACAAATAAACCTAAAGACAATTTTTGAGATAAGTAATAAACCATAATATTGCTATTTATACCATAATTAATGCTAAATATATCTTGATGCATTCTGCTCCTATGTTATTCGGGATTACAGGGGGTTTACCATCATCAGTTTAAGCAGAGCATATTAAGAACTTCTGAGCTTTGACGTTCATTATGTCGAAGCTAAGAAGTTCTTAATACGCGCTGCTTAAACGACCATAGTTCTCCAGGTCTAAATGAAAGTACAAAGAAAGAGATTTATGACACATTTTACTATCAAAATATAAATCTTTCGCTTACAACGAGGCATAAACTTAAATAACAATACAATTATATCATTGAGCAACTAACTTGAACATTAATGAATTTTCATTCATACTTAACTTTAAGTTTCATTTTTAATTTGAAATCATTTAATTAATAGGTTTTATCATTGTCAATGCGATATTCAAATACTTAGGATAAATTAAAATTCCATTACAAAGTCTAGCCCGATATTTAATTAAATATCATTATTGCTTTCACTAAGAAATTCTAGGCCTTTGTAAAAGTTCAACAACCTTAGATGAATTATTTGTAGATACATGTTGCAGTCAAAATTCTAACCCAGTCTATATGGAAAATAAGTAGTTTTCTTTATTTTGATTTCACTTGTTTGTTAGAAAGTTATTTCAATCGAAAACACTATTGTCACACCGGCAAAAGTACTATTGACTGGTAAAAAATTTAACTGGAATATATACATTTATTTTATTATACAACTAGCTGTGCCCCGCGGTTTCACCCGCGTAGATTTAGTTTCTTCCTTATTGTCGCGGAACCCTAATATTTTTAATAAATAAAAGTAGCCTAAGTTACTCCTAGAAACATCAGCTACCTACCAGTGAAAGTCCCGTTAAAATCCGTCCAGCCGTTTCAGAGATTACCCGGAACAAACAGACAGACAGACAGAGAAGAATTTTAAAACTTGGATTTTTAGTGTCAGTATCGTGTATACTTTCATATGCATTTAGTGAAAAGCTGTTATTTTGGAATTACAAACAGACACTTCAATTTTATTTATCTGTATGTATAGATAATACATTACCTAACTTAGTAAAGCTGAGAACTTAAACTAATTGGTTCCCGCTTTTTCATTCGCACTTAGCACTTATAACGATAGTGAAATACGTATTCGGATCCTAACTACATTTTTACTGTCAGGTAACTTTTATATGGTGATACTTCGTTACCTTAACTCTAATAAAACATACCCCAATTTTTATATCTACAATTAAGGGGTACGCTTCAATATTCAACCTACCACCTTTCCCTTTAAAGTTCAATATCGTAAAACGGATTCATCAGGGATATTTTAAGATATAAAACATAACATCACGGTTCTTGATCCTTAAACATAAAAAATACGACACTTTTACGTCTATTTCACAGAATTTCGTCAAATTACAAGGCGAAAAATCCATATTCTATAAACAGGTATAGGCTCGATACTGAGAACAGCCGTATTTTATTTATATCCGACCTATCAACCAACCTTACTTATTACTGACAACCTTCAAAAATGTAAACTTATCGATAAATTCTGCTATGTTAGTTTTCCTTAGCTGAAATAAATAACATTCAGCCCTGGCTTCGCCCGCGTTACATACATCTATACAGATAAATAAAATTTAAGTGTCTGTTTGTAAATCCAAAATTACAGCTTTTCACTAAATGCATATGAAGTGTACACGGTACTGACATAGAAAAACCAATTTTTAATTTTTTTTCTGTCGTGTCACAGAACCGTAATATTTTTAATAAATAAAAGTAGCCTAAATTTCTCCTTGAAACATCAGCTACCTGCCAGTGAAAGCTAAAATCGGTCCAGCTGTTTTAGAGATTATCCGGAACAAACAGACAGACAGAGAAAAAATTTAAAAATTTGTCTTTCACTTTCATGAGCATTTCGTGAAAAGCTGTTATTTTGGAATTACAAATAGAGACATCAATTTTATTTATCTGTATAGATGTCAGTAGTACTACATACTTTTGTTTTCAGAATACATCGTTAAGTATAATAATTTCAAACACTCAAACATAAAAACCAAAGTAAATAATCTAACACTTATAATATACATCTTCGGTAATTCTCTAGAAATTCGATATTAAACAATAGCGTTCGTTATTCATTATGATTCTAATTTCGATTGACTAGTGTTTCTGGAATCGTCTTTTCTTTCGATATCGCGTGAAACAGGCCCAGCTGAAAAAAAAAGACAATTAGGCGATTTATCATTAATTTTTATGATGCTTCTTCTTCGGTTAAATCAACCGACAACTCTTAATCAGGTGGTTATATTATTTTATGACCTATATTTTCGTTCCTATGATAGGAAAGAACTTTAAAAAAAAAAGATATCAAATTTTTTGACTTCCCGCCGTGCAGTGGTGCTGACGATTTTACCTTGTATTTCGGACTATTTTAAAAATTCGTAAACAATACATATATAAAAAAGATAAAAATCTTTAAAAGCAATGCATGTAATTCATGTATCAAAATGTTTAAAATTATTTTTTTTCGTGACTTGAGGATATTAATTCTTCCTACAACAGTCCTTTTGTTTAAATTTGAATAGTTTCTTATAAAATTGTATACAAATAATGTATAATATTTCTCGCAGAGAGAATACTAAAATTCTTTGCGTGCATTATTATAAACACCTATAAAAGCATAAACGTTGAAAATTGAACACATTTGAGGTGAAACAATATACGTTATTATTATTATCATTATGAGCCTTGGTACCAATGTTTTTTTATAAAAACGTATGTACACTGATGTCCCACCACGTGCTTTACGGTGTGGAAAAAGGAAACCTACATATGTCTGAGAAGTAATTTAAAGACGTATGTATAGTGCCTAAGACGGCAATAGACTCACCATCTGTCACGTTGGCACTTAATCATCTACGGTAAAAAGTGGGTGTTGTTATTACAGCATATGTATGTATGTATTTTTAAATTATAATAATTAAATATACATTATTATTATATATTTCCTTACCGAACATCCTGAGAAGAATCTTCTCAATGCCGTGAAGTGGGGACTCAAATGTGATACACAATATAATGGCAAGGAAGAATGTCAGCATGAGGTGGGATATTGCTGCGGCCATCTGTAAGAAATTACATCATTTCATACCATCATAATTCCAAAGAGGGTTTGGGGACCGCACTAGCGATCCCTATTTCCCCAACAAAAATAATTATTAATTCCAAGATGGCGTTGGGGACCGTGGTCGCGGTCTCTAAAGCCGACTCTTATTTGAAAATATATTTATATTTACATGAACATTTTTTTTCAATTATAAAGACATTAGTTAATGTGGAGAGGGTACTCAACTATAGTCTATTTATCAATCGTATTCCTCATGAGCCGAAAAAACAGCTTTTAAATACTACTAGAGAAATACCAATCCTTTAAAAAAAGAGAGTTATAATTTACTGTTCAAAAATATTAACTAGCTAGCTTTAACCCTGTGGCTACGCTCGCATATAAAAATATTCTATGTTACTTGTTACCTCCAAGAATATACAAGTAAGTGTACAAAGTTTCGTGATGATCAGTTATGTAGCTTTTGCGTGAAATTGTAACAAACAAACTTACATTCACATTTATAATATTATTAGTATAATACTCCACACAAGACTTACCACAGTGAAGAAGGTTATGTGCAACGGATGCCTTAACTGCCCCACGTAGTACAGCTCTACGATACCATTGACTAAGTACGCACAGAAAGTAAGTCTTGATATTGGTACTAGGAATTTCCACGTTAATAGCTTTCCAAGGAAACCTGTAACAAGTTATTATATTAGAGGTACAGGATAAGTTTTAAGTATACATCTATACAGATAAATAGAATTGAAGTGTCTTTTTGTAATTACGAAGTAACATTCACAAAAGGCATATGAAAGTATATACGGTACGGTAAAGTACATAAAGAAAAAAAACTTATTTATAAAAAAATATCTCCATCTATCTATCCGTCTGTTCGTCTGTCTGTTTGTTCCGGCTAATCTTAGAAACGGCTGGATCGATGTTACGGGACTTTCACTAGCAGATAATTAATGTCATCCATTTTTTCTAACTTAAATATATTTATTGGAATCGCCATGAATTGCTTCTAAATCGTAAATATTTGCTGATTTTAATATTAAAGCAAGCGCAAGCAGTTTGTTTTTATAGAGTACCCAAGTACCGAGTGCTGGTATTTTTTTTTTATTCCAGATAGATTCTAAAATATTTTGATAGCTCGCCTGGGTATTCGAAGAATTTCTAAGGGCTCGTGTCTTATGTTTGCTAGTAAAAATATATAAAGAGATAAAGTTAGTTAGTTAGGTGGTAATGACTTATCGAACGATGTCTAAAATTATTTGACAAATAAAATGTACGTTATATGTGAGTGTCATAGGTAAAAGTATTTTTCGTGGTAGTTAAATTACACATGGGTGAAACTGAGGGACTTATCTCGTATTTTTTTTACTCGAGTTGCAAACGGAAACTATACATTTGGTAAGTAGTGAGTGGAAAAGAATATCGGATGATTGAACAATAATATAACCTGAGCCCCAACCATGAGCTCTTTCTGAAATGATTGTTCAGTTGAGTGACAGTGACAGATATATACACGCCATATATAGGTACGTGTCTCATAAATGAGTGAAACTATCATGGCAATAAGAGCTCATGGTAAGGCCCCAGTACTCGCTAAAATAAGGCTTAGTTTACAAAACACTTGCACAGCGAATGCTTGCAAGCCTAACTAACAAACCTAATGTTAACAGAAAGTACCGTATTTTGCATAGATTCGTAAAATCCATAAATCTAGTCTCGCTATTAGACAAACAAAATATGATCCAGAAGCTGCCGCGTTATTCACTAAGGTTTCTCAGCGTCGCACTCGTCGACGAGTGTCGGTTTTAAAGATACGAAATTGAACCTTATCCTTTACCAGCGGACGTCACGCGGTTTCACCTGCGTAGTTCCCGTTCTTGTGGGATCACAGGGATAAAATATAGCCTATATTACTCAAGATGAGTGTAGCTTTCCAATGGTGAAATATTTTTTTAAATTGGTACAGTAGTTTTTGAGTTTATTCATTACAAACATACAAATCTTTCCTCTTTATAATAGCCCCGCGGTTTCACCCGCGTAGATTTAGTTTCATTCTTATGGTGGCGGAAACCTAATAATTTTAATAAATAAAAGGTAGCCTATGTCCTTTCTCAGGGTCTAAAGATTGTCTGTGCCAAATTTCATCAAAATCGGTTGAGAGGTTTAAGCGGGAAAGCGTAACAGACAGACAGTTACTTTCGCATTTATAATATTAGTAGGGATTGTAGATTATTATGTATCAATTTCCTATGATTGAAACGATCGAGTTCGACGCTGAGAAACCTTATTGAATAACGCGGCTGAGGTCAATAATATCAAAGTCAATTCTGTAATAGTAATTATTAGTGTAGGTGGTCCAGAGAGACGATTATCCTTTCTCTCTCATATTTATCCAACACAGTTATTAGTTTTGTAATTACCCACGATTATTGCTATGGCAATATTGTATTGGTACATCTTATTTCTTAGGGAATATTGTTTTATTCAACCTATTGGTGTAGCGGTTATTATTGCGAAAGCCTTTACCAATATCAGAGATTTTTCTCTGAATTAATTGATCGCATATAATTTGTTTGAACATCAGTCAATTTAACCATAGAAATGCTGAGTTAATAATATTGTATGGTCTCTTTAAGATTTCTGAATGCTCTATTTTAAATTACAAGAAACCGATTTAATGACTTTACTAGATAGCATGGATTCATTCAAATGTATGAATGTAGACGAAGCGAAAGAAGCATGCAAGGATCTGGTTTGTATGTGCGTATTATAATGTATAGTCCAATAGCGTGTAGTTCCCGTTCCCGTGGGAGTACGGAGATTAAATATAGCCTATATTAATCAATAATAATGTAGCATTAAAATGGTGAAAGAATTTAAAAAATCAGTTCAGTATTTTTTGAGCTAATTTGTTACAAACATACATACAAACCTTTCCTCTTTATAATATTAGATAGATATAGAGTATGGTAAACAATCTCGTAATCAAAAAAAGAAGAAATCAAAGGAAAAAAAAGGAAATTAATTGTAAAAGTACTAGGAAAATATATATTTATCAAATTAGAAATATTAAATTGTAAGTATAGTTTCGTGTAAGAGGAAAATAAAGCAATAAATAAATAAAATAAATAAACAATCTGGTAATGATTCACAAGAAGAAATTGTTCACTCACCTCCATTGCCAGTAGCACAGGCAATGATAAGCCATCCAGTGCAAATACTCCAGGCAAGTTTGTGAAGGGAACTGTATACAGCCGCTTCAATGTTGCTGTAATGATACCAGTCTTGATAGAACAAACTGACTGAGAAGGTCGTCACTACACCGAGGACTATACTCGTCATCCATCCAAAGGTCTTGAGGAGGCGAGAGAGCTGGTAGCTGAAAAAGATAATCACATTGGAATAAGGGACTAGTGCTAGTTTTTCACTGCCGTCGTCACAAGTCACCGCTTTGTCGTAAACGCAGATTTGTATAGGATCGAAACAGTGACATCTGTTGGCTCACGGATAGCACTATTTTGATCTCATACCAAGAGGAGCTCGTGGCACAGTTGCTATTGCGCATATCATTCAATCAGCAAAGTTAAGCAACCATACGCCTAGCCAGTAGTTGGATGGGTGACCGCCCGAGTTCCCTCCGTGCCTCGGAGAGCACGTTAAGCTGTTGGTCCCGGTTGCCAATTTAATATCTTTGGCAATCGTTACAGGTCAGTCAGAGGCCTAAGAGAGGTCTGACAACTGGTTCAACCCAGATTGCAGATTTTCCTCGAAAAAGGGGTTGCGAAGGTCAGATGGCAGTCGCTTCGTATAAAAATCAGGTGATCAGCCACATCGGGTTGTATCAAGTGCCGACCTCAAATACATGGGATTAAGGCCAGGGAGATGATGACCAATCTGCGTCTACCTCAACGCGATGACTTGTGAAGGCGATTTTAAGTTCCCTTTTAAACACTTTATTTTTTATATGAGAGCCACATTGTTTGAATTTTGATTTCCATAAAGGTAAATAAGATTATTCATCTTAAAAAATAATAAGTATATTCAAATCCACCGCTAAGTATGGGCAAATGAGTGAAGTGAACCCCGAGGCCTTTAATACTTACTTCTCAGATTGAATTCGATGCAAAATGAATCCTGTCAGAATACCCATAAAGTAGGTAATCATCTTCATATGAGTCTTGATGTAAGCCTTGTTGAAATAGTAGTTGCTGATGATGTCAGTGAACTCTCTGCAATTAAAAAATATATTCAACCCTTCTTCTTTTCACAAGTTGTTCACGAATACGAATACATTTTTGGGATCGACATTTAACCTAAAACGATCAGCAATGTAATTAGTTTGTAACGCAAATTAAATAAATTTTAACCAAAAACTGTCCTCAGATTTATACCAGCTTACAACCCATTTATAAGGAAGATAAGATACATGGATCAAACTATTTCAGACTGCATTGTAATTATAGCTAAATTGGTCCAATCAACAGCTTAAGCTCAGATTTCTCTACAAAGCTAATAAATACTCCCTTTAAAATGAACAAATATATTCAACATATCTCTGAAAATTATTGGAAAACGAGTATTCATCTTCTTCGCAGTCTTTTGTTATCAGTACTATGACGTCGTAATATTCAAATTGAATAAATAAATAAATAGCGCGATCACCAACAACGAGCATATATAAACACTACTCAAGCATCTATCTACAATTCCTAATGGTATGGTAAATGGGCTAGTGTAAACCTTGTCGAGACAACAAACACTCATTTTTAAATAATTCAAATAGGTTCAAAGTGTTTTTCAAATGCTATCCTTTATGTTCATTTATATTAATATTATAAACGGGAGAAGTATCTAAAGATATATAATACGAGTATAAGAGAGCATTTACGAGAGCAGGGGCCTTACCATGAGCTCTTATTGCCATGATAGTTTCACTCATTTATGAGACAGATGTATGTGACGTGCATACATCTGTCTCTGTTGCACAACTGAATTAACATTGCAATAAGAGCTCATGGTTGGGCCCCAGAAACACGGTATAAAATAAGCTTATTAAGCAGTGTGAAACCAAATTTTTAAAATGAAAATGTTTATGAGCTCGCGGTTTTGTTTTTTACTGTTGTCCGGTTTTTTAAATGTAGGTCCGTTTGTCTATTAGAAGCTTAAGAAGTCTGTAGAACACGTAATACAGATAGGCCACGACATGACACCCCTTACAGACATTACGTCGGGGTCGCTAATATTTTCGTAGATGCGCACGTCTGTGTGAGTATATAATTTCCAACGATTTGATCCTAGGTTCCGTAATGGTTGTATTAATAAACTCATTAGTATACTGAGGCTGAAGTTGAGATTTCACACATAATCGTTGTGCCGAGAGTCATTTTGGATCACTGCGTTGTTAGTAGATTGCTTGTCCGTCTTTTAGGTATTCACTGTTTAACCCAAACTTATAAAATCTTCTACTTACTTGGCGTATACCAAAAGCGTAGGATCCAAGTTATCCTTGTACGTGACAGCTCCAGGTATGAGCAGAGTAATGGCGATCGCCAAAGACAAGAGAATGGGTCCGAATTTCCTCCACCTCCACAAGCTGTAGATGAATATTGGTGCGATGAAGAATAGCTGAGTGTCCACCGAGAGGTACCAGGATTGGAACATGCACTGAAAATTAAATAAAAATATTTGAAAAGGCATGAGAAGACAGCACCAACTTTTTATCAAGATTCTTCTCAGACACCATTCTCTGGTTCCCTCACATTAATGAAACTAAAAACGATTGGAAAAAGTCTTCGGTGCAGACCGCAGCTGATAACGGCATAAACATTATGACATGAATTATTTAATACAATCATGTTTAATTGTGTATCTTAATTGACGCTCTTACCCGTGACAATGTTTACCAAATTAAGAACTTTTCTATTTGCTACCAACTCGCTCTAAGAGGTAGATTCCTTTGATATTCGCAACGCAAATCAAAATCACTATTAAATTCTAAATTTAAGGGGCTTTCAGTAAACTTGTTTTATTACATAGCAATTGAAATATAAATCCAATCACGTTAAAAACTTATTGCAATAAAGATTTTCGCGAAATGACTCTCGACTAGAATAAGGTCTTTTGAAGGTTTGTCAACTTTCTTCACCTTCAGATTTTTAGACTCACCATCTTGTCAGTATTGACATAGTTGTTGATGTAGAGAATATTTGTCCACCATGACGTCATACATCGCTCCTGTTCCAGCAGCAGCCGATCCTCCCAGAGTGGACCTTCACCCATTTTCGGCAACCATGTCATGTAGAACAGGACTACTATTAAATAGGCTGGTGTTACCCTGAAACCAAAATCCCAAAAAAATTAAAAAAGGTTACTTGAAGCTTCCCAGGATGATTTCCATGCATGAACTCTCCAAGCTAACAGTAGGGGCTGTTCAAAAAGGATGTGAAGAGATTCTGACAGGATTGGCAACGCGCAAGAATTTCCCATTGATGTTGCAGGCGTTCATAGGCTGCGCCCATGGTCTTGTAGTATAGCACACTATTTGTGTGCTGTAAATATTACTGAAGCATGTCGTTATCCACTGCGACATACCAATACCTTATCTTGAGTAAACGCAATTAGCGTAACATTAGTTATAGGCTCTCTTCCACTTTTGGCTACGACTGGAACTACAGTAAAGACCTTCAGCACTATGTGAGTTTCTCCTCCCACAAACTCCATTAGCAACTGGGTTAACCCTTCCAGTCTTATACCTTGTTGCATTTGCTAGCACAGTGATAGTTTCATCATAACTCAGTCATACAGTACACCAAATCTACGTCCAATTTTTGTTCAAAACGATTCATAAATTCACAATCTCATTTGGGTCATCCATGGCCCATAAATAGTCTGCGCAGCTGCATTGGTTACCAATAAAACTATTACTTACATAATGTATGTAATTAACTTCATAATAAATTATTCACGTATATCAATTTTAACTACTGGGTATACACGACATTCCAAAAGTCCAACCCTGATCAAACTGACAAATAAATCAGGTCACTAATTGTTAATTAACATCCAGGCTTCACTTAAATAGAACCAGTTCAATTATGTTCCAAACGATTGAGAGGTAGCTTTGATCTCCTTTATTACAAATTGCAAAGGTAACGAAAACGGGGGAGGGGTTAATAAGCCTCATTTTGCAATACAAAGGCGATTTGCAGAGATTGTGGGAATGGAAATATTTGCTGAGCTTGTGGGAAAACAAACTGATGTTTGTTAAATAGTTTTGTGTTGTTTTGTTTGCGGAAAGAAAATAAGCGGTTATTCATTTGTTTGTAACTTTTGAAACAACAGCGGTATTCATTTAACTTATCGTTTTTGATTATAAACCTTTGTTTGGGTGTTCAAATATGTTAGTAATACTTTTGACGGATAACAGTCATTCTTAATGAACCGTGACATTTCACCAGTGCTGTCTTTTGTCCCAAGGACTCTTAAGTAAGCTATGTCATCCATAAAGAGGTGTGAACTCCATTGAAATAGCCGCTATTTCATCGAATTCCTTATAGCCTAAAAGCTCCACATCCTTAAGGTATTTGATGATACGTTCTTCGTTTAAAGTCATCATGTGACCACTTCCAAAACATTAAGATCTATTTTTGCTTAGGTTCAGGAAGTGGTGTATTCTCGCAAAACTTAAATTATATTGAAATATCAAGTTACTTAAATATCAACAAAATGAGCGCATTGCTACCCTTTTGTAAAATATGGCATAACGCCATCTTTTGGTGTAGATTTGAATCGAAGAAGATCATTGAGGTTATTCTTTGACTTTAACCAGTCTTGTACCGACTTGTGAAGTTCTAGCATTTGAGGATTACTTTACCTTATATATCTGAAGATCAAGATGACTAGAATGTTGATTTTTCCTCTTCTCTTGTCCAACTCGAGGAGAAGCAGGCGACAGAAGAGGAAGGCACTTAGCATCAAAAAAGTGTCCACTAGCAGAGTGTTGTTCAACATGAACGCGTTGGCTGGTTGGCGAACTAGCTGCAAATATATTTTTTTAAATTTTAGGTTTATCTCACACATCTCAACTCAAAATGTAATGCCACTGCCTTTCCCTACGATGCATCTAGTGTGCGTTGCAATAGACAGGTCATATAAATAATACTGATCGCCTCGAGTTGAACCGATGCTGACCGGAGCCGAGTTGATAAGTGCGTACCTTTATGGTGACAACATAACAGTAGTATTGCGAATATTCAGGAAAAAAAGAATAAACATAGGGTCGAATTGATAACCTCCTCCTTTTTTTGAAGTCGGTTAATAATATTACGTGTTACGTTTTTATAAGTCGCATTAATAGGGCGTGAGCACATTACCATTAACCAGACACAAATACAGACTGTGTGTGCATTCTAAGGAGTGATTTCTTAGCTGCTTGCGTTGTTGCCGCTAATATTGCTATTATTTGAATGTTGAAAGTATGTAATGTATAAAAAGTAATGCTTACCCGATCCCAAGCTTCAGCATCCATCACAGGACCACTAGCAATAAACAGGCAAGCATGGCCAGCTATTATGAATATCATAGCTAATGTCTTGATCCCAGAAATACACTCCAAACCGATATTAGAGTGTTGTTTGGTGGATAATATCTTCTTTATATTGTTTACGATGGAGAATGATACGACAAGGTTGTAGATGTGTGACTGGCTCTTCTTGCCGTTGTAGCTCATGTAGACTTCGAATAATGTGCTCAGAAGAAGGATGGAGAGGAAGAAAAGAATCACTATTCTGAAAAAGAAATATTACGTAAGAATAACATATTTTTACATAGTATGCTCACCTATACCCTGAAGGGGTAGAAAGAGTTACTTATATAACACCCACATTTCGCCGGTTATATTAACCGGGTACTAATCCAGATTGCTATTGGGAAATTACAGATTAGGATCCCAAATTCACCTTGCCCTTTTGCATCGAACCCAGGACTTCAGGCTCCGCAGTTAAGCTTGCGACCATTATACCAACGACGTAGTCCAGGCGAATCAGTATAGGAATAAGCTATTTACATTGTTATTGTCTATTAAAAAGAGATCAAGTTTGTAATTTTAAAAACCACTTAGTTGATTTAAAAAATATTTTACTTATATTTCGAATACATTTTCAAAGTAGGCTTTATTGGGTGAAATCACGCAATTAATGAACATTTTAAGTCTTGGTCCGCTTGCTTCGCGCTTTTTACATAAATGTAATTAAAACTAAACGAGTTTCATGCTTCTAATAAAAAAAACTTTATAATTAACTAAATATTTTTTTTTGAAATTTGAATAATTTTTTTTAAATTATAATGCAGTATCCACAGGCTGTATCTTATAAAAGCTATATACAGATATACTATATACAAATAAATCAAATTGAAGTGTCTGTTTGTAATTCCAAAATAACAGCTTTTTACTACCTGACACGGTACTGCCATAGCAAAACCAATTTTTTTCTGTCTGTCTGTTTGTTTCGGCTAATCTCCGAAATGGCTGGACCGATTTTAGCGGGACTTCCACTGACGGATAGCTAATGTTAAAAGGAGTAACTTAGATATTTTTTTAACATTAAGGAAGCGCGGGCAACCCTGAAATTAAAATCAAAGCCGCTAGTAAAGAATATAAGCAACAAAATATTTTTACTTCCACGTGTCTCGCTTGCAACCAGAAGAAAATCATTCCATATTCAATTTCCCTTCATCTTCAATATGACAAGTTATCAGGAAACAAATTAATAACACAAAATTACTCTGACGACGAAGTTGTACGATAAAGTAATAATGAGAGGCGGTATCCTTCGTATGATCCATGTTCATACGTCAGAAGTTACCAATAGGTAATTGAAAGACCCCGCACACAGTATAAATATAAGCTTACTAAGCAGTAAGGAATCTAGACCATATTTTAGAAATAAAAAGTTTGCTACATTGAGCCTGAGGGTTGTCAAACTTCTTCAAAACAAAGATTTTACAGATAAACTTTTATTTGCCGTCAAAAATGAGCATTGATAGTTTTAATAAAGTCGGCAAATCTCGTAAATCTACGTATTTAGTGCTCATAAGAGCCGTGATAGCCGTGGGGTTAAAGCAGTAGCCTGCTACGCAAGCAGCGCAAGTTCGAGGGCGGGGCCTGTACCAATGAGTTGTTCAAAATAAAAACTTATGTGCAGTGATTTCACACTACCTGGCGCTTTACGGTGAAACCTGCATATGTCTGAGAAGTAATTCAACGACGTATGTATAGGGACTGAGGCGGCGATAGACTCCCTGGTAAGGCACTTATGAATGTCGAGGAATTTACCACCGGTTCGGAAACTAGCCTTCTGAGAAGAACCGGCAAGAAACTCAGTTGGCATCATGTACATTTCATTACATAGTAAACAACATTTCATTAGACTGTACCTTTCGTTATAAACATTGATATTCTAAAAACATCGTGATTAAAATGTCCTATTTGTAATTCTATTCATGTAATTCAGAAGATGTGACAATCGTGGAATAAATCCTACAAACTCTAGGCGCTGAAGGACGTCTCGTAATGTCAGAACGTAAACATTAATATAACATTAAAATATCATTTGTAATGTAATCGTTCATCATAAAATATCGTAGCGCTTTTAAGTTAGTCACTTTCTTATCTAGGTCTTATTTGCAAATCCAAACGGAGCGACTGAAAATTCGTACCTACTGAAACATTATTACCCGACTTCAAAAGAAGGAGGTTTTATGTTCGACGCATATATTTTTTATCACACGTGTTGTTTTACATGCTTTATGTTGAAGGAAATAGACATTCATTGACTTTATGAATATTTATTGATATATATCCAAAAAAATATGTTTGTCTGTATGTCGTCCTTAGAAAATGGTTTTTTAATGTCAGTATCATATAATTTTTCATATTTATTAAGTGAAAAACTGTATTTATGGAATTACAAACAGACACTTAAACTTTATTTATCTGTTTATATATAGATTATTTTCTATGCCGCTCTGTTCCACCCTGCCATGCAGTGATAGCCTAGTCATCTATTAACAGAGTTTTTGATGGTTGACCTCCATACATCACGCTCCATATCACTTAGAAATACCATACTTACAAATAAGCAATATCCAGGTTGTTGACAGTCAAAGGTCTCCGCGTGTAGCAGTCCCTCTCAGTGACCTGCACGCTGGTAGAGTTGCCTACCGTGTGCGACAGCACGCTGCTCACGAACTCCTGGACTGAATTAGCATTGCAGGAACTAGGGACACAGACCGCCCAGCGTAGGGTTTCACCACGTCCTGTGCGCAGCTGAAACAATTAAGGACCATTCGACTGACACTTTTATTTCTTTAACACTACGTTTTATAGCTAGGAACTATATTTTTAATGGGTATGTGACATCTTGTGGGTAAATTGTCTATTGAGCTGATATTGCTTAACTTTAGAATAGAGATTGAAAAGAGCCGTGTTGGCCGTTGGGTTTACCAATGAAATTTTTGAAAACTTATGTGCAGTACCTATTTTCACACCATGTGCTTAACGGTGAAGGAAAACATCGTGAGGAAAAAACCATGCAGGTTTCTTGTCATGTCTGAGAAGTTATTAAAAAACGTACCTATATATAGTGCCTGAGACGGCGATATACTCAACATCTGTCATTTCGCACTTAACCATCTTCTGTGAAATGTGGGTTTCTTTCGCAAAAAAAATATTAAAACTGCCTATCCCTTCGGGGTATACAGGCGTGAGCATATTATGTGTGTACAATAGATGTAGTTTTGATCGCAAGAGCGTAGGGGACTTAAATATGTCACAGAAACTAATAATTTCACGTATAATTAAGACGAGCTGCGGTTTCCCCGGCTACTTTAGTTCATGATTATTTAAATAACAGTAGCCAAAATTACTCCTTGCAACATCAGCTATCTGCCCGTGAAAGTCCCGTATAATCGGTCCAGCCGTTTCAGAGACAGATATACTGAGACAAATTTATAAATAGTTTTATTTTTGTTAGTACCTATTAACTTTCATACGCATTAATTATTGAAAATCTGTAAATTTTAAATTCCAAACAGACACTTAAATTTTATTTACCCGTATAGATTTGTATCTTCTACTCGTAATTCTTTAACAAAACATAGTATGCATCACGTGTGTAGGCCAACGTGTTTGATTTAAGATGCGTCGTACAAAATTAATGTGAGTTCAAGGTCGGATTCCTGTGAATTAATCTCATAATAGTATCAAAGTGGTAATTCAGTTTTTTATTTATTCTATTTTTAAACTACGACCAAAATATACCAAACTAGATATTCTAACTAGACTTACCTATTCTAAAATAATTAGGGTTTTATAAATTTTCGGTTAATGATAAATGGTAATATTTTTTTTCAATTCTAAATATAAACTGAATAATGAGTAGTATTCTTAAATCATAAGGTAATTGAAGAATAATCAACAAAATTAAACTGTTAATACTCGTATCTTTTGTATAGAGTTCGTTAGTAATAGGAAAAAAAGTAAACATTTTTCAACACTATTTGAGTTGGGTATTTTCCGACCTTCTAATTAGACTATGAATAAGTTTTTATAAAACACTTAGGTACTTGTGTTTTTATGGCAAACAAAAAATGTGGAACTTATATTAATTAATTAAACTATAAACTCTGAAAGTACAGGATTTGCTTAGTTTGAGACTGTTAAATTGTGTGGGATTTTTCCACGATTTTCTACCATATATACCTACAGATAGGTAAATAAAATTAAAGTGTCTCTTTGTAATTCCAAATTAACAGCTTTTCTCTAAATGTACATGCAAGAATATACGGTACTAAAAATTTTATTTTTTAACTTTATGCCTTTCTGTCTTACTGTCCGTTTGTTCCGGCTAATCTCTCAAACGGCTGGACCATTTTTCGGGACTTTTCCCGACAGAAAACTAATGTTACAAAGAGTTACTGTATGACACAAATTAGGCCTGGGAGCCAGGATCAGACCTGGAGCAGACCTTGGGTGGTTGGAATGAAACTCCGTAACTAGGGCAGTCCTGGTTTATTGGTTCGACCACTATTGGTTTGTTTCTTGAGGATCACACTGATTTGCTATATACGATATGGAGAGAGACTTTCAATAGCGCGATCGAAAAGGATATAACGCCATCTTGTTTTAAATAGCTAAACTAACTTGGTGGTAGGCATTCTACGTTTATGATATCTGTTCATTTTTCTCCAGCGATATTAACCTAACCACAGATCACAGAGAGTAATTTTTCTTCTATGTTCTGTGGTCTAAACATAATCTTGTATGCAAATACCTTGGAAGTCTCTTCAGACTGTTTCCAGTTAATGGTAGCCAAGCAGAACTGGCCTTTAACGATGACACCAGTTTCCCCGTGGTCGCGTATAGCCACGCACTCGTCGAAGTTGCCGAGATGGTACGACGATCCGAACAGCAATCCTTGTGGTGATTTAGCTGATGCATCGAACACTGGAAAGAAAAGAAAAATGTTTAATTGAATGCATCACGCATTTTCACTAAATAGAGGTAGAGGGCGTAGAACTACTATGACCAAATCAATATATATAAAAATTAATCCCAATTTCCCTGGTTACGCCATCACGCGTGAACGGCTTGACCGCGATTTTAACGGAACTTTCACTTGCTGTTGTTTCCAGGAGTGACAGATTTAATTTAGAAATTATTTTAGGGTCCTGCGAAATAAAGCACGAAACTAAAGTCAGTGGGGCACGGCTAGTTAATAATATATTTCGGAGAGGTCAAATCCGGAGGACTCGTAACCAAAGGAAGTGTATAACGAGATGCATGAATGTGGATGAAGCGAAAGAAGTATGTAAGGATCGTAGCATGTGGCAAATGGTGGTGCCTACCTCCATGGGACACAGGCGTGAGCGTATGTAGTAGTGTATGTATTTCATCCAAATTTTTCGTCGTCCTTTGCTTGTTAAAGCGAATTAAACAAAAAACATTCAGAAACTTATATTACTAAGATCACTCATTAAAAGAGATGACGGTAAATATATTTTTTGCTTGCCGTTTCTTTCATTTAAACCGATCGTAGAAACGTACCCTCAATGTTCGTCCTTGGTTTAATGTAAGTACTTGGTTTTAATGTAAGGTCGCAGACAGCTATCGTAATTACCCTATATTTGGCTTCACACGTCAGTTAGAGATAGCACACTATTTCAGTGTTAGATAGCCCATTTATCGACGAATGCTATAAGCTATATTTATATGATCAAGTTACGTTTGTAGTATTAAACATATACTAGGGCTTTATGGCTGAAATAAATAAACTATTATTATTATTATCCCTACTAATATTATAAATGCGAAAGTAACTCTGTCTGTCTGTCTGTTACGCTTCAACGCTTAAACCTCTCAACCGATTTTGATGAAATTTGGCACAGACAATCTTTAGACCCTGAGAAAGGACATAGGCTACCTTTTATTTATTTAATATTTATTTATTAAATATTAGGTTTCCGCGATCATCAGGATGAGACTAAATTTACGCGGGTGAAACCGCGGGGCACAGCTTTTCACTAAATGCATATGAAAGTATACACGATACTGACACAAAAAAAAACAAGTTTTAAAATTTTCACTGTCTGTCTGTTTGTTCCGGGTAATCTCTGAAACGGCTTAACGGATTTTAACGAGACTTTCACTAGTAGGTTGCTGATGTTTCAAGGAATAACTTAGGCTACTTTTATTTATTAAAAATATTAGGGTTCCGCGACAATAAGGATGAAACTAAATCTACGCGGGTGAAACCGCGGGGCACAGCTAGTACTTATATAAAACATTGTGTATTTTTTTTACTACTCTAGATATTTTAAACATTTTGTATTGTATTTTAATAATAATTCCATACGGAACTAAATAAGATCACCAATTTTATAGTAGGGTAAATAAGCAGCATTACAATATTAGTACACGAAATAGTATACTTTGTACTGAGGTGCTAATTTGTAAATAGAGTTGAAGTGCGTCGAAATATTCGTTTCCTTATTATAATCATTTGCAGAATCAGTTCTTCTCCTGAATTTATTTATTTAGAGGTTAAATAAATACAGTAATTGCGAGCCGTAGTGGCCTTGGGGTTTAAGCAGTCGCCTACTACGCAAGCGACGCAAGTTTCCAGCCAAGAATTCCAGCGCCTGCACTAATGAATTTAAAAAAAACTCATGTGCAGTGATAACACGCTGTGCTGATGTGCTTTGCGGTGAAAGAAACCTATGTCTGAGAAGTAATCCAAAGAGTGTGATAGTGCCTGAGACGGCGAGGGACTCACCCTCTGTCACGTTGGCACTTAATCATATTCGGTGAAATGTGAGTGATGTTGTTACAACATCTTTGCTTACCCCTTCTGGAACCCTTTTGGGATGGCATGAGCATATTGATTTATTTTAATTTTATCAATCTTACATGATATAATGTTTTCTGCCTCATATTAAGTGCTTAATCCAATAAATGTGGATATTCGTTCAATTAATTATTTGACTAGTGAATGTGAGTTTGTTAATCCTATCAATAAAGTAATTTCGTGACCGAAATTCGGGTAAGCTGGTCAACAATTGGTTTTCACTGTCCTAGATTAGCATGATCCATGGCAATGTGTGTGCTAAATTTCATGATAACCGGTTGAAACAACAAAAGAAACAAAGTCAAATTTGCTTTTGATAAAATTATTATATCAATACAGATAAATAAAATTGAAGTGTCTGTTTGCAATTCCAAAATTACAGCTTTTCACTAAATGCATATGAAAGTATACACGCTACTGACACTAAAAAACCAAGTCTTAAAATTTTTCTCTGTTTGTCTGTCTGTCCGTCTGTCTGTCTGTCTGTCTGTTTTTCCGGGTAATCTCTGAAACGGCTGGACGGATTTTAACGGGACTTTCACTGGTAGGTAGCTGATGTTTCAAGGAGTAACTTAGGCTACTTTTATCTATTAAACATATTAGGGTTCCGCGACAATAAGGATGAAACTAAATCTACGCGGGTGAAACCGCGGGTCACAGCTAGTACACTATAAAACTTCGAAAAAGTAGGAAGTTGGTTGATGGTCAAAATCAAGGAATTTCAGGTCAGTTTGACGTTCCAAACACTTGGAAACACAGGCCTAACAATACATCTATACAAATGTCATAAAGACGAAAGATTTGATGGTTTTTTTGTTTGTTTTTGCTTGTTTGCAATGAATCGGCTCCGAAACTACTTAACCGATCATGAAAATTCTTTCAGCAATGAATAGCTACATCATCAGCGAGTAACATAACCATATTTTATCCCCGTACACCCACGGAAACGGGAACTACGGGGGTGAAATCACGTGACGTCCGCTAGTTTTGTATAATTTACTATTCTTGCACTTCTTTCGAATTAGAATTCTTAGACAAAACCCCAGCGGAACTGGCGCATCCTTTGATGGATGATAAACCTTTGACAATCCACTCTCTATTCTCTAAGCCCCAACACGCGGAGTAGATCAAAGATTAGTATAGTCTATGACTATAAAATACTATGGTTAAGTAAGGTTTGAACTGCTGTCACCTCATATCAAATTCACAGGAACCGAGTGTCGTACATGGTGCATGCATAAAGAACGGGTTCATTGTATTGGATATGGTATTGGTTTAAAGTAGGAGAGGTTCGAGATATTCGCGTGTAAAAAACTGCTTAGAATATAAACCTGTTGCTTTAATCAGCTGCGCCAACCGCTCCCAAACGTTACCGGTTAGGGTGGCAACTATGGTAATGTTTAAACATTTCTTAGCTAGCGTCTCATTATGGTACCATATAGTTAAAAAAAACAATCATACATAGTTGGACCCTAGTGTCTCTTAATAGGAAAGCATTTTGCATGACACGGCAAACGGTAAGTGACCTTTTTGCGATTTTTGATTCCTCTCAATTTAGCGTCCAACAAATTATGAAGCCAAATATCAACCAATAGTTCCACGAACCATTAGTTTCAGTGAACCTTATTCGATTAGGCTTCTTAGAGTCGAACTCGACGTCAAGCGACGCTGTTAAACATATTATTAATACATCTTAAATATAAAAATGAAACGCTGAGTGTGTTGATAAGCGCAAATGTCGAGAGCAGCTGAACCGATTTGCTAGTTCTTAGAATATAACTTGAAGTACGAGGATGGTTCTTACGGAGAGAAAAATTAATAAAAAATGCTATTTCCCTTAGTCACACGACATCACGCGTGAACAGCTGGATGTATTTTAACGGGACTTTCACTGGCAGATAGCTGATGTTCATGGAGTGTTAAAGGCTAATTTATTTTAAAAAAACAGCATGAAACTAAATCTACACGGGTGAAACCGCGGGGCACAGCTAGTAAAAGATAAAGATCAATTTCGTATCTTTTAAAATGACACTGGACGTCTTGTAAGACGCTGAGAAACCTTACAGTTGCAATCAAAGACGGGAGCGAACTGCGATGCACCTTAGCTCTAGCATTAAAATAACCAGTTTAATATAACCACATCACACGCCTATGAACGAGATTGAATACTTATTTTATTGTCATAAGTTTAGCACCTTATTTTCCTCCAAGTATCGGGCATCGACCTTAATAAGGAAAATATATCCGGAAGGGTTTCTGATGTGTCCTGGAAGTCATTCGGATCTCCGGAACTGTGTGCAGTCGTACATACACATCGTGTTTTAAGGAACACGATTCTACTCTATACATAAATATCGGTAATAGTATTGGCAACCAGATACGGCGATGTGTATCAAAAGGTCACTACTTACTTATTTATTTACTAGACTAGCTGTGCCCCGCGGTTTCACCCGCGTAGATTTAGTTTCACCTTATTGTCGCGGAACCCTAATATTTTTAATAAATAAAAGTCCTTGGAATATCAGCTACCTGCCAGTGAAAATCCCGTTAAAATCCGTTAAAGCCGTTTCAGAGATTACCCGGAATAAACAGACAGACAGATAGAGAAAAATTTTATAACCTGATTTTTATTGTTTGTAGCGTGTATACTTTCATATGCATTTAGTGAAAAGCTGTTCTTTTGGAATTACAAACAGACACTTCTTTTTTATTTATCTGTATAGATGTATAGATTTATAGATATGGATTTTGACTGCCTTGTTTGTCTAGCGGTCGCATATGCTACTGTGGAATACGGGTTGGGCAAAATGTTAGTGGATTTTTTCATCTGTATTTTCTTAGTAACAGCCAGAGTCTAGGTTAGTGTATTGTTAAAATATTTAGGCTTTTACATGGGACTTTAACTAAACTGGCGAAATGTGGGTGTACTATAAGTATACCTACCTGCCATATGTAGTCATTGCTATCTCTACAACAAATTTCAGCAAAATCGGAGATGCGGTTCAGCCGATCTAAAGTATCAGACCACAGAGAGAGAGATATAGACGTCTCTGTTTATAATATATATTTATACATACAGATAAATAAAATTGGAGTGTCTGTTTGTAATTAACCAAACAGCTTCACTGAATGCATATGAAAGTATATAAGTACTTTCTTACAAACATATTTTTTTCTCTTTCTGTCTTGTCTGTTTGTTCCGATTAATCGGCATATAGTGAAACTGCTGGGCACAGCTAGTGAATACTACAAAGGTGACAAAGAAGCGTACATCCGTCGTTGGCAAAAAAATCCCTCCCAAAAACCAATCTTTGGCAAAAAAATATTAGACTTCCTACTATCTTCTTTCTAAGTTGCTTTTTCTTAACACAATACTAAGACTAAGTAAGTAAGTGTATTCACTTATTATATTGCTAAGAACAACAATTCATCTAGTAAATGCCTGTAAAAACTTTAGTACTAGGAAGGTATCCGAATTTATTTCTTTCTTGCCTTAATTATCTGAGGCTACAACAAGACAACTGTACGAGTACTGTGGGCAGAAGAAGATATCACACAAAAAGAGAGCACTATTTCCACTTACATTAGTTTACTTGTTCCACTACACTTGGGACCAATGAATCCTGGCCATCTAAATAGATCTTAACATTTCGGAAAACAAGCATAGTGTTGTCAATAAATTATTGTCGAATAAACGATTAAATTATGGGGATTGAGCAAACACTTCATAATTATTTTTTTTATGAATTTACAAGATATATTGCAAAGTAACAGTCCAAGACACAGTCCAACCTAGTTCGGGAAGGAGCGTAATGTTAGTTTCTAAAGCAATATTTTGTAATTATGTACAAAGTTTGGTTTAATAAACAATTATTCTATTCTATTTATTCTATTAGTTTAAATACTATTGTTCTTCTTTCTTCTTGTGTTTTACTACTATCGTACAAATTTATATTTATATTTTTTTAAAGAGTTATAACAGAGTTTTACCTGATTTGTCTCAGTGCAAGCACAAAAATCGAGACCTTACCATTGCACTGTATTTATCTCATATAACATGTATCTCATGCGACATGACAGCTTTTTCAGGGAGGAGAGGAAGAGGAAGACCAAGGCTAACATACATGGGACAAGTTAAAGAAAAGATGTCAGTCATGTCGTATAAGGAGGTCAAAGAGCTGGCTGGACAGAGACAAGTGGAAAGAGTTGCATCGGTAACACCGACAAGAGTCTCATTACTCTTAAATTCATGATGATGAATCTATAACACTGAAAATTTAAAAGCACTTATTTCCCACTTGGCCAAATATAATTGTTTCGGTGTCCCCTACAAATTGCTCCCGAGTATAAGAAAGTACTTACGTTACTTTTACAAAACAAAGTCCGTCATTAATCTTGCGATCTCATTGTTAGAGCACAAAAGCAAGAAGCGTCTAGATTTGCGGAAAACATCTCGGTCCTTGTCGATTGTCCTCGCACACCCATTAAGGTTTCCCTGTGCCATTGAGATCATACGCAGTTCTTCGCTAAGATTGCTTATAGGAAATCCATATAAAATGGAAGAGGGAGATACTATGAAGAGTTGAATCAGAACGTTAAAATGCCTTAATAAGAACTAGCGGTTTCACCCTCGTAGTTCCCGTTCCTGTGGGACTACGGTGATAAAATATAGCCTATGTTACTCGCTGATGATGTAGCTATCCATTGCTGAAAGAATTTTCAAGATCGGTCAACAAGTTTCGGAGCCTATTCAATGCAAACAAACAAACAAAAAAACAATCAAATCTTCCTCCTTTTTCAAATTCATTCAAGTTCTCCTCTTTATAATATTAGTGTAGATAATAACGCTAGATCGAGCCGGATCCGAGACGAGAGTCGGCCTTTACACGGTCAATTAATCTATGAAGTGTCTGTTTGTAATTCAAAATTAACATCATGCATATGAAAGTTATACCGTACCTATTTAAAAGAGTTTTTTTCCTTTAATATGCTTTGTCGTTCAGTCTGTCTGTCCGTCTGTCTATTTATTCTGGCTAATTTCTGAAACGGCTGGACAGATTTTCAGGACTTTCACTGGCTGATTTTGCAAGGAGTAACTTAAGCTACTATTATTAAAAAATACATTTGGGTTCTGCGGATTAACCAAGAAATCAACTCTACGCAGGTAAAACTGCGGGGCACAGCTAGTCTATTATATATACGGTCGAATTGAGTAAATTTTTCCTTTTTTAAAGTCGGTTAAAATTTGTTTAGACTCACATTACACGCGCATGCCTATTATTGCCCTTTATACAGACCCTATAATTATCGAATCATATTAATTTCCGTACAAAATTAACGCAACTTAAAACTCGACCAAACAAGTTATGGATACCTTGAGACTGATCAATATTTTAAGGACCTTCGAATTAGAATATCAAAGGACAAGTTACTTCCTTGTTCATCTTTTTCTTCTATTAATAAAGTACTTGAAGTCTAGAACATTATAACTCCCCAAGAAACGCAAAGTAAAAAATGCACATTCAGATACCATCCAGATTACACTGTTGGCCATGAAAAATTTACACTCGCATAAATTGCAACACGTTTTTGTTAAACGCTACAAAGAGGTACACTTAAAGGGTAGTTTCTACGTTAGTTATTCTCCAAGATCGCTATCTTTGTGTAATGAATGTGCTTTTTTAATTTTGTGTAAAGACCGACGGCCGATTTGTAAGTTCCGGTTTTTTATCTTTCTACTCTATCGGAGATTGGCTGGGATATACTGATATAACTACGAAACTCTTGAAAAGAGTTTACTATTATATTTACCGATGGATGGATTTGTAATTCCAAAATAACAGCTTATGAAAGTATATACGCTACTGACGATAAAAAACCAAGTTTAAAAAATTTCTCTGTCTGTCTGTTTGTTTGTTTCGGGTAATCTCTGAAACGGCTAGACCGATTTTAACGGGACTTTCACTGGTAGGTAGCTGATGTTTCAAGGAGTAACTTAGGCTACTTTTATTTATTAAAAATATTAGGTTTCCGCGACAATAAGAGTGAAACTAAATCTGAGCGGGTAAGCCCAGCTAGTTATAAAATATAATTGATACGCAGGTGAATAAAATATGGGGTTCTGGACCGACATAACTCGTGAAGTCGTTTAAAAAGGTGTCAGACAGACAGAAAAACATTCCCGTATATAATATTAGTGTGAATGAAAAGCTTTTATTATGACATCACCAACATACACATTGATTAAATTTATTTTTAAGTAAAAAATAATAAACCAATTTCTCTGAGTGATCTGAATACTTATTTAATTTATCTGTGTCACTTCGTGTTGCTAGCCTTTTTAGTCTGTGTCATTTGCCAGCTCGAGGTTTTAAGAGCGACATTGGGTGTACGAAGCTAGAGAGCTACTTAAACTGAAAATCAGGGAGCAATAAAGTTTTTCATCGCACTAAATATCGCCAAAAAAATGTCTTACACTCAGGTAGATGACGCTCAGTTAGGACGCTCGTAAGAATTTTATATTATTTATACTATTCTGCTAATAATATTATACATCTTTGCAAATGAAAGTATATGCGCTACTAACATAAAGAAAAAACTTTTATATAAATTTCTTTGTCTGTCTGTCCGTCTGTCTGTATATTCTGGGTAAACTCTGAAACGACTGGCTGGACTAATTTTAACGGAAATTTCACTGGCAGGTAGCTGATGTATCAAGGAGTAACTTAGGCTACTTTTATTTATTAAAAATATTAGGGTTCCGCGACAATAAGGATGAAACTAAATCTACGCGGGTGAAACCGTAGGGTTCAGCTAGCATTAATATAAAGATGTTGCTACGATTTTAAGAAAATAACTGGTTATTGTATAAAATAAAAAATGCTGAATTATAAATAAATACCATTGCAGCGCACCGTTTCAGACATTCTCGAGTAAATTCCGAGACAGAGTATTTTTATTTGCTGAAATATCACACCGAAATACACTCTGCTTTTAACTTAACAATACCAGCTTTATTCCATTTTACAAGCTACGCACGTATTGTTAGAGTATATTTTCTTTTGTTCGACGAAATAGGAAGTATGTTTAAACGAATAAATCACCTCAATGACTACTTAATTCCACGTAATTTTAATAAAACACTTTGTAGTCTGTCTGACATGGGATTAGCATATTTGCGTATTATGTCATTTCAAATGTAGATATTACATGTTTCATTATCCTTATAATCAACTTTATATAAAGTAAAATAAAGAATATAAACGTATCATTATTGTATTCCCAAGACGATTTATGAATCAACGTCATATAAAACGAAAATTCAAAAATTCCGACATAGCTAAAACATTATCGATCAATCCGTAATTGAAACTTAATCGCAATTGAGACTAGGACACAGGATCCAAATAAAGATTAGCCGGAACAAACAAAAGGACCGACGGACAGAGAAAAAAATAAAATTTGTTTTTTTTAATATAATTACCGTATAAAATGCTATCATATGCATTTTTCACAAACATACATTTCAATGTATTTATAAGTACAGATATAGGTATTGATGAAAGACAAGGTTTTCGTGCCGATGCCGCAAGGGCCTAAGCTGAATAAATTCTGCAATAAAATATTTCTAAATAGTCTAAATACGGGTGTGTGCGTTGCAATGAATTATTTATTCCGAATCTTGTATTCCACTGGGTTCTGCTGCGTTATTATATATCGCAACGACGAACGATGTCGAGTGGCGGTTTCACACATACGACATTGAACTTTATCGTGTACTAGCGGACGTTACGCGGTTTCACCCGCGTAGTTCCCGCTGGACTACGGGGATAAAATATAGCCTATATTAATCAGTGATAATGTAGCATTCAAATGGTGAATGAATTTTTAAATCGGTCCAGTACTTTTTGAGTCAATTCGTTACAATCATTCTTACATACGAATCTTTATTTAATTTATAATTATTAATAGATATATTACTAGCTGTGCCCGTGGTTTTCACCCGCGTAGACTTTATTTCACGCAACCTTAATTTAAATAAAATGCCTCAAGTTACTCATCAGCAATTTGCCAGTTAAATTCCCGTTAAAATTAGTCCAGCTACTACCCTTATTACGAGTTTTGCACCGTTTTCGTCATCTCCGCTGAATATTTGTATGAGAAACTGTGCAGCGCCTCCTGGCAGTGACGTGGAGAACTAAAATATCTCATACAAATATGGCGTTAGCGAGAATAGCCACTCAGATCCAGCTCCCTAGCTCATCCCCCAGCAACGCCCTAAGCCGAGGTCCGAGCCCCGCACCGGGGCGCCCTTAGCTGTGTTACTTAGTTTTTAAGTTTAAGCTCGGCTGGAGGCCCTTGGGTTTCACCCTTTAGTCCGGTTAAACAGTGGAGGTAACTCCCCCCTGCCAACTACAAGAGACCATAGCCAAAAAAATACGAAAACTCGTAATCAAGGTACAGAATAGCGCAGCTATTTAGTTGACAGTAGTAGCTTAGTAGTAGCCTTACGTGTTATTGCACCATTCAACCTTGACATTGCGATCGTTGCAATCCCTTTAGTACAATGCAATGTGAATGTTACCTAATTTCATAAGAACGCGACGCGATGGTACTTTTAAACTCTTTCATCGCCATAATATAAAGAATGTAGACTGTTTACGCATATTTTATTGGCACAGGGCAAAAAAAAATCTATGCATATTTTTTTTTACTTATGTTTGTGCTTAAATGTAGTTGTAGGGGCTTATTAAGGGTTCGATGCTTATTGGATGCTATGTAGAACGTAAGATAATGCTTGTTTTTGTTGCAAAATAAAATTCAAAATACAAAACTTCCGCAATTTTTTTAATTTAAAAAAAGTATTTTTTTTAATGACAAGTAATTTTTTATATATTTTAAAATTTATATTAGCACCATCCTAAGCCCTGTGCCAAAAAAGAAAGCCCAAAAAGTCTACACCCTGTATTTAATTAAGAGTTCAAAAACAAAATAATAAATACGATCCGGTATTTTTTTTTGAGTGAATTAATATTTCTATTTATTACATAGCTTAATCAATGATATTTTGGAACCTCTGTGGTGACACAGTAGATAAGTTAGCGGAACACGTACTCGTAACTTATCCGGATTTAGGCTTTATTGCTTATTAAGGGCAATTTGTATTCTGTGTGTTATGTTGAGCAAAATATATACATGTGGTTAGTAAAAACCTATGGTTAGTAAAAAACAAAGATTTTTATCGAATTCAATAAACAATGAGTCAGTGTGCCAAGATTTTGTATTGTCCTGGTATTTGTAAATTCTTTTAGTAAATGACTACATACATAATTATACCTAAATGGTCTACATATATGCGGATGATAAAAACATAAATATTATAGCTATTATTCGCACGTGAATTCTCCGTTTAAATTACTGAATACAAAAAATATCGTAAAATTGTTATAACTAACATTATAATTAAGCTTAATTCCATCAATTATTTAAAAATGATTAAGAATTCAGCATACCTGCTTCTGGGCGTGACTTTTTCTGCGTGGAATAGTTACTTTGCGTTAACGCCTGCTTTATGTCTTAGCATGGCCTTCCTCGATAAATGGGTTATCTAACACTGAAATAATTTTTCAATTCAGACCAGTAAGTAGTTCCTGAGATTAGCTCGTCCCAGTAAACTAACAAACTCTTCAGCTTTATCTATACATCTATACAGATAATTAAAATTTAAGTATCTGTTTGTAATCTATACAGATAAAAAAATTGAAGTATCTGTTTGTAATCTATACAGATAAAAAAATTGAAGTGTCTGTTTGTAATTCCAAAATAACAGCTTTTCACTAAATGCATATGAAAAAGTATACACGCTACTGAGACAAAAAACCAAGTTTAAATTTGTTTCTCTGTCTATCTGTCCGTCTGTCGGTCTGTCTGTCTGTCTATCTATCTCTGAAACGGCTGGATGGATTTTAACGGGCCTTTCACTGGCAGGTAGCTGATGTTTCAAGGAGTAACTTAGGCTACTTTTATTTATTAAAAATGAAACTAAATCTGCGCGGGTGAAACCGCTGGGCACAGCTAGTACAAGATAAACAGCTTTTCACTGCAGCGTATAAAAGTATATAGGGTACTGACATTAAAACACCATTTTTTTTTAAATCTCTGTTAGCCTGTGTCTGTCCGTTTGTTCCGGGTAATCTTTGAAACGGCTGGACCGATCTCAACAGGAGTTTCACTTGCAGAAAGCTAGTTATACAGTGAGTAACTTAGACTACTTCTGTTTCAAAAAAAACATTAAAGTGTTGAGGGTTCTCGTGAAGTGAACTTGGAACCGCGGGGCACAATATAAATTTTACACAAATTACACAGCTTTTTCACTCACTCACTCGCATTCAATTAACTCAACTCAATTTTTGCCCTCATATTTTCACAGGTACGTTTCAAACGCGGGTGAAGCTGAAGGCGAAAGCTGGTATGTACATAATACCCACTACTTCAAATATTTGTAAAAGTCGAAAATTATCGAGTCTTATATCACAGTGTAGTAATTAGTTCGAATGTGCAGGCAGTCATTTTACAAGTCTATTTCTGTCTGTATGTATGCGATGAAATAAATATATATGCGCAGTTACCCCTCCACCATTTTCACTGAGCGCTCATATCTCGTGATGGCATCTGTACCTACCCATATGATCAAGACGTTCGAGAAACTTCTTCTCATATGTAACATTCTTCGAATAACCTTTACGTAAGCTGCGTTGATATATTTTTAAAATTACACAATTATTAAAAGAATTTTAATTTTGTTCGCATAAATTACATTCACCACGTTTCTCATATATTTGTATCTACCATGTTATCAAGCATCATCTCCCTGGCCTTATCCCAAATATTGTTGGGGTCGGCACTTGATTCAACCCGATGTGGCTGATCACCTGATTTTTATACGGAGCGACTGCGACCTTCGTAACCCCTTTAACGAGGAAAATCTGTGATGTGGGTTAAACCAGTTGTCATACTATTTGAGGCCTCCGACTGACCTGTGACGATTGCCAAAGATGATAAATTGGCAACCGGGACCGACGGCTTAACGTGCTCTCCGAGGCACGAAGGGAACTCGGGCGGTCACCCATCCAATTACTGGCTAGGGCTAGGGTTGCTTAACTTCGCTGATCGAATGATATGCGCAATAGCAACTGTGCCACGAGCTCCTCTATGTTATCTAGCATATTATGGTTAATTTGAAATTATATTGAAAAACTTTTATTCTATTATTTTATGAGCTTATTTCTTAAATAGCTGTGCCCGGAATTTTCAACCACGTAAGCTTAATTCATGGGCGGCTCGCGGAACGCTAATTTTTTTAAATAATTGTACCTAAGTTAATTAATATGTTAATATGCCTAAAATAGTCCTTGAGACATCAGCTACCTGCCAGTGAAAGTCCCGTTAAAATCCGTCCAGCCGTTTCAGAGATTACCCGGAACAAACAGACAGACAGACAAAAAAAAATTTAAACTTGGTTTTTCAGTGTCAGTAGTATGTATACTTTCGTATGCATTTAGTGAAAATCTGTTATTTTGGATTTACAAACAGACACTTCAATTTTATTTATCTGTATAGATGTATAGATATAGATAATAACTAGCTGAGCCCCGCGGTTTCACCCGCATGGAGTTAATTTCGTGGCTTTTTTGAAATAAAAGTATTCTAAGTTATTCCTTGTAATATCAGCTACCTGCCAGTGAAAGTCCCGTTAAAATCAGTCCAGCCGTTTCGGAAATTACCCGGAACAAACAGACAGATAGACAGAGAAAAAAAAAATGGTTGTTTGATGTCAGTATCGTATATACTTTCATATGCATTGCGTGAAAAACTTTTTATTTTGGAATTACAAACAGACATTTCAATGTTCTTAGATAAAGTTACTTATAGATAATGGAACGATTTTTTAAATGAATAACGAAGATGGCACACATTTATCAGTAGTCTGCACTTGGGTGACCTTGACACCCGCCTCGAATACCTAAGCAGACATTCGGACCGCCACTTGACTCACTAGTAAAGTTGCATTCATACATCTAACACCCGATGTATCTTAACCTCATTCCTAATCCCACGGTACAATGTATATATTGCAGTGAAAAAGCAGTGCCACATATACAACAACTTTTGACATCACGGATTGTTCAAAACTACTTTAACCAGCTCCAATAGGCTGAACTACTAATCGGGCACGTGTTTTATGCCATTCTGATACAATTTGTATCACTTCTATAATCGCAAGCGCGAGGATAATGTTACTTTGTCTAGGCCTACTGATACTTCAGTTAAAAGAGGTTTTGGCTAACTTATTTGGTAAAAAGTTGTTATGGCTGGTTAAGAGTTTTGAATGCGCCATCAACGAAGGATCCATAACGCTACCTTTTAAAGTGAAAGGTATTAATAGCATGGATGACTGAACATGCTTGAAAAAAAAATTACTACGAATGAATAATTACGTCATACTTCACACACGCATTGTGACGTAGCGTTTCATAGCATATGACGAATGCCAAGCAAACTTAACAAGCGCACATTCGGGCCCAAGCATTCAGATCGCGCTTGCACTGTGTCATTGACACAAATTGAGTAACGATACGCACAAAGTACTGAGATTTTATTAAATAGAAAATAAGGAAGTATTTCTTCTACTTCTCTTAGTTATGAGGAAGTTGAGAAAAAAACGGGGAAAAATAAAAACTTTGTACTAAAATAATAATAATAAGTCTCAAGATCGAAGTGCATTGTCTTCGCTAATCGCGATAAATGATTCATTGGACTGGAATAATTGCGCATGATTCAGTTTATTTACTTGATTGTGATGAACCAGCGATAGTCACAGGTAAGCGAGTATCATGCAATTACAATGCAATATAAAACCGAGCCAGACATATACAGCAAGGGTTCCATACAAACTATTTTACGCATACATATGCTCACGCCTCTATTCCCTAAAGGGGTGCGTATAGGTGTTGTAATAACAACATTCACTTTTCACCGAAGATGATTAAGCGCCAACGAGACAAATGGTGAATCGATCGCCGTCTCAAGCACTATAAATACGTCTTTTGAATTTCTTCTCACACGAACGACGTAAAGCACGATGTATGAAATCACTGCACATATTTTTTTAGAAAAACTCATTGGTACAGGTCCTGCTGAGATTCGAACATGCGTCGCTTGCGTAGCAGGGGGCTGCTCAAACCCCAGTGCCACCACGGCTCCAATACCCTACCACAGCTACCTACTGCTGACAAACTGTTAAGTTTGTCAGAGAATTTAAAAACAGTAATTACTGTAATACGAGTACTGAGTTTCTTGCCAGGTTCTTCACAGTAAAAGCAACCTTCCGAACCTGGCGGTAGCATGTATAATCCTGTGTAATTGTGTCATTCTGACGATTTAAAAGTACTTTGTTAAAAGTCTAATCAAACAAAGATATTTCTGAGTTAGAGTTTGAGACTTCATAATAAACAATTTTAATTCATTTCAATATTTGTACTCACTTTGATAAAAAACGGTTTAATTTTCCTCTGCACTCAATCCTAAAATTAATAAATTATTGAATAAACAATACGTATTTATGATATGGAGTTACGTAACAAACAATACGTAAATGTATGTAATATACATTGCGTTTCGGCGTGTAGTATGTACGGGTACGGTATGTGTATCGTATTGGTATGCAAGGCGCGTAACACAGCGTCATTGTTACACGAGGACTGTTCGAGAATGTGACGTCTGATCAAAGGGACTATTGATGTATACATTTATATATGTTCAGTACATTTCTATACAAAAAAATAGATAAATAAAATTTAAGTGTCTGTTTGTAGCTCCAAATGCATTTAAAAAAAAACTATGTCTATCATTGCCTGTTTTTCTATCCGATTAATCTTTGAAACGACTAGGCCAATTTTAGTGGGACTTTTACTAGCAGAAAGCTAATACTAGCAACATATTCGTATAAACCATTTAATTCATCATAATACAAAATAATTTTAAGTGAGCCTAGCAATGAAGTAATTATACTTTTGAGTATGACGGCTAAGCCACAGTACTGACTTAGGGACTAATAATTAAATTTATTGAATAAAAACTTAACTTTATACAAGGAACAGTACTTAAAAAAAATAAAAACTATAATGTACAAAATATTTGATTTGCCTAAATAAGCTTATGTTTCAGAACGCTCTATAAAGGACGCTATTGCCGTACTGCGATTTTTTACATATTAACACATACTTAAATGTCATATCCTAGCTCTTTTCGGAATAAATACGATAAAAGGAATAACAGAATAACCAAACAAAATAATTAGTATTGTCTGTAATTTCCTTTTGAGGTAAAGTAAAATATCACAAGTCTATTTAGCACGTTCGAATGGAAAAGTATAAGATTATTTTCAGTGTAAATAATGTTAAGATATACCATGTACTAGTTGTGCCACGCGGTTGCACCCAAAATAGCTTCCTTCATTTCCCCGCTTCGGAACCCCTAAGTAAAGGTAGTCTAAGTTACTCCACGTAACATCATCTATCTGCCAATGAAATCCTTTTCTAAGATTAGCCAGGACAAACAGACACACAAAGAAAATATTCATCAAATGTACGTAAATATGCTCACGCCTGTATTCCCCGAAGGGATAGGCAGAGGTGTTGTAATTTTCAACACCCATGTTTCACCGAATATGATTAAGTGCCTATACATACATACGTCTTTGAATTATTTCTCAGACATATGCAGGTTTCCTCACGATGTTTTCCTTCACCGTAAAGCACGTGGTGTGAAAATCACTGTACATAAGTTTTTAGAAACACTCATAGGTACAGGCCCCGCTAGGATTCGAACTTGCGTCGCTTGCGTAGCAGGCGACTCCTCTAACCGCGAGGCCACCACGGCTCTTCATCAAATGTATTTTCCTATATAAAGCGTATAAGTATATTTTCGTGTTCATTTAGAGAAAAGCTGATTATATTATAATTTCAATTTTAAAACTTTAGTTTACAGCACCTATTGATTAAAAAAATATTGTGACATGATAATTACAAAAAAAAAGGCTTTTCATTCGCGATTCTCTAGACTAACTTCAAGTCTAAGTAATGATACATACTTAGAGGCAATGTACTTAAAGGTGCTTAGGTATTACTTAATTGGAGGAATAAATCAAACCGGTTTTATCTGTTCGCACGCAAGTTTTGCTTTTCGTAACCAACTCCTCGTATGTATACCTACAAATATAGCGTAGTCGTATCCTCGTAACATTAGCTATCCATCAGTGAAAGTCCCGTTAAAAACCGTTTCGGAGATTACCCGGAACAAACAGACAAACAGAAAGACAGACAGAGTTTTTTTTTTTTAATTGTTTTTTTTATGTCAGTACCGTGTATACTTTCATATGTATTTAGTGAAAAGCTGTTATTTTGGAATTATAAACAGACACTTCAATTTTATTTATCTGTATAGATATAGAATTCACTAATATTATCGTGCAACCAAGCCTTAGTTAGAATTTATCGCAGACATACCACTACTGAAGTAATCTATACATTCCTAGACTTGTCCGAGCTATGAGAAATATCTGACACCGATTTGGATGACGTCTCAACGTGTTTGGTGTGTATTTATCGTTCTAACTTTATCTGGGCGTGATCACATTGCATTTTGATTTCAATAAATCTATACATCTATACAGATAAATAAAATTGAAGTGTCTGTTTGTAAATCCAAAATAACAGCTTTTCATTTAATACATATGAAAGTATACACGCTACTGACACAAAAAAACCAAGTTTTAAATTTTTTCTCTGCCTGTCTGTCTGTCTGTCTGTTTGTTCCAGGTAATCTCTGAAACAGCTGGACCGATTTTAGCGGGACTTTCACTGGCAGGTAGCTGATGTTTCAAGGAGTAACATAGGCTACTATTATTTATTAAAAATATTAAAGTTCCTAAATATACGCGGGTGACACCGCGGGGCACAGCTAGTAAATAAATAAAAATGTTGCTCCTTGGAATTGCTAAACTAATTCTTTGACTTCACGCTACCAGCTAGACTAGTTGCGCCCCGCCTTATTTCTCGATCATGTTTTATTATTACCTCATTTAGATTTTCCAAAAACAACCACCGTTGTAACAGAGCAATATAAAACCAAACAAAGTAATTAAGTCATCTTTAAATTTTAGCAAGACTAACAAACAGCTATCCAAATAAGTATCTATAAGATTTTCGTCGAAGTAAATTCTGTGCTCATATATTCGCTACTGCTCACATCGTGCATCGGAGCATGCCAGCTGGCGGTTGAATAAAAAAAATACGCTCGCGAGCGATTGCCAAGCGTGTTTCTCAGGTTCAAAAACGACTAAGCACTGTATATTGCCCTGCACTTAGCATCTCGGAGCACTTAGTCATTTACTTGGTTGCACGAATACGATGGTCAAAGCTTAAAATAAAAGCACATTTGATGATGACAATAGCTTCTTTGGCTTCGACGGTGAAACGCGTTGTTCCAAATTACACTGTCATTTGGTAAATTCTGCATTCAGTGTAATTTTTTTTAATAGCAGATGCGTGCATTGTATATAAGCAGATAAGTTACAATTTGTGACCACTGACTACACTCGTGTCGTGTGTGTGTGTCTTTACCAAAACATATGTACCTATTTCGCGCCTTATTGATATGTACTTAACCTGCTTACCTACCTATTTATTGTTTATGCCTACCCCTCTGAAAATCCAATGCACGCCCATGTCTAATAGGTGTAACTTTGGCAATAGCTTTAACCAGAAAAACATGGGCGGATCGAGCTAATAGTGAAAGCCATGAGGTCGTTTGATAATGAATACCTTTAACCGAGAAATTATCATATAAATATATGTACTGACTACTGCGGTTTCACCCGCGTAGATCTAGTTTCATCGTTATTGTCACGGAACCCTAATATTTTTAAGAAATAAAAGTAGCCTAAGTTACTCCTTGAAACATCACCTACTTGCTAGTGAAAGTCCCGTTAAAATCGGTCCAGCCGTTTCGGAGATTACCCGGAACAAACAGACAGACAGACAGACGGACAGACGGACAGACGGACAGACAGACAGACAGACAGAGAAAAAAATTATAACTTGGTTTTTTAGTGTCAGTGGCGTGTATATTTTCAGATGCATTTAGTGAAAAACTGTTATTTTGGATTTACAAACAGACACTTAAATTTTATTTATCTGTATAGATATAGATATATAATTTGAATCTCAGAAACGGCTCCAAAAAATTCATGAAATTTGGTATGCGAAATTGGGGCGATAAATCCATTTAGCTAAGAAGTCGTCGAAATAAAACGAGGAAAGCTCGGCACTATTTTAAAAGTACCTGAATGACCACGTACAAAACTACGTAAAATGGTGCAAATTTTTTTGCCTCACAAGGTTTAACATTTTATAGCTAGTCAGCTGACGCAACCCACCCTAAGTACCACATAATTCTATGTTCTCACTAACACAGCAAGCTTCAAATCAAAATACACCAAAATCTTTACCTAAGAGTACTAATTAATGTTCCTTTGAGTAGACATTCATGTATACTCTCAGGGTGATTGGGTGTGTAATGTGCAATTCAGGAGAGAATTTCAGAATTTAATTGCACTGACATTTCACTCGAATCCCGAGATGCAAGTAACACAAAATGAACACAAACAACTTTAAATAACTTAGCAAAGGAAAAAGATGTCGCTTTGAAGAGCTTCTTCGAAAGGAGTGAGTTAAAAGAAAAGAAAAATAATTCAAAAAATGTACGTCTAGTTTTTATCACTTGAATCTTTCGCAAGACCAAATGGCAAGGCAAATGTGGAAGGTCAGGTATTTGTATCGAATACCCGTTACTTAAACAAATATTGATCAAGTTCATTGCCTTGGAAGCTAGGCACAAAACCAGTCCATTTTATAGCGAGAATGATCTCCATTCACAGCAATAGTCTGGTCAGGTTTCGTTTTCGTACACAAGTTAAGACAACAATATTACGGATCATGGACATGAACCCAGTAGGCCTAGACAAAGTGACAATCACTTCGCGCTTGCGAGTAGAAACGGTATAAAATGTATGGGAATGACAATGCCTGATTTATGTCATATACATACATTGTGTATCGTTTCTATTATTATAATTATGTTATTTCCCTACGAAATTTGTGTACGAGTTGGTAGGCCGAAGAGTCTGAAAATTATGCTATTATTAAGCTGAGATCTTTAGTAAGGTATTGGTACAGTCCTCAGTCGTGCAGCTCCTACATACATACATACGTATACTCACGCCTGTATTCCCCTAAGGGGTAGGCAGAGATGTATTTGTAATACACCCACATTCCGTTATGTTTAAGTCTCATGTAATAGGGGGCGAGCCACTAACCGAGCACTAATCAAGTATCCGAGCTTCTCTTCTTATATATTTATAATCAGATCATCTAATAACTTGGTTACAACATGAACACACTCTAATGCACTTTGATAGAATACTCAAAGTTAGCCTCCATAGTTCCACAGAACAGATGCGACTGCGGTTACATGGTGAAACTAACTTAGGGTTCAACATTAACTAGTTTAGACAGCATTTTCCAGCTGAGTTTAGTTCGAATCCTAATAAATAAATAATGTAAGCACATTATTACGTATCACCTGGTTCTAAATTCTTACTCTTAGTTATAGAGTTGAAGATTGGAACTACTGAGAAAATTGTGTTTGATATTCATCCAAGAAGGCTTTATAACTTAATTTTAACATTCATATCATCATAATATTTATATAATAACAAACTTTTAGCGATATTTTCACTGGCAAACAACTGATCAAGAACTATTTTGGATACTTTTATTTAAAAAATATGAGGATATTAAATTAAGTATTGTGTAGTAGAGCCATAGTAGAGGGACACTGCTAGTGATCTCAGTAAGGAATCTAGGCCTACTTTTTGAAATAAAAACGAACGTTTGCTCCTCTGAGCGTGAGGGATGTCTATCTTAAAGTTTTTAAAATTTACTCTTTTATTTATTGTCAAAATAATTTTGATTTGTCGTTATGTAGTTTTGAAAAATGTCGGTATAACATGTGAATGTGAATACGCGATCGGCCACGACGTGACATCTCTTACTGTCCCTCCTATTCCGCTTAAATTGTGTGTTCTTTTGTTTTGCAACTCTAGAACGGTAGAGTAATGTTGTGTCCAGTACACAACATTATTATACCTGCATACATCCTGTTGATAACATTTTATATAAAACTTGTTTATCCGGCGGGCTAGATCATTTTGTTGTTAATTTAGAGTCTAAAAACGGTACTCCAACTCCATTCCCTTATTAACGTGTGCAGAACAGTATCCAAGATTTGAACTAGTATCATCTCCTTTTATGATAATATTGTAGACTAGCTGTGCCCCGCAGTTTTACCTGCGTAGAGTTAATTAAATGGGTGGCAAGCGGACACAATGTTTTTTTTTTAAATTTAAGTAGCCTTAGTTACTCCGCGTAAAATTTGCTAGATAGCTAATCTCTAAGGCATCTAATAGCCTGAACAAACAAACAGACAGACGGAGCAAATTTTCAGAATGTATTTTTGTCGGGTCCATATATAATATTATAAATGCATTTAGGGAAAAGCTGTTATTTTGGAATTACAAAAAGACACTTCAATTTTATTTATCTGTATAGATATTGAAAATGGATGGACACTATACCAAGCTCACACTTTCGCCCCCATTTATACACAACAACTATATCCATCCCCTATGAAATTCATACCCCAAAAAGAGATGAAGCTACTTTAAACCAAGGACTTTCTTAGATAACGTTTTGTAATAAGAGGATTCTGCATTGAGGAAACTGCATTATGACGAAACTCTCATAACCCGTTTAGGTGTTGTCCAATATTATAAAACTGGTTAGATACGTTTATTTTTAATTCTTTTGTTGTATTAGATATAACTTCGGTCCGCGACTTTGCCCACGTTATTACGGATTTCTAATTAACGTCGATTAAATATATAGCCTATGTTACACGCTTTAAGTGAAGCTTTCTAACGGTGAAAGAAATTTTATAATTAGTCGAGTTGTATTTGAGTTGAATCATAACAAACAAACATATCCTTTTCTACATAAATATGCTCACGCCTGTATTCCCCGAAGGGGTAGGCAGAGGTGTAGTAATAACAATACTCACTATTCACCGAAGATCAAGTGCCAACGTGACGGATGAGTCTATTGCCGTCTCAGGCAATATACATGTCTTTGAAATCGTTTTCTCTTTGTAATAATTATTATAGAAAGTGAAAATGAAAATGAAAATGATTAATTCAGTTTAGGCCCTGGTAGGGCACTTGTTATTTATAATAGAGGTATAAACAAGTTATAAATCCAATTAATTCCCAGGGTAATAGCTAGTGAAATTGTACTAGTTTCCAAGTACCAATTGATTGTGCTGTTGTCCCCATTGGTACCCGTTGCAGGCAGATCAAACAAAGTGTATTCAACAGGTCCCAGAACTAGTCTATAGTTTACATGCCTTTGTTTACTTGTTATCGGAGTTTCCAAGAGGTACAGTAGTTAACACTTCGACTACTTGCTGGAACTAAATTGTTTCAGGGCTCTGTAACTATAGTTGGCTCGATGACAGTTACGTACACTAAACATTGTTCGATCGGTACTACATACATATAGGGCTAAGACTTCTAGCCTAAGAACACGAAGTATAAGTCTCTTTCATTAAATACTAGCTGTGTCCTACAGTTTCCACCATGTAGACCTTATCTATATCTATATCCATACATCACAGACAGACGGCAGAAAGACAGAGAAAATTTTTAAAACCTGTTCTTTTTGTGTCAGTAGCATGTATACTTTCATATGCATTTAGTGAAAAGCTGTTATTTTGGAATTACAAACTGACACTTCAATTTTATTTATCTGTATAGATGTATAGTTAATAATAAGTACATGACATGTTTATCGCCACCTAGTCCCAAAGTTAGCAACGCTTATCGTCTTTGAATTTCTTCTCAAATAACGCACACTTCCTTTCAATAATTTTCCCTTTCCGTGAATCTCGTGGTTTGATCAATTATCACTTACGAAATAGTGTAAAATAATATAATTGAGGTATCAGATATCAGGGTCATTCCATGACAAGGTGAGCGCACTTATTTCAAACAGCCTTTATTCCAACATTGATCAACAGACGGAAATAAAATACTTTAAGTTGTTTATCGACATTCGTATTATTCGATTACCGAGCTCCAAATTGATGAAAAATATTTGCTATGATAATATTTGTTCGAGTTAGCGATATAACATTGTATAACATTTGTAAGCTTAATTGTATGAGTTACTAGCTGTGCCCCGCGGTTTCACCCGCGTAGATTTAGTTTCATCCTTATTGACGCGGATTCCATTTTTTTAAATAAATAATAGTAATCTCTGAAGCAGCTGGACCGATTTTAACGGGACTTTCACTGGCAGGTAGCTGATGTTTCAAGGAGTGACTTAGGCTACTTTTTTTAATTAGGGTTCCGCGATATAAAGTATGAAACTAAATCTACGCGAATCAAATATTGGAAAGTTTCAATTTAAAGTTAAACAGTAATTATTTTACTAGTTTTGAGGGCTATGTGATAATTTTATATTTTTATAGCAATGTTTAGGTTGTGCTGTTGTGAATGTAAAAAAAAAATATGCTCACGCTTTTAGTCCCCATGGGAGTAGGCAGAGGTGTAGTAATAGCACAGACACTTATCGCAAGTTGTAGTAAAAGGAGGGGAGGCTATTGCCAACTGGGCAAGTCAGACTCCGGACTACAACTGGGAAATTACAGATGGAATCTAGATACCCGGGTCCTCGTGTTCCGCAGTAAGTAATTAACAATGTGTTAATGGTATATAAGCACAGCCATTCAACATTATAAAGGGAGAAGTCTGTTCAGTATAATTTCTTTGTTTTCAAGTACAATTGACCTAAAATATGAAATCTGCAATGGTTATGTTTACATTAATGTCACGTTTATGACTTATGAATACCGGATCCGTTGACGCTATACATATTTTAATGGTATAAATACAAATAAGAATACACAAAACATGGTTAACTTTTTGTTTGAGTAATGTATTTGAATCAATGTCATGACGCCGTTGTAATGGTGCGTGAAAAGCTGATAATGTATTTGGAACAAATATTTGCAATCAAGCAAAATTTGAGTTGACAATATCACTGACCAAATTTATGAAGCGATACCAAAATTCAATGCAGGATTATAAGATGACATACATACACAATATGTGCCAATCAACATCTTTTCCAAATATTATAATCTGATTTTTACGCAAACATCAGAAATTTGCCACCTCTTTTACAAGGAAGCAATAATTGCATTAAGCGGACTATCAGACTATCCTAGGTTTCTAACATACTAGTTACGATTGCCAATGTTCGATTGGCAACTAGGACCAACGGCACGGTAGGCCGTTGGTGGGCTAGGGTTGCTTAACTTAGCCCCAATCGGTACCAAGGTGGATAAGGTAGCAAGGATTTTGTATACTCTATGTTCTAAATTCAAATACTTAATGATTGACTTTTCATTTAGTTGGCATCCTAGCGATTATTAATTAATTAGCTTATCTTTAAACACGTCAATGTCACTGACGTCATAAGTGACTGTCAATGATGTTATAAAATAATAAAAATGTGAATCGTCGTGATTAGTATTCCGTGGACGGAACTGCAAAGGTCCTTTATTGGACTCGACGGAATATTAATGTATTGCTTTAATTGCAAACAATGATTGGATCGGAATATTTATAATATACTGATTGACCTAATCATGAGCTTTAGAAGGAAAGGCCCTGTAGGTATTTAAATGTGGGACTGCTTAATTGGTCTAGTGATTGCAAACGTTAAGAAAACATGACAACACAATTACGAAACATGAGGTTCTGTGTTCGATACCCTGGTTGGTATTGGTGGTAGTGATATTGAGTTTTCTATCTATTTTTCCCAGTAGCAGCCCGGAGTCTGGATTAATGCCCGGTTAATGGCAAATTGTAACTGGAAGAACAGAGGGCAAGCGCTTAAGAGGTTGTAGCCCAAAAAGATGGTCACACCATGTGGCTGAAGATTTGGCAATACCGGTGACCGTCGCATTCTACCATGCCGAAGATAGAGGGCTATGGAGACAGAGAAGTAGAAGAATGGTAATAGGCTCGTACCCTATTCCATGGGGCTCAACCATAACTGGCGAAATGTGGATGTAACTATTATAAGTACACTTTTGCTTACCCCTTTGGGGAACACAGGCGTGATCGCATGTATTTTGTATTTACTCAAACGCATTATGCATCTTTTTTCCACCTGGAACCCAAGAACTTTTTAAAACGATATTGTTGTCCTAGAAAGATAACAACCGGTCAAATAGTTTGAATAGATAATTTACAAAGAAATCTCTTAAATTTCAATTCAGAACTTCATTAGAAGAATCACGACATACAAGGAAAGCTTTAAAAATTTTTACACTATGGAGTCATCATCTGATTCCTAAATTACTATTGCTGTATAATATTCGGTAGAAAGTGGGTGCTACCCACACATATATACCTATATACCTGTGCCTTTACATTCGGAAACCCTTTAGAAAAGTTGTGTATTTCGACTTTTGATCTGAAGGCCTAGTGCGAGTTTTCTTTAAATAGCCGACACAAGTCACCGCGTCGACGTAAACGCAGATTTGTATGGGCTCACAATAGTGTCATCTTTAGGCCGACAGAGGCGCTGCTCCGATCCCATTCAAATCTGCGTTAACTTTGACGCAGTGACTTGTGACGGCGACAGGGAAAAAATTGCACTGGGCACTCTGAGGTGTCATCATAATCTTCTTCTAATGTATGCCTAAACTTTAACAATTTAATATACTACCTCAAACAAGAAAACAATACACTCTTCGTACGAGTCTTGATGTTTCATTTAGCAGAATCAATTTCGCCCAGCCGGAATATAATAAGGATATTGATGATACGCTAATTAATTAATCGTCGAAGCCATTAAAATAATATCATCTCAACGCTTGTAAAGGTCAATGATATTTGAGGTTATATAAGAATGTTGAATCACCAACAACTAGAGCCGTGGTGGCCTCGGGGTCGCCTGGGACGCAAGCGACGCAAGTTCGAATCCCAGCAGGGCCTGTACCCGTGAGTTTTTCTAAAAAATTATATAAAGTGATTTCACACCACGTGCTTTACGGTGAAGGAAAACATCGTGAGGAAACCTGCATATGTCTGAGAAGTTATTCGGAGCACGTTGGCAGTTTAGATAGCATATTCGGTGAAATGTGTGTGTTGAAAATTACAACACCTCTGGCTACCCCTTCGGGGAATACAGGCGCGAGCATATGTATGTATGAATGAATCACCAACAATTCACTGCTTTGCATCCATTATGTTGCATACATTATGGTTCAGAAAGAGAATCGTTGGGGTATAAGTAAATATATAAACTAAAGATTCGATTGCAACTGATCTCGGTCATGTGAGTTGGTTTAACCGAAGGATTCGATTTCCACATTGTATCCCTTGGAGTTGGTTCATTTACTGTTGTAGTGTGTGACTCCTTCCTTGTATGCATTAGTTTTAAGGTATTTAGTTATTAAACGTCTCATGACTCTCATTAGACCAACTCACTATCACCACCTTGCACTGTTGTATAGACTCACTAAATAAAAACCAATAAAGTTATATAAGATCCAAATGGTACAGGCGGGCTGGATAAAAGGCAACTAAGCTCAGCTCCCTCACATTCTGAACAAACTTCAACAGTCGTTCCTTTTTTTTTCTTTCAATTAGTCTTTCACACAACAAACTACGCTATTAGCGCTCAGCAAGGTATCTCATAGTCACTGGTCAACCAATTGACACCGAGGTTTTCAATTTAAATGCTGCACAATCATCTCAGAGTTGGAGGCAACGGGAAAACAGTAATTATTGTAGTTCAAACTTGTCCTTCGCTGGACACTAGAGAAGCAACAATTTACTTCACAGACAAACACGGAGCTATTTCTTAAATAAAAACACCGCAATGTTATTTCACTGGTAAATAAAGGAACAGAAAGATTATGTTTAAGCTTTATTTTGAACGATTATTGATACAGCTAGATCAAAGGGCTCAGCTAACTGACGAAAGTGGAATTTGATATGGTGGGCTAGTGACCTTCTTCGTCATATTTTACTCCAAAAGATTTGTTATTAACAATAAACTTATCAAGAATACTTATTAATGTATCTTTACTCATTTTAAGTCTTAATAATTAACTGCCTAATATCAAATAATTTTAAGATAAAGTTGAATTATAACTCACTTTTCAACGCCCATCTTTTGTTCAACAGCAGTCCATCCAAAAACCGGTATCCTTGATCCCTACATACTGCCTCCTTTACATGAGCAACAGCACTGGTAAGCGATAGCAGGTCACTAGCAAGAACCACTGAAGATGCATAATCTGGCGATTCCACAGGTCCCATATTCTGATCATCAGTATTTCCATTCTCGTCTCCGTAAGTATTATAAGTTTCCTTAATCTTCGATATTGATTTAGGCTTCTCTGTAGCATTATTCACTAAACTACTCAACCTTTCCACTAAATCTTTATTAACTCCTAAATTATGCGCCGTCCTATTAATTAGAGCTAAATCACTTTTACCAATAGTCATGTCTTTGTCTAGGAGTGCGGAAAGGCGACGTAGTACATCTTTGTCAACGGTTGTGTGGTTTAAATCATCGAGTTTTATATCGATAGCTGCCGTGAACGCGCACGCGAGAGACAACAACACGGCGGCAGAGATCATTTTGTACGCGTGCGCTCGCGGCGCTTCTTTCAACAGACTGATAGGCTTCGTGCGTTGATCGTACAATACAACCTCGAGGAATCCACAACCGTATTAAAAATCAATTCATTGTTTTTGGATCTTGGGTAAGTCCATCTTTTAAATGAGTGTCTATGTAATAGTCTTGAAGTTTCCGATGCTTTAAGGATGTCAGCATGCGGTGTGGAAGTTGATTATTTACCTACGAGGAAGGCATTTGACAAGACAAGAACAATGCAAAAATTTGCATTTTAGGTCATGCAAAACTGAATTATCGTAGACGGTTCATCGTTCTTATGATCGTTGATGTAAATTAATAAGAATGCTTATGACTACGCCCTCCTACATCTTTTGCGTCATCTCCCAATAAGATTGACAACCCCTCTTTTTCATATGTTAAAATTAATTTCAGATGTATGCGTATAACTTGTTTCCACGCGAGGTTTTTCTTCGCCGTTAAGGTCGTGACAAATCACTATAATTTAGTTTACTATATTATGTTCATTAAGGATAAATTAAACTATTATTAAATATTTTGTGTCACTTCGCAGGTATTATTTAAAAAAGAGGCTCTTTCTTGAATATCATAATCTTCCCGACTAAAGCGTTCTCAATTATAGAAGTGCTAATGCTTCCCCTAAATCATCTTCCTTTCCCTTGAGCTTTTGATCCTGTATGCTTTCCGTACTAATCACTGTAATGAGGTATTGTTTGCTGGTTTGTGTGAAGGTAGTAATCAAACTTCTTATTCGATTCAAAAGTGGGCTTGCAGATATGATTTATCGTTATGCGATGCGGGTAACGTAACGAGCTGAGGCTATAACATAATGTAACTCACAATCATCTTAAAGAAAAAAATACTATCAGTATTAATTGTGATCAATGCACCTGAATATATGTCAGGATGATACGAGGAAAATCAAAGACAATAAAAATGTAAGAGTTTTAATGAAATTCGTGTGTTTTAACATCGCTACCTGTTGTAGCGATAGCGTTGAGCGCCACTTCGACCATTAGCAGTCCACTCCCACTCCTCAAGATCTTGATCGTTTTCATTAGTCACTCGCCTTCTAGTATGCTCTTCTCTCTCCGGCCAATATTCTTCTCCACCTTCCCCTTCTTCTTCTTCTTCTATAATCTCCAAATCATCATCTATAGTATTCTGATCATCGTCATCCTCTTCCTCCTCAAGTATTTCTTCTAGACCGTCTGTCTTCTCCCTTTGCATCTCATATTCTATTTCTGTCTCAGGTATTTCTTCTAGTACTTCTCTGTGTGCTACTAAATACTGTCTTCTTGGTGGCTCTACTTTGTTATTCTCTTCTATTTCTTCGTGAGGTTCTTCTATTATCGGTTCTAGAGTTGTTGAACTTTTACGACTGACGTTAATCTCGACTTTTGGTGTGGAGTTAAATGCTTTGTGCATCGATTGCAAGGGTATGACGAGTGTCAAAGTCAATACTATCGAGGACAATAGTATTAAACATATTTCCTTAACATCCACCTGAAAATAAACAACATGTTTTTCTAAGATTTTCTTGGTTGTTGACTCAACTTCAATAAAATATATTTACTGAGAAGATAAACATACAATTTTACTGTGACTACTATACATAAAAATTATATAAGTATTACTAATAAATTATCGGTCAAATATAACTATTGTGTTTGAAAGGGAACTCGCCCGGAAAAACTCTAGATTTCATCAAATTGCTTTTTAAAGAATTCATTAATTTAAATAGGTTATATCGTTTGTTTATTTTATCTGTACCTATGTTTGCTTAGTTCCTTCAAATTCTGCAATACATTCAAATAAGCCTTGAACGTCTATTTCTTATAACTTATATGTTAGAAAATTACAAAAATTCTTTCAAATTTTAACTTATTTCTTTGTTTTATTTCCAAAGCTTGCCTTCTATTAAAATCCTAATTTATATAACTACTTAAATAATCACCGAACTAGCTAGAAATGTCTGCTATTAGATACTTACTAAAGACATGACCGTAAATTCAATAGATGTCCTGACGGTGGCGACATCTGTGATGAAGATGATGAACTGACAGAGAAACAGGGCGTAGGAGAGACGGCTGATGAAGACCAGGGGACGGCAGCTCAAGAAGTTGGCAAGGAAACCTGAAACATTCAAGATATACGAGGTATTTTATAACACCGACTCGTAATATTTTTTTATACCGCTAAGGAAGGAAAGCAAACAATTTTAATTAGATTGAATTGAATCAAATAGACTGTAAAGATAGAAAAATATGTTTTATAAGGAGAGAAGCATCGGAGTACAATCTTACTTATTTTTGCCTTGCCCTGGACTGTATGTATAAAGCGTTGTCATTTCTACTCTCATTCTTTTACTACAGAATTTCTTACCAAAAATAACTAACAAACAAGTAATGATGAATTAATATATAACCTTGCAACAAATATTGTTCACGGAAATAACTTACAATAAAGGGCTCGAGAAGCAAAAAGGTTTCATTCAATATTATTTTATGGAACCATCTATACAGATAAATAATATTGAAGTGTCTGTTTGCAATTTCAAAAGAACAGCTTTTCAGTAAATGCACATGAAAGTATATACGATATTGACATAAAAAATACAATTTGTAAAGTGTTTCTCTGTCTGTCTGTTCAGGATAATCTCTGAAACGGTTGGACCGATTTTAACGGGACTTTCACCGACACTTAGCTGATGATACAAGGATATAACTTAGGCTTAAGCTTACTTTGATTTGATATACCCATGATACGCGGGTGAAACTGCGGGGCACAGCTAGTCTATACAGATAAATAAAATTGAAGTGTCTGTTTGTAATTCCAAAATAACAGCTTTTCTCTAAATGCATATGAAAGTATACACGATACTGACACTGAAAAACCAAGAACTCTGTCTGTCTGTCTGTTTGTTCCGGGCATATATCTGAAACGGCTCGATGGATTTCAAGGAGTAACATAGGCTACTTTTATTTAAAAAAGAACATTAGAGTTCCGCGGGACACCCAAGAAATTAGTCTACGCGGGTGAAACCGCGGGGCACAGATAGTTTATAACAATTATCGCACAAGATTATCTTAATCTTTCGTTTTCAATGCCACCAAATACTTTCACAACTGGAACATTAAAATAACCAAAATAAAAGTAACATTGACCCACAAAATGTAAACACTTATGTAACCAGGGGCCTTACCATGATCTCTTATTGCCATGATAGTTTCACTCATTTATGAGACAGATGTATGTGACGTGCATACATCTGTCACTGTCGCACAACTGAATTATCATTGCAATAAGAGCTCATGGTTGGGGCCCCGAGGTACGTAAGTACCTTGATAAATAAAGGTCGTATGCTTTCATATGAAGTAACAAGAAATATTTGAAATTGATCTATGTTACACAAATACTAGTTAATTAATTCACGTTACGATATTTTAACATCCGTCTGATTTTACAATCAAATTACTTGTCCCTTAACAACTCGCTTAGCATAACTTGAACTTTTAAACATTATAGGTATTTATATGTAAATGGTGGATATCTATACAGATAAATAAAATTGAAATGTCTATTTTTAATTTCAAATTAACATAGCTTAAATATGCGGTACCCAAAAAAAATATTTTTTTAATCAGTTGAGTAGTCCGGTAAAACCCACGAATTTGCGACACAAACAGCCTTTAATTGACTGAATTAACATAATATAAATTACTTGATTTACATAATACATGGAATTAAACATCATATTTAAAAAAGTTTATTAATAGCTTTAGGTACCTCTTATGTGAAAAAAAAATGTGGTATTTTGCGTGACAAATTACTTACTACATCAATGCTATTGAGACCTTTGACTTGTTAACATTTTGCCGAATTCTCGAATTTCGAATTAATTTTCTCTAGCTTTAGCTAATCCACTGTCTCTAATTCAACACTTTTCAATCACAATGAATTAAGAAAAGTGTTATTTTTAATTATAATCATAATTTTACATAAATTTTATTGTAATTCATCATCATTTTCTATGTAATGAAATGTACATGATGCCAGCTGAGTTTCTCGCCGGTTCTTCTCAGAAGGCTACTTTCCGAACCAGGGCCTACACTGAATAAATCATTTTAGTTTTCAATTTGACACGACACGTGTCTTATTAGACACCTTATTTTGAATTAAGTTGTCATGAAAAAAAAGCAATTTATATTTTTTAATTATTTTTAACAATGTTTTTTTTTCATAAACCACTTGACATTGGCGTAATAGCTATACTTATGCTCGTCGCCATTAAATACATAAAAAAAGAAAGAGAAAGAAGCGAATTAAATAAAGTAGGAAATTCAGAAGTGTCCACCCATCCCATGTACTTAAATGCATGCCTTACAAGTAATTCGTCTAACTTACCAATACTTCCATTATGAACGGCGTATATGACCCAAGCTATGGCCAATGAGGAGGCGACAGGAGCAAGGGCGGCATATCTAGCAGCGGAGGTGACGTTATATCTATATTGGGTCGAGCCAGAGTCGTATCCTGCCCACCATACTAGACCCCACAGGACGCTGCTTACTACCCATCCGAGGGTAGTTAGGAACTGTGGCAAAAAAAAATACTGAAGTAGTAACACGCGACGCGAGTTCAAATCACATTGGCCTGTGCCGCGTTATTCTGTGTTTTCGAACGTCGAACTCGGCGTCGAGCTTCAGTTTCCGTCATAGGAAATTGATGAATAGTAAAGACGATTAAGTTAAATTTCGTCTCATTAAAACCGACACGTCATCGAGTGCGACGCTGAGAAGCCTTACAGAATAAAGCGGCTTTTGCCAATTCTGAAAATGCTGTCTTGGTCAAGGTGAAGGTAAACATAGTGAGGCAACAAACCACATACATAAGTATGAAAAGAAATTCAAAGGAAATTGGGAAGGCGTGGAGAAATGTAACGCTAAAGAAGGCATATCTGAAAAAGGTGTTACTGCCCCACTTTGCAAAGCGACTGCCATCTGATCTTCGTAACCCTTTTTTCCAGGAAAATCGGCAATCGAAACCAGTTGTCAGACTTTCTTAAGCCTTTGACTGACCTGTAACGATGGCCAAAGATGTTAATTTGGCAACCGGGACTGACGGCTTAAATTGCTCTCTGAGGCACGGAGGGAACTCGGGCGGTGAACCATGCAATTAGTGGGTTGGGTTAGGGTTGCTTCACTGGGGGTGCAAGGCCAGGAGACCTCCTCGTGTGCCCGATCCATTGTTTGTCCTAAGGATACGTCCGAGGGAACGACAATGGCTTCGGGACGGTGCACCCTGGACGTCGACGACAGTCTCTTCGGGGGCCTTCATCGCGTGACTTAGCTCCTCGATGGGGATCCCTGGGGTCACTGTCGTCGATGACTAACACCTGGCACTCGACGCAGGTGGCGGAGGTGGAATTCGCTCCTTGTACGTCTCTGTTCAGCAGAGATGACAATGGATGCGAGCCTGCGTCACCCATTCCCAAGGTTCGGCGTGCCTATGGGAACTAGACCTTCTGTCTAGGACTGGGGGGTAGTACCCAGTCAAACGTCAGGGGGAGGGGAGGCACTCCGAAAGGGGTGCCCGGGGTTGACGCTATCTCGCTCGTCACCCCGTGAATGCCGTAATCACCGACTCTTCCTTCAACAATTCCAGTTAGCGAGGCTGGATACGTCGGGGAGTTGGTGACCGGAGAGGGCTTGCCTTAATTGGCCGGCCTGCGAGGAGAAAACCTCTATAAAAATCCGACAGCGAAGTCGTGAAAACCTGAGAGGCTCTGGGCCACCTCTCAGTATGTAAGTCCCCCATTGTCGGAATGGGCGTCACCCGGCAATGGTTCCTAGTTCGACCCATACTCGTGGGAATAGACATGGAAAAAATAAACAAAACTTTGACGAAGGAAGGAGAGGAGAAACAGGAAGGGGGTGTAAAATCCCTAAACGGGAAGGAGAATACGGGGGGGAAGCAGTCGCTGACCCCTGTAGTGGTGCTGGAGAGCTGCAGTGGTCGAGCTGCAGCTGTGGTAGCGCGTCCAAGGTCGCAGAAGAGGAGTAGGACAAATTCTGGCTCCTCCTGCGGCGAGCAGACCGTTGCCAAGGTCGGCACGGCGACGCGTGGCCGCAAGCGCTCAAGCGCTGCAGCGCGAATAACGCGCGATGGGTCAGGCCGCTTTATCCGGCCGCCCACACCGTGCGCAGGGCGCGGGACGAGGACAGCGACGCGATGTCGGAGATGTCGCTCGTGTCGCTGACCTCAGAGGAGGCTGAAGTAGCGTCCAGGGCAGGCCCCTCCGGGACTTGCCGTGCGGCCTACTTCAAGGACGATACGGACGACCTGTTCGGTCCTGATTTGGCCCTGACAAATACCAGGGCCAAAAAGAAGCTGCCCTCGGTAGAGGAGCTGAGGAAGAAGTTGGAGGAGATGCCCACACTTGAGTTGGGCACCCTCATTAAAGAGCAGCAGACTGCTGTAGAACGGGTTGCAGACAGGTCGAAGCACCTGAAGGGCAACTTCGTGCACCAGCTTCGAGTGAGTGCACGAAGGACCGAGGCGGCGTCGCTTGTTCTGGCGATGCGTACATCCGCGGGCGCAAACACCGAAAGGTTGGAGCGCGAGAATGCGGAATTGCGCTCGCAGATGGCGGCTCTCTCTGCCAGGATGGAGAAGCTCACGGCGGAGCTCTCTGTCCTCCGCGGGGCGGGCAGGGTAGAGGCCAGCGAAGCCGCCTCGGCACTGCCTTCGGGTGTTGAGGACCTCACGCGCACTATCATGGTCCAGGTGGGGACCATGATTGGCGCGCGATTTGAGGCCTTGGAGGAGAGGCTGCTTCCCGAGAGACGCATGCGTCCCCCACTCGCTGCGGACGCCAGGAGGGCAGCTCAGGCGCCTGTCGTGCCACCTGCCGGACCGCCTGTCGGGCCACCCTCATGCCCGGCAGCCCCGGCCTCTGGGGCACCTGCCCCGGAGACGCCGGGACGTAGGAGGGGAGGGAGGAGGAACAGGAAGAACAAGCGGAGCCCGGCCACTGCCACAGTGCTTCCGACCGCTGCTCCTCCTGCAGCTCCGCGGGCAGTGCAGGCGCCACCCCCCCAGGTGACATGGAGCACAGTGGTGGGGCGTAAGGCCCAACCCAGGGCTGGGCCAAGTGGGCCTCCTCCCGCGAAGCCTGCGTCCCGGCCCCCGCCGTCGCGCAAACCGGAGAGGGCACCCGCGCGGCCGCCAACTGTCGCAGCGATCACCGTGACGATCCCGGAGGGATCAGACGTCACGTACGCTGCGGTAATGGCCGCCGCGAGGGAGAGGATAAAGCTCGCCGACCTTGGCATTCCGAGCCTTCGGAATCGGAAAGCCATAACCGGCGGGCTGATCCTAGAGGTCCCGGAACCGGACTCTGCCTCCAAGGCCGACGCGCTCGCGAGTCGCATGCGCGAGTCCCTTAAAGACTTGGGCGTGCGAATAGTGCGCCCAGTGAAGATGGGGGACATGAGGGTGCTGGACCTCAATGAGGCCACCACCCCTGAAGACGTGGCGACCGCGATCGCGGAGGTTGGAGGCTGCGCGGCGGCGGATGTGAAAGTGGGCGACATAAAGCGCCCCTCACACTTGGCCCTGGGGACTGTGTGGGTCCGTTGCCCACTCACCGCGGTGCGCAAGCTGTTCGCAGCGGGGCGCATCCAGGTGGGGTGGGTGTCAGTGAGGGTCGAGGCACTGGAGGCAAGGCCATTGCAGTGCTTCCGGTGCCTCGAAATTGGCCACGTGCGTAGCACATGTCCGAGCACAACGGACCGAAGCTCCCTGTGCTACGCATGTGGTGAGGCGGACCACCGGGCGAGTCAATGTACTCGCCCGCTGAAGTGCCCGCTCTGCGCGGACCTGGGCCGGCCCTCTGGCCACAGGATGGGGGGCAAGAAGTGCTCCGCTCCTCGTGGCAAAAGGGGCCGTAAGCCGGGTCCCGCGAAGCCGAGCGGCACGGGTCCGGTACAGCCGGGCTCGAGCCCAGCTGTGGCGGCAACCGAGGTCCCACCACGACCTTAAGGCCCCAACGAGCCTTACAGTGCAACCTCAACCACTGTCGCGCGGCGCAGGACTTGTTCCAGCAGTCCGTCGCGCAGTGGTCGGTTGCACTGGCGGTGGTGGCGGAGCCATATCGCGTCGTCCCAAACCACCCTCGCTGGTTTGGTGACGACATGGACTCCGTCGCCATATATTGGGGTGGCGGTAGCGGCGACCCTCCCTGCTCCCTCATTGAGAGGGGGCTGGGATACGTCGCCGTGAGCTGGGGTCGTGTAGTCGTTGTGGGCTGCTACGTCTCCCCCAACTGTACCCTCGCCGTCTACGAGGCGTACCTGGACGGGGTGGCCAACTGCATGCGCAGATGTCTGCCTCGTCCCGTGCTTGTCCTGGGCGACTTCAACGCTCACTCTCGTGAGTGGGGGAGCGCCCGGGATGACCAAAAGGGGGAGACAGTGCTGGAATGGGCGGCGGCGCTGGACCTCCGGTTGCTGAACCGGGGGACTGTCAGCACCTGCGTGCGCTGGCAGGGGGAGTCGATCGTGGATCTTTCGTGGGCGACTCCCCAGGCAGCGCGCATGGTGACGGGGTGGAGAGTGGCAGAGGAGATGGTCACATTATCCGACCATCGCTATATAGCGATGGATGTGGCCATCCGCCTTCCCCGCCCCGACAGCCGCCGCAGTAGCAGCCCGCCGCGACGATGGTCTCTCAAGCGGTTGGACAGAGATCGTCTCTGCGCCGCAGCCATCGTCGCGGCCTGGCCTGAGGGCCAAGAGGATGGGATCCTGCCCGATCCTGAAAGGGAAGCCGCCTGGTTCCGGGACACGATGACGTCCATATGTGACGCGTCGATGCCCCGGACCAGATCTGCCAAGCCCCGGGCCGTGTACTGGTGGTCGGAAAGCATCGCGGAGCTGCGCGAGATATGCCTCCGCGCCCGACGCCAGTACACGCGTGCCCGGAGAAGAAGGCGAGCCACAGCCGAAGAGTTGGGTGGAGCCTACGTGGCCTATCGAGGCGCCACGAAGGCGCTGCAGGCAGCCATTGCCAGCGCCAAGGCTCGGTCGTGGGATGAGCTCATCGGGGGACTGGAGAGGGATCCATGGGGCCGCCCGTACAGGATGGTACTGGGCAAATTGCGCCCGTGGGTCCCTCCGTTGACGGAAACTCTGGACCCGGCATTCGTGGAGAGGGTCGTCGACACCCTCTTCCCCAGGGTCCAGAGCAGTCCCGCGCCCCCTCCTTCGGAACCGATCATCTGGACCGAAGAGATGGGGGTGACGACCGATGAGCTGGACCGAGCCGTGAGGCGCCTCGGAGCCCGAAACACGGCACCAGGCCCAGACGGAATTCCTGGTCGGGCCTGGGTGTTGGCTCTACCCAACGGGCTGGGGAACAGGCTGCGGCGGCTGTTTAACGACTGCCTACGCTGCGGCGTGTTCCCCTCAGGCTGGAAAGTGGCTGGGTTGGTTCTCCTCCATAAGGATGGTAGACTCCTCTCTGCCTACTAGATGAGGCGGGTAAGCTGCTCGAAAGAGTGTTGGCGGACCGCCTCAGTACGCACCTGACGAGCGTCGGGCCGGACCTGTCGGAAGACCAGTTTGGCTTCCGACGCGCGCGGTCGACAGTGGACGCGATCATACGCGTCCGAACACTGTCGACGCAGGCTGTATCCCGGGGCGGAGTGGCGTTGGCTGTCAGCCTTGACATAGTCAACGCCTTCAATAGCCTGCCCTGGGACGCAATAAGGGGGGCCCTGGTGTACCACCGCGTGCCCCCCTACCTGCAGCGCGTGGTCTGTGCCTACTTGCGCGACAGGTGCGTGCAATATGTGGGCGGAGATGGACGAGTTCACCGGAGGGAGGTGTACTGCGGGGTCCCACAGGGATCGGTCCTAGGGCCACTCCTGTGGAACCTCGCGTACGATGCGGTCCTGCGGGTCGACCGCCCCGACGGCGTTAGCATCGTCTGCTATGCGGACGACACGCTGGTGCTAGCCGTCGGGGCCACTTTCGAGGAGACCAACCGGCTCGCCGAGCTTGGCGTGGCATGCGTCGTGGAGAAAATCCACGAGCTGGGCCTTCGGGTAGCGCCGGAAAAGACCGAGGCGCTGTGGTTCCACAAGATCCCGAGGGGAAGGGAACCACCCAGCTCGTCGGTTCGCGTAGGTGACGTGGATGTCCGGGTGGGACGGTACCTCAAGTACCTCGGTCTCACCCTGGACGGTCGCTGGGGCTTTGAGGAGCACTTCAGCCGCATGGTCCCCCGGATCAAGAGGGTAGCGGGTGCATTGCACAGACTGCTGCCCAATCTCGGGGGGCCGAGTGAAGGAGTCCGCCGCCTCTATGCGGGGGTCGTGCGATCCGTGGCTCTCTACGGAGCACCCGTCTGGTCTTCCAGACTGGGTGTTAGGCGCTGCAGAACTATGTACAATAGTATGCAGCGTCCTATGGCCATCCGGGTCGCACGGGGGTATCGTACCCTGTCCTTTGAGGCGGCCACTGTCCTGGCGCGGTTTCCGCCCCTGGACATCCTGGCGGAGATGGATGCTCGTATTTACGACCGTCTCCGCCGGGCGGACGGAACTGCGCCTCCAAATGCGGCTGAAGTGAGAAGGCAGGAGCACCGACATGCGCTCGTAACGTGGCGGGAGCGGCTCTGTGAGCCGCAGAACGCCCGCCAACGCGCTGTCGGTGCAATTTTGCCGAGCCTCGGGCCCTGGCTAAAGAGGAAGGACCACGTCACCTTCCGGCTGACGCAGGTACTCACCGGACACGGGTGTTTCGGAGAGTACCTGAATCGGATCGGTCGCGAACCGACGACGCAATGCCACCATTGCGGCAGTGACCGGGATTCCGCACAGCACACGCTGGAGCAGTGCCCAGCGTGGAGCTCGGAACGGCGAATCCTGGTCACCAGGATCGGGCAGGACCTCTCTCTGCCACGCGTAGTGACGGCTATGCTGGCAGACAGAGAGGCATGGAGGGCCGTAGTCTCCTTCTGCGAGACAGTAATGTCCCAGAAGGAGGCCTCCGAGCGGGATCGGGAGAGAGCCGATCCCTCTCGGAGACGACGGCGACGGCGGGGCGGAGGCAACGCACGCCCCGGACCGTCCACCCAATAGCCAGGGTCTAAGAATTTGGCTATGGTATCCCCTGCCTGTCGTAAGAGGCGACTAAAAGGGGGCCGGAGGGCCTGCTGGCGGTGGTCGGGGTGGGAGCTTTGACCACTGAGCCGCGGGCCCGGGAAGGTGGCAGCGCGATGTGGCTCGCGCTGCCTTGCACAGCGAGGTCTCTAGGGGCGGCGACTCAGCTGCCCCGGGGATGTGCCCCGGCAAAGTGTGGGGGGACACCGGTGCGATCTATCAGAGTACCCGGAGTCCCCCCTGAACACTGAGGATGGCCACCGGGGGGGTTTTAGTGCGGTAAAAATCCCACATACCCCGATCTGCCTCTCCCAGGGCGGTCGGGGACCTTTTGAAGGTTTCCCCCTCGTCAATAAAAAAAAAAAAAAAAAAAAAAAAAAAAAGGGTTGCTTCACTGATCGAATGATATGCGCAATATCCACTGTGCCACGAGCTCCTCGGTTAGCAGAAGCCCAGTATTTTTAAATGTACAAACGTCGTCACTTGACCTTACATTGTAGCATGGCTCAACATGAGTAGATCCGAAATCTTTGGCAACCAACCACAAGTACCTCAACAGGCCTCCGGAAAAGTATCAACACATTTTGAGTCACGCTAAATCGCAATATCAAGTGGCAACGTTTGAATGTTTAAAAACCTACTCGAGGCACTGAATCATGTTTAAACGACTAAATTATTTAAAGTAACATAAACGGTTTAAATATTAGATTTTTATGCATAACACACAAGTTTACATTCCAAATTCTTATAAATGGTCAGTGAAAATACGAACACCACGCGGGACTCGAACCCACAACCTCTGCAGGCTCAGATCAGTTGAGTATGGATACAGCCGCAAAACAAGGGAAGGAAAAATTTTACTGTACCGTTTGCTTTTTAGAGGTCGTGGGTTCGAGTCCCCCCTCGAGTTCATATTTCTCCTGACCATTTTTAAGAATATAAATGGTATAATTTTATAAGCAGCATATCAGCTTAAGGTCCTGCTCTATTCGTCGCCTTAACTATCTATATTAAAAATCGTACCATTCCATGTTTCCTTGGCGTCCGTAGAGCCAATCCCAAGCTGATTCCGACCAAGTACGGCGTCGATCGGTGCAACACGGACATGTAGCTCAAACGCGCTGTTCGATATAGCTGACTCACGCTGTAAAATATACACTTATTAAGTACTTTTGTACATACATACGCTTGTATTCCCCCAAGAAGTAGGCAAAGGTGTTGTAATCACAAGAACCACTTTTCCGAACGTGATTAAATACCAACGTGACATCGCCGTCTCAGGGGGTCTACTCTCTTTCTCCGAATACGAAACTTCGCGAACGAACGAAAATTAAACGTAGTATATTATCGCTTTGTTTTTATCAAACTCAAATTTTGCTTCGTCTAATAATTTCATTAAAGTTGGTTTAGAAAATATAAACGCCAAATAATTTTCTAGCAGACCACGTTCGTTAGTATTTGTAGAATAAATAAGAACCGTGGTAGGAACTTTGCGAATTTTCGGCCGAAGCTTCATTTCTCGGTGAAAGCGAGTAGACCTCCTGGTACCTACTACACATACGTCTTTGAATAACTTCTAAGTCATATGTAGGTTTCCTAGATGTTAGGAGTTTGTTTCGCTGTTTCTTCTCTTGTCAGGCTTTCATTTGTAAACGGTAGTACATTAACTTAAGTTAATGCTATATATGACGTTCAATGCGTGTTCCAAGTGTTCCTTATATTGAATAAAATGATTTGATTTAATATCTGCTGCTTAAAACGATCTTAGTTGACCCCTACCCCGTTTGCTTATTGCCACCTATTAGTGGAATAAAAAATACTTAACAGTAAGGAAACACAAAAAGTAGAAAGCTTTTTTAACATATGTAATTTTAAGGTCAAAATACTTATAAAGGTCGGTCAATAAACTTTATACTCATACAATACAATAATTGGTTTAGTTACAATGATGTGGGAAACACATGTTTTTTCGATGAGTCATAATATTACTGAGATATTTTTTTATTAAAAGATCAAAATATCTAAGCTTTTTAGTGCGTGATAACGATCGACAAATGTTATGGACAAGGCGAAACAATTTGATATCGAGTTACTAATCCTTACTTGTATATTATAAAGCTGAAGAGTGCCTAGGGCGAGGTTTCTTAAAATCGCCATCACAAGTCACCGCGTCGACGAAAACTCAGATTAGTATGGGCTCACAATAGTGTCATCTTTAGGCCGACAGTGGCGCTGTGCCGATCCTATACAAATCTGCGTTAACGTCGACGCGGTGACTTGTGACGGCAGCAGTGAAAAACTCGCACTAGGCACTCTGGAAGGCTTTACGCTTTATAACAACGCGCTGCGACCAATAGGAGCGAAGCATCAATCAAATCAAACATCAGGGAAACGTTACAAAATCGGAAAAAATATCACTGTATAACATATTTTTGATTATCCTTCGCGGGTAAAACCGCAAGGCACAGCCAGTCAATTAATTAGCATTCAATGTTTTTATCACATCTAGACGGATACAGCTAATGGTTTTCTAATATGCGACTTTGCTTAATCGATTACTGTTTTGTTTAAATATGTTGTGGTCTCGTTTCCACTCATGCTATGCCATTAGTAAAAAATATACTAGAAGCAACTTTTAAAAGTACGACTATTTGATTATTATTTTTTTGGACTTTTTTTATTTTTAGACCCCATAACATACACTTCAGTAAGCGTCATAAGAATGTCGTTAAACTCTTACACACTGACCATTGCTTCTTTTTCACACAGCCTCGTACCTGACTCCATGGTAAGCCAGCAGTGTAAGGCGATGGTCGCGAACAGTCGTAAATCTGGAGTAGGCTGCGACCAGGTGCAGCGCAGGGAAGAGAGCCAAGGGCAAGTTGTCTTTGATCTGGATCGCCCACACTATCAACCCTCCGAGGATGGTGAGCTGCATGTCCAGAGCCAGCTGGTGTGTTTGAGGAGCGCACTGGAAGTGACAAGGTAATCTGAGGGCCTAGTGCAAGTTTTTCACTGCCGCCGTCACAAGTCGTATAGAAACAGCGTCATCTGTCGGCCTAAAGATGACACTATTGTCATCCCATACAAATCTGCGTTTACGTCAGCGCGATAACTTGTGAGGGCGATTATAAGAAAACTCGCACTAGGCACTCCCCCACCCACAAAAAGAGTGTTATAAGTATGTTGTCAATTTCTGTCTATGTGTGTGTCTGTTTGTGCTATCGTAGCTCTGAAACGGATGGATAGGTTTGTCAAAAACTTTACTTGGAGCTCAGAGCACCGGAGTCCTTACGCACCGCAGGAACAGAATGACTACTCTGAGGTAAGCATTATTTGGCTGTGACATTCTGAATACAGAAAATAAGACTCTTTATCTCTAGAATATAACATTTGGAGTAGAAATACTTAGTAAACAGTCCTACGTAATTTTATCTAGGTATTTATTGATAAGACGAAGATTTCCGTGCAAAAACTTTTCCATCCCATTTGTCAAATTTAAATAAATATTAGTTTAATTTAAAAAAACACAGAATAAATCTAGAGTTAAATTCTGATCAACTTCCTTAATGGACTTGACACACCGGAACGACTAAACGGCTGATACCTGGATTTATTTATTTATTTTATTAACACCAACAAGATATACACTGCACTTATGATTATAAATCTTATACAATACGGTTTAGACAGAGTGAAATCTTAATTATAGGTGTTACACGCTAGCTTATTTTAAGAAGTACGTCTAATTACAAAGTAAGTAAGTATAAATTACCTGAATTCTTATTGTGGTTTAATGAAAGAAATTAATATAGAAAGAAGAAAAGTAACGAGATAATTGTCGTATGTCGTAAAACGAAGAATTGCTAAGCAGCAATACTTTAAATAATTCTTAGGATAAGTGCGAAAGTCATTGTATTTTCAAAATGTCTGATAATCAAAATTTAACCTCATTGCAGTGGAATAGGTATTACATTACACTGTAGGTGTAGTGACTCATATATATCTATGTATTGTAATAACAAAATCTAAAATAATTTATTTTTATCAGTTATTGTGTGGCCCAGATGTGATCAACGCGTGTTTTTGGGTCTGAGTGCTTGGTATTAATAATAATAATGTTATATGTATCCAGGATCTTGGCACCTACCCACAGTAAAAGCTTTGCGTAGTGTGACCCTAGATGGCGCTGTTAAGTAATATCCGAACATTATTTGTTTTGTAATACCCTGCTTGGAAATTCTTACAAAACAACATTGCGGTTCGATCTACGTTGTAGATTTGTAAATGACTACCTTCCGCCCACGACTTGATCCGCTATACCTACCATGAGCTATAAAATCTATACATCTATACATACAGATGTTTTAATACAATAAAAAAGTATGTAATACAAAAATTACAGCTTTTCACTAAATGCATATGAAAGTATCCGCGCTACTGACATTAAAAAACAAATTTAAAAATTTTTCTCTGTCTGTCTATCTGTCTGTCTGTCTGTTTGTTCCGGGTAATCTCTGAAACGGCTGGACGGATTTTAACGGGACTTTCACTGGTAGGTAGCTGATGTTTCAAGGAGTAACTTAGGCTACTATTATTTATCAAAAATATTAGGGTTCCGCGACAATAAGGATGAAACTAAATCTACGCGGGTGAAACCGCAGGGCACAACTAGTACAGAATAATTTTACAAAGCGGACCGGAGACGCACCATCATCAAACTTAAGCAGAGCGTATAAGAACATCTTTGCTTTGACATTTCATTTGGTGATACAAAAATGAAACGTCGAAGTTAAGAAGTTAGTAAGACGTCATTGTTATAATGGTGATGAACTGACAAACTAACACTTAAATTTTATATATTAATAACTAGCTGTGCCCCGCGGTTTCACCCGCGTAGAGTTAGTTTCATGGGTGTCCCGCGGAACCCTTTTGCTTTTTAATTAATAAAAGTAGCCTAAGTTACTCCTTGAAACATCAGCTTTACGCCAGTGAAAGTCCCGTTAAAATCAGTTCAGCCGTTTAGGATTTTAACCGGAACAAACCAACAGACAGACAGACAGACAGGTTAAAAAAATTAATATTTGTGTTTTAATGCCTGTACCGTGTATAATTTCATATGCATTTAGTGAAATACTGTTATTTTGGAATTACAAACAGACACTTCAATTTTATTTATCTGTATAGATGCATAGATAATTAATATAGATTTAGGGTGTGCGATTATTCATTATGGTGTAACCGAACTTTAAGTCAAGTTTTGATTATACATAATTATGTACACATAATTCAACAAACAGTGTTCCTACATTTTACCTAGTCCTAACTAAACACGAGGCGTAGCTACAATTCTGTCTCAAAGTATTTGAACTGACGAAATTATTTAACTGTAAGAGTACTTTTGATGTCCTGAAATGGCTCGCCTATTTTTTATGAGCTGTTATTTTTTTGTATGAAGATATTATTAACTTACTGTGCCCTACAGTTTCGACAGCATAGACCTGTTGAAGAGTTAGTTTGTCTGTTCATCACCATTACTATAACAGTGACTTCTTAACTTCGACGGTTAATTTTTGTATCACCAAATGAAACGTCAAAGCAAAGATGTTCTTAATACGCTCTGCTTAAGTTTGATGATGGTGCGTCTTTGGTCCGCATTGTAAAGTTTCATCCTTATTGTCGCAGAACCCTAATATTTTTAAGAAATAAAAGTAGCCTAAGTTACTCCTTGGAACATCAGCTACCTACCAGTGAAAGTCCTGTTAAAATCCGTCCAGCCGTTTCGGAGATTACCCGGTACAAACAGACTGACAGGCAGACAGACAGACGGACAGACAGAGAAAAATTTTAAAACTTGGTTTTGTATTGTCAGTAGCATGTATACTTTCATATGCATTTAGTGAAAAACTGTAATTTTGGAATTTCAAACAGACACTTCAATTTTATTTATCTGTATAGATGTATAGATTTCATGTTTTATTTCGCGGAACGCTTTTTTCTAAATAGCCTTAGTCTCTCCATGAAACATCAGCTATCTGCCAGTGAAAATCAGCCAAGCCGTGTCAGAGATTAGGGGCAGGCATAGAGACAGATAAAACATTTAAAAATTGTGTTTTTTTTAAATATAAATACCGTGCATACTTTTATGTGCATTTAGTGAAAAGCTGTTAATTTGGTATAACAAACGGACATTTCTATTTTATTTATCTGTATAGATATATATCCCAGAGGGCGATTTTAGTTTGATGTGCACTCCCACTCGCAATTACTGGGAATACTGGGCTAAGTGACTAACAAACTTATGTCTCGACGTCAGGAGATTGGGGGAACAGTGTCATACAGCCCTGAATATATAGCTCATTCGACTGTTAGTATGTTGGTAACTCCATATAGCTATAAATGTAGCATAATATTCACTCGTATTCAATTCAAAAAAACATTCAATATAAAATTTTCATGAAATTTGTTGTCATCGAGTTGTTTGTTGACAAAAAACCGACATTATATTATAACCAAATTAAAAATTATTGTCATCTTCATCTTCCGTCCCCTATCTCATGTTATTTGTGATCAATCACTATTTATCTCAACCAATTCTCTCTATCAGCCGTCATCTCTTTATTTACATTATTTCTAGTTATAACATCTTTGACTTACACGTGATAAGGTGTCAAATGTCAAATGTTGTAAATGATAATTTACGAAATCTGAAGATGTTAAATTGTCATAAGTACTTTTCCTAAGACTCTTTCGCCCCGGTCAACTCACCATCTCATCAAAACCGAAGTAATTCTGAATGTAGAGCAGGTTCCACCACCAGCCTTCTTGGCACACCTGTGCGTTCTTGGTGACGAACGTCCCCCACATGGGGCCATAGGAGATTTGATCCCAGATGTAAGCGTAGAATAGCACCACGGCCAATAGAGCTGGAGTTAACCTGGAAGTGAATTTAAGGACACAATTACGTATGATTCCATACTCGAACTTGATGGTTACAAGGGGAGAGGAAGACCTAAGAAAGGATGGATGGATTGTGTGACTAGAATGGGATTGAATACAGATATGATGGCTGATGCTGGTGTTTCCGTATTCGTTACATAAAAGAAAGAATAGCTCAGTTGCCATCGCTAAAACTTCTTATTAAGTTGAAGTTCTATCGAACTACGATTTCGGATTGTGTGAATACCAAATTGGGAGAATATTTGGATCGAATGAATTTAATTATCGATCGTTTGATTGCAACTCGTGTCGCTTACGTAGCAGGTACTATACTTACTTAAATCATTGTGTCACACAATTATTGAATATAAGTTTACGTCGAATTAACACATGCTACTAGTCATAAGGTCAATATGGGCCATGCCATGTGTTATGTTTACATTATCACTTAGACCACTCAACTAGTTCCAAATCATGTTAATTAGGCTTCGTATTAAATTCCTTTACTCTGCAGTAAAATATACTTACAACATTTTAACGAACTGATTTGTAAATTAAATTAGTTGCTTTTAATTTTCCTAAGCTTAAGTCCTTGGTTGTATGATTTTTACGTTAAGATAATATCTATACATCTATACAGATAAATAAAATTGAAGTGTCTGTTTGTAATTCCAAAACTACAACATTTCACTAAATGCATATGAAAGTATACACGTTACTGACACAAAAAAACCCAAGTTTTAAATTTTTTCTCTATCTGTCTGTCTGTCTATCTGTTTGTTCCGGGTAATCTCTGAAACGGCTGGACGGCTTTTAACGGGACTTTCACTGGTAGGTAGCTAATGTTTCAAGTCACTTCGGCTACTTTTATTTACTAAAAATATTAAGCTACGCGGGTGAAACCGCGGGGCACAGCTAGTTTTAAGATAACGCTTAAGAGAGGTAGGGTCCTTATGGACCGTCGAACTCGACGTCGAGGTTCAGTTTCAATCATAGAAAATTGATACATAGTACATATATGATAAAGTTCAATTTCGTATCTTTGATACCGGCACTGAAGTTTGAGTGCGCCTCTGAGAAAGTTTACAGAATAACGCCGCTGGGGTCATACCTCCACTTTAGATTTAGCTCAAAATTTGACAGAGCAGCTACTTATATTATGGTTTCAGACAAGAGATCCTTAGATCCCATCCTAACGTTAACATGTTATGTAAATCATTTGGTATTGTTTTTACTTTTTTAATTATTATTTTTTACACAATATTAGTGAAATAATGAATAATTTTAAATGTTTTTATTGTAATTATCATTGTTTACTGTGTAATGAAATGTACATGATGCCAGCTGAGTTTCATGCCGGTTCTTCTCAGAAGGCTAGTTTCCGAACCGGTGATAAATTCCTCGACATTCATAAGTGCCTTACCAGGGCCTAAACTGAATAAATCATTTTCATTTTCAACCTGTGTTGGTATTTTTCCTTATAGTTTACATACACATTTTATCGAAGTCCATGTGTCATAGACTATAAATTGGGACAAAACCACAAAATAAAAACCCACATACTACGTACGGAAGCAGGATTTAACATGATTCATGCCATATCTATAAACCTTCAATGGATTAACGCAGTAGCCACATTACTATCAAAATATTTGCTCAAAAGCGGATGGCTCATTGACTGAAATCTACGGAATGACAGTGATTCATATCAGAATATATATTGAAATAAGCGTTTCCCGGTTTAACCACGTGTGAAATTTTTACCAAAAAACCCTAAAATCTATGAGAATTCCCCTTGAGCGACTAATGACATACGTTATATGTAATCTTTGTATGATTGTTCTGTTCATATAAAATCGGATAAGCATTGAAACCATCATCCTCCTGCCCTTATCCCATGTTATTTGTGGTCGGTGCAATGTGTTCATCTCTTCCTATTCTCTATCAGCCGTCATATCTGTATCCACTCCCATTCTAGCCATATCATCTTTCACACAATTCATCCATATCCACAGGTCTCCCCCTCACTTGTAACCATCCACATTTATAAACAAAACTGAGCATTGAGACCGTTACCTTATATTTCAAGTAACATAAAGTTGCGAGGCTTTTGGTATTGGGACTTAGTCAATAGTTTTGGGGGAGGGGGAAATGGGACCACGAGCGTAGTCCCAAAGGCTCTTTGGAACTCAATTAGAAAATTCAAATCTCAAAAGCCCCAATAGACCTAGACAAAGTAACATTCTCTCGCGCTTACGCTAATAGAAACGATGCAAAATATTGAAATAACATAAGTCAGTCACGTGACGTTTTCCCATACATTTTGTATCGTTTATATTAGCGAAGCGTGAGGATAATGTTACGTTTTCTGTAGGCCCTGCGCAAGAACTTTGAACATTAAGTAGACGTGCCTGATATATCTTAAGAACAGTCGCCAGGGCGCGGCTGAGTTGGAGTCAGCGGTGATGCGATGAGCAGTCAAGGTACCGCTGAGGAGTAGGAAGCAGTCGGTGTACACCCAACCAGCTCGGCACCACGACCAGATAGGGGAACTTACTGTCTGAAAGATAAATTATTTTCTTTTGTTATATTATGAAGAGATGTATGGATGTAGATGAAGCGAAAGAAGTATGCAAGGATCGTGATACCTATATAACGCATAGTACTCTCTGCTTACCTATGGGATACATAATATATGTATAAATGTAAGGTAATTCACATTTATATATAAATTTTTCTTCTCGTTTTCCCAAATGTAGTACCGTTTGAATTCGGTGATATCATATCACGCCCTCTTTTCACACAAATTAAATTGGTGCCAAATTGACAGTTTGTCCGTCTACCGCTGTACCCAAGCTGGACGTATCTCAGAAGGGTTATTCCACTCATGTTGTTGAAAATCCCACACGATACTGACTTTATCATAATCATAATATATTTGTACTACCACATAATTAAAAACACAGTTACCTACCCAGAGCATGAATAAATAAAGCGCCTGACAGATTTAATTAGCAATTACCTATCTAAACCTGTTTGCTCTTAACTAATTACAGTTTTCCTTTAGTAATGGGAGCTTTAACATCCTTTGTCTTCTTAACGGGCAAACTATAGTAATTTACCAGAAAAGTTACCAGATACAAAAGAATTTTCAAATTACTTTGCTAGGTTGGAAGTTGCAAAACTATAAAAAAAAATCTGAGTACGAAACCCTCAGTGAGAAAATCATCGCGCTTGACCGTTTTGTAACAATAATTTTGTTAATTTAAATATATATAGGTGTCAATTTGTGATTTTTCGTTGACGTATATAACGGGTAAAATAAAGCGAGTTGATAGACATCACATTATATATGTACAATTCATGTTGGGAAAGAATTCTCGGGAAAAAAAAATTGTGACACATTTCTGTAGGCAATTTTAATAGCATTGTAGGCATCGTATATCTATTTGTTTAATTTTAATCTATACAGTCTGTAAAGATAAATAAAATTGTTGTGCCTGTTTGTAATTCCAAAATAACAGCTTTTCACTAAATGCATATGAAAGTATACACGCTACTGACACAAAAAAAACAAGATTAAAATTTTTCTCTGTCTGTCTGTCTGTTTCTTCCGGGTAATCTGTGAACCGGCTGGACGGATTTCAACGGGACTTTCACTGGTAGGTAGGTAGCTGATGTTTCAAGTAGTAACCTAGGCTACTTTTATCTATTAAAAACATTAGGGTTCCGCGACGATAAGGATGAAACTAAATCTACGCGGGTGAAACCGCGGGGCACAGCTAGTTTAAACTATAGAGATTAGAGACTTAAGTATCCAAAGGAATCGTGCTCACACACAACGCAAACGCACAATCACGTACGTATAAGTAATTCGAGGCACACATTGGCACATTTCCAAACCGAACCAAATACAAAACAATTCTACAGTTGCTAACTCATTACACTAAAATGACCTTTATGTCCGTCAAATAAGAGTTTCGCAACTGCATCGCATAGTGATGTCGTGAATAATGTATCGATTAAATGTTATTGCACCTTTTAAAATATATTTTTAAGAACATGTAAAATGACAGCAGAATTAAAAATGTATTTAAACTACTAGCCCGTACAAATTAGTAATTACCCATTTAAATAAATCTTTACATTGGTATGCGGAAAATGCTATGCTATGTTATTTTATCAGAGAGGTATCATATTCTACTGGATATTTGAATTATATGATACTATAACAGTTTACTTAGCATAATTATTTATAAGTTAAATACATTTTAAATGTTTATCGATATCAAGCAGAGCATCATTACAGAATATTTTACAATACTCGTTTCAGTTTCATATAAGTATCATAAAATAGCGGTTGCCGAAAATAAACCATGGTTAAGGTGAGCGCGCGGTCATTTTCAACACGATTGAGGACGTAAAGTTAAAACAAGAATATTATGACGTCAGAAGAAACGTGATTAGAAGCACAGTATAAATATAAAAGCTTACTAAGCAGTTTGGAATTATGTTTCAAAAACATTTTAATAAGAATGTTTGCATCTTCGGGCGTGAGGGTTGACACTCCTAAAGTTTTTAAATTTACTCCTATACTTATTTACAGTCAAAATAATGTCTATCGGTTTGCCGATTTGAAGTTTAGAAAAATATCAGTGACGTGTATATACGTGACACCCCTTGCCGACATTACGCCCGGGCCGCATATAATCAACGCATCAATGTGAGTGTGTCGTTTTGAACGATTTATTTCTAGTTTCCGTACTGCTTATATTAAGGTCATACGTATCGTATTCCACTCCAATCATACGAGTGTGGTAATTTTTCGAAGATCATTGCCTTACCAGGGTCCGAGCTGAATAAATAATTTTGCTATTTTTTTTCACCGCTTCATAGGCAAAATATACCAACTCCCAATACTCTTAATATACTCGCTTACCTCAGTAATCTGCAGTCTGTTAGTGTAAGGCGTGACAGCGACTGGCAGGAACTTGTGAGCGACGAGCAGAGCCAGAGTGGCGATGGCTCTGACACCATGGATACAGGAGATCTCATCCGTAGAGCCTGGAGCCACCAGCTTCTTGATCGTGTGATAAAGGGAGAAGGCGCTTATAACGTTTTCTGTAAAGAATATTCCTCTTTTGAAGAAGAGTGTTCGATAGTCGAAGAATTTCGTTGGTAGGCATGAATTAATTATGCTGATACTTATTCGGGAAAAGCTTGTGGTTCCATGCCAATAATTCTTGTTGCAGTATTTGTAGTCTTTCTTTCTTGCTTCTCTTATTTTTTTCCATTTAATAATTCGTCGATATCCAAAAATACCAAAATCTATACTAGCGAGCCCCGAGCCTATGAATACCTACACCATCTATATCTACTCCTCTAAAACGGCTGGACTGATATGTATGAAATTTTGTGTACATATCGGGTAGGTCTGAGAATCGGCAAACATCTATTTTTCAAACCCCTAAATGATAAGGGTGATCCCTGGTGACTGAAAAATGTATGGCAATACGTTTGCTGGGCACAGCTAGCTTCCTCATACATTTAATTAAAGTATCGCAAAGGATAACAACATCAGATTTTACCAGATCCTTGACTGTCTTCTTTCTCCTCGCCGTTGTTCGGGTCTTTGTGATTGCACTCCGCCTCAGTCTCCTCTTCTGTCGGTCTTCTAGCAAGAAAGTCCTGAGTCGTCGCCACAAGTACCAGCAGAATGTCGATGCCATAGAACGACCTGTAATTTCAGATGATTTCCTCAAATCATAAACGGGCTCGTAAAATATTTTATAAGACCATTATGGGGTGATGCTGGCATAATTTTGCAGCTTTTTCTGAATTTTGCATATATTGTCTCAATGTCTGATTTCAGGAAAACGCTGTTTACATTTAAGCCGAGATTACATCGTGAAGATAACTGTTCCATAGAGTTCTTAATACTTTGTTAAATATCTCAACAAACTTTGTTCAAGCAGACAGACAAAAAATATTGTAGAAGGTGGATAAAGTATGTAAGTATATTAACGTCAAATTAGATTCAAGGATGGTTCCAGTATAATCATTCTTATTTAACGGGAAATCCTGATGTAGAAAAGATTTTATGGAACTAGCATTTCATCCTCAAATGCTAAGACCTCAAAATATTCTATATAAAAACGCAAACCAAGCCAGTATTTGGATGGTTGCCCACCCAAAAAGGCATGATAGAAGTCGGATGGTGTTCGCTTTGTGTACAAAACAGGTGATCAGCCACTTCGGGTTTTATAAAATGCGGAGCCTACCATGTTTGGGATAAGACCAAGGAGTTGATTATGAGGAATGTAATCTTTCAATTCGGGTTAGCAAAACCAGTAATTCACCAGATCACTTACAACGTCAGGAGTGTTGGCAGCTCAAGCCACGGTTCCCACCATACATCCATTTCCTCGACGTGACAGTCATCTGGGTCGACTTTGACCCGCACCACCACCCCACTGGTCCGCTGGTAGTGTTTGATGGCATCTTTTATAACCACCTCAACGTCTTCAGGACCACAAGGCGAAGGGACACATACACCCCAACTCAGCGTCGAAAATCGCGGCACGAAGTGACCTGGCTGAACGAATTATGGTTCTGCTAAATATTATTGGATATATGTATGGTGCTCTAAGGAGCCTTATAGCTTGCAGTAGGGTATATCAAAAGCTGTAGGCAGTCGATAATCAAAAAGCAAATTACAAAGGATAGTTGGTCCCACAATTAAATTACAGGGGCGTTAACTTTAGATCTTTTCAAATTCACTTTCTACTTACTATATACGCAGCTCATAATGGACGTTACAATTTTGAGATACGTGACGCTGATTCAGCGTTTGGGTAGAAATTTCGTAAAAATTTTGCGTGCATTTTCATGTGGACATTTCACTACGGTTCCGCTTTTGAAATGTTTAAATCTTCTTGTTAGACGTCAGTAATAATGGTCACATTAAACGCGCAAACCAAAGAAAACCATTTTATTTTCTGTGATTTTGTCCAGAGCCTACTAAAAATGATTTAAAATATTAATCAAAGAACCAAAACTCACATCATCCAGACGACTACGGATCAGGTTCTTGGCCTGAGCCAAGTGCACCGGCAGCTCCAGCTCTGGGTGTTCAGCCTTCACGTCGACACGAGCCAAGCAATACTTCCCCTGGACCTTGACGACACTTCCCGATTCCAACTGCACACGAGCTCGACTCCCCAAACACTGGTCGAAGTCTCCTAACTGAATCCCATTACCTTGAAGTATCCCCGAGGGGATTTTCGCCGTAGCGTCGAGCACTGTAATGAAAAATTCCATTCTAAACTATACATTCCCCTAGGAATTGGTGGAGGCAACAAGCTCAAGGTCTTGTTTATTATTAACAAGGTATGCCGGTGCATTTTTGATAAGGTCGGTTGACAGTTTTGTATCAACATTGAGTCACGAATGCGTTTTACGATTCAAACTTAATTTTCATAAGTGGGTTGGGTTGTGCATACTACAGGCCAGTTAGTGCCAAGAAAGCATTACCATGATGAATAGCATAAAAAATGCTGATGATTTTCTGAGTGAGAAAATCTCCATCCCGCTTGCTACTAGAGGCCTCAGCAACTCTTTAGAAACATGATCGGCATTCGGGCCGCAGATTGTCAATGGTAAATGCAGAATTATTTTTTCTATTTATATGTACTAATTGAATATACCTGTAGTCCTTCTTTACATGAAGCCCACGTGCTTAAAGTTTAATATAGACTATAAGTATTAACAATTCCAAGCGAGGAATATGCAATTAAATTCAATTTAGGGGTTTCAACGTTCAACCTTGATTATTGATATAAAATAATTGCACGCGTGGTTATTTATGATTTTTTACGCGTAACATGTGTTGTTGAAATCTCTGAAACGGTGCCAATGTGAGTAAATATTTGTTCGGGCGCCGAATATATCAAACAGTTTAATAAAACAAAGCAAGTCTGGACAATTAAGTACAACTGAGTACTACGTCTTCTTAAATGTTGCACGTTTCATATTTATAAACAATTTTATTTATACTTAACCATGGGCATAGCAACATCTCATTCAATGTTGGTAATCTCAACAATTTCAAGAATAACTAAAGATTCTATTTTTCTACGTATAGTAAGGACTAACGTTGGCTCTTAATAATATTCGGTAAAATGTTGGTGTTGTCATTACAGCACCTCTGCTTACCCCATCGGAGACCCTTCTGGGATGGCGTGAGTTTTTTTCCTTTACATTTCTAAGGCAGTAGTTATATGTTCCGTCATATTTTACTTGAATCTAATAGCACCTTAAACCGTAGACACATAATTTACTTACTGTTTAATGCCCACAATTTCATTCCGCGTAATTGCCGCAAGAGAATCTGTCCGTGACGTCTGCATTCTGAATTATGAATGTGAGAAAAATTCGGTGCGAATGTAGGGAAAAATGCATAAAAATCTTCGAATTCGCTTTTGAGCAAATTTCGCCTGTGCAAGGCGTCCGAGACGTGTTTTAAATTACTCTTGGATGCAATCTCTTCGCTGTCAATAAGGTATTCTTTGGATTCATCTTTATTCGTAAAATACTTATTATTATTCTTAGTCTCAGTTTTGATTTTCACATCTTTCTTTAAATCGAAATACTTTTCATCTTGTTTTATAGTCTCAGGAGCAGCTTTTTTTTCAGGTACTTTCGGTTCGACTTTCTGAAATTTCTGTTCTCTTGATTCTTCTGAGGACTTTTCTATCGGCTTTTGTTCTTTTTCAGCTTTTTTAACGGGATCTTTTTCTTTTTTAACATCCGTAATTGCTATTTTAACTCCTTTCCTCTCATCTTCTTTTGGTTGTGTATTTGATTTAACTGTATCATTTATATTAGACTTTGCACCTTCATTGCCAGCACTTTTAGATTTTTCCTCAAAGTTTGCATCTTTCTTCAGTGGCTCCTGTTTTTTGGGTATTTCAACTTTCTTAGCTTCAAGAGTAGGTTTTGGCTTAGGATCAGCTATTTTATTAATTTCTTGTGTATTACTAACACTTTCTTTAATAATTTTTTTCTTAGGTAATTCTTCTTTACTTTTTTCTTTAGGAGTTAACTTAATTTTATCTACTTGTTGTAGAGGAGCTGCTAACACCCTACTAGGAGCTTTCTTTTCGACCACAATATCATCATTATTATCATCATCATCATCATCATCATCATCATCGTCATCATCATCGTCGTCATCGTCTTCATCGTCGTCATTGTGCTTGATTTCTACTTTTTTCTCAGGTTTTTTTGCATCATCCTTAGGAATTTGTGATTTAGATTTGTCAACATTCTGCGTTGAAACGGATACTTGTGGTGCAATTTTCTTTACAGGAATTTTACTGTCATCATTTTTATCATCTTTAGTTTTTTTCGCAATATTTTTGATTCCCACATCTTCTTTATTTACCTTTTGTGTATCTTTTATCTCTTTGCCTTTATTTTCCTTGGTGCTGTCTTTATGCTTAGTTTCAACCTTCTTGTGCACAATTTTCTCAGTGCTGTCATCATTATCTGAGTTTAATAAATCCTCGTTCGAACTTGATGATTCAGAGCTTTTACTTTCCTTTAATTTCTTAGAAATTATTGTTTTAATTTTTCTCATATTCACTTTTTCATCATCATCATCGTCATCATCTTCGATATCATCTTCTTCGTCATCGGCATCTTCATCCTCTTCTTCATCTTCACCAATACCGAAAAAACCCAAAAATGATTGTTTTGGTGCTGGTTTTGTCTCAGCCTCGACTTTACTAACTTTAGAATACTCCTGAGTGAAACCAATTTTAACGTTTAATAAATGTTCATCACTGTCATCATCATCTTCATCGCTTCTGACTTCGAATAGGTGAGTCGGCTTCTCCACTTGCTCTGGAACACTTCGGCGAATTACATCCTGCTTCTCTTTAACAGCCTTTTTCAAATCCTCTAACTTTGGTTTATCACTTTCAATTTTAACACTTTGTACTTTATGACGAACTTTCAATTCACAGTCATCACACTTTTCGTTTCTATCGTGGGATCTAGGTAAATCGCGTACACGGAATGCGGTTATCACTGTGGCTAGGATAGGCAGGCAGATTATAATTAGAGCGAACGTCCATCGGCGCCGCGCCATGGCCGATGCGTAAACTTCACGGCTCCATAACCGAACTGACTGACACTTTTCTCAGGCCGCGTTTATTTCTATACACAAACATATCTCATTGTAACGGGATTTCATTGATGACTTTAGCGGGGTTCGATTTTTGCTTCGGTTGAGGAAAGGTACGTTTATAAGCTAAGGTTAATAGTGTACTGGCGAGAGCGCAGAGTTAATGGCATTGGTCCAAGACGTGTGTAAAAATAGTTTTGTAGGCGATTGTCCAGCTCTCAGACCGTTTCTGATGACGATTGACTGCCATCTGATGCTTCAAAGCGCTGACTTATCAAGGCCTGGGTTGATGCTCTAATATGAATTACCTATAGATACAATTATATCGTACTTCTTTGCATACCAAACATATGGTATCTATCGCGTCCATAAGGAACGCTTTGTTTAACATGCAAATGTGGGTCTTTTTAACACACTCATGTTTTATGTGTATTTAATTCTTATTATAGACATTTTCTTTTACAGTGATGTCTCAAGATTAATTGCTTTTATGTGACTCCTTTAATAACTAGTAAAAATTGAAGTAGCCTTCCATAATACAATATTTTGTCCGCGTCGTTCTTCTAAACCACGATCGCTAACATCTTCATCATGAACTCCGATCAAAAAAAACCATAAAATTATTTAAAGTTAGAAGAGAAGAGTCAACGTTAGTCTCAAAAAGTGTAACCGAAGCGAAGTGATGGTGAGTCACTAGTCTTATTATAATTCAAACAACGAACAGTTTAAAATGAATATTTCCCTCGTGAGTGACAAATAAACATGAGAGAAGCCTTTTCAGTAAAATAATTTGGTACTACGTCCAAAACAAATACAAACAGAGCGTTGAAGCCTACGCGTCGACCCGTCTACTTAATACTTCAACAGACCATGAATAGCTTTATAAACAACTATTCATACTTATAATAGTGAGTACAAACTTGCTTCGTAGTACAAATATTTTCATGGCTTTGAAATAATAAGCGCCTTAGGCAATTCGATAAGAAAATTATCGTGCACGCTCTTGCTAATATTATACGACAGGCGTTTTAGAAATATTTTGAGTTCTTACTTTATTATCTGGGGCCTTACCATGAGCTCTCATTGCCATGATAGTTTCACTCATTTATGAGACAAATGTATGTGACGTGTATACATCTGTCACTGTCGCACAACTGAATTATCATTGCAATAAGAGCTCATGGTTGGGCCCCAGGTCTCCAGTGTTTTGTTTACCTACCTACCTCGTGCATGTATTGTTTACCTACCTAAGTTATTTGACTTTAATCACAATAATTTTATTACAATACTAGCTGTGCCCTGCGGTTTCACCCGCGTAGATTTAATTTGATTACCGCGGAACCCTACATTTTCTTTATAAATAAAAAGCCCATGGTACTCCCTGTAACATTAGATATCTGCCAGTGAAAGTCCCGTGAAAATCAGTCTAGCCGTTTCAGAGATTACTCTTTGGCAAATAACTCATTATTAGGTACCAATTCTTTGCGTTTTTATACTCGTGATAATTTCTAAACGCAATGTCCTATTTTAATAAAACAAACAGTATTTTACTTCTACATGAATACCCTTGATAGCATGATGCTTGATTCGGATAAGATTTAATATTATGATACACATTTAACGAAGGTTCTTTCTTCAGGCGATTACATTTTTTTTATGAACATTAAAGCGGTTATTGTGACTAAACTATGAGAGTTAGATATATGCTCTTGCGGACTTTTTTGTAGATCTTAATAAGACCTACAAACCCGTAGTACATAATTTTGTTCTATTGTCAATAGTTTTTGCAGCGTACGCATAATTAGATTTTTGATTTTACATCTTAGGTTACAAAATTGCAATTTACTTACGGACCCCTAATTTTTATGAGAATAAAATATAGCTTAAAGCCTTCCTCGATAAATGGACTATCCAACACTGAAAGAATTTTTGAAATCGGACCAGTAGTTCCTGAGATTACAGCGTTCAAACAAACAAACAAACAAACAAGAACAAAAAAGAGGAGCTCGTGGCACAGTTGCTATTGCGCATATCATTCGATCAGCGAAGTTAAGCAACCCTAGCCCTAGCCAGTAATTGGATGGGTGACCGCCCGAGTTCCCTCCGTGCCTCGGAGAGCACGTTAAGCCGTCGGTCCCAGTTGCCAATTTATAAACTTTGGCAATCGTTATAGGTCAGTCAGAGGCCTCAAATAGTCTGACAACTGGTTTAACCCAGATCACTGATTTTCCTCGTTAAAGGGGTTGCGAAGTCGTTCCGTATAAAAATCAGGTGATCAGCCACATCGGGTTGAATCAAGTGCCGACCCCAAATACATGGGATAAGGCCAGGGAGATGATGAAACAAACAAAAAAAAAACAAACAAGCAAACTCTGCAGCTTTATAATATTAGTATAGATTTAAACAAATTTACTACTAGCCAAACGTAAATAACATCTATACATCTATACAGATAAATAAAATTGAAGTGTCTGTTTGTAATTCCAAAATGCTTTTCACTAAATGCATATGAAAGTATACACGATACTGACACAAAAAAAACAAGTTTTAAAAATTTTCTCTTCTTATTAAAAATATTAGGGTTCCGCGACAATAAGGAAGAAACTAAATTTACGCGGGTGAAACCGCGGGGTACAGCTAGTTTTTAATAAAAACTATGTACTTAAGTATACTAGTTAGTATGGTCAGAGGGTATAGTGCGAGTTTATCAGTGCCGCGGTCAAGTCACCGCGTATATGTAAACGCAGATTTGTATAGGATCGGAATAGCGCCTCTGTTGGCCTAAAGATGACACTATTGTGAGCCCATACAAATCTGTATTTACGTCGACGTGATAACTTGCGACGGCGATTTTATAAATTTCATTCGTTCAAACCATCACAATTAAAGTTAGCCTGCCATTTAATTCCTACTATGTTACTTGTGGCATTTATCTATATAATTTGGTACCTTTTTACAAATACTGCATTAAACTCAATCTTAATTGTCTATAAGTATGAGTAACTAGATGGTGCCCGCGACTACTTCTGTGCAGGATTTTACATATGTGAAAGAGTAGCAAAAACACATATATTATAGTGGCAGTGGGCCGGCCATATCTCGCGAAGAACCGACAACCGCTGGGGTAAACGAGTTCTTGAGTGGAGACCGCGACGCCCTCTGGCCAGGTGGGATGACGATCTGAAAAAGACTGCAGGCAGATACTGGATACGGCAATGTGAAGACAGGGCGCTATGGCGCTCATTAGGGGAGGCCTATGTCCAGCAATGGAGCAAGATAAGCTGATGATGATGACATATATATCTTACAAATTGTCGTGTCTATAATATTAGTAGTATTAATTATGTTACGGGCAAAGGTTTGTATGTCACCGATTGTTCAGGTGGAGAGCAGCGCCCTTGTGCGTTGTCGCAAGAGCGCATGATTAGCATCCATCAAACAATTTACCAGCATTGTATTGTAATACCAACGCACGCGCACGTTACTGTGCGCTATACATACTGAACGTTGTCACTGACCGAGACCTTAGCCAGAAGGAAAAAGTTTCTCAATTCTTTATTTTGAGAGAAACATTGTCGTATTCGCGGAAACTTTGGTTCTAGGGAGCCGTGGCGGAGTGGTTTGAGAACCACACATTCAAATCTTACCGGTCTGCAAAGAGGTGCAGTGATGTCATAGCACGAGCGTTACAGTGAAGGAAAACATCGTGAGGAAACTGATCATCTGTTGGTATGTGGAGAGACACGTTGCCGATCCTTTATATATCTCTTCACACCCTTCTTCGACTTCGAGTTGGATTTGTATAAAAAATATTTTTATTTATTATATTTTACCGTTTAGGATGTATTTTAGTCTTTAACACAAGCTTTGCTTCTTTAGGGACTAGTCTTTGAAGCATGTATAGGTATTTATATAATAAAAAAGTTCTGAAGAGCCCCATACTGCAGTAGGTTTAGGTTATATTTATAGAATTTTGCTCATAAAAACTTCTTTCTCTTCTTCTTCTTTCTTTCTCTCATAAAAAGATCTCTTACAATAAGATTTAGATAAGTAATTCAACAAATTCTTAGATCATATCTATACAAATGATCACTTGGAAACCCCAAGACAGGTAGTTTTTTCCACACGCTGAAATGCAGTTCTTTAGAACTTGGTCGGTAGCCCAAAGTCAAAGTCAAAGTCAAAAATATCTTTATTCGATTAGACTTTTTACAAAGTACTTTCAAATCGTCAGAACGACATGGATTATACATGCTACCGCCCAAAGTATTACACGGTCCTCGGACCCTCCAATCAATAAACAGCTTTGTGTCAACTTGTAATTAAATCAAGTTATTTTGACCCTGACATGGTTTAAGAGACAAAACACAGTGGTCAATACTTTTTGTTTCATCTTGTGTAACCAACTATAGTGAGGTAGTAAATTTTACCGATTACTCAGTTCTTAATAACCGCGACTTTATTCACATATGTATACCCTATTGTGAAAGCTATGCCATAATTTCGTTGTATAAAAGCTATGTCAAAAAATTTATTGCAAATAAAATTGTTTAGGAATTGGATAACTGTAGTAAAGACGGACAAGGGACGGACAAACAGACAGATACACTTTCGCATGTATAACATTAATTAATTTTAAATGACGAGTGGAATGATAAATCATGTAGGAAGTAATTCACATGCAGTTCCATCACACATGTAGAATAAAAAATTGTACTTAGTAGGTACCACACCTCAACTTCCTGTTCCAAGAAAAATCTAAACTTTTCAGCATTTTCATAGTTAAACTTATTACCCCCTTATTACAAAACATTGCCTTAGGTGATCCTTCACTTAAAAGCAGTCCCATCTCCTTTTGTGATCCTGAATTCAAATGGGATGGATATTTTGTCAGACCCTGGCCCTGTAGACAAAGTAACATTAACCTCACGCTTCGTTAGTAGAAACGATACAAAATGTATGAGAATGACATATGTCAAATTAACGTTTTATGTCATTTTGATACATTTTTATCGTTTCTATTAGCGCAAGCACGAGCGAATGTCACTTTGTCTAGGCCTACAGAGGGCCTAGTGCGAATTTTCTTAAAATCGCCGTCACAAGTCATCGCGTCGACGTAAACGCAGATTTGTATGGACTCACAATAGTGCTATCTTTAGGCCGACAGAGGCGCTGTTTCGAACCCATACAAATCTGCGTTAACTTTGACGCGGTGACTTGTCGGCAGCAGTGAAAAACTCGCACTAGGCACTCTGTTAGTTGAAGAATGAGAGACGGTCGTGCATCTCGCTCACATTCATTGTGACGGCTGTCGAATTCCACCTACTCTTTACACAATAACCATTTTATTTGAAAATCCAGTATCTCAAATTAAAAATTTTATCTTTTTTCTCGAAGCAACCTATCCTCTCTCAAATGGGATTTAAGGTAGAAAAAAAATTTCGTATAATAATATTGTTGTTCTCTCTGTTTATTTAACAGTTGCTATCTATAATTGTAGTGGTACTTACCTATGTTACATTTCCTTAATTAATATATTAGTGTTCCCTGTGTTGGTGGCCTTTAAATAAATAAGAGGGAAAATATGAAATCGCTTATATTAGAGCCAAAAGCTATTCATAAAAGCCCGTGGACAAAAAAGTCAAAGCCCTGCACTGAACTTCTAAGCTCCTTAAGGATACCTGTTCTTGTGCTATTCTAGGCATACGATGCAATTTACATTCCTTACAAGTTTTGTTCACAGGGTAAACGCCCGTAAGATATGTGTTTTAAAATAAGCTAAAAAGGTAGCTTTAACGCCCTTAAGACATGCCTTTTTAATATAATGTAAGTATTTAGGTAGTTTCGTGTTTAAGCCCGCAAGAATTAGTTAAGAGATTTTTCTTGATTTATAATTAAAAAAACAGATATCGTTTTTTGATTACACTTTAACAAAGTACTTTAAAATCATCAAACTCACATGTCATGATTACAAATTTTACCGCTGGGTTTGGAAGGTTGCTTTTAATGAGAAGAATCCGGCAAGAAACTCAGTCCTTAATTACTCTCTACAAAAATATGATTATTCTGTATAGCACTTACATAAAATCTATTAAATCTTCATGAATACTGGCTACCATACAAAATTAACGCATCCATCTGTCAGATGATCCTAAATCAGAGATTAGCTTATTTAAAGAGAAAATAGCCCCCCAATCTATACATCTATACTGTATACATCTATACAGATAAATAAAATTAAAGTGTCTGTTTGTAATTCTAAAATAACAGCTTTTCACTAAATGCATATGAAAGTATACACGCTACTGACACTAATAAACCAAGTTTAAAAAATGTTCTCTGTCTGTCTGTCTGTTTGTTCCGGGTAATCTCCGAAACGGCTGGACGGACTTTAACGGGACTTTCACTGGTAGGTAGCTGATGTTTCAAGGAGTAACTTAGGCTACTTTTATTTATCAAAAAAAATTAGGATTCCGCGACACTAAGGATGAAACAAAATCTACGCGGGTGAAACCGCGGGCACAGCTAGTCTTTTATATTTTTGCGTCCAGATTTAGGAACAAAAGTTCACATTTTTTCTAGGAAGTTTTGTGGTGACTGACATACCGCCCACCACGGTTACCTGAATCCAAACCATCAATTCAAAACCGCAGAAGAAGATAATCATAACTCCTTGCGCCAAGAGCTAATGCACGCTTTCAACTGCGCCATGCGCTAATGCTATTAACAATTAATTTATAGTTGTCTCACTCGTGATTAGACCACGAGACATAAATATAAATTAATGTGATTAGATCACTATTAATTACATCTTAGAATACATTGTCCGTTGTCTATTAAAAGCCCTACCTGCTACATTTATATCCACCTTACATACGATCACAGCCAAATAATGCCTTCATATTACACAACATGGCTTAAACGAGGTAGCCGAGTATCATGTACATTTACGGTGAAGGAAATCATCGTGAGGAAACCTGCACATGTCTGAGAAGTAATACAAAGACATGTACAGTGCCTGAGATGGCGATGGACTCACCATCTGTCATGGTTGTACTTAATCATATTCGGTGAAAAGTGGGTGTTGTTATTACAATACCTCTCAGTTTAAAATGTTAGGTAGGTATATAAGTTTATAACATGTAGGGGGTTTTAGTACCTCCCGACTCATTTTATTTATAGAAAACCTTTTCATAGTGCACAATGTCTACCTAAAATAATAATATAATTAATACACAGGCGAAGCCATGAGCTGATATCAGTTTTAAAAGTAGTATATCAATTTATAAATCTAAATTATATTATAAAAAGAATGATTTTATTGTTTTTTTGATTGTTTATTTGCACCAAAACTACTTGACCGATCTTGAAAATTCTTTCAGCAATGGATAGCTTCATCATCGGCGAGTAACATAGGTTATATTTTATCCCCGTTCTTCTACGGGAACGGGAACAACGCGGGTGAAACCGCGTGACGTCCGCTAGTAATCAATATTCCTCTAAAAATGGTCGTCGCTTGTCTTTTCAGGGGCTCAACTATATTAAGAACAACTTGGCTTTATCGTATAATTGTATGATACCATAGTAAAGCCTCAAAGGTAATCAATTCGAAATACGCGCCACAGTTTATGAAATTACTTGCTAAGTAACGCAGAATCGATTTCAAAATGTTCATGAAAATTTAAACTTGAACTATGACATACAGAGCATTGTTTGTGCCGTTTCAAGCTAGGCGTTAGGAAATCAATGGCTGCTCAATGCGAGGTCGTAGGTTCAATTCTCACCGGCAAACAAACAGCAATTTCTGAACCAGAATCTATACTAATATTATAAAGGTAGGTTTGAATGTATGTTTGTAACGAATACTGGACTGATTTTGAAATATCTTTCACCATTTGAATGCTACATTATCACTGACAAGCTGACCCGACAGACGTTGCCGTGTCTTAATTATGAGAATGCAGCACGTATTCTGTCAATTCTATGTCAAACGTCATAAGGTTACATCAAAAAGTTTTTATTATCCAAAGCGCTAAGGTTAGATTTAAAAAGAAAGATATAATTTTAAATGGTGGTTAAGTATTCTTACATTTTAAAAATTTCTACGCAAATTTCTTCGTTTTTTCTTTCATAAGAACCATCTCCTGATAATAACGAACACAACAAAAAGGATATTATAGAAATCGGTCCAGCCGTTCACCCGTGATGTCGTGACCAAGGGAAATGGGGATTCATTTTTTAAATATAGATTAATATAGGCTATATTTTATTCCGGTACTATCACGGGAATGAGAACTGCGGGTAAAACCGCGTGACGTCCGATAGTCTTAAATATTTTTCTTTTTAATAAATGTTACCCTTACCTATATTTGTTTTGTTTAGAGAATTGTATTATGACTGACTGACTGATGCGTTGGTCTAATGGGCGCAATTGCAAACACAAGGTCCTGCCGCGTTACTCACTAAGGTATCTCAGCATAGCACTCGACGTCGAGTGTCGGTTTCACTGATACGAAATTGAACCTTATCCTCTATGCATTATGAACCAATTTTCTACGATTTAAACCAACCCTCAACGACGAGTGCGACGCTGGGAAAGCTTTCAGCCTCTTTATTCACTAAGGTTTTTCTCTCAATATTAGAAAGAAGAATGATTTGATTGTTTTTTTGTTTGTTTGTTTGTTTGCATTGAATAGACTCCGAAACTCCTTGACCGATCTTGAAAATTCTTTCAGCAATGGATAGCTACATCATCAGTGAGTAACACAGGCTATATTTTACCCCGTACTCCCACGGGAACGGGAACTACGCGGGTGAAACCGCGTGACGTCCGCTAGTTATGTATACATTTCTTATGATTACGCTGAAAACTACCGTACCATCCCCGGTTTGGACAAAATGTTTTTTGGGTTTTATATTTACCGATGGGTAATTTCCCAGAAGTTGCCCGGAGTCTGGAAAAGTGCCCTGAAAACCAGACTTCTTATATCGAATTTCAATTCTTTAATCAATCCATTAGGACCCCAGCCTTTATACCTATGCTCATAAAAGCATAATTTTATGCCCGTTACGTTATTACGAAGGTTGGGTAAATTGTAGGGACCCTAATTAAGTAGGCCTAAACGTGCAGCCCTTTGTATTATAATATAGATTCTATTTTACGACAAAAATGAAAGGCTCCGTCGATTATGCTTAGAGATTAACGCTTCATACAACAGATAGCATAAAGATATATATTATGTACATTAAATGTATCATATACTAGCGGACGTCACACGGTTTCACCCACCTAGTTCCCGTTCCCGTGGGAAGACGGGGATAAAATATATATGTTACTCGCTGATGAGGTAGCTATCCATTGCTGAAAGAATTTTCAAGATCGGTCAAGTAGTTTCGGAGCCTATTCAATGCAAACAAACAAACAAAAAAACGATCAAATCTTTCTTCTTTATAATATTGGCTTGCCTTTTTGCTTATACCTTCTTAGGAACCTATTGGAATATTCTAGGCTGGTTATGTTCTGTTATTTATGCGTGTTTTAATAATTTGGATGTTGATCTAAACATATTTGAACAAATTGTTAGAGCGCGTATCATTTTCAGGTCTCGGCCGCAAACGTAAAAAATACCAGCTAATATCATGTAACATTTTCATAACAAAAGATTTTTGTCTCATAGTAAGTTATACGAATTGCCAATTTAACATCTTTGGCAATCGTTACAGGTCAGTCGGAGGCCTAAAAATAAACTGACAACTGGTTTAACCCAGATCACAGATTTTCCTCCTAAATGGGGTTGCGAAGGTCAGATGGCAGTCGCTTCATATAAAAATCAGGTGATCAGCCACATCGGGTTGAATCAAATGCCGACCCCAACAATGTATGGGATAAGGCCAGGGAGATGATGAGTAAGTTATACGAAAAAGTATTTCTTTTCCCTTCCATTTTTCCTAATATACAAATAGGTGCTACCTTTTAAAACCGACCCCTTAAAAGGTAGCATTGAAAATGAAAATGAAAATGATTTATTAAGTTTAGGCCCTGGTAAGACACTTATGAATGTCGAGGAAGTTACCACCGGTTTAGAAACTAGCCTTCTGAGAAGAACTGGCAAGAAAGTCGGCTGGCATCATGTACATTTCATCACACAGTAAACACTAAATTACGAAAAAAAAGGTGAAAAATACAGACTATTTAGCGTAAGCATTAGTATATATGAAGTAGGGAGGAAGTCAATTATTCTGGTATTAATCCCTTTCTTCCCATCAAACTCCCATCGAAATATAGCCCTCTAACAACACGCTTTACTTCGAATATAACTTATAACCTCACGTATAAAACAAGCCAAAGAAAAATCTATTCAAATTGCCTTCTCCTATTAAAACTCCGAATCTGTATTCAAAAGAAAATAAGGAAAGATGAATGTTGGATAAGTGATATTTAACCCTCCAATTAATGTACCTGGCCGAAAAGACCACAGTTTACCAGCGGTTGAGAAATCAAGGGATTCCAAATTGGCCAACTTTTGATTACTTTCACGAAAATCATGACTGTTGGGTGCCTATAATTTTTCCCTAACCTTTTTTACCCCTCCCCATCGGGGAATTTTCCCAACTTTTCAACTAAATGAAAAATAATTAAGATTATGTCGTCAGATTACTTTCGGATAAATTTCGGATTCTTATTTTAACCTTAAAACACTAAAATATATCTATACAGATAAATAAAATTGAAGTGTCCGTTTGTAATTCCAAAATAACAGCTTTTCACTAAATGCATATTATGAAGACAGACAGACAGAAAAAATTTTAAAACTTGGTTTTTTAGTGTCAGTAGCGTGTATACTTTCATATGCATTTAGTGAAAAGCTGTTATTTTGGAATTACAAACAGACACTTCAATTTTATTTATCTGTATAGATTAGTACGATGGGATTTATTTAAAAAAAGCAGCTCAATTATTTTAATGGATTATAGTATAAATAATTATCATTCGCAGAATAAATTCTATAAATAGGTCGAGTTTCATAATCATAATAGAACACCAATAATAATTGCAAAAAAACCGATCCCAACGTAAGTCGATAAAGCGTTTTTTTTTAAATCTACCCACAACTTAAACGTCTATTAAAAAAAACAATCAACCCTACCCTTAACGAGGATCATCAACTAATTCGTATATTAATTAGCATACAGTACCATTTCACAAGCGCAGTGCTGTAGATGTCGGTAGGTTACTTCAAGTACAGTCTATAAAGTTTTAACGGGCGATAATGCGGCGCCCGTATCATTGTATGTGAAGACATGGCGATGCGAGCTTGCGCGTTCTTACTCTTAGTCGCGGTATCATCTGCGCGGGAGTGCATCGAACTGACATTTTCCGATAAAATATTGACAGACGGTATACTAAACAGCACGATATTTATCACGCCTAAAAACGAGAGTGAAGCAGTGAGTTTTAATATAGTGCAGTTATGGGACAAGTTCCCCAAAGTGGTGGTGCCGAGGAATGGGACGAGCGAGCAGTGTCGCCGGGACAGCCAGCTTTACCTGGACAGCTTGGAGCGACTCGAACTATGGGCCTTGAAAAGTAAATATAGCTCTTATTGTTTGCTATTTTAAGTAGGGGTTCTTAGTAGATTGTGGGAGGATTTAGGGTTTACTTTTAATTAACTATCAGGTATTAAAAATATACACCTATTAGATAATGCACCGAATGAGATAACGAAGTGTATAGACGCACACATTTCTGTAATCAATGTATTATAAGTAAACCACTTTACCATATACCCACTTATTAGGCCGAAAAATATAAGCATTTTACACGAATAACTTAAAAATACAACATTACGCCAGGTGTCATGTTGCGAAGGTTGCAAGTCAATGAAAATAAACAGTGAAATTAAGAACTGCCTTCATTTTGAGAGTGGGTTTAAAAATAGACGCGATAATTAGCATATTCAGGGACCCTGAAAATAGTATACCTTAATATTTCAACATCTTTCAAAGAAGGTGCGTTAGTGACTATTGTGTGACGGACTATATCATAGAGATGTGGTTGTTTCTCATGAAATATTTAATCCCTAAAACAGAATTCTGACTTCGAACATTTTAAATATCGTATTTTACAAATACAAATACAAAATTATTTATTCATTAACCAGGTTGTTTACAGTATCTTTTATGTGGATGGGGCTACCTTTTAAGTATAAAAATACCTGTGTTAGGGAACCCCGCTCTTCCATAACAATATCATGTTTAATTATGTAATTATCTATTACTAGTTTACAGTTTAGTAATCAAAGATTAAGTATTTTACTATATACTAGCGGACGTCACGCGGTGTCACCCGAGTACGGAGATAAAATATAACCTATATTAATCAGTGATAATGTAGCATTCAAATGGTAAAAGAATTTTTTAAATCGGTCAAGTACTTTTTGAAGTCGCTATGCGCTGCTGTGAAACATGACGTCCTGGGTTCGATCTCCGGATCAGGCAACGTGTTATCGGGTTTTTCAGTTGTAATTTCCCAATAGCAAACCGAAGTATTCATTAGTGCCCTGTTAGCAAAAGGCTCGACCCTATTACATGGGACTTAAACATAACGTAATGAGGGTGTAATATACACCTCTGCCTACCCCTTCGAATCTCGTTTACTCGTTTCCAAAGAAGCTTCCTTTGTTTCAACGTTCAGCAGGGGGTTCTTCAAAAAGGGTCACCTTCATCTCCCTGGCCTTATCCCATGTATTTGGGGTCGGCACTTGATTTAATCCGATGTGGCTGATCACCTAATTTTTATATGAGGCGACTGCCATCTCACCGTCGTAACCCCTTTTTCGAGGAAAATCGGTAATCAATCTTCTTAGACCTCTGACTGACCTGTAACAATTGCAAAAATGTGTTTACAGGGTTGACAAGTGATGCCCCTGGTATTGCAAGCGACCATAGACTGCGGTAATCACTTACCATCAGGCTATATACATTTTATCAAGAGACAAAATACCAAGCTATGATACCGATGAGTGTACGACCTAGTTCTCATATAACACGTTGAGATTGTTCAGAGTCAAATTACATAGCTATCAGTAATTTCATACATTCTGCACTATACGTGTTTAATAATTACCTAGTTAATAAGTACTAAAAATAAAGTGTTATTGAACTTTAGTAGCTCAATAGATTAAGCAAGAATTTCGTTGAATTAACATTTGGACAAACGATATCTTAGCGAATTATTTGACAGTATTTTCGTATTGAATATATCAAAGAACAATCGTACCGTTTACTTTCGATCTTAGTGACTTGAAGTCCTATCGAACCTTATTAGTTCATGCTTGTATTTACGAGTAAAAAGTAGCCCGAGTCACTTAACAAACAATCGAAATCGAAAAAGTCGTTCAATCGTTAGTTTAATAGGACTTCTACTCGAAAAAAATATATTGATAGGGTTTTTCTTTGATACGAAAATGCAGTCTGCGACTAAGTCGCTACGATATCTTTAGTGGGAATGTTAATTCAGCGAATATCTCGCTTAATCTATGTATTTGATGAATTGGCTCATAAAGTCCTGGACCGATTTTTCAAATTCTTTCACTATTCGAATGCTACATTATCATTGGTTAATATAGGCTATATTTTATTAAGGGAATTAGCGGGTAAAACCGCGTGACTTCCGCTAGTAGCTAATAAAGTTCAATGGCACCATGAACTAATAAGGTTGTTACTCATTGTCATTATTTTTTACTGGTCGTACAAGTTCTTGCTCATAGTTTTTGCACATTACGTGGATAAGATTATCGTAGGTTGCCATCCAAGTCCATCCAGCATTTTGCAAAGGTTAAATTAGGTTCTCGTGGGTTCCGTACACATTTAATGTATCTTTTACATATTAAGTAAAAAACAGAGGCGAATATAAGCTTTAGGCTAATGTGGCATAATATGCTATTTGACTAAAAATGAAAAGGAATATAATTTAGTTCAGCTTAGACCCTGGTAACTACTGGTAAGGCACTTATGAACGTCGAAGCATTGGCCACCGGTTCGGAAACTACTTAGCCTTCTGAGGAGAACCGACAAGAAACTCAGCTGGCATCTTGTACAGTTCAGAAAATGTTCTCTTCCATAAGTTATAGAACGTTGACCGATTTAAAAAAATTGTAGTTTTTTATCGTCTACGAATCTAATGAAATACCGACCTATCTATATATATATAAATACGGTATAAGAAGGACCCGACAAAAATATATTTTTATATTAGCAATTTAAATTTGGTATTTTAAGGATGCGACAAGAATTATAAAAAGTTGCTATCTTGATGCACGTCTTCAAGTCCTTAGCTACTGACTGTACATAGATCTCTGAATAAATTTAACAAAATTATACTTGTACATGTGTGGCATAAATCTATACAGATAAATAAAATTGAAGTGTCTGTTTGTGATTCCAAAATAACAGCTTTTGACTAAATGCATATGAAAGTATTCACGCTACTGACACTAAAAAACCAAGTTTTAAAAAATTTCTCTGTCTGTCTGTTTGTTCCGAGTAATCTCCGAATCGGCTAGACCAATTTTAACGGGACTTTCACTAGCAGGTAGCTGATATATCAAAGAGTAACTTAGACTACTTTATTTTAATATTAGGGTTCCGAGACAATAAGGATGAAACTAAAACTACGCGGGTGAAACCGCAGGGCACAGCTAGTAATAAATAAGTCTGTATGGGGTGGGAGACCCGGTACGCGATTTATGAAGAATTTTTACCATCTTATTTCTGGATAATAATCTTAAATTTGCAAGTGAAAGATGTGTATTAGAGTTTTACAGTAACTAGTTTTATTTTTATTTAATTTTAAAAACAAAAAAAATTCTGGGCCTGTAGACAAAGTAATATTATCCTCGCGCTCCATTATATGTCACGTGACAGATTTATGACATTTTGTCTTTCTTCTATTAGCGCAAGCGCGTATAAAATGTTACTTTGTCTAGCCCTATAGTATTTTATCTCCAAGTTCAAGTTCAACAGTTGTCTTGAAAATAGTATATCAATGTGTCAAATGTCAATTTTTCGATAAATAATTCAATCAAATTTAAGAGCCGTGGTGGCCTCGGGGTTATTGCAATCGCCTGCCACGCAAGCGACGCAAGTTCGAATCCCAGCGGGCCTGTACCTATGAGTTTCTCTAAAAACTTATGTACACTGATTTTCACACCACGTGCTTTACGGTAAAGAAGAACATCGTGAGGAAACCTGCATATGTCTGAGAAGTAATTCAAAGACGTATGTATAGTCCTGAGACGGCGATGGACTCACCCTCTGTCACGTTGGCACTTAATCATATTCTGTGAAATGTGGGTGTTGAAAATTACAAAACCTCTGCCTACCCCTTCGGGTAATACGGGCGTTTAATTGACGGAGACGGCATTTTTTTAATTATCTATATTTTCATAAATTTTATCAATTTACACTTTACGGTTAATTTGTTTAACAGTTGTGTTATCCCAGGCGGTTTGTTTGGTATTTTCTAGTAAACTTTACCAGTACCTACTTAGCAGGCAGTAATGGTAGTCACCCGACGCACGCGCCGACTATAGATTACTGCTACATGTGTCAATGGCATAATGATCTAATCTTACTCTTATAAACTGTGTTTGTTTTGTTGTCGATGTAAGTACAGATGTTACTTATTTATGAATGCTTAGTGGAAATAGTGGGGGTAACTGCGCATGTATATTATTCGCATCGTGATATAGGTACGTACAGACAGACATAGGTACTCATACAATGACTACCGAGCATTTAAGGTCTACTAGCTTACGTCTGCAGTTTCACCTTCGGTTCCAATCCTTAGGGGAATTTCGGATGACTCCAAATTATATGTATCTAGGATCAGCGGCTTAGGATATGCGTTGATATTATATAATATGAACATATAAGTCAGTCCGTCAGTCAGGATGAAGCTATAACAGATTTCAAGAAAAAATCTTGAAATTTGTTTACACAAAATTGAACAAAATAACATCACACATTACAATTATTATCACAGATTTTATTTAAACATTGAAATTATAGATATAAATCCTAGTACCATTTGCCGTACCCAGGGATTTATTTATTTATTTATTGCATTTATGTTAGTTACATTAATATACAAAATAATCGTAATTATAATGATAACCTTAGCAAGCTAACATAAGCCCTGTTAGGGCACAGCAAGACATGATATCGATCGGATCGAACACAGTACCTAGTGTTCCGCAATTGCGCTTGCGATCGCTACACCATCGAGGCAGTCTTTATCAATTTCATATTTTATCTATTAGAATTTTGGCACACTTGTGGCATTTCTACCTAATCTTGAAAAAGTCTATAAATCATTAGTGCTATGTGTTATAAGGTAACGTGACCCATTATAACCTGTGAAATTCACAGAAGACGATTTTTCACAAATCGATAAATAAAGCGAGTTACGTTCGCATTTACATCGTCTCAAGAAACCATCTCCTTTATGGTTATAGGTCTTAAATTGTGGTAAATTACCCGAAGTCCCTACACGTATTTTCCCCTATGCATCTAAGCACGTATGTGCCAAGCCAATGTCAGCCTTGAAGGTTGGCACACCGTTCTGTATGCACCACCACACCATTTCACTACTGAGTGACATTTGACACGACATTCGACCAGCTTTGACGAATTCACAAGTATGTTCTGGTTTTAAAGAATCGCTCGAATTCAGAAGGTCGGAGACGTATAATGTTTTATATCAGAACTAGCTGTGCTCCGCGGTTTCACCCGCGTAGAGTTAATTTTTTGGATGTCCCGTGGAACCCTAATGTTTTTTTTAAATAAACGTTAACCTAAGTTACTCCTTGTAAAATTAGCTACCTGCCAGTGAAAGTCCCGTTAAAATCGGTCCAGCCGTTTCGGAGATTACCCGGAACAAAAAGACAGACAGACAGAGAAAAAGTTTTAAAATTGGTTTTTTGTTATCAGTACCGTGTTTACTTCCATATGCATTTAGTGAAAAGCTGTTATTTTGAAATTACAAACAAACACTTCAATTTTATTTATCTGTATAGTTTTGGATTTGAAATTCTATGCAAAAAAATGTAGATTTTTTAAGATGAAGGTTAGTTTGGGATTATTTGTGCATATAAAACTATATTTACGGTTAGTTAATTTATCCGGAATCCAATTACGATAAGAGTATGTTCTGTTCGAGTATGAAACAAGAAAATATTATTTTCTGAATTTGTTATGTTGGAACTGCTCAATATATTTGCGTGTATTAAATTAACAGCTTACACTAAAAATCATTTAAATTACCTATTAAATTAATCATCAGCTACAATGTGAGTGAACTAGAATTCTAAGCTAATCAAAAAATATACCAAAATAAATATAAATAGGATAATTTCCAGAAAATGTGCTACCAAATATCCAAAATCCACCCAACCAATGGCCAATATCAAAATTCACATCGCCAAACATTTGTTCCAGTGTTTGACGCGACGGCCAAGCCACCTTCAGGCATCCTGAGCGGCAATGGTAACCAATACGGTGACTTCGACGAGTGCCTCAGCGTGGATGGAGCTGTCAGAGGGAAGTACTGCCTGGCCTCCTTGCAAGTGGAGTTCGAAGATGACAAGTTCAAAGATATTGACAATTTGGTACACAGCGGACATTACATTAGGAGCAACGTTACTGATGTAAGTGGTACCATTTTTTTTATATTGTAACATTAAAGCTTACGATCCGTCAGATGGTAAGCGGTTACTGCAGCCTTTGGTCACATTATATATATATGTATATACCTACGCTTATCAAGGAGTGATAGAGAGTAATAGAAGAGAAGAACACATTATGCCGACCCCAAATGACATAGGATAAGGGTAAGAGGATGATGATGTTAAGGAATATAGACCAAATTTTTGGAATAAGCAAGTTTGAACAATCATGATAGACTTTTAAGGTTCTCAAAATTTACTCATTTATTTACTGTCTCAGTAATGTCAATTTGAAGTTTTGAAAAATCCCTACTAATATTATAAATGCGAAAGTATATCTGTCTGTCTATTACGCTTTCCCGCTTAAACCTCTCTACCGATTTTGATGAAATTTGGCATAGACAATCTTTAGACCCTGCGAAAGGACATAGGCTACCTTTTATTTATTAAAACATTAGGTTTCCGCGACCATAAGGATGAAACTAAATCTACGCGGGTGAAACCGCGGGGCACAGCTAGTATCTTAATAACTGTACGTAATGTGACATCAGGGGCTCAACCATGAGCTCTTATTGCAATGATAATTCAGTTGTGCGACAGTGACAGATGTATGCATGTCACATACATCTGTCTCATAAATGAGTGAAACTATCATGGCAATAAGAGCTCATGGTAAGGCCCCAGCTATCTGCCACTGAAAGTCCTGTTAAATCGGCCCAGTCATTTCAGAGATCAGCCGGAACAATCAAACAGACAGCTAAACATTTTTTAATTATTTTTTTTGATATGTGTTTAAATACATTCATATGCAATAGTAAAAATCTGTTAATTTGAAATCACAATCTTTTTTTTTATTGTACTTATCTCTATAGATTGGATACCAACCTTGCTTTCTTTCAAACCTTACTGTTCTTAAATAAAGCAAAACAACGCAAGAGGTAAGAAATCCACGTTTGGATAATATTGCACTTTTGAAATGCAGTTTAAGTTCAGGCAAGTTATTACGTATCCGTGACCTTGGTACAGCTCTTCTGGCTGACCTTCGAGTGTTGCCCAATAATTGACCAGTTGCAGAACTGGAATGGTCGTGTATGGGATGAGGTGGATGGGATGAGGTGGATGGCATCATTTATGGGAGAATCTTTTATGTATTTGAATCTTGCATTACAATCTATACGTACAGATTAATAAAATTTAAGTGTGTTGTAATTTCAAACTAACAGCTTTTTACTAAATGCATATAAAAGTATATACGGTTCACGCAAAAAAAAAAATTCGCATTTTTCTTCTGTCTGTCTGTCTGTGTGTCTGTTTGTTCCGACTAATCTCCGATTTTACCGGGACTTTCACTGGCAGATAGCTAATAATAAGTACAAGAATTAAGTTAGGCTACATTTATTTTAAAAAAACATTAGGGTTCTGCGGGCTACCCACGAAATGTACCAAGTCTACGCAAGTGACACCGCGGGGCAGCGCTAGTTTCTTCTAAATTAAGAAAATAATTTATGATGTTTTTTTTTTTGTAATTATTATTATTTTACTGTGTAATGAAATGTACATGATGCCAGCTGAGTTTCTTGCCGGTTCTTCTCAGAAGGCTAGTTTCCGAACCGGTGGTAGATTCCTCGACGTTCATAAGTGCCTTACCAGGGCCTAAACTGAATAAATCATTTTCATTTTTTTTTTAAGAGCCTAATCCTGTAGTTACTTGCTTTTTAGAGTGGCTCAAAATGTATTGATACTTTTATAATAGTGCCACCTGTGAGCAGACAGATGGCGCTGTTTCGATCCTATACAAATCTGTGTTTACGTCAACGCCGTGACTTATAACGGCCGCAGTGAAAACTCGCACTAGGCCCTCTGAAGGCGGTTGTGTGGTTCCCAAAGATGACGGCATTTTAAGCCACGGCATACATGGATTTTTGAACATTTGCAAACCTTTACTTACATTCAATTCTAATTTCTATTCTAAATACATTCAATTCTCAACGGGAACAAAATTAGGTCAACGGGGTCGATCGAGTTTCTCGATATGTGTGTGTACCGTGCATCCATCAATCAATCTATCGGTGACCACGGCTGGACATCGGCGTTGCCCGTTAGAAGTCAAAATACCCGATTGGTCGCACCAGAGTCTAGAATATTATTCTGTTTATTAAGCAGTTTTTATATCCCTATTTCCTCTGTCATACATTTTTTTTAAATAAAGATGTAGTATGTATTAAGAAGTTAGTTTAAGTTAGACGAAATTTTGGCGTCTCTTTTTTTCGTTCCACCATTTAAAGAATATCTTGTTTCGTGAAATTTTAGAATCGTTGAAATGTGGCTTACCCTTTTTGTAATGTTTAAATTAAATTAATTAAGTAAAGTATTGAATACTTTTTGTGAATCGCTCTGATTGTTAATCATATAAAAATAATCAGAGATTAGCGGAAAAAACCAACAGTTTCTTTTTCAGTTTAATTTGCTATATTTATATAATAAGCTGTTTATTTGAAATTACAAATAGAGACTTCAATTTTATCAACTGTATGTATTTACTGTAGGTAGAAGGGAAGGGAGGAATGGGACAAGTTAAAGAAAAGGTGTCTGTCATGTCGAATGAGGAGACAAATGGAAAGAGTTGCATCGGTTACACCGACAAGAGTCTCATTACTCTTAAATTCATGATGATGATGTATTTACTCACATTTCAAAAACGACTCTAACCAAAACAAACGGACGGATTCAAAGCACTTAATATTCAAAGCACGGAAATCAAACACTAGGTACAAAATGTTGAATTTGCTTTGCAAATGAACTGTGCCTTAAAATACATCTTAAAATTATATTAGCATTAAATTGTAAGAGATACAATAAGTGGTTATATGCATATCATATACATCCTTCGGTTACGAGTGCTCTGAATTTTACCTTTCTGAAAATTATAGCTTCTTTACTACAATCAGCCACGTTATTCACTAAGGTTTCTCACCGTCGAACTTGACGACGACGTTGGTTTCAATCATAAGAAATGTATACATAATACATAGAGGATAAGGTTCAATTTCCTATCTTTAAAAGCGACACTGGACGACGAATGCGACGCTGAGAAACCTTAGATTGAAATTGCGGTTGAACAATAAATAAAGATGAATTTATTTCGCACATCGCACGTGGAATTGGTTGCGTACTCGTATATGCATACAAAGACATTTTTACGATACATAACAGTTTTTTTATCACTCAATTCAACATAGTTATTAGAATTAATTATTGGTACTCATATCGTAAAATGTTTGCTTTAAGAAACAATTTTAAATGCCAATGTACGATTGCCGACAAAACAAATTGTTGTTTTTTGCATACACGTGTAATTTATTATTGTGTTCATATCAAAAGTTGAATGACCCTAACATAGGCTAGCGTGATATGTTTTTGCCCCCAGCCTTTCCTGTGTGGCTGTGAGTTTTCACAATTTTCAACCTTAATTTAACCCTCTTAGGAGTGGAATTTCAAAAACATTTTCTTAATGTAGGTATATAGTGTATATCTATCTACACCTCACCAAGAACACACCCGGGGTCCTACTATCATCGTTATGGCAGTGACGTCTTATTAACATATTAGCTTTGACGTTTACGTTTGAGGAGCTCGTGGCACAGTTGCTATTGCGCATATGATTCGATCAGCGAAGTTAAGCAACCATACGCCTAGCCAGTAGTTGGATGGGTGACCGCCCGAGTTCCCTCCGTGCCTCGGAGAGCACGTTAAGCCGTCGGTCCCGGTTGCCAATTTAACATCTTTGGCAATCGTTACAGGTCAGTCAGAAGCCTAAGAAAGTCTGACAACTGGTTCAACCCACATTGCCGATTTTCTTCGAAAAAGGGGTTGCGAAGGTCAGATGGCAGTCGCTTCGTATAAAAATCAGATGATCAGCCACATCGGGTTGAATCAAGTGCCGACCACAACAATGTATGGGATAAGGCCAGGGAGATGATGATGAGCTTTGACGTTTACTTAAGTTATCACAAATTAAATATGAAAGCTAAGAAGTTCTTAATACGCACTGCTTAAACGATCGCACGAGCCGTTTCTTACCGAGGTCAGAATAAACAAAAATAAATTAGGCGTTTTATTTAAAAAAAATCTAAATCTTTATTATTTTTATAATTAAACTAGCTGTGCCCCGCGGTTTCATCCGCGTAGAGTTAATTTCATGAGTGTCCCGCAGCCCTTATGTTTTTTTTTAAATACCAGGGAAAGTCCCGTTAAAATCCATCTAGCCGATTACGCATAATGCCGTGACCAAGGGAAATGGGCATTCATTTTTATATATAAGACTAGCTGTGCCCCGCGGTTTCACGCTTGTAGATTTATTTCCACGCTGTTTTTTTTTAAATTAGCCTAAAACATCCATAAACATCAGCTATCTTCCAGTGAAAGTCCCGTTAAAATCTATCTAGCCGATTACGCGTAATGCCGTGACCAAGGGAAATGGGCATTCATTTTTATATATAAGAAGATGAGATATAGGTAAGAGATAGATTACCAGTTTCTCTACCCCGCGTCCTAGATACTAAGACATAATTTTTAGTCCATAAGTACTAGGTTTAAGCCACGGGTCATGGCTGGCATTCTCGTCATACTTGTGAACAGGTGCTGCTTGTGGGGGCTGGTCATCTCAAGCTACGCATTTAGATATAAGTGCAACTACTAGACTTTTCTTTATGTTAATTTTTATTGACATTTGTGCATTGGAACTGTGTCCATGGGCTTACATTTCTCAAGTGATTTACTTTGTTTTTAAAAATTGTATAATATTTTTAAAGGAGTAATTACTGAGTTTCTTGCCAGGTTCTTCTCAGTAAAAGCAACCTTCCGAACCTGGCAGTAGCATGTATAATCCATGTCGTTCTGACGTTTGAAAGTACTTTGTAAAAAGTCTAATCGAATAAAGATATTTTTGACTTTGACTTTGACTTTGACGGGTCCGTTCTTGGAGGTAATAACTTATCCAGCCTATAGCTAAATTGATTCAGTGCTGTGAAAAAGTAAACAGATAGACAACGATACTCTCCCATTTATAAAACTAGTGTAGATTTTGTTTATTTTTCTCAATAGTAATTATCTGTGATTTTTTGATATACGGTTATCTGTAAAGATAGAAAACAAGCAATCATAGTATTGGGAACATTATTGAAAAATGTCTAATGATTTATAAAAATATACGAAATAAGAACAAACTAATTAATAAGCAACATGATCATTTTAATTGTGTTGTTTTGAGAATTGAGCCCAAACCATAATGATTGTAACAGTATTCACACCACTTAAAAAATCAAAATATTATAATTAGTTTGTTTGGCATAGATTCTCATTTTTTATACGAAGGAGTGTAGGCATAATGCCGAGAACATCCCAGTAGGCCTAGACAAAGTGACATTCTCTCGCGCTTGCGCTAATAGAATCGCTAAAAAATGTATGTAAATGACATAAATCAGTCACGTGACATATGTCATTCCCGTACATTTTGTATCGTTTCTACGAAGCGAGAGGATAATGTTACTTCGTCTACAGGCCCAGATCGGGTCACGCCTTCAGATGGACTTTGTGGAAATAATTACAAAAAATGGACAACAAATGGAAATTTCCATTTGTTGTCCATTTGCTTTAATTGATTACAAAAACCAAATGTACGATCATAATGGCGTTGTGAGAATGTCCGAACACATTATTAGTAGGTATTATTTTAATATCACCGATTAATAATAATTTGCCGATTCACTAAACTAACGTTTTTAAACATGTCAATGACCTTACAATTATGAGTATCGCATCATGAAGGACAAATCTAAGTAAGTGTAATGTTTTTGATATAAGTCATTGTACTCACGATGTCTGCTACGAAATATCGGGCAATACTACATATCTGAATGAATTGTTTTTAGATGTCTCTGGTTTTAAGTTGACTAGCTAGAATTAAACAATAATGTACAAACATCCCATCTCATAACTAATTTCATCCATGTCATAAATGGGAAAAGACATGTCAACTTGTCGGTTAACGTAAAATAATATACTACCACTCCTACCTACATTCTTGGCATGTACACGCTCGATAATACTCTGATGGGCAGAGACAATTTGAGAAGGTACGTGTATAGTAACTATCTATTGGTACACGTATCGCTACATTCGAAGTTACGAACCCTTTTGAAGAGGCAAATGCTCCCTGATAATTTAGTCATGAATGCCCTTTATAGTAAACCTAATATACATAATTCCCGAAGCTTGACAAATACAATTAACCCAGATATCCTATTGTTCCACGACCTTGAACTTGCACCCTCAATTTGCTAACAAACAATGCTCTATTGTGCTCTAACTAACATTTTACGTCATTTCGTTCTCGAGCTCTCATTACTGTTCTTTTAACTTAATCTATACAGGTATTTATACATCTGTCCGAATAAATAAATTCAAAGTGTCTATTTGTAATTTTAAATTGACAACTTTTCATTAGATGCATATGAAAACCAACCAATTTTTACAAGGACTAACTTTTATTAAGAAAATCATCAGGATACCGAACAATTAGGGGCCATCCATTAAATTAAATCTATAAATCATAATTAATAGACGCAGAGAAAAGTAATATTCCAATGCTAAGGGGTGCCCGAATGACCCGCAATGTAAGTTCAGTGATTGTTTATACATTACTTGATTTTGGGATCCAGAAAATGTTCGCACTTAATCATCTTCGGTGAAATGTAAGTGTTGTTGTTACAACACCTCTGCTTACCCCTTCGGGGACCCTTTTAGGATGGCGTCAGCATTTATATATGTATAATAATCAAATGATATTTTACATACATACATATACTCACTCCTGTATTCCCCGAAAAATAGGCAGAGGCGGTCTGTAAGACTCCGGGCTGCAGGAAATCACTGATAGAAAATCCCAATAACACTTTGCCCGACCCATCGAACCCAGGATCTCGTGCTGCGCAGTAGCATTTGGAATCACTTGACCAATGGCGCAGTATTTTTATAAAATAACTAGCTGTGCCCCGCGGTTTCACCCGCGTAGATTTAATTTCATCCTTATTGTCGCGGAACCCTAATATTTTTAATAAACAAAAGCAACCTAAGTCACTCCTTGAAATATCAGCTACTTGCCAGTGAAAGTCCCTTTATAATCAGTTCAGCCGTTTCAGAGATTACCCGGAACAAACAGACAGAGAACATTTTTAAAACTTTGTTTTTAAGTGTCAGTAGCCTGTATACTTTCATATGCATTTAGTGAAAAGCTGTTATTTTGGAATTACAAACAGACACTTCAATTTTATTTATCTGTATAGATGTACAGATGTATAGATACATAGATTATTATTTGAAAGTATGGAAAGAAAGAAAGAAAATAGATTTTTCGTAACATAAAACACATATATTTATTAAATAGACAGAATATACACTCTTCATCTTTCAAGTGTTTTATAGGCTTATAATACTGGTGAACTTGTAATTCTAAAAAAGATACATAATAACCATTTAAGTGATGATAAATAGATTGTTTAAGTAAAATTATCATAAATAAATATTAACTATTGCTCTGTAAAATGTATTTGAATTTGTTTGAATAATATATTTATAAAATTCTGATTGGAACCTATAAAGATCAAACGCTCTGAGAGCTAAAGAATGTGTATTTTTGCGTGTACTATGTAACTAATAGATAACCCTGCTAAATTTAAAAGTACACATACATGATCCATTAGACTCAGTGTTAATGAAAAATATAAATACATTAAAATATGTCAATACTATACAATAGACACGACAAACATTATAACATCATATCATCCAGATCACGATCACGCAAAATGTTCTCAAGGCCCGACGTTAGTTAGTTAATATTCCGAAGGAACCCCAGCCCATCTACTATGTCAGCTTATTTGGTATCTGAGCTGATTTTGAATCACAATTGTTATTGTGCAACACAATAGCCCTTGACCACGACAGTACGTTTGCTGAAAACACAAAGAATTCTTGCATTATCAAAGCCTTTGTAGACAATGCTATTGTACGCTCTATTTTGGTTGCACATCATTGTATTGGAATCAATTTGTGTTGTTGGCAAAGAATTTCTGTATTTGAATATTTGATATCATAATTGTATTCTATACCTTCAAATCCAATCCTTGGAAAACTGTGGTGGAACTATTTGAAATAAATATGACTTTTCGAACATCAAAATGAGACTGTATCTGACGAGTCTCGCGACTCAGTAATATCCTAAAACTGCTTAATTTAAAAGGTCTTAGCTCCATATTCAAATAACATTTATTAATTCATATTTAATTAAACCTTATACAAATCAATTAGAGGGCACATACCCACCCACACACACTCTCTAAGACTCTAGCATATGCGACTAATATTTTGATGTACGCACGTTGTTGCACGAAGGATCAATCATACAAATTTTGAAGTGTATCGATTCCCAAACTCATATAAAATAAACCCTAGTTTGCTTTTATCCTTTCTGCAATAATTGAATTATGTATTTTTTCAGATGGGTCATCGCGTGCCTAGATACTCGAGTTTAATGTGGGGAGTTTGTATACCGAGCTCATGTAATAGCTACGACCTGGAAGAGGAATTATCCCAAAGGCTGTCAGACCTCGGAGTCACAGTCAAAGTCCACAACAACATGTGCTCAGTAAAGGATCCGAAGAGACCTTATTCTTTTGGGAAAACACTCTCAATGTAAGTGTTTAGATGGAATGTAAACTATTATTGTAAAATTCAAAGTGCATTCAATCGTGTGGTTTCTATTATTTGCCTATAACAAATAATCGGAGATCATGCAAAGCCTTGCGCAATTTTAATAGAATCAGGAATAATTCGGACTCCATTGAAAATGCACATTATATTATTTATATTAATTCATGTGATATATCAAACACGTTTGTTATTGTATAATAATGTAGGCTCACGTCATCCTTCACTTGCGTTTTTTTATTTATTTCATGTGATATTTCAAACATGTTTATTTTTGTATAACATGTAACATAGCTTCACTTGAATTAATGAGAATGCTTTTATTATTGTTAATTTAGTCACAATTTGACGCATCACTTAATATTTAGTATGGTAAGAATAATGTCTATTAAATTCCAGAACATTTTTCCTGGCGATAATAATGTTATTGAGCTTGGGGACTATTTTGGACGACGGAAAGGAAGGCGTGACAAATTTTGAGAAATTACTCAATGCCTTCTCTCTGAAACGGAATTTGGCGAAAGTGTTCGATTTGTCGGACTCGCCCACGAGAGTGAAGGGGGTGGACGCCTTCCGGGGACTAAATGCCCTTGCCTTGTTAGCTGCGCACAAATCCATGGCAATGGCGCATAATCCATATGTCAACAAAGTCAGCTTCTCAGAGGTACGGAAATACTGTCTACCATGTCCTATTTATAAGCCACTAAAGTGGTTCCGTAAGTTCCGTTAGTAAAGTTTAAGGTCGAAGGTATTCTGGGTGCGTTTGAGACACGAGGATTTACACTCTGAGATCCATTAACCAATGTTTTTACAAGTATTGCCTCAAGTATGGGTTTGTAGATGTTTCAGTGTGGCTCGAAATGTCGTGATCTGCCATCTTTTGGTATTCAACAACAACCCGCATTTGAAAAAGTAACACTATTTGAGCCACACTAAAACGTAATATCAAATGTAAACGTTTTAACGTGTCAAAAACTAATCTTGAAGCGCTGTAATAAAAGTGACTTCTGGTCCTGCAGTCATGTGTATGCATTGTCACAACTTGAAGTCCTGGTAATTGACATTTTTAATCAATGTTTCGCATAAATTCCTTAAATTCTCCGAGTTCAATGGTGCAAACTATTTACTGATTTCTTTTCAGGTCTTCGGAATGCCTTGGGCTGTTGTTGGTCGATCAGCAATCTTATACACAGACAGTTTTCTATACATCAGCGGTTTCTTAAATGCCAACAATCTACTGCAAGAACTTGAAAGGAAGAATACAATCGACATTAAGAATAGACTCATTTCCAGATGGTTTAGGTAAAATATTTCCTGTATCATCATAATCATTAAGTTCGTCAATTATTGCTACTATAAAGTCATCTACATTAACGTATAGATCCGTCGTTAAATGGGTTGAATAATTAATTATTTTCCCCATTATAGTGTCATTATTCTCATTAGTTTTATCGGAATGCACGCGTTCATTAATCATCTCTATTTGGGTTTATACATAGGAACCATTTTGAAACCAATTAAAAGGGAGATTATATAAATAAATACATAGAACACCTGGTTTGATGATTAAGTGCCTACGTGACAGATGGAGAGTCTAGCGCCGCCTCAGGCACTATGAATACGTCTTTGAATTACTTCTCAGATATATACAAGTTTCCACATGATGTTTTCCTTCACTGTAAAGCACGTGGTGTAAAATCACTGTACACTGTTTTTAGAAATAATCATTGGTACAGGCCCCACTGGGATTCGAAATTGCGTTGCTTGAATGGCAGGCCACCAGTTTAATGAATGGAATATTTTTCAAATGCCGCTAACATTAGTGCATCATCTATTCCAGATTATTCCCCCTGTTTGTCAGTCTGATGTTGTTCTGTACCTACATCCTGCCTGACTTCAGCAACGGACCCCAGTGGAACCTGGTAGTCGAGGAGCACAGCAGAGTGTGCGAGAAGAACATGTGGAAGAGCTTCCTTTTCATCCATAATTACTTTGGCTTTGAAGAGATGGTGAGTTTCTTCGATTAGAATTGATTATGGAGCCTAAAAACAAATTATTTATATTTAGATCCTAATCGTTGCCCCTGTTGGAGAAAATACATAGATGATTTTATTGTAAAGTGATCATATCGATTTGATTAGATCTAAGAAATGCTACATGCTATAAATAGACCAACTGATCATGGTCTTTAGTTGGTCTGCAGATTATTAAGTAAATCATTAAAACCAGTTCAGCTGAGTTCGAAGAACTATTTTATTCCTTGCACTATCCTTCTCATCCCTTACGTCACTTTATTCCTAAGGAAAGATAGAGGGTAGGGCTCGTTTGAAAGTGCTATTCTTTATTATGAATACAAATATTACTAAAGCAATACCTACTGCATCTGTATTAGTAGGTTTGATAAGATTGACATCAGCAACGTCTTGAGACACCGATTCAATTTCAAAATCATAAGGTATTTGAACATAAAAAGATACTGTATCTTCGATACATCTCGAACTGTATGGTACTGAATGCAACGCAATGTTCCGATTCCCAGGACTGTTATTTAACTCGATGGCTAGATTACCAGGTCACCTACATTTTCAAGCTAATGTAAGACAGAGTAACAAGGTTCGTGTCATGTGTATCTAAATATTTGATGATGATGATGATGGGAGAGGGTTTTGAGTGATTTACTTTTGCAACACTTAAAATATTTATGTCTAAATTTTGAACCAACTTATACGTCATTAAGGAAAATACTTATTACCTGCATGACAAAATGATGATATTAGAAACAGTTCCTGTGGGTGTGGGAAAACAATTAATATTAAAACCTTAAACTTCCTCAGCCCGTGATAAATTTTAGTAAAAATCGTTAAAAAATATAAAATATCTATTAATCATAAAACTTATCACGTGGGAAGGTTGAATATTTATTTTCCGAAGTGATTGGTTATGATCAAATAAAAATTATATTAAAAAGATTATTAGTCAATTAATTCAATTTAAGCTAACGCTATTATCATTCTTGACATTTTAATTTTAAATCACGTTCCAAGTTCAAAATTGTAGTTATTATTAATGACTGTAGTTAATAATAACCAATCGATTTGGGTAATTTTAATCTTGATATATTTGAGGACTCAAACGGGGAAATACATTAATTATAAGTAACGGAAAAGGTGACACGAAGTTAGCTGTATCACCTAGTTGCTTATAAGTAAAGCACTTTGACATTTTGATACAATTTGATACAACACTACCTCGGAGGGGTGTGCAAAAACTCGCTGCCATCATCCGTTATACTGCATTGCGACTTCATACACGTCGCTGTTACCTGATTTATGGACCGTGTCGATCTCTATAACGGCTGGATTTACACCATAACTTATTGCCCCAAAATTGCAGACTATCTATTCATATTTAGGATAGCCCATGCCTTTCATACTGCTTTTATTAACTCCTTAACAACTAAGTAATAATGATATATTATGTTTTTGAATGAACAAGCTGAGCTCTTATAGCAAGTGCAAAATTGTTATAACAAGTAAAAAATAGCTGCCGCTAAATAGTCAACAGTATATGATTATTGCTGTCTCCATACAAGATCATATCCAGTTTGCATCCATCATTATGTTCACACAGTTTAACCCCCTTATTACAAAACAGACTACGATATTCCTTGATTAAAAAGTAGCTCCAACCCGTTTCTGTGATGTAGATTTAAAAAGGGATGCACATTTCGCACATAAACCAAGTCTTGCAACACCCCTAAAGGTTTAAATTTCACATAAAGATCCAAACACCCCTGGTAATCACATAGGTACTTAAAAAATATCCCAGCAGATGGGTAGTTTTGCAATCAATACGCTAAATTCGTTTGGAACTATGTTGACGCGTTTTTGGAAACAGGTTTTCCATGAATTTATTTCCATGAACAAAAATGGAACTCTACACACTAGGCATTAACACATTTTAATCCACACAATAGCCAATCAAATTCGTCAACATAAAACTTCGTCGACATGTCAAAATCAACTCAGGATAGTTCGCTTGCCACTGTCAGATATGATTAGTTGATTAGTTAAACGATATCATTCTATCTGACAATGTATTTGGTATTTTACAGTGCCTCACCCACACTCACCAAATCGGTATGGATATGCAATTGTACGTGGCGACGTTGCCATTAATGGTGGTGTTCTGGAAGGCGCGCACCCTGGGCTGGACCCTCTTAGCAACCATAGCCGTCGGTTCCACGGCCCTGCGATACCTCGCTACGCAGTGGTACGACATCAGCATGTTCGTCTATTACGGGATATCGTAAGTAGATATTAATTCTTCTTTACACCAACATGGATCTTTTGGCTAGTTCATGGGTCACTAAGATAGCAAACAAGCATGGGGAAAACCTGATGGTAAGTGTTTACCTTAGCTTATGGTCGTGTTCGTGGGCATCACGCACGCGATGCTGACCCTGTGAATATTTCTTCATACCCTTCTTGAGGAACCCCATGATATACTAGTTTGGGATAACCATTTTGGGGAGTTCATTCCATAATCTGAGCATCTGCGGAAGGGAGCTCCTTTGGGATCAAGCAGTGTGTGCTTAGAAAACATTTGAGTAAAGTTACCCGATAGTGAGAAATGCGATGGTAGACCACGGATTGTCGTGGCCGAGTGGTTTTTACAAATGAGTTTATATAAAAACTGATTGCAATAATCACCACCAGCTCACGGTTTATGGTTAAGACAAACATCGTTATTAAATTTGTATGTATAATACAAAATGGCATGTATATTTGGCTGCGTCCTCTGCAGGTAGTAATAAATGTTAATGTTAATCAAGTCATTTCATAGTCGAAATAAATTTGGTCTTGCCCTAACTGGTGGAATGGATTGACATATAGATATTTTATTGATGCACGTCACGATCAACTAAGTGGTCTATGTAGTTATGACGTGTCTTTAATGTGCTGTTAAACCTATGTAATCATTAATATATTTTCGCGACACTCATCCAAATAATTGTTTATGTGCTCCACCAGAGCTTAGTCTAATCTACCAGATTTAAGCTAAAAAGTGCACTCGCAGCTTTTGCCGTTACCGACATACGGAATATTATTAAAATGGAAAAGTGTTCTGTCAGCTATCAGACGAGAACAGCATTTATAGATCTAAGAAAACCATTATTGTGCGATTTAACTTACGTGTGGCGCCATCTAGTGTATAATGAGAAGAGCATTTAGTGATCTAAGAATGTATAATCATTGTGCAATCTAACTCAGACATGTGGTGCCAGATAGTTGAACTGATTTTACAGGACGTTCCAAAGACTAGTACGGTAAAAGCTAGAGTACGAATCGTAACTGTTATAAGTGTGTTTTAGTTTCACTAATTGTAAGTAGATGGCGTAAGTTGTGAAATAGATCGCGCTGTTGAAAGTTGTATAGCGTTACGTATATACCATTTGTTTCCCTTCTTCTTTAACGTAACATTATAAAGAACCTTTGGATATGAACCTTAGTTTTATTTAGTTCCTGCAATCTTTGGAAGGCCAGTTTGATCCCAAACAGCTAGTAATTTAACCTTTGTAAATTGTTTCAGAGTACAAAAATTACTAGACGCAGCGCGGTATTCCTACATCCTCCCCACACACCGCGCCACCATCTACCTCATAGGAGTGGTTATGGCGTACTTAATTAGATATAAGAAAATCAACTTCACATTATCCAGTGTAAGTAAAGGAAAAAAATTATATATACTTAACACCCATCCCATAGTTTTTAAGCACTTGATTTAAGAACTAAAACTATCCTATTAAACTGGTAAAATGTAATTGTTCCTACCAACATATTCTACGTACATATACTCAGCACGAGCTGCTAAAGACAGATTTAACTCATATTTGAGATGTCTATTTCAAATAATTTACCCATATTTTTCCGATTGAGGTCAAGTTACTACACGCTTTTGAATCAAAAACTAATTAGCACTAATGTGGAATTTTGTGGATGGAATGTCTTGCCAAGAAGGAACACAAAAAAAAATTACTTTCTGAAAATTAAATAAAACACCTACTTAGTTTTGTTGCACTTCGTTTAAAACCTCGCCCGCAAAAATTGCAAAAAGGCCATTTCTTTTTATAGACTCAAGTTAAACTACTATGGAGTTCCTGCATTGCCCTTTGCGTGTTCACAATTGTAAGCCCTTACAAGATGGGTCTGGAGGGGTACAAATACGAGCACGGTCCAGCGGCCATATTCGCCGCCTTCTCGCCCATTCTCTGGGGCGTGTTCATGTGTGGGATACACTGGGCTATCTGTAACGACTATGCTGGTGAGTAATTTTCATTTAACCTATTCAGATTACGTCTTATGTCCGAATATCCCACCTGCCGTCTTATTCTAGTCATTCAGACTTATAATAATAATTTTACGTGCGAAGTTGAAAAATATTTTAAATGCTAGTTTGCGTATTCTCCTCAGCAAGCTCATTCATTTAAAACTTATAGGTATTGTGGGTAGTACAAAAATAATAACTAGTCCGCCATCTTGGATGATATCATTCTAGTTCCAATATGGTGAATATGAAAATTAGAATGACATGCATTGTCATCCATAATAAGCAAGAGAATTGCAAGACATAGACACATTATACATTGCTAGTTAAATAAAAACTTGCAATCTATATCTATACATCTATACAGATAAATAAAATTGAAGTGTCTGTTTGTAATTCCAAAATAACAGCTTTTCACTAAATGCATTTGAAAGTATACACGCTACTGATACCGAAAAACCAAGATATATTTTTTTTATCTGTCTGTCTGAATGTAATCTCTGTAACGGCTGGACCGATTGTAACGGGACTTTCACTGGCAGGTAGCTGATGTTTTAAGGAGTAACTTAGGTTAATTTTATTAAAAAAAAAACATTAGGGATCCGCAGGCCACCCTTGAAATTAAGTCTACGCGGGTGAAACCGCGGAGCACAGCTAGTAAATAAAAAATATAAGATGGTTCCACTCACTGCATATAACATGTCGGGAAATTCAGTCCTGGCATAATTATTATTAGTAGGTATAATTATTTTAATATTCATGTTTATGAGAACAGTTTTCAAAATAAGCTTAGTGGTTTTGATTCAAATGTACGAAATATCAATCCATAATCCGCATGGCTGAAAGGACATTAATTCAGTGAACGAACATTATTTATTGCGAGCGTCCTAAAAGCCACCCAACATTTTAAAACCACAAATTTCACAATATGGTAGCAAAAACACCCTTTAATGGACAACAACTGACAATGATAAATGGTGTAGTGCAATTAGTTACTCCTTTAGAATTGGCTACTTTGTGAAAGTGGCTTCGGTTAAGAATTTGCTAATAGCTGGAATGTTTTTAGAATAATATTTGAACTTGCTTCTTGTTTTGTGTCAAATGAAAGCTTGACTTAACGTCAGACGGACGATGCCATAGACGATTATTAAACTACAGAATGACTATGCGTTTGTTGTTCAAACTAACTGTTTTTATACCTTTCAGTTATTATAAAAACAGTTAGTTTGAAACTTTATTTTATCGTCTGCCTCATCATCTCCCTGAGATTATCCTATACCCGGTTGAGTCGGCACTTGATTCAACTCAATGTGGCTGATCACCTGATGAACCCCTTTTACGAGGAAAACCGGTAATTTATGTTAAACCAGACCTGTGACGGTTGGCAAAGATGTTAAATTGGCATCCGGAAAAGATGATTTAACGTGCTCTCCAAGGCACGGCGGGAACTTGGGCGGTCACTCATCAAACTACTGGCTTGGGTTGGGGTTGCATTACTTCGCTGATCTAATGATATGTGCACTACCAACTGTGCCACGAGCTCCTTTGTTATAATATTGTATTGTCATTATTCCAGGAGTAGGAACCGCGTTCGTCGAATCCCGAGCATTCAAGTTCTTCAACAAGATAGCGTACAGCGTATATCTCACACAGTTCCCAATATTCTTCTACAACGTCGGTAGGCAGAGGCATTCGGACTATTACAATCCCTTCCTTCTCGTAAGTAACCTTTGACTGTTCCAACTGAATATGGCTAGCATCGGTGACGGAAAACATCGCGAGGAAATCTGCATGTCTGAGAAGTAATTCAAAGACGTATGTATAGTGCCAAAGACGGCGATAGACTCACCATCTGTCACGTTGGCACTTAATCATATTCGGTGTAATGTGGGTTTTGTGGTTAAAACACCTCGTAAGCATATTTTTATTTTATTTTATGATTAGCAATAATACTAACCTAAGGGATCCAGGACCTGCAAACCAGATGGTTGCCGAAATTTTCTTCTCATCAATCACGTCTTACTAATGGATGTTGACAAATGAATGAATATTGAACGTTTTGACATGCAAAAGTAAGGGGAGGAAAATGCCACGAGAATAGGTTTGTAGTGATATGTTCGTTTCTTCAAAGAACACTGCATAAAATATTGGACCAATTTCGAAAAAAATTGTGTTATGGATCCAACATGACAAAGTCGTAGGAAGAGGCTATTGCCTTAACATTGTTTTCAATCCACAGGCTCACGTGCCGGAACTAATGTGCATCTTATTGATATCGATCTCGGCCACTGTAGCGATTGAAATGCCTTTCAACAAAGTTTACAGGATATATTTTGGTGCGTATCTTATTTATTTAGTTCTTGTTTACATAAGATATCATTATCTATATCTATACATCTATACAGATAAATAAAATTGAAGTGTCTGTTTGTAATTCCAAAATAACAGCTTTTCACTAAATGCATATGAAAGTATACACGATACTGACACTAAAAAACAAAGTTTTAAAATTTTTCTCTGTCTGTCTGTCTGTTTGTTCCGGGTAATCTCAGAAACGGCTGGACGGATTTTAACGGGACTTTCACTGGTAGGTAGCTGATGTTTCAAGGAGTAACTTAGGCTTTTATTTATATTAGGGTTCCGCGAAAATAAGGAATAAACTAAATCTACGCGGGTGAAACCGCGGGGCACAGCTAGTATATCGTAAGATTAACGATTGACTTATCTGAGGAATCATTTATTTATCTAAACATTGCCTCATTCATAAGCAATTTATGGACAATATTGCATAAAGAATTTCGTAAATAACGAGTAAATAAAATGTTTTCTTTGCCTTATTTAAAAAGCCTACAATAACTTAAAAAAATATGGATTAATAATTGAAAAATATAAAAATAAGCAACAAATAAAAATTTTCGTTACAGACGATTTATTATAAATCTTTAAATTGACGCCAAATTTTGTTTCAAAGTCAAAAACATCTTGAACTAATTTAGAAATGCTTTTGAACTCAATTACGAAAAAACAATTATTTATTCGAATATAATAAGAGAGCTGGGGCTTTTCTCGCCCAGAGAATCAGCATTGCTATTCAACGTGGCAATGCTGCCAGCCTTCTTGGCACGATCCCGAGAGACACCGACTTGGGACAAGTTTTCTACCTTTAATTAGTTTTAAGAACTGTTCTTGTATATATAATTAAGATTATTTCAAATTTTCTTTTTCAGGTAAATCACAAACAAAATTAAAGGAAAAGTAAAAGACATGAATTAAATAGTTGTAATTAATGTTATGTATGTAAAGTTAATTATCCGCCGAACATCACGTGTAGCTATGTATCGTTGACTATTTTATACTTTAATACTTAGAATTAACGTAATATAACTTATTAAATGACGAATAAAGTTTGTATATAAAAATGAAATTTATCTAGTCTCTTTCTTTACAAAAATAACTTAACACAGTTTTTTTACAAATTTTATTTCTAATGATGTAAGAAAGTACTCAGTTTTATCTCTTCCAATAATTAACTACCTACCCTGAAAGATTTTTTTTGCAAAGGTAAAAATTTCACTTTTTGGTTTATTATTTTTTAGACAATAAAAAAAAAATAGTAGGTTTTTGACTTATAACATTTATATTACCACAATTGATCCACTGTCCGACCCCTTCCTTAAAATTCCTTCTATCCATTTCAGCTATTTTCATAATACATATTATATGTATGTATGTTCCAGATCAAACAATAAATAATTTATTTCTAAGAATGTAATTGAAAGGCGGCGACTGATTCACCATCTGCTACGTTAGAACCTAAATATATCTTCGGTGAATCGTGGGTGTTGTTACACCTTCTTAACAACGTGAAGATATTAAACATAATACATATATATAAATATCGATCATGGCAATACCCTCTTATTTAACAGAGATCATTATTTAATCTACTTTTTTCTATACTGTACTTTAAATATATGACAATACAAGTATACTGGACGGGCTATTCCATACAAAACTGCAAGTAAATAATGAGTCGAATTAAAGCGCTCCTAGCGAGAGGGATTGGAACTAAATTTGACGTTTATTATAATTTTTTGTGTTCTCTCTCTAATCTCTATCACCTAGTTTCCTTACAGAGTGCCTAGTGCGAGTTTTTAACTGCCGCCATCACAAGTCACCGCGTCAAAGTTAACGCAGATTTGTATGGGATCGGAGCAGCGCCTCTGTCGGCCTAAAGAATACAGTATTGTGAGCCCATACAAATCTGCGTTTACGTCGACGCCGTGACTTGTGACGACGATTTTAAGAAAACTCGCACTAGGCATTGTCTGTGGTCACGCTACATCGCTAATAGACAACAGCGCTAAAATGGCGCCCTTCAAACAGAGGGCCTAGTGCGAATTTTTTATTACCGCCACACAAGTCATCGCACTTACGTCAAAACGCAGATTTGTTTGGGATCAAAATAGTGCCATCTGTAGTCCAACTGATGACTCGCACTACGCACTCAAAAAAGTATGGAACTACTTTTAATCTAATTATTATCTTGGGTGATTTTTTGTAATAAGGTAAGTAAGTCGATGGCTAGCCACTCCAGTATTCTTATATGATATTCTTATCTATATTAATCTATGACGTATCTATCTTCTCCACGTCAACTATCCACAGAGATCAAATCCACAGTTATCTGTTCCGTGCAGTCTGGTGGTAACCACCCTGGCATGCATTGGCAGGAACCTTTGCCATTAACTCCTTTTGCCAACCAAGCGTTGGGCTGACAAGGACCTTGGGTGTGCTGGATGTGGCAGACACCGTCGTGGATCACCGCGCCTTGGTGGGTTAAGCAAGCTACGACCTGGAAAAGAGAAAGGTTTTAGGTGAGAATGAAGTGTTTTACCATAAGGAAATAAGGGGCATAAGGTGATGCAGTTAGTATTCCACATTTTAAGAGAATTACGCTGTATATGAGGCAGTCTCCATCGTTTTTTTATTTGGCCTAACGCTGCTGGCCTTGAATACTTCGTAGTATTTATTTAGGTGTGTATGGCGCGAACAACATTATATACCTACATTATTATATTAGATGCTCAGTTATCCACACTAATTGATGAGCGCTCATAATTCGTGACGGCACCCATTATTTTGTATCGCTGTCTGGTATCGATAGTACAAGCTCTGCTTAGTTTGGGACTAGACAGCGCTATAACATTTTTGTATTTAATATTATATTTGTATTTTATGAATAAATGATTTGAATTTGAATTTGATTTTAAAAAGTCTAGATTATTTAATATATATTATTTATACGATACTTGACTAACGGCCAGTTTCAATAACCTATCAAAGTTTACAGATGGATTGCTATCCCCAGTTACCTGTCAGAAATCTATCCATACCTCAAATTTCATAGTTATGTTAACTAGCGATAAGTTATTGAAATGATCAATGTATTTATCTTTAACAAGCTAAATGACAGATGGATATTATTGAAAACGGCATATTGAATACTAACTACTAAACTAACACTATTACCCACATCATAGGGTAGATTAGTGAAATGCAAACAAACATGGTTTTTGGATGTCATGGACGCAGCCAAAACAACAAAGCGGCGGCGGCTGTCAATCCATGCTGTTAGTTCAATCCATCAAGCTAGCTAAATGTTTGACGTATTGAGCTATATTTATCCAGGTCACTAGTCAATTCTGGCAAAAATAACCAGAGGTTTTCAAAATAAAATTCTTATTTCAAAACATCAAAACACAAACATCAAACAAAGTACTTTTAAATAGTTAATGACGTTAGGTTTGGAAGGTAACTTATTCAGAAATTTTATCACTCATTCGAATTGGTTTCGAGGATAACTCCAAATGCCGTTGCTAATTTATTTCAGTGCATTTTGTAATTGATGAGGCATATTCATTCAAAAAGTCGCAAAAGGCAGAGAGTAGGAAATAAATAGAGCACCTTTTCAGCCTAGACTTGTAAATCTTCACCTTTTATGCACATTCTTTATCTGAATCTTTCATACATGCCCTACTGTGTACCTACCCTCGAAGAAATGTTTTAAGCCGATCGTACTCACCTCTCTCTTGACACACGCGCCAGTTCCACAGGCACAAACACCGTTATGACTCAGACCATCGAGAGCTGGTCTCGCGTCGAAGTCAAAAGCCACTACCTCGCCTAAAGGACAGGGCTCAGCCGTGCCTGGTCGGTAGCAGCGTCGTCGCTCAGGCACGTATAGTCGTCCTCGGGCACATGGCACCTGATGGATAACAAAACAGCGAAGATAATATAACAGCTAAGTAATAAAACATTAGAGGAAAGGTAAAGGGGAATCTTCCTGTCGATACTTGGAGCTGCCCGACAGGGCAAATAATACTTTAGAGTAGTGTTGTGATTCTGTGTTGAAGTTGTCAGAAGGAAGAAAACAGACAGAAGTCGGTTAAAAAGAAGCGCAGTGCTAGCCATAGTGGAGCCCTTTCGTCTTTAATTATGCTAAAACAGCGATTACATTTTCATAACATGGATAAAGCGCGAGTTCACTCTTCTTGACTAAGCCTAAGAAGTGTTCATAGGCTTAGTTTTAGAGGTATGATAAATTATAATGCCAATAAAATTGTTAAATGTAAATGTTAATTAAACTATATTAAGTGCAAGTTCTGTAGAGGTTCACATTATATCCTTACCTTAGTACACCTTCCTCCTCTAGCGATCATCTCATCTTGAGCACAAGGTCCTCTGGTGTACAGCCTATAACAAGCGCCATCTGCCGCTCGAGCGTGGAAGTTCTTGCACTTGCACTCAGCACGGGAACCATGTTCAGAAACCTCTGATATTGAGAAGAGATGGCCTTTGGGACAAGGACCGATTGTATCTGGAAAAATAATCTGCTGTTTACGTATCATGTTTACAAATTAGTTATAATGACTATTTTGGATGAATACTATCCATTGCTCCGATAAATATAAATCAACAGGAAAATTAGTTTCGAGGAAATTCCCATTATGGTTTCGAAGACGAGACCAAACTCGGACTAAAACTATGTCCATCCCTTTTGATATCCGTATCACAAACAGAGATGGAACTATTTTAAACCAAGCTGTATAATAGATTATTTTTTTGTAGTGGAAGAACTTCTTAGTATTCCAACAATTCCTTCCTGACCAACAAATCTTTAAGCTAAATAAAAGGACGTCACTCACCTAGTTCATAGCACCCTCCAGTTTCGTTATGGTAGTGCGGTAGGTGTGTCTCGCAGCCACACTTGGCCCCAGGTAGGAACAACTGCCCTTTGTCACAGGGACCCCTGGTGTAATGAGCGTAGCAGCTTCCGTCACCAGGCCAAAAATGAGGGCCGTACGTTGGACACTGGCAATTTGAAATGTTTGTACATTTTAATAATAGACACTTAAGCACTTCATCATATTCGGTGAAATGTAGGTCTTGTTGTTGTTAGAACCCCTTACCCCTTTAGGGACCCTTCTGGGATGGCGTGAGCATATATATTTATTTTTATTGTACAATTTAGCGACGTTGTCTGCCGAAAAGGCATGAGATATAAAAAAAAACTGCTGAAGTTAAAATGAGATTTAAATTTAGAGTTGAATTGTAAATTTCATTACAAAACTAAAGTAATCACTTTCTTAGATATGGATTTAAGAAGGGATAGACATTGTTCTATGGATGGATATTGCTGAGTTTAGTCTAGTCTTCGTTTAAACTGTGTTTTGTAATAAGAGGGTATGAAGGTATATCTGCCTTCTTTGGGAGGGAACCCAAAAACTTCAAAAGGCGCATATGACAATAACAGTAGATAACATTCTCTTACGCTTGCTTTAATATAGAAACGATAATCATGGAAATGACATAAATCAGTCACGTGATATATGTCATTCCCTACAGGCCCAAGTCATCCAGTAAGGTAAGGTAAGATAGTTTGCTGACCACTTCTCTGGTTTTGTAGACAACAATAAAAATTCCGTAACTAATTCAATGTTTGCTTTTTCTATATATATGTATACATATATATTTATTTACCAGATTAAGAAACTGCCTGTTTTGTTTTAAATAAATTTCAGACGCCGTTGCCGTTATATTATGCAAACAAGCTGTTTTAAACCTTAATTCAAACGAGTTATAGTCGACAATTGAGTCTTTCGATTTCATACACAGGTGGTAACCTTCATAAGTATGTCACCTTAATTTCTTCAGCACTCAATATTCGATTAAGAGTAATTAACTTGGCGTACATATTTATGCGTAGGTAATACCTCAGATTGTTTGGGCAATACCTGACCATGACCTAGTTTGTTAGAATGATAATTAACTGACTGTCAGTATTAAATAACCTTACATTATTAGTAGCGAAGCAGATGTTCTTAATTGTTCCCACGTATGAATCTATCTTCGTAAAGCCTTATTTCATACTCTTCAGTTATCTTCGCGTTTATTTTACTTCAGTCAAATAGATTAGATACTAAAGTGTCGTCCCCCAATTCTAAACCGATCGACATAATGGGGTGACGATGGATTTTAAGACGCTGTCAAACTACAAATTACGAGAATAACAAGCTAACGAAACACAATATTTTTACATTTGTCTATGCACTCATTGCGCAAAAAAATCCTGGATGGATTTATATGCAGTTTTATATTATGGTCTTGTATGTAGTTGGGTCAACATTTTGAATACTTTCACAGCACGGAGAATATTTCAATTCCACGGGAGTAAAAATAAAACTAGTTTTAACATGACATTCAGAGACAAACACGATGACCGAACACGAAACATTTTTGGTCAGTTGCCGTTAATTTAAAAAAAGTATTCAAGTATCGATGTCATTTTTAAAATCAAATCGTATTACAAGAACATTGCCCGCGTCTGATTATAGATACCTCATTAGCCTCGAATAATAATAATATTGCTTATGTTACTCGCTGAAGATGTAGCTTTCTAAGGATTAAATAAATATGAAAATCGGTGTCTGTGCCATACAACTGGGGGCAACTATGATCGTTTAAGGAGTGTGTGTTAGCTTTGACGTTTAATTTAAAGGTACCAAAAATAAACGTACAAGCTCAGAAGTTCTTAATACACTCTGCTTTAATGGTGGTAGGCCCCCAGGTGTGTAATTTAAAGAAACTTACGGAGCAAGAAGCAAGTCCATCATCAGCAATGTCGAGCACAGCGCCAGTGTAACAAGGCCCCTGGCTCAGCCTGAAGTAGCACCGACCATCAGCTGGCCAGAACAGCAAGGTTTCGTCTGCGCACGCTTGAGGACGCATGCACATACCTTGGCGCTCCCTGGAATATGGACGGTAACAGCTCAAATATATTTTATGAAATGTCAAGTATTATAAGTAGTTATGTATGACTATAAATATGTGAGCCGTGGTGGTTATGGGGTTTGAGCAGTCGCCTGTTACGCAAGCGACGCAAGATCGAATCCCAGCGGCCGGCGCCAATGAGTTTCTCTAAAAACTTATATGCAGTAAATTGACCCTACGTGCGATACGGGGAAGGAAAACATCGTGAAGAATCCTGCATATGTCTGAGAAGGAATTCAAAGACTTATGTATAGTGCGTGAGACGGCGATGGAGTCGCCCTCTATCACATTGGCACTTATTCATATTTGGTGAAATGTGACATCAGCTATCTGCCAGTGAAAGTCCTGTTAAAGTCAGGTAAGCGCTTTCAGATATTACCCGAAGACAGACAGAGGAAAATTGCAATAATTTTTTTCTTTATCTAAGTAAGTACCTACCGCATATATTATATACTTTCAGTAAAAAGATATTAATTTGGAATTCAATTTTATTAATCTGTTTTTATAGATCCACCAAAGATGAGCGAGGATGCGTAGCGAGAGATGTGTTTATTTTCGCTGCATTTGTCTATCCTCGCTCAGCGTAGTATCATTTGGTTCGTTGTAGCAAACTTAGAAGTTCACTTAGTAATAAATACGTTATAAACAAAGTAATATAACAGGTGGTTTTGATTACTTAACATTACAAGTCTCATAGACGTTATGAAATACAAACAATAGGATGTAAAACATGTGTAGACTTTAGAAATTGTATTGAGCGCGTGATTGGTTTCGCAAATCATCACTGCAAGTCAGTAAGTAGGCTATTGAGATATTTGATTCGCTTATAAGTGTCGGTTATTCCCAGTCGTTAACTTCGTTAAATTGGCCCCGTCGTTTCAGAGATTAGCCGGAACAAACAGACAGACAGAGTTTTTTATTGAAGTTTATTTATGTATCTCATTACCGTATACACTGCATAATTATGTATTTAGTGAAAGGCTGTTTATTTAGAAGTACAAACAGACATTTAAATTTTATTATTTGTATTGATTTAAAGATAAGCCCAATTTAACCATGGGATGAAATTCGAATATTTCATTGTGTAACCGTATCGTTTAATCTATACATCTATACATACAGATACAGATAAATAAAAATAACAGCTTTTCACTAAATGCATATGAAAGTATACACGCTACTAACACAAAAAATCCAAGTTTTAAAAAATTTCTCTGTCTGTCTGTTCGTTCCGGGTAATCTCCGAAACGGCTGGACCGATTTGAACGGGACTTTCACTGGCAGATAGCTAATGTTACAAGGAGTAACTTAGGCTACTATTATTTTTTAAAAAACATTAGGGTTCCGCGGGATACTCATGAAACTAACTCTACGCGGGTGAAACTGCAGGGCACAGCTAGTCTGAGATAAAAATTAAATAGACACAGTATAAATGTCAACATCAAAACAACACTCGACTTCTTTCTTCATATCTTGCACGATAATTTCTCGTGTGAGTATATTGCAGAATTGCTTCTCGCAATAACTTTTTCTTCACACTCAAGCACTTAATATGTTTTTGCTTTTTCTTATTCCTTGATTCTTGCAAGATGCTTACCTACCCTCGCTTGTTGAAAGACTCTTCGACTGGTGCGAAGTACTCCCCGGGTCTGCAAGGGCCTCGTTCGAAAAGCTTGTGACAGGTGGTGGTGTGGGGCAGCTGGGCCGTCCCAGGTGGGCATTTGCACTCCGCAATGGTTCGCCCGCCCCATCGCCCGGGGCTTAATTCTTGCGTCTCTGAACATGGGTGGCCTTTCTAGAACAATAAACATTCACAACCTTATTACAGAACATAGACTTAGATAGTCCTTGGTTGAAAAGTTGTTCCATCTCTTTCAGTGCTACGGATTAAAAAAAGGGATGGACATAGTTTTGGTCCGAGTTTGGTGTAGTCTTCGTTTAAATATTTTTTTGTAATATGGGGGTATGAATCGCGATCCATTATTCTGGATTACGATACAATCATCTATACATCTATACAGATAAATAAAATTGAAGTGTCTGTTTGTAATTCCAAAATAACAGCTTTTCACTAAATGCATGTGAAGTTATAAAATTTCATCTGTCTGTCTGTCTGTCTGTTTGTTCCGGGTAATCTCTGAAACGGCTGGACCGATTTTAACGGGACTTTCACTGGATGTTTCAAGGAGTAACTTAGGCTACTATTATTTATTTAAAATATTAGGGTTCAGCGACAATAAGGATGAAACTAAATCTACGCGGGTGAAACCGCGTGGCACAGCTAGTCTACACTAATATTATAAAGAGGAAAGATTTGTTTTTTTTTTTTGTTTGTTTGACCGAGGCTATATTTTATGAAAATGAAAATGAAAATGATTTATTCAGTTTAGGCCCTGGTAAGGCACTTATGAATGTCGAAGAATTTACCACCCGGAATTTATCCCCGTAGTCCCACGGAACGGGAACTGATCGGGTGAAACCGCGTGACGTCCGCTAGTTGGGAATAATTTGGGACCCATTCAGTTCAGCTTTGGTGATGCCAATGTAGTTCTTTAAAATACAGTGTTTGTCTATAGAGACACCTTATTTTAGTTCCCATAAGCAATGGCTAACTTATCATCCAAGTAAACCTAACATTGTCTCTTAAAGATAATATTAACGATGCATTGTTGATTCCTTGCTATGACTTTGAAACAATACGCGACAATTATTTACGTAGATAGATACTAATGCTTACTGTAGTGGCTATCGCAAGTATTTTTACTATTTTGCTGAGATCCGTGGTGGCTTTGGGATTTGAGCAGTAGCCCGCTACACAAGCGACGCAAGTTCGAATCCCAGCGGGGCCTGTAACATAGTTTTTCTAAAAACTTAAGTATAGTCATTTCACACCACGTACTTTACGGTGAAGGAAAATATCGTGAGGAAACCTGTATATGTCTGAGAAGTAATTCAAAGACGTATGTATAGGGCCTGAGACGGCGAAAGACTAACCATTTGTCACGTTGGCACTTGATCATCTTCGGTGAAAAGTGGTTGTTGTAATTGCAACACCTGTGTGTACCCCTTCGGGGAAAACAGGCGTGAGCATATGTATGTATTTTGGTAATTGTTGGGTTCATTGCCGGGTTAACCCTCAGACCCCGGTGTAGGCATTTCTAATCCTACCACGTCATTCTGACGGTTTGAAAGTACATTAAGTAATTGTTAAAAATCTATTCAAATAACGATACTTATTTTGATTAAAATATAATGTTTAAAAAAAAACATTAAGGATATCTATACATCTATCAAAATTACCGCTTTTCACTAAATGCACATGAAAGTATACAAGGTGCCAAAATAAAAAATTAAACTATTTTTAAAATTTCAGTCTGTTTGTCTGTCCGTCGCCTATGAAATTAAGTCTGCGCGGATGAAAACGCGGGGTACAGTTAATCTTACTACAAATGTATTATTAGCGTTTAATACATAGATTATGTGTCTACGTATAAACCACATACCTAGTAACTTTCAAGACCACGACACTACGGAAATATAATAATGTAATGTACCTAACATGTCATTAGATCTATTGCACAACGCTATACAGACAGAACATTATAATAATTAAATATTATGTTGTAACAGTTATAACACAATAGACTGTGCTGAGGCGAATCTTATTATCAACATGCAATTTGAACCTTTTAGGAATTGTTATGCGGCTTTCAATCTCCGTATTTAGTTAGTTAGTAACGACCAACTGGGGGCCAACTATGATCGTTATAAGCATTTTGTTGACGTTTATTATGGTACCGTAAAATATAACGTCAAAGTTTAGAGCGCTGCTTTTGCGATCATAGTTGGCGCCCTGTAGCTTTTGATATGAAATTTACGAAATATGACATAATGAAGCAACTCACTCTAGCCACCAATATTGTAATGATTTTTATGCATGAAATTAAACACACCTACTTTATTTCCATACTAGCTGTGCCCTGCGTCGCACTCGTCGTCGAGTATCGGGCTTAAAAATACTACTAGTTAGGAAATTGATCCCAACCAAGTTCCTTGTACACACAGCCAAGATGTATACTATAACCTCAATACCAGAATAATCTCAGAGAGATCGAAGACATCGATCGTCTACATACGTGACCACCTCATGTGATTCATTGAACTTCCCAAATTGACAACAATGATTGTATTGATCATGGATCCGGTATAACCAGTTTCGTACATACTTTTGAAAGACCATGACCGATCGATCTTGTTATGCCACATCCACTGACCTACATCTTCTTTATATATCCTTACAGTTGCATTTCACAATATTGTAAATCTTTCAAGGACTGCTTAAATACTAGTTTCTAACGCATGTAGTAGAATCGTACTATAAGGACTAGATGGAACTTATGGAGTAACTTGGAGTTTTACCTATTTTCAGAACAGTTTAGTTCCCGGACACTGTTTGTGACACGTGTTGAAGTATTTGGCACATAATATTTATTACCATATTTAAATCATAGTCGATTCGATCGATTAATTTAGTACTTTATAATAGGTTTCGACGTATCACATGTTAAAGGAATTTCTTTGCGTTGCAGCCTATGGCGTGGCACGAAATGTGTTGATCTACAATCTTCGGAAGTCAACCAACAACCTCCGCCCAAATCAACGCATTGGATATTCGCAACGCATTGGAGTGACACAGTTAGATTCTGGCTATAAAAGGCTTTAAATGACCACAGTTGTAGAAGGTAGGTATGCAGTGATTTGAAACGGGCTGTAGCGCCAATATTCGATCTACTCGTACAAGTATATCAATAGGAAGACAGTTCTAAAGACAACACCATGGCTGGTACACAGTTACCCACGGGTCATAGTCCCGAGTTACGCAACGTGCCTTACTCACAAACGAGCGAGTTTCCCACGAAACGTGCTTCGTACGGTCATTGCTATGTCTCTTCCATCCATACATAGATGTGCAGTTGTTTTGTTACGTAATATGGTCTCAGGAAACAAGATCTTCATTCCCGATTGCTAACACTTGTCTCGTCGATAACTACTTGTATGATTTATTACAGGTCATACTATAATGAGAATCGGGTTTCATATAGTGTCTTCGCGTATTGTCCCTAAGGTTCCTTAAGGAAGGAGTAGATAAGGATACAACAACACTCATTTTTAATAGATGATAATTAAAGGACAGATGATGTGAAGCGTCGTTGCCTCTCAGGTCAGGTGCCGTTGTTGAATTGCTTATCTGACTTTTATAGGTTTACTCATCCGATGCTTTTCTTCACCACAAAGCTTGCGGTGTTCCAATTTAAGTAACCTTTTGCATTGACAAGAACGACATTAGATTTAATAATTCAGTGGATTGCAATATACTACCTACTTAGAAGGATTTTATATGACCGCCAACCTGCTCGTCCGATCAGATTAGAGCAATAACGGGACCAACTATTACCACTGTGATTAGATAAATCAAAGGAGATAACAGTACTAGACATCAATTACTCGAAAACGGAAGAAAATATTTTTGTCATAATAATTTTAATTGCTTCCTAAAATTATACCCTATCACATATTTTAAGAGCTGTCACGGTTTCCCCGACACCCTGTATAATTAAAAATGTTTACCTTATAAATGGTGTAGCATTTCCCATCATTAGGCCAGTACAGCATCAGCCAGCCTCGAGGATGTGATGCGCAGGGGTTCTTCCGAACATCTGCCCAGGGTGGAGGCAGCACCACCGCTTGAGTTCCGCAGAACAGTGCCGCCAACCACATCCATGCAGCCATGATTCAAACCCAAATTAACTCTCGTTCATATTTTTTCTCGCTCCATTTTACGCTCTGATTAATATCTCACTTTGTAATTTTAATTTCCAAACTTGTTTCACTTCGCAAATATCTTGTTATATCATCCTCGTCTTCCAGACACATTAGCGAATGTTAAACTGTTTGAATTAATAATAAATTATTTATTTAAAATATTATATAGTTATCGTTCAAATCGCCTATGCGGCGCGCGTGCCACTTACACTGTGAAGATGTTATTTCGTTTTGCATTACCAGTTTCCGTAAGCCACTTAAAATTCGGTGTTGGGTCACAAATTCTTCGATATCGACTTCCTCATAACACTACCGTTTGTTACGATTCTCTATCAACTAGTAATTTCGCTGCCGTTCAAAAAAAGTAGTGTGTTCGTCGCGTTTTTTTTATTTTTGCACTCGAAAACGACTGGACCGCTTTGGTTTGTTTAAAGTGTATTGTGTCAAGGATGGTCGAAAAGTGGTTTAAGGTTTACTATTTCAGGAAATTGAAAAATACGTGTCAAAAATGCGTCACATTTAAGAACTTCTCATAGATTTGCGGTTGCGCGACGATCTATTTGCGTCATATTAGGTTATTTTCGTAAAGAAATCTTAAACGAACTTAGAACAAGCTTTTTTATACATACTATTGACATGCAGGCTGTGTTTCTTGCGAGGTATAGGTATCCTAAGAACGGGTTTTCCGATATTCCACCCTCTAAGGGTTAAATGGGGGCCGAACGTTTTTATGTGAAATCTTACTGCTATGCAGAAACTGCGGGCCTGTATGCTCATAAAATATGGTAATTAAATAAAATTATCTTATTTATATGGACGATAATCTAGTTTTGCGATAACTGTGTCAGTAGGGTAAAGATGGTGTTTTGTTTAATATTATACCGATAAGTATATTAAGCGTTTTTGAAATACTATAAATAATAATAAAGAATCAAATTTCCATACATTAATGTTAAAATTACAAATTCTAGCGCCCGGGACAATGTTTAGCAATAACACGCGGAACAGTGAGTAAAAAGAAATAACAAGCTACTGCCCGCGACTTTGTCTGTTTAGAACAGTTACTTTAGACTTGCACTTATTTTAACCCGCGGTTGGTCTTAGCCTTTAGCCTTCCTCGATAAATAGGTTATTTATCACAGAAATATTTTTTCATATCGGACCCGAGATTAGCTCGTTTAAGCAAACTCTTCAGCTTTGTATATTATTATAGATTTATGCGTAATTTTATACGTCACAGTACCTTAAATCGTATTACCTGTTTAAATAACTAAAACATTATTAGCTTAGCCGTAAAATGCACACAAATTGATCTGTTATATGCAATTCGCCAAAGCATAAAAATCATTGGCAATCTAGCATTTATTTTAATGTCCACAATAATCGATATCATATTGTTTTCTCGACTCAATTCGTAGTTACTATATCCTCATTACAGCTTTTAGTCGAGTACAATGTATCGTAATGGTTAGCTGTAAACTGTATTACCAGCCATTACCACTGCTAGGGCTGTCACAAGTTACATTATATATTTTTCATCTTCTTTCTTTCATATACGTTTCATCTTAAAGATGACAGGACGAACTCAACACCTACCTGAAAAACTGGCCCGAGAAAACCCTGAATCGGAAATCTTTGCTATAGGGAAGAGAGGTCTTTGCTCAGCAGTGAGACAAATCGAGATCATAATCTATACATCTATACATACAGATAAATAAAATTGTTTGTAATTCCAAAATAACAGCTTTTCACTAAATGCATATGAAAGTATACACGCTACTGACACTAAAAAACCAAGGTTTAAAAATTTTCTCTGTCTGTCTGTCTGTTGGTTCCAGGTAATCTCTGAAACCGCCGGACCGATTTTAACGGGACTTTCACTGGCAGGTAGCTGATGTTTCAAGGAGTAACTTAAGCTACTTTTATTTATTAAAAATATTAGGGTTCTGCGACAATAAGGATTAAACTAAATCTACGCGGGTGAAACCGCGGGGCACAGCTAGTAAATAATATTAATACTTTTCGTAAATTTTAGTAATTACAAATTCCCAGGCGAAATATTCTCATGTGCCTCCCTGTTCCTAGTTTTAATGCATCCTAAAGTATTCTTTAATAGGTTTTCTTGTAATTCTTGTAATAACCTATTTAGAGTATGTCATGCCGCAAGCTTGGAATTAACGATATATTTTATAAAAAGGTAGGTACTTACCTATTTTATATTTTTTCACATTTTGTTGTATAATATATTGTTGAAGTTTACGACTTCTAGTTAGAATTGTCATGTTTATTGTTAAATCGAAAAGGACAAGTTTTACGAACAATGGCATGGCAGCATTTAAATTTTATTCCTTAGGGGGCGTCCATAAATTACGTGAGATGATTTGGGGGGAAGGGGTCGAGTCAAATCTCATATAATCTCACGTTAGGGAGAGGGAGGGTCTCGACAAATATCACGCAATTTTTGTTCTGATTGAAACAAAAAAAATGTATACTATTTTGGTCCAATCAATCCAAATTTTTATTACATTTATAACTCTCAGCAATATTGATTATCTTAACTAGTCGTAAATAAAAGCACGAAGCAAATTGTTTTTTTTCTTTCTACAATAACAACCCAACGCGTTTACATAAGAAACCCACATTCTGAAAAATCTCACGACATCTCACCAACGGGGGAGGGAGGGACAGAAAATTTTAAAACACCTCACGTAATTTATGGACGCCCCCTTACCATTTAAGTTATCATCAAATGAACCATCATAATAGATACTAAAACCTAATGTGATGAAAAATACAATATAAGAAATATTTATGTTCGTGTAAAATGTCTAAGCCGAATTCCTAATATAAAATAAGCATTTGCCAGCCCTAAGTAAAGCTAACGGACTCGACTCGGTTACCGTTTGATATAGCCGACAGGCAGCGCTGAGCCGAAATGTCGACATAGACTACAAATTATTATAACCCAGTTGTCTCAAGATTACGTGTAACTTTATACTGTGGTAGCGATGTGGTGTCAGCTACAAGAGAATAACTCTTAGGAGAGTTAAAACAGAGTTTAAATTTGCTTTGGTAAGTAAGCACCGTGGCTTTTGATAGATGCAAAAAGATTATCTATTATTAGGATGATATGAATATTACATACAAATTTTGTTTTGATGAATGTAAAGGCGACATCTAAACTTCTCGCCGGTTCTTCTCATAAGGCTTTTCTGAAAAGACATTGTTTCAGACGTTCATAAGCGCCTTTACTGAAGCAGTTCTCATATTATCCTTAGAACACAGCGAAATAAGAAATAAAAAAATATTTAGGATATGAAAATTACTTTAAATACATTGAATAGTCCTAATAAACAAAATCAAATTAAATACTCGCCCCCGCCTGCGAATTAAGACCGTTTGGTTAGTTCAATTATCATCGCGCTTTGATATCATCTAATAAAATTATAGAATTACAATGCCGTAACAAACAATCTTTAGAAAAAATGGACCACATAAAAACCAAATACTTAATTGACTTTGTTATAGGTACTACTTAGAAACTGTAATTTGTAATTTTTACTGTTAAATCAGCACAATCCATTCAACAATGTACAAGTAACACCGACTGTCCAGATCCTTTGCAAAGAGCCCAAAATCATATCATCATCATCATCATTTCCCTGGCCTTTTCCCATACATTTTTGGGGTCGGCACTTGATTCAACCCGATGTGGCTGATCACCTGATTTTTAGAGCCCAAAATCATAATAGACTTAGTTTTTTTTTAATGACTCATCTAAGTGACTAGAGCGATTTTTTTTTAATCTGCGTTTTCGTCGCGGTGACTTGTGACGGCGACAGTGAAGAATTCGCACTAGACCCTCTGAGTGCCTAGTGCGAGTTTTTCACTGCCGCCGTCACAAGTCACCGTGTCAAAGTTAACCCAGATTTGTATGGGATCGGAGCAGCGCCTCTGTTGGCCTAAAGATGACACTATTGTGAGCCCATACAAATCTGCATTTACGTCGACGCGGTGACTTGTGACGGCAATTTTAAGAAAACTCGCACTAGACCCTCTGATTACAAAATTCATTCAAAATTCAAAATTCAAAATTCGCGAATATTTCGAATAAACTTACAGGATGACGGACTACAATATTATAATATCACGCGTGCAAAGCAAGTGGAAGCTAGTATGTCATAAAAAAGAAATAATTCAGTATAGAACAGTTTTAATCATGGTATTCCCGCAGCAAATCATGCTATTGCTCAAACCGTTACACGATGAAAAAACAACCCGCGAGCAATAATGGCTCAACGTTCATACATGTGTACATAATTAAATGTATCTGTAATTACATTGTAGTAATATTAATGCTAAGATATAAATAAGCAATCTTGAAACATCTTATTTTCAAAATGCGTTTTTCGTTAACTCAGTCTGGGTTACGATAACTGACTCAAGCTATAACAAATTGTAATAGTGCTAGAGGACCACCGTCATCGGTTTAAGCAGAGCGTATTAAGAACTTCTAAGCTTTGACGTTTCATGTAGTGTAAAATTAAACGCCAAGGGAAGTTCTTAATACACGCTGTTTAAACGATCATAGTTGGCCCCATGGTAAGGCAACAAAAAATTTGAGAGATGACGTCATAACATATAAAAAAACTGACTGACATAATTTATATTTACATGTCAACACAAACCATACTAATGAGTCTAGGATCGTGTAGGAAAAATTGCATGCGGGTTCCTTTTCTCTTAAGAGAACACTAATCAGGATTTGCCAAATTCAACCACTTTGATAGAGAAATCATGAATAACATCTTAAAATTTGTAGACGTTTGTACTTTAAAATGTTACTGCCTCGCGGGCATCTTAATCATCATTCAGTCAGATGCATGCATAATTGCATCGATTAATTAGCGTTGCTTAATTCGACTAATTGCTTATAATATCTCTCTTCTGTAAGCGATTTATATTCCAAACTAATCATATAACACAGCCATTAACATCTATAGCTTAGCGTTTCTATAGAAAATTAGGCAGCCAAAATGTATATGGTTGATGTACTATACGATTTAAGTTGCTTCAATCATTAGCTTCTATAGTCATCGTACGTGTATTTCAACTGTCTAATTTGTAGATCATAGGATAATAGAGTCTACTCTCGCTTGCATGCTTTACGACAATTGTGTATCAAACAAGAAAACTCAAGCGTATTCCAAACGATTGATAGAAGGAAATATTTGAAACACGATTAAATATAGCGAGAATCCTTGTCAAAAAACACATTTGAAAATCTTAAAGATGCCGTTATTTTCAGAAATCAGTACATATTATGAATTCAAATTAGTAATACTAAATTTATAACATGAATTAGGCCTGGGAGCCAGGATCAGTCGGAGCAGACTTTGGGTGGTTGGAATGAAACTCCGTAACTTGGGCAGTCCTGGTTTATTGGTTCGACAACACTGATATTGACTTGAGTACACCCTTGACGTTTGTCACCGGAATATATACACATCTAAAAGAGAATCTCAACATCGAGTTGTAAAATCATACAACGCCATCTTGTGAGAAGATGGGTAATACTGATAAACTACGTTAACACTTAATATAATATTTTCAAGACTATAATTATTACTGATCAATCTATCTATCGTTCGATCACTCACAGAGTTAATGACTTAATTGACGCGCATCTCTGAAAGTCAGTAATATGTAATGTTAAACTATTTAAAAATAATATATAATAATGATGACACTGGTAATGTAATACGTCAGTGCACATCTATCATGTGTATGTCTGGGTTTGAAGCATCATTCTTCAAACACGACATATTATGATATGAGGTGAAAGATCATTTACAATATTTCAACGAATATAAAATATTTGCGCACATTGCTTCCTGAAGTTATGAAATCTGGACATTCTAAACGATTGTATTGTGTGCGTTTGGTTCAAATACAACAAGTAAAAAATATGTAGATTAATCTCATTGTACCGTAAGCAACCGAAAGGTGCCTCTAATGTTACGTAGTTACCTAAAATCGAATGTTTTATATTAAATTTTGTGGGTTAATCCGAGAGAGGAAGGTGACTTTGACTTGGTTTACGATCTCAGTAATATAATAAATAATAAGATCGGCTTATCTTTAGTTTGATTCTTTGAAAGTGTTTGTATGGAAAGCCGGTTTGTAGGATTCCGTATAGAATAAAACAATCCCATCCCAAATTAAAAGTACTTCGCATCTCTATCTTGATTTGGCCATATTATGGTTTCAGCTTGTACTGTACTTGTCCCTGTGTTATACGTATTAACGTATAACAGTAACGTAAGTATTAACCTAGTGTCATTCAAGAATGTTTTTGTCGAATTTCGAGTCCTTAACTATTTTAAAGTCAAGAGTACTTAAAGTACAGCCTACTACAGGCTTTAATTACACAGGGAAATCCACCTTAGAATTAACATTGAAAATATTATCTAAGATAATCTATACATCTATACAGATAAATAAAATTGAAGTGTCTGTTTGTAATTCCAAAATAACAGCTTTTCACTAAATGCATATGAAAGTATACACTTTACTTACTTGGGCTACTTTTATTTATTAAAAATATAAGGATGAACCTAAATCTACGCCGGTGAAACGACGGGGCACAGCTACTTTGTTCATAAAATTGATGCCCTGAATGATCTTTTTGCGTACAAAACTAGCCTTAAATGTTGAACTAAAACTGCTGTATCACAAATTTCAAAGAAAGCCTTAAAATTCTTATAAATTTACCGCTCCATTAATTTCGTACTGCAAAATACTTCCTCGCGTTCTGTTATCACCAATTTGCGCGAAGTAGCCCAAAGATTAAATAATAGATTCCGTTTTCGTGTTGCAAGACTATTGTTGGGTAACCAGTATGGCTTGCACATTTTTGTGCTAATCATGACTTGGTTTAGTTAAGCGGTTCGTCCCCACTAATTCAAAACGGTACCACTTAAATAATTTTATTATCTTACTAGCCCTTTACTCTGCCCCGCGGTGTCACCCGCGTAGATTTAGTTTCATCCTTACTGTTTCGGTACCCTAATATATTTAATAAATTAAAGTAGCCTAAGTCACTCCTTGAAACATCAGCTACCTGCCAGTGAAAGTCTCGTTAAAATCGGAACAAATAGACAGACAGACAGAGAAAAATTTTGAAACTTGGTTTTTTAGTGTCAGTATCGTGTACACTTTCATAAGCATTTAGTGAAAAGCTGTTATTTTGGAATTACAAACATTATAGATTATTAGATGATCGAACTCAAATTCTCTTACTAACTCAACCTAACATTGCTTTGAATACTATTAAATTATTAAAATTACATACATACATAGACTCGGAGATAGACTCACAATCTGTCGCGTTGGCACTTCATCATCTTCGGTGAAAAGTGGGTGTTGTTATTACAACACCTCTGCCTACCTCTTCGGGGAATACAGGCGTGAGCATATGTATGTACATACATAATGCTCATTTCACCAGTTATATTTAAGTCACATGTAATAGAGCTATGGCTCTCCACTCTCCGAGCTGTTACTGGGAAATTGCAGACGTAATAACCCAATAATTATTTTCCAGACTCGGAGATCGAACGCAGGGCATCGTTTTCCACAGTAGCGCTTACAACCACCAGACGAACGCGTCAATCGTATTGTCCTTGTACTTGGCATGTCGTTTTTTTAACTGTTTTTCGGCTTGTTCTTATTATAAATATATTAAAATTGTATACTTTAATGGCGTTACCAGCATCAAATTACCCGACGTGAGAAGCATTTTTTTCCTTATTACAATGAATATATACCTTGTGTAATAAACGTATAATACTAAACCATGCAAAATATCTTTATTTGACTAGAAATTTTTCAAAGTTTCTTCAAATTGACAAAGTCACTATGTACCCCAAGTTTTGATATGTCTTAACGTTGACTACTTACATCGATTGCGTATTTTCTATATATCCTAATTTTGTATGGGAACGTACAACTTCCTACACTAGAGGCACTTTCACGTTCCCATACAAAATGAAGAAAATACATACATGCATATGCTCACGTCTAGCGCCTGTATCCCCTGGGGGTAGGCAGAGACCACCGTTTGCCACATGCTACGATCCTTACATACTTCTTTCGCTTCATCCACATTCATGCACCTCTTCATACACTTTCTGCGGTTACGAGAGCTCCGAAATTGACCTTTCTGAAAAATATTAATAATTAAAAATACGCAGTCGATATAGTGAACGTTAAAACATGATAAAATTGATACTTGGGGTAATGATTATACAGCAGTAAAATGTTATCGCAGGGTTCGGAAGGTTGCTTCTACTAAGAAGACATTCAATTGTATGTAAATGCGCAAGAAGTTCTTATGATAAGTAGGTCCCTAGCGTGATTTGTTACAAAACATCTTATCCAATGTTTTGACCTTACCACCGTAAAAGGTCTAAATGTTACCTAGACTTTCCACGCTTAGCTGAATGAAGTGTTAATTAAAGCTACCATATCATTTAACATTCAATTTAGAATCTATATATACTCCATTGTATACGACGCCGCGACGTAAGAAAAGTATTCGTTGTCGCCTATTAAATTATTTTTAAGAAAAATAATAGTTTTGTTTTTTTTTTGCAAATTTCAATTTGGAATCTGTCACTGGCCTATTTTTGAATGTATTTTTTTAAATTCGATAATAATGCATGTTCACATCTTGCATAATTTCAACTCGGTTTACATACGTGCCAGTACCAAGGGCGTTTTTTGGAACACATAAAAGAATACTACTCAAGGGGGAGGCCTATGTTCAGCAGTGGACGTCTTCCGGCTGATGATGATGATGATGATGAAAAGAATACTGCACATAAGTTGGGTCAAGTTCAAAAAGACTAGATATTAAGAGGATATCCTCTTATTGCGATGGTAAATCGACGTAATTACCGTAACTAATGCTCTAGATGTGAAGTTTTATTTCATTTCAGTTTGTTTGCACAATACTTACACAAATTTTTTATGCGGTTATTAATTATAACTTACATTTTTCAATAAATCGTATCCATTGTCGACCTCATGCATTCATTATCAAATGAATTGTTTAGTTGTTAAATAACGTTTATGAAAGCGAGAATGTCTATAATATTATTTTCAAATCGTACCTTGAAAGAAAGTTTATCCGCAAATGAACATGAACGCTGCGGGTATTTTCATATTCCAAAAAAATTAAAAGGAAAAGATTTATTCAGTTTGGGCCCAGATAAGGCACTTATAAATGTCGAAAATTTACCACTGATTTGGAAACTAGCATTCTGAGAAAAACCGACAAGAAACTCAAGCAAAGTCAGAAATAAAGATAGACAACCGAATTTGAAGTAAATAGGAAATTGAAAACGCAAAAGTTTACGTTAGCAAAACGATATAACACCACATACGCAGAGCTAAAACATAATCTAGAAAACAGATAACGCAGAAGTTTACGTTAACAAATCTATAGAACACATACGTAACGTAATGATAATGTCTACGGAACACGTGCGTTTACGTGAAGACCGCGCGCGACTGTGCGCCCGCTACCACAGTTCGGTTAACACTGAAATGAAAGAGCTTTTTGACAAAATCTCTTCTCTGTTATACACTTAGCAACACCTATTAGATCGGAGAAGTGTTGTGTATAACATACATACCATTTGTTCACGGCTGTCTGTATCCCATGGGCAGGCAGATCCTGTTTTTATGGAAGTACATGGAGAAAAAAAATAACGACCAAAATTAACACTCATGAGATATATGTACTGTAACCATTAAAATTGTAAAATATTTTTGAAAAGAGTAATAATTGAGTTAGGTACTACCTACCGGGTTCTTCTCAGAAAAAGCAGCCGACACAACAAATATCCGAACCCGGTGGTAGGATTTATAATTATCCTGTATAATATATTTTTGTGTCCTTCTGACGATTTGAAAGTACTTTGTACGAAGTCTAAACAAATATGTTTTGAATTTTGATGATGAAAGACAAAACCAATCTGTATTGTTTACTAAGTCTACCGCTTTCGGGGTGACCCTTTTTTTTACAAGGGGAATCCATTTCGGATACCACAATCGTTGTGGGGGCAGCGAATGAGTTACGGCTCTCACCCATAGTGTGTATCTGATTCCCTTTTTGGTGGGTCACGTGATACGTTATCACATGCTGTGTCGTAAGCCGACTGTGTGCGACCAGCCTCCCGACAGCATTCCCTCCTGAAGGGAAGAAATGGACTCACCACACTTTTCAAAGTATCAATCTCTCCACACACGTAAATATAAAATAAGCTCATAACTCTGTACCTGCGTAATATTTTGTATCGTAATGTGTTAGATAAATAATGAAATGAGGTTTTTGGAAGCCTGTCAACTGTGTTTGTTCATTTAATTAACAGGTCTAAATGATGTGTACGTAGTGATGTGTAATTCATAATATACATGTATGTATGTATGAAGCATTTCTACTGATCTCTTTGGTAGACTCAAAGTTATTTTTACACATTTTCCATTAAATTCTGTAACACGAAACCTGCAGTCGCCTGAGAAGCAATTCAATGATTTACCTACGTGAAGCGGTACCCAAGTCACGGCGGCGGTAGACATAGGTACCACCTGTCATTGGTTGGATGATATTCTCATAAAATTTAGTATCATTAAAAACAACTTCGTGTTAACATCTGCCATCATCCCTTCATAGACCCTTACGTAAAAACGTGAAGATGCCATAATATAAAGAAAAAAACATTCGAGCCCAAACCATAGAGCCAACCACTCATCTTTCACAGTTCCATCCTTGATCTAGTTACCGCCAAATAACAGTTAAGAATAGACAAAAAAGAGGAGTACTTCCGGACACCTGTCAAAAGCAATCGGTGATGCAAGCCTTACCTTACCATGGTGGCCGTGACTCGCTCTACCGTTATTCAAACAAGGTTTATCGACCGGCGATCACATAAAAACCGCTGCACTCCCATACAATGTTGGGCTACCATTGTAAGGAACTCGAATCGATCACGTAATAAAACTCGATTGTAATTTCGATACGATTATTATATATCATTCCTAAAATCATATTTGAGTGCTTTCGAGTGGTATAGAGTTCTTAATGTGAAAGATTATAGTCTACTTCGCTTGTCACTTTTTGACTAAAACAGTAAAGGTTTCGAGATCTTTGCTCATTAACTAGAGTCACGGCGAAGCGCTGGAAAGAGGAAAACAAGTAAAGAGCGACGCCTCAATAAACGCTCATTTAGTTCCCCGAGTACAGATTTTGACCCGTTCGAATGTCGTTTCTCAACCTTGTGTTTTGCGCTTTTTTATGGAGTCGTAAATGTTCCTACACTCGCCGATAGGGTCGCTTTTTAACGTTACCATACAAGAAGAAAAAATACGCAAATAGCCAACATTTAAACATGTTAAAACCTATACATAGGTTACTGGACGATGAGGATTCATAGGATACGTTACTACGACGATAATCTAGTTTGAACGCCTAATCGATGCTCTACTATCGAGTTCAACTAGTACGGGTAATGATTTTCGCATTCTGGCGATAGAGCAGATTCTATACCATATAGTTAAGGGCAGGAAGGGCGAATGCTACAATTTTATAGCTATACTATTACATAATTACAATCTGTATCGTATGGTAAGTTGCGCAAGAGTTGGATCACCCCGATTTGAATTGTAAAGTAGCTTCAGATAATACGCTGCGGGAGCGTTCTTGGTAACGGTACCGTTGATAAATCTTGACTTTAATTAGTTTTGCGATCACGCTAAGTGCTTGTACATCTTAATGATACGGTTAGGTTCCTTATATTGATAAATCTCCGTAATCCGTATCCCCAGTCGGGCAAATAGGGAAATGTTTTTTATACGCCCGATGGTAAACGGTCACTGAAGCCTATGAACATGGCCAACACCAGAGTGTCAGAAACACATTCCCACATTATAAAGAATGGAAGCAATGCCAACATTACAAGATAAAAGAGTCCCACTATTAGCTAGCTCAGCGATTCTACTCCTCTCCTACCCCCTTGGAGCACTAGCGACTTTACTCACCGCAGGAACACAATACTACTAATTTTATTTGGCTGTGATCTTCTATTACTTGAAGGTACAAACCCTAGTCCAGCTCCGAATTTCGAACGACAGGTTGTAATACTTAAATATGAATGAAGGTTCTGTAAAATTACCCCACAGTTGATGTAGGCTAAGCGCGATTTGATGACGAATCAAAAAGCCTTCTGGTTGACACAGTTCCCCAAGCGACACTAATAGGTGCGAGACACGTTTACTTGCCTCTTGGCACGTTTTCGCATGTCCTCCTTGCCTCGACAATTGGGTGGAATTACAAACAATATAACCTTACATAAGTGCGGTAAAGCTATGACAATGCTAAACGCGACATAGCGTGAATTTGATATTGTATTTAACATGCACCATCGGTTATAACATCAATGCTTAGTTTACACCGTTGGTAAGCACTGCATAGCATACTTACATATTTTTTTTATCGATTTTAAGAATCTATCTATACAGTTAAATAAAATAAAGTGTTTGTTTATTATTCTAAATTAATAGTTTTTCACTAAATGCTGAAGAAAGTATAAGTACTCACTTGAAAAACCGTTTTTTTTTTTCTCATTCTGCCTTTTTGTTCCAGCTATTCTCCGAAACGACTAAACCGATTATAACAGTAGTTTCAGCTAATGGTACAAGGCTCCTACTGAAGAAAGACGGGTTAAGTTAGAAAAAACATAAGTTTTCCCTTGTCTAATAGGTGTTCCCTTGAAATTAAGTCTACTCAGGTGAAACCGCGGGGCTCAGTTATTAGTGAATAAATGCCAGAGTACCTAATGCAGGAGTTCAAACCCTTTTAGAAACTAACGGGCAGTGCTGTCATGGCATGAGCTTAGGTACCTAATATGTGTCGTAGGGAAACCTGTAAATTATTCTTCGTAAACTTCTTCGAACAATAATCAAAGCTAAGAGAGTTAGGGTATAAACACAAGCACATAACATTTTGCGCGCTCACACAACTATAATAATATTAGGTTCTAACAACCTACGCAATTAAACGCATTAAACAGAACATTTCTTACGCAATGTTAACGAAAACTACTATAATTAATTTTACTTTTCTTGTGTTAACCCACATAGCACTGCGGACTTGTTTTCATTTAAATTAGTTACAATATTGCACACGCTTGTTATTCAATAGTTGAGCATTTTTATGTAGAGAAACTAAAAATGATTATCTACTACACCTACTTCCATACCATAAAAAAACTTAGATAATCTTACTATTAGATAAGTAAAGCAGGTATACCTACAAAAATGTAAGTTAATGTTTAGAAATATTTTACCTCAAATCTTAACTATGTGTATGTCGGCGCCTCACCGGAGTTCGCCCCAGGATCCATTGTAATCGTCAAGAAAAATATGTACCTACATAGTTTCTTTATGTCTTCATTTCTTTGTCTCTTTCTTCATTTCTTTTAACATCAACCGATTAAAATTGAATGCCAGTCCTAACGCAAAGGCAACTAAAGATTTTTGAGAGATGTCCTAAGTTCCCAACATCGCCTTAACATTATCTTTCTCTAGTCTCTAGGCCGACTTTGGACCACTAGCGCGAGGGGAAAGCCATAGCTCAGTGTGACCACTACAAAAAATACGAATGAGGTCTTGTGTTTCCGTTGTTTTAGCAATGTAATCTGTAAATAAATGTTTAATTATATTATATGTATAATTTAAACTACCGATGAAAATGCCTGGTTTCACAATAATTACAGACTATAGATTAACATTAAAAAAAACATGCGCTGATTTGTCATCAGCTGACACACCTGTCATTGATTGATGTCATTCATTTACATTTTATTAAAGGTTTGCACGAATTACGAAATCTATGTAAATAACGGTCTAAATTATAATTGTTTATTACAAATTTAGGTAATGGATCGAAACAGAACGAAAAATGCGTCAGAGGGAATCGCAGTAAGTAAACGTTTCTTTAAAACTTTACCCAAATCTTTCTATTAAACACGCGATACTGTGTATGTTTGTTAATGGTTTTCTCGCAGAAGAAACAACGTATTGACGTATATTTTTGAACAGACATAGTTAAATAGCTATATAACGATATAGGCTACTTTTTATCCCAAACGAAATCGTTATTATAGTATAATGGCAGAAACCACAGGACGAAGCTTGTTTGACTTGTAATTTTATGTGTCGACTTAGACTCCTACAAATTTTTTAGTAGTAAGTTTTTTTAGATGGGTCTCCAAAGTGGTAGGCATAGGTATTACAACACCCACATTTGAATGAAGATGATTGGGTGCCAATGAGACAGATTGTGAGCCAATGCGGTCATCTGCCATACTTAGGATTTAGTATATTAGTAGAGTTTGAGTCTGCAACTGTATAGATTGCAAATAATTAGAAACAGTATAATTAAATGGAATGTTAAACATATTACTGTTAAACAAATATGTAGCTCTGAGGTTTAGTAATTTCCGATGATTAAAAACAAGCCAACACTTAAAAATCTAAACAATGTATGAAACTAATGGCTCTAGTAGTCGCAATGGTAACCCCTGATAAAGAATACTTATTTTATTTGTTGGGCATGGTATATTATTATAAGCCCGTTTTTGCAGATATTTTTACGATTGGTTTGGTTCTTTCGTTGTTTCTTCGTTTGTAATCTGTGTGCTTTGTTATAGCAAAGGCCTCCTCCAACTGACTCTATTTTTTGCTTTCTTTGGCTAGTGTTGTCCAATTAATGCAATGCATTAATTTCATCGACCCATCGCAACGGTCTGGGCATGGTATAACTTATGTTTAAATATGTCTGTATAATTCCAGCCAATGGGTATATCGGCTCTACACGAGACTGTGTTGTCCGACCAGCCCGAGTCTCGATATGAGTGCCCTGTATGTTTGAACTGGCTGAGAGATCCAGTTATAACTACATGTGGCCACAAGTTCTGTAAGAGTTGCATCACTTCTTGGCTTCAGTAAGTTTGTTCACTTTATCTTACTTCATAAAAGAAACCTTCGGAACTGGAAAAGATTTGATCCTTTTTAGAAAGTAAATAAAGACAATTCTATACACTCCAATATTTTAATTGAATTTGCAATGTCAAAGTCAAAAATATCTTTATTCGATTAGACTTTTACAAAGTACTTTCAAATTGTCAGAATGACATTAATTTAAAGGATTATACATGCTACCGCCAGTAAAAGGTGAAGGGACATTCTTAAAGCAACACTGAGCTAACCAATATCTGCTCAAAAACTACATGTATTCTGATAGCTTTGATTGTAGTATAAATGAATATACATTTGAATGTAGATATTCCTTTTTGTTGAAATGTACATAATGTCTTAAATGAACAAATTATTCACATTTTATTGAATAGAAATTCTTAAGTACTTGCAAATAATTATTTTGCATCTATTATTTCAGGAACAGCGGCCATTGTCCCATAGACAATATCAATCTGAGCATGAAGGTGGACATATTTCCCGATAACTACACCAAACGAGAAATACAAGAACAAAGAATGAACTGCCCATTTTCTACTAAAGGTACTTATTTCATTTTATTTTATCGGTAAACATACAGTGTCATATATTGCTTATGAAAACATTAACAAGTAATTATCAAAGCAAACACTGAGCACTTCAATAACAAGATAACATGGAGGAGTTAGTTATGGTGCTACACAACTTCAGAACCTGGACTTAGACAACAACTTTTTGAATATATGCATGCACCTTAGAGATAAATATGTCGAGTTTTAGAATAAGTTGTTGAGTTGAAATGACTACTTTAAAATGCCATGGGCTACAGTGCCAATTACCGTCAAGCAGATTCTTATGCTTGTGAGCACAAGCTCATGCACACACAAGAGTAATTGTTGAGTTTCTTGCCAGCTTCTTCTCTGCAAAAGCAAGCTTCTGAAACCGTTGGCAGCATTTATAATCCTGTACAGTGTAATTTTTTGTGTCCTTCTGACCATTTGAAAGTAATTTGTAAGAAGTCTAATCAAATAAAGATATTTTTGATGTGACACATTTATTTTTTTAGCACAATAAAAATAAAAATATTTTTTCTCTTTCCAGGTTGCACAGTAAAAGTAACCCCCCTGGACTTAGATGCCCACATAGCATCATGTGAATACAATGAGCCAGAGTCCTCAAAGCAGCCCGAAGTTAAAGTGCCTTGTTCGTTCCAAGCCGTTGGTTGTAAGGACACATTTGAGAGCCAAGATGAAATGAATCAACATTTAGATAGTGATATACAGAATCATATGAGTGTGAGTGATCATCCTTCATGACTACTTTTTTGCATTAAATGTTATAGAAAAGTAAACCTTATTGCTATACAATAAGGCGATATAGTACAAATCTAAATATTAATATAATAAAAGTGCCTTATATTTAAGGATTAAAGTTAAATTTCCAATGGGATCCTTAGGTGTTTGTACTGTAAGGGTGCATAGTAAACTGAGATAGCGATGAAAATAATGAGATGTAAGGTAGACCAAATAATTAATTTCCACTCATCACATAGCAGTTATTTGTCTTCCTGGCTCTGTATTTTCTCTCGCAAGCATTCTGGCATTTGTTTTATCTATTTTACTAGCTTTTACCCGCACCTTCATCTGCTTATTGATGAAACTATACCTATACCAAGTTTCAGCCAAATTGGTCCAGTTACCATTTCACGGCTAAACCACAGACAAACAGACAAAACCACTTTTCCATTTACAATATTTTTTGGTTTATCACATTTCTTATTAGTGTTACTTAATTTCCAGTATTTAATGAACGCTTATTCAGAAATGCGAATAAACAATGACATGTCAAGCGCTAGTCTGGACGCCAAGGAACAGGAGGCGATGACCCTGTGGGAGGCTCCGGACAAAGATGGCGCCCAGGCCACAACACCGCCTATACATAACACTAGCGCGCTTATAAGGTACCACTTAAAATCCGTCTTAGACTTCAGACTAAAGCACAAAAGTCCACTCACTCGTTTGTACACTTCTTTAGTCATTGAAAGAAACAGTTGAATTTCCTTTCAGAGTCCCAAGTATAGGTTTTGACACGTTCGAACCTTGTCGCTTGACATTGCGGTTTGTGCTTTTTATGCATGGAGATGTAAAACTTCCTACACTCGCCGCTTGGGGCGCTTTTTAACGTTCCCATACAAAGGTACATACGGCGTCACTGCAAAAATATACCTATGTAAAAGAGTATTTATGAAGTATCTTCATTTACATGCATTTATTGTAATTAATAGTTATTGTCTATGTAATGAAATGTACATGATGCCAGCTGAGTTTCTTGCCGTTTCTTCTCAGAAGGCTAGTTTCCTTCCTAGATCAATTCTTCGACATTCATATATGCCAGGGCTTATACTGAATAAATCATTTTCATTTTCTGTGCTTTAAATCCTTAATCAAACTTCATTATCAATTACAGAGCTCTATATGAACGCGTAGTGGTCCTAGAGCAGCGTAACCGTGAACAAGACATAGTTATAGCGAACATATCTAAACAGCTGTCGGCCTTCTCCATCGCTAAGATGAAACAAAACAATGATATGCTACTCAGGTAATAATAATACTATTTCTACTGATCATCTACCTGGCCTTATTCCATACATTGTTGGGGTCGGCACTTGATTCAACCCGATGTGGCTTAATTTTTACACAAAGTGACTCCCATCTGACCTTTGCAATTCCTATAACGAGGTTTTTTTTAAATTGTTTTATTTATGTGAGTACCGTATATACTTTTGTCATGCATTAGGTAAAAGCTGTTAATTTGAAATAACCAACAGACACTACAATTTTATTTATCTGTATCGATAATTATTTTAAGACTAGAGAGACATAATTATTCATGTAACCGCGGTTCCAAAGATTGAAGGACGCGCTGTGCTAACTATCATCTCTTGTTGTGTAAGCACAGTGATTCCTCTCTTTAAAAGGTAGCCAAGTGCGAGTAACACTGGTGTTACATGCATTCTTAGCGTTCAATAGCCGCGTACAAACATGAACTGTAAGCTTGAAGTTTTTGTCACCTTAATAGTATAAATAACAAATTTGTATGTAAAGGTACTGCATGGGCAACTATGTATGGAAGGTGGACAACTTCAAAGCGAGACTGGACGCGATGCTGAATGACCACTTCAAAATGCTCTACAGCCCCGGCTTTTATACCACGCCTAATGGCTACAGGTATGTGAAATTTTTTGACATACATAGATATGCTCACATCTATATCCAATGGTTTTTTTTTTATAAAAGTAGCCTACGTTACTCCTCGTAACATTAACTATCTGCCAGTGAAAGTCCCGTTAAAATCGGTCCTGCCGTTTCGGATATTACTCGGATCAAATAGACAGACAGAAAAAATAATTAAAATATTTTTTTTTATGACAGTATCGTATACACTATCATATGCATTTAGTGAAAAGTTGTTATTTTGGAATTACAGACACTTTTTTTTAATTATCATTATTTTACTGTGTAATGAAATGTACATGATGCCAGCTGAGTTTCTTGCCGGTTCTTCCTAGAAGGCTAGTTTCCGAACCGGTGGTAAATTCCTCGACATTCATAAGTGCCTTACCAGGGCCTAAACTGAATAAATCATTTTCATTTTATTTTTCATTTTCAATGTACTATATATGATATAAACTTTATATGCGAACGTTTTTGACTTTGTTATTTTGTAAAAAAAAATATCTCATGTATATCTAATGTATATCCATTAGCTGATAACCATAATACACCTTTAATTAGTTTTCGACTAAATGGCAATGTATGATAATGACCGTTTTATTCCATTAGATTCTGCATCCGCCTAAACATATCACCGCAGAACCCCCACTGTTTCGCGCTCCACGTCCACCTTATGAAGACTGAGAACGACGACTGTCTCGAGTGGCCATTCAACGGACGTATATCAATGTCTATGATCAACCAATACGACCCCGACCTGACTCAGAGAGACACTATGATGTCCAACTCTAACTTAATAGCATTTAGGAAACCTACAGCTGAGATATGCGTCAGAGGTTTTGGGTACACCGAGTATGCGGTCGTCAGCGATGTGGTAAGAAATGGATTCGTCAAAAATGATACCCTTATCATAAGAGTGTGCGTTAAATGTGTATGACATGAGGAGTGATTTTTTTTTCTCTGTGGTTTTTTGCTGTGTTATTGGCAATTACATGACCCGTCACGAGTTTTGAGCGCTGGCTTTGAATGTGCAGTTGTAATTTTTTGCTTACTTCGCGCTACTATTAGCTGAACGCTCCAAACCTGTGAAGGCATCCGCTATTTATAAAACATAACCCAAATCAAATCATAATTATTATCTCGGAGGACATAATCTTAAAGGAGTAGGAATCCATCATATTTATTTCTGACGATATACCTACGATAATGCAGTAACTAACGCATTAATTTTGGACCACGTTTTTTTGTTTTTTGCACATAATCATCTTCGATTCTACCAGGTGGAGAAACCGACTGTAACAGAGGGTAATCTGAGGCATCACACAAAGTTACTTACGCTATTAGAAACGATACAAAATATATGGAAATGACATAAATCAGTCACGTGACATATGTCAATCGCATACATTTTTTATCGTTTCTATGAAGCGTGAGAATAATGTTTACATTATCTACAGGTCCAGACTGTAACCAATAATTCAACTGTATTAATTTAGTATCAATCTCAAGTATTTGAATATGTATTAAGGTGTAAGTACAGGATGTGTTATATATATTTAAAGATTAAATTTAAGATGGTATCAAACTGTATTTGAAGTACGGATATAAACATATCGAGACTGTACTGTTCCGTCCAAAAGTTTTGTATAGACAATAATTATGATGAAGTCTTAATACGGCATTCCGTTTCGTTGTGACTATTTATAAGTATATTTTTTGTAAAATACAACCAAATTGTAGAGCCCCAAGTAGTAATTTAAAATGATTGTTATCCGTCCATATAACGGTGTAGTGTTTAACGTCTAAATAGTATATAAAAAACCTTGATTTACGTATTTTCTGTGTTTACAGCATGATCTAATCCTGTATTTAACGTATTTTTTAAGGATATTTATATGAATATTTATTGAGAAGTATTAAATAATGCAAGAATATAATCTATTATATAAACCTGTTGAAGTATTTGTTTATTTAAGGAGAAACAACATTCCACTTATTGACTTGTTTTATGAGCACTTTTGTTAGAGATCATTTTGCATGTTGTATATTTAAATGACATGAATATTTACTTGTGATTTGTATGATGTACTTAATCTATTATTTTTTTAATATACACAATTTACAGACAAGCATTCTTTTTTTTCATTAAGTTCTCGTCAAAGGTCAATCCAATAGGAAGTCCGTTTTCTAGAAGGAGAGGGAATATTTTTTCCCATGCCTCCCATTAAGCATGGTACTTATTACGACCGCCTTGTCTTTTTTTTGCATTTTACTCAACGTTGGTTTTCAATTTAAAAGTACTACTAGGCTTGCAGAACACTGGAGGAGGTAGCAATGTTAGGTTTGCAATATTATGTCACTGTGCTTAAAAGTACCAGGCTCGCAGAGCATTGGAGGAGGTAATAGCAATATTAGGTTTGCAATATTATGTCACTGTGCTTAAAAGTACCAGGCTCGCAGAGCATTGGAGGAGGTAATAGCAATGTTAGGTTTGCAATATTATGTCACTGGGCTTAAAAGTACCAATGAAAATGAAAATGAAAATGAAAATGATTTATTCAGTTTAGGCCCTGGTAAGGCACTTATGAACGTCGAGGAATCTACCACCGGTTCGGAAACTAGCCTTCTGAGAAGAACCGGCAAGAAACTCAGCTGGCATCATGTACATTTCATTACACAGTAAAATAATAATAATTACAAAAAAAAAAAACATCATAAATTATTCACAATAGTGAAAATTGTATCAGCATGCATGTGTAAAAAATAATAATTAAAAACGTAAAAACAATACCAAATGATTTACATATCATGTTTGCATACCATGTCATTGCCAGGAGCTACTTGTGCAGAGTTTTAATTCCATATGTCTTTATCATTTATGTAATCCGAAATTGTATAATAAGCTTTCTTCATCAGTACAGTTTTAATGTGTGTCTTAAATTTATCATAATTTAACGCGTTTATTGACTGTGGGATTTTATTGTAGAAACGAACACAATTCCCCATGAATGATTTATTTACCTTTGCTAACCTGAATCTAGGAGCTACAATTTTGTGTTTATTTCGTGTTGAAATTGAATGAATGTCCGAGTTTAAATTGAATAGATGAATATTTTTTTTCATGTATAGCAAATTCTCATAAATGTACAGTGACGGTAGGGTGAGAATATTTATTTCTTTAAATTTATCTCTAAGAGAATCTCGGGGGTCCAGCGAGTATATTGCCTTGATGGCTCTCTTTTGAAGTATAAAAATTGAATCTAAGTCTGTTGCGGAACCCCATAACAATACGCCATATGACATGACACTATGAAAGTAAGCGTAGTAGACTAATCTAGCAGTATCAATATCCGTCATTTGTTTAATTTTTCTAACCGCAAACGCAGCTGAACTAAGCTTTTTTGACAATGCTTCAATATGGGCGCCCCATTGTAATTTAGAATCTAAGGTAAGACCTAAGAATACTGTGCTTTCGACCAACTCCAATTGACTCCCAACTAATGATCTACCAGGCTCGCAGAGCATTGGAGGAGGTAATAGCAATGTTAGATTTGCAATATTATGTCACTCGGCTAAAAAGTACCAGGCTCGCAGAGCATTGGAGGAGGTGATAACAATGTTAGGTTTGCTATATTATTATGAATGTTCTGCGCGCCCCAACTTTGTAAACAAGGTCGACGGTACCATTTCTCGTAGAAACCATGGAAACAAAAAATACCCGCAGTAGTAGTACCACCGCTACTAAACCCTTGTTAACTCTCTTCGTACAATGTACAGGAGGATTTTGTTTTTAAAGGGTAAATTTTAGTTTAAATAAAAGGCGAATATAATTTGGACATCATGATTACTTTATTGGTATTCATTCGGTCTTACAAAAATTATCTTATGATTTAGAAATCTTAATAAAATATAGGAATTCAACTTTACACTTACATCAAATTAAAGGCTAACATTTCTTAATTATCACATCCAACCATCACATATTTACCTCCCTTTTTGTTGAAGATGTTTGCTACGCTAACTGACTACCTTATTATGGCTTCAACGGGCTAAAGACAATTCAAAAACTAGATAAGTTGCTACACAAATCGGCAAACAATATGAATATGACAATGTGTTCTCCGTATCGAGATTATCTCGGCCACCTATCTGCACCATACAAGTCCGCTGGACTGACTGTGTCATACAAAACTGCACATACATACATGGGTCGACATAAAACGCCCCTAGCGGCACGGAACGGAACATTATTTGACGGTTGTTGGGCAAAATTTTGAAGTCTGTTCAAAAAGAGAAACATCTTGGGATGAGAGGGCGCTGCTGGACTTATATTTTCTGTTTTTGTGAACACAAGTCTCGATGTCAGGGGGCCTACTCGCCTTTTCCGAAAAACCAAGTTCCGAAAGTTGAAAGTTCCTACCAAGGTTTTTATTCGTTCTAAAATTACGCCCGTACGTGGTCTACTAGAAAATTATTTGACGTTTATATATTCTAAACCTTCTTTAATTAAATAAAAGACTATGATTTTCGTTCGATTGCGAAGTTTTATTTTTGGAGAAAGAGAGTAGACCGCCAGTATTAGACAACACCTAGATAGATTGTAGAGATTGGTTGCAATGAGGGAATGAGTTCACTTTTTGGCCAAGACGATGTTTTTTCTGATTAGTTCCAAGGAAGAGACCGCAACAGGTAAACGTGCTCGCTAAAGACAACAATGCTAAAATTATCATCATCAGCCGGAAGACGTCCACTGCTGAACATAGGCCTCCCCCTTGGACCGCCACGCCGAAATGCTAAAATGCCGCGAATCAATTCGACTCAACAAGTCTACGGCTATAGCCAGTCCAGCGTCCTTGTACCTTCGATGTACCGAATGATCTAGGAAAATGTGTGTTATGATACAGCTACGGACAAGTAGAAAATACTTTCGAAAATTATGCCACTATTTCCTGATAATTCAACTCGTCTGAACTTTCCGCATCTTTTTAATACGACAATGACTTTGTTTCTCGAAGATTTCAAGTATCTTTGGTAACGCTTAGTACTCAATTAACTCATTCTGAGCCGGGCGCGTATAAGCGTCCGAAAAACTTTACGAGTCGCACATTTGCGTCCAAGCTTTTAAAAAATCGGTTCAAGTAATGACAAGCATTCACATGGTTAATGCTTGTAACCTTCGAGAAACACTGCCAAAGTATACTGACTGACACTTAAGCAAATATTAAAAAGATATACCTTAAGTAGGAGAATACGTTATATCCTAAGACGAAGTTAAAGATACAAGCATAAAAAAGCTACAATTAGAATACACAACTCTCCTATTACGTGTCATCATTGCCATTTTCCTATTACATAACTCACTTGCCATCAGATGACGTTTCAAAGCATCTAACCAATCCAATGTTTTGTTTCCATTCTTGTAAGTACATTCGATCATATTCTTATTAATTATATGAGCTTAGACCAAGGACATGTATGTATGAATATGTATTATTTCGCACTTGTTAATATTATTAATTCTGGTTATTATCAGTCTAATACATTTTCGGGGCATTCATGCATTCAATGCTTTATATAAAACTATTCATTACCGATTACATGCATACTGTAACTACGATTACAAATGTCGATTAAATTTTACAAAATATTCAGTATTCAATAAACTACTCTTAATTAATAATGATTAAATTATGTATTTTAAATGAGATAAATATTAAATACAATTCGCGTACACTACAATCCAAACTAAAGAATCGCACTCGGCCGTGCCGGGTCCGAGCCGAGTAGCGTCCACCGTTATCGATACACTTGCCTTGAGGTATCCATAGACCATGTAATATTAATTGACCCTGCTAAAGCCGACGCTCGACTCGGATCCGGCTCTGTCTAGCGCGAATCAATCGTTAATTGGGATTCATTTTTAATTTCCTCGAACAATAAACTCCATTTCATACAACAGACGCGCTTGTGACGTAGATACTTGACGTTTCATAGCAATTTGCAACGTCAAATTCCTAAACGAATGAACATGTAAACGCTACTTTAAAACTGATACACAAGGTTTATTATCATTTAAATATTTGACAAACACGACACGACATGACGTAAATATATCAATAAATAATTTTAATAAAACTTTTATGCGAATGGAAAGTTTTTGTTGCGAAAGGAATCATTAACGTCATTAGGAAGACATGTTAACGGAAGCGATCCGATTAATAACTAATATTAATTTGTGACGTGACTTGGTGAATTATTTTGGAATGTACACAAACAAAATACATCTTGGTCATGCACTATAACATTGTATGTTAGGTTATGAAACCTTTGGATTTTATTGACCCACATCTAACCTACAAAAGCTCTATAATTTCTAGTATATATCACAGTTACGGTAAACAAATGCATTCATTTAGACTCAATCTCTTCAAGGTAATTCAGTGAAAGTAGCTACATTTTTTGTAATTACGAAATTGAACTTTATCATATATTTATTACGGACCTATTTCTTATGAATGAAATATACAACTTGACGTCGTCTTTGCCGCCGAGAAATCTTACAGTTTATTCTGTAAGATATCACCTGAGCCTCCTTAGTCATCGGTTAGCTTTATTTAAGGGGCAGGTTGCGCTTCTTCTCAGAAGGCTAGCTTCCGAATCGGTGGTCGAGCTTAAGCCTAAACTGAATAAATCATTTTCATTTTCAACTGCTTTAAACTCTTCAACTCTTACTACTGGATCCTGAGAATACTTCTTAATAGTTATTTCTTTAATTATTCTGTTTGGAGATTGAGTCATGTTGTGATATTTCGTATTAGATAATTACAGTATCGACCAGACGCATTGCGTATGTAGGTTCTAAACTAAATTCTTTCAAGCATACTACTGCATTTCTACATGATACCTACTAAGATATTAAGCATACACAAAGAATAACGATACGATACAAAACTTATTCTATCATATTGATAACATAACTTGACAGGACTTAACTATTCTTATAATTACGATAAATATTGCGACTTCCCAAAACTTTTACGCTTTCTAATTTTCTGGAACCTTACCATAAGCTCTTATTGCCATCATAGTTCCACTGTGTGACAGTGACAGACTTATATACGTCATATACATCTGTCTCATTATAAGAGTTGAACTATAATGGAAATAGAGTCGTGGTAGGGACCCTTTATTGCATTTAAACATAATAATTAAGACGCGAGGAATTCTTTGGGAAGCCATAAATATGAAGATCATAATTTCGTGATTGTTTTCTTAAATAGCTTTAGATGAATGTTCTTTTAAATCAAACACTTTTCATCGAACATTTCCTACATAATCGTAGCGCGAAAATTGCCCAAAAGTATCCTCCGATTGTTAAAAACTAAACAAATATCTCAGATTTCAATCTAGAATTGTTCATGTTTGGAACCACTAACACCCACTATGAATGATCAATGTACTATAATATGACGTAACAAATTTGAGTAGAATAGTTTTCTACAATCAGCAAATGAAAAGATTACGTAATTATTTCCCGATTATTATCAAATTGAAGACTGTGTAGTCAATGAAATATAGCCTAGCTTGAGTGACTCTTAAGAATATACAGGATGTAACGATAACCTAACCATCATAGATAAGATAAGGATCGTGACTCACGATCTATGTATAAATATGATTCGTGTTACAGCCTGTGATTCTACCGTTAAAGTCAAACTAAATACAAAAAACACTGTTCTCTTTCATCTTCCACAAATATCCTGAATCAAATCGAGAGCTAGAAACCAAGGCATAAGGTTTCGTCAAATAACATTCATTTGTTTTAAAATGTCACAATAATTGTCAAGAAATAAAATTTAGACTGAGCTACTGGAATCCCCTGGGAAGTGGAGTAGGTTGTCCCCGCTGCAGCTGGGAGTAGGCGAAGACGGGGGATCGAGCGAGGCGCGCGAAGCTGAGCTGAAGCTGCTCGAGCTGAGCTCCTCCGGCTCTGCCTCAAAGCGACCGCCTGTTATTGCTGGAAAGGAAACATAATTTGATTTTAAAACTCGTATCAATGGAGAAATCCCTTAAACGTGACTCATTAGTATCACACATATATTGAGGTATTCTATTGTTGAAAGTCCTAGTAAATCTACAATCTTCTGGAATATGGTTCAATCTCATTTTCCGTTAGGCTAGCACACACACAATGTTATTGTCAATATGCATATTATTGACAATATTACTGAGTGTGTGCGGCTAGCCTATAGTGACAAATAACAAGTGGAAACGAAAAGAGACCTTCCTGAAGGTAAAAATACTTGAGGCAACTTTACAACACAATAAATGTATATGGCACTCAAATGCTAATTGAAAAGAAGTGAGAAGAGTTACTACGATTCAGCAGAAAGGTGACTGATTGACTGGCTGACATAGTGATCTATCAACGCACAGCCCAAACCACTGGACGGATCGGGCTGAAATTTGGCATGCAGGTAGATGTTATGACGTAGGCATCCACTAAGAAAGGATTTTGATTAATTCTACCCCCAAGGATAAATATTACATAAATTTCAAAAGGCAATCAAATCAAACACAACACAGCGGTTTTTGATGTATATTTCTCATTATTATGCAGACACTATTATTTTTTAAACACTCCATAACATTAACAACAAAACCGTTTTAGAAATAAGCCAAAAACTAAACTTTGAGAAGCGAAGACATTTATAATCGGCCTTATGGTAAAGCAAACGCTTATATTACAAATTGTAAGAATTCACTACGAAATTGAACCGCAAGGCCAATTAACAGTATAATTCTAATCTTTGAAAACTTTTCTCTGTACTGATTCGAAATATACAAAAATACATCACAAAGGAATATTACCGCAAGCGCATTGTTAAAAGGTTTAATTAAATTAACAAACCTTCATTACAAACTTTACGAATACAATTAGCAATTAATATTCAGGGCCTGGGCCTTACCATGAGCTCTTATTGCCATGATAGTTTCACTCATTTATGAGACAGATGTATGTGACGTGTATACATCTGTCACTGTCGCACAACTGAATTAACATTGCAATAAGAACTCATGGTTGGGCCCCTGTAGACAAAGTAACATTATCCACACGCTTCGCTTATAGAAATGATATCAAATGTATGGGAATGACATATGTCACGTGACTGATTTAGCATGAGTAACTTTATCTAGGCCTTTAGGGGGCTTTTATTGCCTTGATAGTTCAACTCATTGTATGAGACAGATATATACTATGACGTGTATAAATCTGTCACTGTCTAATTGAAGAATTGTCATTGCATAAGAGCTCATGGTCGGGCCACGGGTTTGTTTTATCAACTTATCTGTATGGTTGGTAAAATTGTTGGTGTATGAAACACACTAGCGATAAATTCCTTTTAACATGATTTAAATGTATTTTTGTAATTTACAAGTATTTTGAGTGTATTTAATACAATGTAAAAGCTCAAACAGAAAAAAATAATACCATTTCATAGTAACGAACATGACAAATAAAAAAAAACAATTCGAGTGAAAAATTATACTAATTAATATCATTTTACTTTACAATCTAATTTGGAAAAATAACTTTAAAAGTCAATAAGGTTAAAAAAATAATAATAATAACATCTAATTGGGTACGTAGTATGTACGTCAGATAAACATATTTTTGTTTTCAATTCATAATATTTGATTCATAAAAATGTGTTAGAGACAAAATGTCAACGACCTTAAAGGGCAATGAACTATCATAAGTACAAATTATAATTGTTATTTGAATATTTCATAGAAGTCAGAATTAGGTTAATGAAATAAAATAATACGTTATTTTCTATTATCGATATCACATTATGCTGTTATTACGTTGCATCTATATAAATACTATGCACCAAATACAATATCTAAAATAACCGAAAATATAATATAAATTACATACAAAAAATAAATATTTGTCATGATTCAACATAATTAAACTAAAATAAATTATAAATAGAACATTTTTTAATAATACTTGACAATGATTACCTAATGTTTGTACAATTACAGCCGTAGAACAGATATAGGTATTATATACCAATGTGACTAAGTCAAAACGAATCCCGGCGCTAAGCATTTGTCGATTACCCTCTTACTTAAAAAATCTCATAGTGACACAGCAATCATTCAGCTAGCTAGCGATGTCTCAAACCTTCATCGTTTGTACATAAATGATCAGTAGGCCTAGACAAAGGAACATTCTCTCGCGCGTGCGCTCATAGAAACGATACAAAATCTATGGAAATTACATAAAAAAGCCACGTGACATATTATGTCATTCCCGTACATTTTGTATCGTTTCTATTATCGATGCGTGTGGATAATGTTACTTTATCTACAGGCCCTGAGCTACTCTGCATGAAAACCTTGAGTTGTTAATAAGTAAGAGGCTGAATTAGCCGGAAAGTATCAACACTTGTCAAAGTGAGACTAACAGGGCCTGTAGACAAAGTAACATTATCCTCACGCTTCGCTAGTAGAAACGATTAAAAATGTATAGGACTGACATATGTCACGATAGATTTTTGTCATGTCCATACATTTAGTATTAGCGCAAGCGCGAGAGAACGTTACTTCGTCTAGGCCTACAGAAATAAGTGAGGTAGCGGTACGACGGGAAAAAATCTTTACGCGTGTATACTGTACCGGTACAGTCACTAGTTATGAGCGCTGAGCTTTTATGCGTAGTCATCATTTGGGGTTTTTCGGAGCGAGTGCAAGTAAACCCAAGCGCAGTTCCCCCACTATTCGCTGAGCACTCTAAACTTGTGACAGCACCTGTACCTATACGATTCAAAGAATAAAACATTGACATCGGCGCCATTTGCTTTACTGTGAACCAATGTGGTGTGTCGCGTCGCTTGTTCGTTCGTTTCGCATTCTATGAGTTGGTTATCCTTAGGGGATAAAGCAGCTTCGCCTATATTACATTGATCTAAACTAAACAAATAGATGTACACATCGCTCAAATGATGGCGAACTTTAGTAACAATACTTTAATACTGAGGTATTACAGAACATATCAAATCACAGGATGTAACAGGACAATTCAGTAAAATTTTACAACCGAACCTTTTTTCTTATTTGCCATAAATTCCATACATATACACCTGTACATAGCCTCAATTAGATACCTGTGTTAACTCATTCATTTGAAAAGCTGCCGCTTTCAACCGATTACATTCATAAATCATCTAGTTACACAAAAGACCTTGATAGCTTTAAAAAATAATTGAGAGGTATACAAAATTAAGATTAATTTCGAACATTATTCTGAAATAACAGCACTCGTAACACAAACATGCAAGACAAGAAGGTGTTGCACAGAGTTAAAATTGACAAAACTCACACGTACACGCGTGCAGCCTGTGTGATGTTATCGTGAGTTATGTCGCACCCACACAACAACATCTCAGTAAACGATGTGCGATGGCGAGAGGTTATTCGCGATTGTTTTGATTGTTCAATCATCTCGATGCATCGCGATTGTATTCAATCGCAGTCAATGGTACCGAGTCCGACTGGCGTGTAGTCGCCACTCATCGAACACGGCGGGATGCATCGTGTCGGCCGACGATCATTTCCATAGCAAAATCGAAAACCCTCTCGATTGTTTTATCGCCAAGGCGAGTCGATGGTTGACTCGGTGATAAATTTGACCTTTGGCGAGTCGATGGTTGAAACAACTCGCAATCGCGCATCGCTAATCTTGTCTTACATGCTTGTCATACTGGCATCGACTGCAGTTACAATACAAATTACGATACCTACTCGAGATTTCATATACTCGTAGGTGTTCATCATTGAGTATTGCTGATTTGTTGCATAAAATCAGATAATTCATTAAATTAATGTATATTTGACAATTGTACTATATTTATAAAACGAATCAAAATATAAAAAGAAATAATCAAGTATTTAAAAATAATTTCTCTCATAGTGACTTGCTTACTATCTTTAGATTATGCATCGAATAACCGATTTTTTTAAATAATTCTAATGTTAGTAAACAAAACAGTATTATTATAATTAGATTGGGGAGGAGATAAACTAAATAAGCTATTTAACTACGAGGTAACGTGACATTACCATACTGGCCAGTAAGCTTATTCATTTATGTTAGTCTATTGGTTGGCGAATTTGCAGATGTCCAAATAAAAAAAAAAACTCAAAAAAATAACTTATGTCATATCCTTAATTTTTATGTTTCGAATTCCTACAGAAATAGTCTTCATTGTTATTAGATTACGTATGTCACCTAAATTAAAAAAAAAACTTGTATATAGAATCGTATACAAAATAAAACTCCTTAAAATTTTAAGGTTTAAACCTCAGGGACATCTGTAAACCTCCAGCCTTTAGCAAGGCTGTTCAGAAAGACAAAACCTGTGAAGGCATATTCCTAAAGCTATACCTATAACTAAACGAACCAAAGAGATAAGTACTAAAAGGAGCTCTGATAAATAAAATATATTACATTTTTTATGAAGACCGTACACTATTTAATTTAGTAATTTTTTGGCCATGAAATTATATTTAGCTTTAATTATAAAATATAATACAGAAATTAGGAGAAAATGTCTTCAGATAAAATGTAATATGTATTGTTTTTGTTTATTTTACATACTTTTTATATTTTTATGTTTATTTTTTCGATATGACGTACAATACCGCTACGATCTGCTAACATATTGAAATATATTAACGCCTATAATGTAAAATGTTATTAGGCATTGTAGCACATATTTAAATCATATTTTTGTAAACTTTTTTTTGTCTTTTACCTGTGCTTATTCACATTAAATTGCTTTACTTAACTAAGATTACTACAATAGCAGCAAATGTTGAATATCTATAAAATTGAGAAAATTGATTTAAAAATTTTGAACACATTTCCGATAAGTATTACTTTTTCTTCCTACGTGATTTTTTAGATTTAATCGATTGCTTTGACGAAGGCATGGTTACATTAGAAGCACCAGCTGATTTTTTATCCTCCTTATCGCTATCAGTGGAGACGATTGGAGAAGTGACGTCATCATCTGACGACTTCTCCATCATCTCCCCTTCTTTACTGTCATCAGATTTGTCATCATCAACTTTCACTTCCTGTGAAGTAATCTTATCGTTCTCAACAACACTGAAACCCTGTTCCTTTTTAGCAGGTACTTTTTCGAGATCAATCAGATTGAAACTGCTCGATTCTATTGCTCTGTTCGTGGTTTCTTTGATAGATGAAAGAATGTCATCGATGTTAATCTTGCAAATCGGACTAGTTTCCTTTGTATCTTCTTCTTCTATGAGACTGTCTCTCATAACGTCCAACTTGAAATCGTCAAGGCCGAAATCCAAAGGTTCCAAAAGTGGCATATCGTTAACGAGTGCGTGGTGTTCGTCCACGAAGTTTAGGTCAGAGGGTTCGGAGGGAGCATCGCACTCCGCGACCATAATGTCTGTTCTCTTACACAGTTCTATCAACTTTTCTTGCAAGGATATATCTTGGAAGGTTGACGCTTCGTCATCAGATTTATCTATATTTTTAGCTTTATAAGATTTTTTCTCGCCTACTTTTGCACCAATTTCTTTATTGGTGTTCGAAGCAGCTATAGAGCTCCAAGATTTCACTTTTATTTCGGGAAAAGCTTCTTTTTCTTCGCTTTTCTGGTCCGCGACAAAACTCCAAGCTGACTTAGCCGGTTTCTCAGGACGTACCATATCCTTTTCTTGACTCTTTTTCTCAACAGAAGTCCACGATTTCGCTTGTTTTCCAATTTCCTTGTCTTGACTCTTCTTGTCAGTTATGGAGCTCCACGATTTGAGTTTTAAATCCGTTACAATATCTTTTTCTTGTTCTTTCTTTTCACCAAAAGATCCCCAAACATTGGTTGGTTTTTCCTCTTTTTCTTGTTCTTTCTTTTCACCAAAAGATCCCCAAACATTGGTTGGTTTTTCCTTCACTTTTTCCTGATTTTTCTTCTCGGTTATAGAACTCCACGACTCTGCAGGTAGTTGAAAAAGTGAATCTTTATCTTGTGTTTTCTTTTCAGCAACCGAACTCCAAGATTTTGATGATTTATCTTTTACAACTTCTGTTTCCTTCATTTTACCCTCAGTTATAGAGTTCCACGACTTTCCTGGCAGTTCAGAAAGTTCTTCCTTTTGTTGTGATTTCCTTTCAGCAACAGAACTCCAAGATTTTGATGGTTTCTCCTTAATTACTTCTTTTTCTTTGCTTTTCTTCTCTGTTATAGAACTCCACGACTTTTCCGGCAGATCAGAAAGTTCTTCTTTTTCCAGTGCTTTCCTTTCATCAACAGTAGTCCAAGATTTTGATGTTTTATCGTTAACCACTTCTTTTTCCTTGCTTTTCTTTTCTGTCAAAGAACTCCACGACTTTTCTGGCAGTTCGGAAAGTACATCTTTTTCCTGCATTTTTTTCTCAGCAACAGAACTCCAAGATTTTGATTGTTTCTCCTTTGCTACTTCTTTATCCTTGCTTTTCTTCTCTGCTATAGAACTCCATGACTTTCCTGGCATTTCAGAAAGAACTTTTTTTTCTTGTGTTTTTGTTTCGGTTACAAAGCTCCAAGATTTCGATGCTTTGTCTTTGACAACTTCTTTTTCCTGACTTTTCTTTTCTTTGATAGAGCTCCAAGACTTTGGTGGTAGTTCAGCTAGTACTTCTTTTTCCTGTGTTTTCTTCTCAGAGGCAGAGTTAGTAGGTTTTTCATCGACGACTTCTTTTTGTCTAGACTTCTCTGATACAAGGATCTCTGTTTTTTCGGGTTTCTCAACCTCTTTCTCCTCTTTAACCTTCTTTTCAGTAAAAGTACTCCATGACTTAGCGTGTTGTTCAATGATAATTTCCTTCTCTTGGCTCTTTCTATCAGCTATAGAACTCCATGATTTTCCAGTTACTTCTTTATCTTGACTCCTTGACTCAGGCTGTGGTGACTTCTTGCGCTGTTTGCTTCCTCTAGTAATTTTAATTTCGGGGAAATCATCCGTTGTTGTATTTATAACGTACACATCTTTGACTTCGTTTTCAGGATTAGGTGAAGATGATTTGCTTTTCTTAGATTTAGATGATTCTTTTCTAACAGGAGAACTGGATTCACTCGATCCACTCTCAGCCGATTCCACTTTTAGAGAATCTCTAGCTTTTTCGGTCGCTTTTTCTTTAGATTTAATTTTAGGTTGTTCAGGCATTATTTCAATGTCGGATGAAGCATCATCAAATTTCTTAGAACTTTTAGATTTAAAGGATATAGGCACAGGTTCAACTAAGGGCCATTCTTCTACTTTTATTTCAACATCCTCCTTTCTCTCAATCTTTCTCTCAGGCGTCATACTTTTAGCTGCGCGGGTTTTCTTAGCTTTGGAGTAGGAACTTGTTGCATCTATGTCCTCGAACGGAGAAGAAATGGACACTAATTCTCCACTAGAAGGCTGCTGCTTTTCCTCAATCGCATGTATTTCTACAAAGCTGTCTTCGTCTTCTTTAGACTGTATTTCCTCTTGAGACTTTTTCCCCTTCCGACCCTTTTTGGATTTTGGCTTAATATCTTCTATGTTCTTTTCGCTTATCGTTACTTGATGACTGACGTTCAGAATGGGTCGGTCAGGCTCAGTTAGGAGCATATCCCACGCTTGTTCCTCGCATTTAATTTTTTCCTCAGTGTAGATCGTCTTACAAGGCGATGCTTCTTTTTTAGGCATCGCTAGTGTCTGCTTATCATCACTAACTACAATGGATTCCTTCGTATCAGGCTCCTTTTTGCTACTTTTTTCTACTTTACTAGGTTTCGTCTCTCTCTCTTTCGGCGCCAGCGCCTTACCCTGCTTCGGTTCCCGCATTACCGGGATTTCCTTCAATTCTTCGAAGTCTAAGTCCCCATCTTTAACAGGTTCCGCAAACTCACTCGGTTTACTAGTAATATCTTTCTTACCAGTCGATTTAGCTACCTCAACTACCGGGGGTTCCTTCGAAACTCTCGGGACCTCCTCGAAATCCTCGGTCCGGGTGCTCCTAATTTTACTAGATTTCTTATCCCTAGAACTAACATCACTAACTCTATCTTTCGGGGTGGGAGATTTCTTAACTCTATCTCGATCGATCGTCGACTGAATATCAGCCGGCGGTCGAGTCGATTTTGGCAGTGAAGTACTCTCGCAGAGGCTTTCGGTCACGGTCGCGCTCGCATTGTTCGTCTGGCTCTCGAGATCGTCGGGGAGGGGGGGGCGGTCGTGGTGCAGCTCGGCGGGGATGACCACGGTGGTGGTGAGGGGCAGCGGCTCGGGCGGCGGGCGGCGCGGCGCGGGCGGGCCGCGGAGGGTCTGCACGGGGATGGTGGTGGTGGTGGGCAGCGGGCGCGCGGGCGGCGGCGGCGGCGGCAGCGAGGCGGGCGCGCGCACCACGGGCCGGAAGGTGGCCTCGTCGCAGTTGGAGCTGGTGTAGGCGTCGGCGTCGAGCGGCGGCGGCGGCGGCGCGGGCGTGGGCCGCACCACGGTGCCCAGCGGGTCCACGGCGCGCGTCACGCCCTCCGCGCCCTCCCCCGCCTCCCAGTGACCCGGCGACGAGCTCCGAGACACCCACCCTACGAAACCAAAGGCAACCTTTATTTTTGCATCGGCGAGTGCACTTAGACTTTGACCTCGTAACCGTACATGGATTTTACTTTATTTTGGTTAGTGAGATAACTTTAGAGGGTAAGGGTTTCGTAAGTTGAATGAGAGTTTAAAGTAAGTAAAATAAAATTTTAAAGGACTAGACTAGTCATTAGGTCATAGAAAAGGGGGTAGCTGATGTATAAATTAGATCCATGAACAGTAAGCGCCAGGTATACGCGTGAGAATAATAAATATCAGATTAAAGCGACACATCGTGCACGCGTCGAGCTATCTCTCTCCTTGGCCGAGACATGACCTAAGTGAGACAGAGATAGCACGACATTTAGAATGTCGCTTCAAACTGATGAATTTACTATTTTACAGTTATCGGTATAATCTAATTGCACTCGAGTGTGTGTAAGTTTAGAAACCCTCTCGTCGCGTTTTTTCTGTATGGTAACGCGCCGAGAGGTCCAGGATAATGAGCCGAAAGGGGTGTTACTAGCGAAAGATGCCTTTGGCTTCGATAGGGTTAGGGCGATTCCACGTCTTCGACTCGACGCTCCCTTCCATTTCTTCATGCTTTAATATCACACTCGCCACTTTTCCCGTAACTTTTTTATTTTCTCCATTCGCCAATTTGACAGTAACAATGCCTTTCGGCCTAACGCGTGAGCCAAAGTATTAATTAAATGAAAATGATGAATGTTTTTTTTATTCTTGAAGTGCAAAAGCATTGCGGTTTCCCAACACCTTTGATCGTCCCTTGAAAATTATTCTTTACAATATAAATAATCTAGCATATTTATCAAAAACATCTGAAACTATCTCTTACGTTTGCGGTTTTTCTAATGACAACATTTTATTGTGCAAATGCCACATTAATATATCACAAACATAATTAATTATTAGCTGCAAATAAGAATTCTGTACCAGAAATCGCAGTATAAAATTCCACCAAAAGCCTTAAATTGGTGAGAAAATAAAAACTTTAAAAATCATGTGGCTTTATTGATTTTTGCAGACAAAAATAAATCATTTGCAGACTGTATATAATTAAATATCAAAAATTTAAATTAAAAACAGCCACAATCTCTAACAACCATACAAAAATGCGTGATAGAATGTATGAAAAACCAGTATAAAAGTGTAATACATACCATGGTCCTCCTTCATAGCTTCGGCTAGGTCTTCCCGTAACTGTACATCGCACACCGAGGCACGGCCAGTGTCGGCCAACAGGGACTTGCGACGACTGTCCGAAGGGGAATGCTCCACTTCTAGGGAACCTATACAAAAACATACTTAATTAATCTATACATCTATATTTTATTTATCTACACTAATATCATAAAAAGGAAAGATTTTATTGTTTGTTCGTTTGCATTGAATAGGCTCCGAAACTACTTGACATCTTGATAATTCTTGCTGCAATGGATAGCTACATCATCATCGAGTATCATAGGCTATATTTTATCCCCGTACTCACGGGAACGAGAATTACGTTGGTGAAACCGCGTGACGTCCGCTGTACACAAATAAATTAGAGTCTGGTTTAACGCAGATTACCGACTTTTGCTCGTTGAAGGGGTTACGAGGGCTGACCCCCGACGGCAACCGCTAAAAAATCAGGTTATTAGCCACATCTTATTGAATTAAGTGCCGACCCCAACAATGTATAGCATAAGCCCAGGAAAATGATGATGACAAATAAAATAGAACTGTTTGTATGTTATACCAAATTGACAACTCTCACTGAAAGTATATTATTATGGTCATAACTTAAAAAAAAAAAATCTGTATATATGTCTGTCTCTCTGTTTGTTCCGGTTGGAGTAAATTTAACTGGTGGTTAGCTGATATTACAATAAGCAACTTAAGAATATAATTATAGAAAACAAAAATTATCACTTTTATCGCTTTTATTGCTAGTTCTACGCGGTTAAAACCGCGAGGCACAGCTAATATACAATAATATACATACTAGCAGAGCCGGAATCGACGAGAACCGGCACAAGAGGCCTCGCCGGCATATTGACGGGGGTCGAGCGAGCCACTCCGCGCGCTTCTATCTCCACTGCCTCTGCTTCCGATAGCGACGAACACGACCTACACACACACACAAAAATACCTCTAGATAGTGGACACCATAAATCTAAATATATATAAATGAATTGCTGTTCGTTAGTCTCGCTAAAACTTGTGATCGGCTGAACCGATTCTGGTAATTTTGATCTTGATTGAACAGTATTCCAGCAGCCATGATTACGGATACTGAAGATTTGTAATGATCTCCTACCGAATTTTGATTCCATCGGCTAATCTCACGAGAATCAGACATGTGCGTAGGAGATATTATAGTGCACAAGTGTGTGCACTCTTTATCCCTTCGCTCTCATAGTCCGAAGGGAGGCAATCCGACACGACCGAAGAGAGATCAGGCGTAGGACCAACGGCTTTCCGAGGCACGGGGGTGGAAATACCGTCAACTTCCAAACTCCGGGCATTTATTGTAAATTTCTTGACAGAAAAACCCAATATTTATTTTTGACTCGACCAGGCAAACTTGCTAACCACTAGAATATAGTATATATATATATATATATATAAAACTAAAGATTTGTATGGATTGTATGTATGTCTCACCCAGTAAAGTTGTAAGTCTTGAAGACGAACTGCGGCCCCATCCACAGTCGTCGGTGGGGGCCGGCGTGCGTCACGATCTCCACTTGAGACAACCAACGCTCCTCCTCGCTCATACACATGTCGGCGCACCTCTGGGAATAATGCATAACATATAACATTCAACTCTAAAAAACAAATATAGTAAGTCCTGAGAAATCAACGGACAGCCTTAACCGGTGGGGCTAGACATGAAATTTGGAGGGTGTAAGTAGATTTACACTGAAATAGAGTGTTTCGAAATAGAAAACAGACAGACACCACACATCAGTTGGATAGCAATATTTAAATCTGTAAATGTTAATGTCATTATATGAATTCAGATGGTGAAATATGGATGTTTACCCTGCATGTTTGTGGCTGCAACAAAGGATTCGAAGGCGGCAACGGCGCCAGAAGATCGGCCGCCGCACTAGGCCGCTGCAGCGACCACTGCCCTATCGGCTCAACCAACAACTCTATAGGAGACTCGTCGCACAACTTCTCTTTTGGTATGTCTGTAATAATACACGGATTTATGAGTTCTTTGTTTTTTATATAATGAGATAGAGCCTGGATGCGGGAGTGTATGGTAAGCGGGTTTTATATAGAGTTAGGTCAACGACACTCACTAGACATCGGCTTGGGATGCAGCAGGAGGTGCAGCAGGTCGCCAGTGGCCGTCATGAGGTAGAGCGCGGCGGCGGGCGGCCCGGGGATGCGGCCCGTGCCTGCCACCAGCCCGAAACGAGCGCGCGCCAACAGAGGCACGCTGTTGCTATCCTCCGATAGAGACGATAGCCGTTGGCGACCTGAACAATCGTACATAAACTAAACATTTTGCAAGTATCACAAATTTTAAAATCGATCTACCATCATTTTCACTAGTTTTAAAATGACATAGAATATTCATGTGTGTGTGTATATTATACCAGCGCTAGTGCGTGTGATGGTGTGCGTGGGCAGATTGGCGGTGGGCCGCAGTTGTGCGAGCGGCGCGGCCTGCACGGGCAGCGGGTACGGCGGCAAGCGGGGGTTGGGGAACCACGCGCCTTGACCTACGCCTTCACCCACCTGAAAATTAAACACACGTTATCATACAATCCGAGTGTAACAAGCAGCAGTTGAGGTGTGTGCGGCAGTAGTATGTGTATAGTTACCGGGCTGCCGGAGGGTCTCTTGGCGTGGCCGTGTATGGGCAGGCCGGCGGAGCGGTGGAAGCGCGACAGGCGGTTGACGACACGCGGAGAGGTGTGTGTACGCACGCCACACGCGCCGCCGTAAGGGCTGATCGCGAACACGTGGGTCGTGCCGCGCAGCGTCGACACCGCCGTCCAACGACCGTCTACTGATATCGCTATGTCCTGTACATAAAACGCATCTCATAATTTTTTGATGTGGTTACAAGCAAGACTTTACTTGCGACGTTTTTGAAATTATAAGTAACTTTTAAAAAATGTAAGTCATAAGGAAACATATTCGCTCTAAATAAAGTCTATAAGTACCTGCACTCTAGCCGTAGTGTCACCCCTATGCAGTATGTAGAGATGATGCACGGAGGCTAAGCTCGGACCACAGGGATGGGGGTTGATTCTGAACACGTGGAAGTCGTGACCTCTTCTGTCAGCTGTCACCAGCAATAGGCCACTGTCGTCGAACTTCAGGGCGATGATCGCTTCAGAGTGCGCCACGAAGTGAGCTACGAGTGGATCGCACGGCTCCTCTGTATCTTGCCCATCGTCTTCGTCGTTGCCTTGCTGTGATAATTGAGAACATATTGAAACCATCAATGTTAATCTATGGATATCAAGCAGTGGCATCTTACTACAATTAAGTACCGTGAACTGGGTACGCCATTCTAAATCACACCTTCATTTTAGGCCATATAGTGAAAAAATATGTATTTATTTATTGTTAAAAATTAAAACTACTTTCGCCTATGACATTAATTATAAATATAGCTATACAATTAACTGACCATTCATTAGGTTAAATTAAAACAAAATTTATAATACAGTTACTACCTACGTCTAACATAAAGAACTTAATCCCTACTAATCATATAAATGCGAAAGTAACTCTGTTTGTCTGTTACGCTGTACTCTCAACCGATTTTGATGAAATTTGGCACAGACAATCTTTAGACCCTGAGAAAGGACATAGGCTACCTTTTATTTATTAAAAATATTAGGTTTCCGCGACCATAAGGATGAAAATAAATCTACGCGGGTAAAACCGCGGGGCACAGCTAGTTAAAATATAACAATGAAACAATACCAAAAAAGAATATGAATTTATCTTTCTGTCTCCTGACCACTAGTTCCAAGAACTCCTACATGCATTCTCTACTTAAACTATAGTACCAAACTGACGAGAATAAAATAAGCACAAATAAGTCAAGCGTCCAGCATACTTGTATAACAGAGGTCAGTGGTATCAAACATTACCTCAATGTCCAGTATAGTGACAACCCCCGGCTGCTGTACATCAGTATTGGGCGGAGATGGCGACTGCGAAGTGCTCCGCACTCCGGACAAACTCTGCGCCACACTCTCTCCCAACCCTCTCAACCCTTTACTGAGCGACTTGGCTGCGTGCAGAACCGTCGCCGTGTAACTTGTTACACCCTCTCCTGAAAACATTCATACGATCAATGATATTAAAAGTATAGAAAGCGAACATCTCTTCATCAACACCTTTTTCTTTTAAAGTCTATTCTATTTTGCCATACGATACATATTTTATGGTCTTCAATTAGTAAAAAAACGAACCGAAGATTAATAAAAGCTGGTATCAAAAATAATATTATTGTAATAAATTCCAATAAATGTGTTTGACTTATAATTTTAAATCTTCGTAATGAAACATAATGCTTTTGCAACACAACCTGGAGAATAAAACCACAAATCTTCTTAGAGCTTATAGATATATTCCAAGAATGTAATTCCGATGATAATTATAGTTTAATAACCTTTTTTATTATTGTCCTTTACTGTAACTTCAACATTGAATATAATTAAATTATATTTAAAAACCTGCTTAAAGAATATAATTCCACGAAAAAAAACAAAACAATGTACGCTATAATGAGTAAACATGGAATAACAAGTAATTATTTGTTTTGCTTCATGCTACGTGCACGATCCGCTACATAACAAAGATATGCGCTATGCACCGACTAAAAGGTCAATACGATTTTATTGTACACTCAATATCGCCGTTAAAGACAAAGGAAGTTAATTTATGTTTATTTACGACCACTCGCGAATTACTTTGTACATACAAGTGCCAGATATATCTGGACATGAGTATTGAATTTACACTTTAAAGTGATGGCATTAGAGTTGCTTATGAATAAGTCATACCGAGTTAGCTACAAGGCGAACCGAAGTCTGGGCGAGCGACCAGGAAAGTAAAGTTAAATTATTGCAAAGATACCGTACAAGAATGAAATAGCTGTGAATGACAAAAGAGCCCCTATATAGGTTAGCATAGCCACTCGACCTGTAGCCCCATGGAGCACTGGCGACCTTACTCATCGCAACAAATCAATGCTACTCTAACTAAAGGCTGCGATCTTCTGTGAGGAAGAGCTCGAGGCACAGTTGCTATTGCGCTTATCATTCATTCGATCAGCGAAGTTAAGCAATCCTAATCCAAGTCAGTAGTTGGCCAGGTGACCGCTCGAGTTCCCAATGCCAATTGAACACCTTAAGCAATCGTCACAGGCCAGTCGGAGGCCTAAGTCTGTCAACTGGTTTAACCCAGATCACCGATTTTCCTCGTAAAAGGGGTGTAAATCAAATTGCAGTCGCTTCATTTAAAAACTTCATCGGACTGAATCAAGTGCTGAAGAAAGTATCCAGTTGGGGACTTCGAATTTCGAACGGGAGATCTCTTTATGCCCATGACTCTTATAAACTGCAGTGAGAATGCAAATAAGATATTGTTACCTCGACATCACACGATAAGGTTCAATTTCCCTTACCGACGATTCCGTATCCGAGATAGCACTTTAGAATATACAATAGACTTTTTGTACGATTACGTCTACTGACATAATAGATAAAACAATAGCGCAACGACGCGTTGAATTCCCGATCGCGACCTTGTGCATATTCAATGGAGGTCTTCCAGTTGCATAATCAACCAATTGCATCAGATTTTAGAATCAATAAAAATATTGCTATACTAGCCGACGTAACGCGGTTTCACCCGCGTAGTTCCCGTCCCGTGAGAGTATGGGGACAAAATATAGCCTATGTTACTCGCTGATGATGTAGCTATCCATTGCTGAAAGAATTTTCAAGTAGTTTCGGAGCCTATTCAATGCAAACAAACCAACAAAAAAAACAATCAAATCCTCTTTATAATATTAGTATAGAAGTATTGAAGAACGAACACGCAAGCTAACTATAAAATACCTAGTTAGTTACTTATTGATAAGTGCTTGTAAACGTGTTAAAAATACAAATAAAATGACGATGCATTAAAGTCAATGGAAAAGTACACATAGGTACCGACTTAGTTATTCCGCATTAAGTATACTGCGTTTTATGTTGAAGAAAGGATTTTCTTTGTGACTAATGAGCTCATGTTATTTATTAATTATGAAATAAATAATATCTTCTAGCCGACTCTTCGTTCCTTCTTGGCTATATCTAAGCCCATTGTACCCAAAACTTTAAGATATGAATCCACTTACACTTGTCCTAAGACAATCTCATCAAAATATCATATCAAAAATAAAATCGTATTAACATCTCTAATTATGTATTAAGAAGATGCAAAACATGAATCATTTGACTTCTTTTGTTTATCAACAAAGAAAGTTATTGCTATCTATGACTTCCTACTTTATTTTCAGGAATGCCTATTTGTATGTTTAGTCATATTCTAATTCTGATGGCCTTTGAAATTATCGGTGTAGGAGCCGTCGCGAGTAATGAACGCTGACCATAAATACGTAGAATGAATTTTATTAGACTATATCTGTCCGTATGGACGGCGCGACGCGAATAAAATACATGCGCAGTAACCCCCACTATTTTCGATGAACGAAACGAATCGAAACATGAAGCCTACAAATCCAATAAATATCTAGCCAATATCAATGCCAAAAATATTAAGCTTAGTAGCTAGTGTAGTAAATGTAACAAGCTCCACGCATTAGGGGGCCCTCCCAGTACTGAATTAGTTATATAGATACTACCCAAGTGTAAGAAACGCTGCGAGTCTACCAAAAAAATAATCAAATCACATTAATATTTTGTTCTTTTTACACCACCTCTATCGACAAAATTTGCTAGAAATATTCCTTATGCCTTACCTTCACACCCGCCACTGCTTCTCTTGGACTGGTTAAGCTTCTTGTCAGCGTACGCGAGCCAGCGGTCACCCAACGCGAGTGGGTTTATAGGCTGACTCCCGCCCAGAGGACAGGGACAAGGGAAGCACGTGGTCACAGCCATACGGTCTTCGAGCGTGCCTGCGTCGAACACTGCAAACCGCTCCGAGAACGACACCACCACAGAACGCTTGTTCGCCAGCACATCCAGGATGGGGTTCTTGAACTTTATGCTCTTCACCTGCGGAATAAGGTTCATTGTTATTTGATGTTGGTATTTAAAGTATTAGGATTGCATTTCTGAAGAAAATGCTATGTTTATTATAAGTGTAATAAAAGGAATCTTGCATAACATTGAACTAAATTGACTCTGGTCTTGGTTTGGCATAGAGGGGTTCCAAACATAAAGAAACAAAAACAATTTTTGTAAAAAAGCGCGGGGTGCTAGATGTCAATTGTTATAAATATTTTGTTGACAAATATAAGCAGAAGTGATAATTTTGAAAATATCTTAAAAAGCACCTGACGATTTTTCATAATCAAGTTTTTCACTTTTTTATCAATTACATGTTCATTGAAAATTACTTCTTACAATTCATTGTTTTTTTTTTTTTGAGTTTTTTTATAATCTGGCTTCTGCCAGTGATTTTGTCCTGGGACTGTGGGACCCCTGGTCCATATGAACCTAAATATCTATAATAAGTATCCATGTGCCAAATTATAACGACATTCATCTGTTATTTGCATCGCTGGGTTCCATACAAAAATAGAAACATAGTACGTAGTTACATAGTTCCAGAGTTATTGCGAAACCAACTATTTAACATATCAATGGGATCGGAAGACTGATAACATTTGTTGTCATTGTTATCCATATTCAAACAAACATACATGAAATAACCGATGATCTTATCAGATCACGCAACGAGCTATTTATTATCAGCTTAAAATAAATTCTGGGTAATTCCTACGCATGTGCAAATCACGCGTTTTTTTATAAGGCCTTATTTTCTTATCTTTAACTTTGACGACCCCGTTGGTCTAGTGGGCAAGCGATTGGCCAGACACGCCCACGGTCGCGAGGTCGATGCCCGCATAAGACAAATATAATGTCTAGTATTCTGTCTGGATAGACTGAGGAAAATCAATCTATGCAAGACTTTGTAAAAGGGGAAAGACCTCTGTCGAACTCCATGAAATATGAATGTGTACAATGTATACGTATGTATTTGTTCTCGTTATTTGGAGACGGTGAAATATTTTAGCCTCCCTGATTTCTAGTCTTTCCTCTTTGACCTCTCTCTTGTTCTTGTCTAAGCTTTTCCACACGCTACCTAAAGTTCAAATGCCTTCTTATTAACCGAGAAATATTATTATTAATCTATAACTAATTAGTCCATACTAATATCAGAATTCTTTACTAATATAATAAACAGGAATGTCTGGTTTTTTTCACACCTATACCGTAGACCGATATTTCTGAAAGGTAATTGAGCAGTGGTGGGCATATTTTCTTAATGGGGGATCAGTAACTTTAGGAAATTTCAGATGCGTGCCATAATTATTGGATAACTATACAATTTGTGTTAAACTTTTAATTATTCTGGACCGTCAAAATATTATTATCGCGGGCCATATACTATACATGCTTTTGTGGGCAGGAGCTGGCCCGCGGGCCGTACTTTGCCCATCCCATCACTGGTATAAAATAGATGAGCCCCCAAGGACGGACCACCGTATAAAAGGCAAGCTAGTTAAAAATACGCAGATAAATCGGAACGTAGTAACTTCATGCTTATTGAAAAAGACATATGTCTCTAGACAAGCCGACCTTATCATAGTTTCCACGTACACCCAAATTCAATCCCTAATCCGGAGTCATAAGCGTTATTTTCCAGCACACATCGTTGAACTAAACCTCGCGTGACCGGCAGTAGATAGACATAATAAGGTCGATCTGTCTGCCACCACTTGCAGCCGCTAAAGTTCATCGTATATGTTATTCATAGGTTTGTTATTGTGTCGTATAATAGACACGGCATGTTACTAACGTAATGTAACGTATTACCGTCCAACTACTAGCTAAATCTATACAGATAAATAAAATTGAAGTGTCTGTTATTTCAAATTAACAACTTTTCACTAAATGCATATGATAGCATATAGGTACGGTACATAAATGTAAAAACGACTTTAAAAATGTTGCCCGCTACTTCGTTCGCGCGGAAAAGTTACTTTAGGCTAACAAAAACTTTTACCTGCGATTGGTCTTACCGTGATGATATATTTATAAATGGGAGCCTTCCTCGATAAATGGGTTGTATCCAACATTAAAATAATTTTTGAAATCGGACCTGTACCTAGTTCTTGAGATTAGCGCGTTCGAACAAACAAATGAACTCATCAGCTTTATATATAAGTATAAATAAAAACGAAAACGAATTTACAATATTTCGCTATCCCGCCAAATAAAGAGAGTACGCAAGTCTGAATATTTGATAACTCCGCCACAATAAACGTGACATAACACACTTATGACTAGTACATTTCCTTTGACTTTATAAATTAAACTAGTAACAATATTAAAATAGTCAAACAATTTGGAATCGGTCCAGTACACACTTACCCGACAATTCCCCTTAAGGTGCATGCCAACTAGAGCACTAACTTTCTATAATATAATTAATATTGGTTACAAAATTATCTAGTTTGTGCTCGCCTTTACATTGTCATTCTTAAATTACTGTAATAGGCCGTACTGCACACAATTGAGTAAATTATTCAATAGAATGATTCAATATTCAAATCATGACAATTCTAATATACGCCCCGCAGTTTTACTAGCGTGGAATGCAATCACACAAGGCGAATGAAATGAATACCTAAATAAACAAAGGGTCTTGTTTTTCTGATAAAAGGAACCTACTTCAAAGAGTAAAAAAACTGTCCCATGTATAGCTGAAGAGTTTGTTTGTTTGTTTGCTTGGAAGCGCTCATCTCAGGAACTACTGGTCCGATTTGAAAAATATTTAATTTTATAAAGCCTATTTATCGAGGCCTATAGCCTGCAAATAATCACACTAAGACCAATCGCGGGTTAAAGTTAGACCAAAGTAACAATTCTACTCGGCCGAAGTCGCGGGCAGAAGCTAGTAAATAATATTACACAGTACACTCAAATAATCATTTTTATTTAACTACTGAAAATATACTAGTCTAACATAAATCAAAATGAATAAGCTTTCTAAAAAATTTAGTTGATAATTTAAGAGTAAATTGTCGCTCTGCTTATTACTTGGAATACCAAAGAATGCAAAACATAACACAGGAACTAATTACAAATATAAAACGAAAACAAAGTCAATACAGCTAATAAGAGCTATATTTCTTTATCTATATAAAGGAAACTAGCTCTTATTAGCCGGTTCATTAAGTGAACGATAAGCGTTGCATCAACCTCATTTAACTACTATACCTACTACATCGACCTCGACTAATTGTGTCAGAGCTGCATTTTGTACTCGATCAGGCGATGATTGAACAAAAACTGACTAGGTGTTTTTTGTTTCATCACACTGATCATTGCGTTAAGTGAAAGTGATATTTGAAATAGCAATAATTATCGCCATGGCGTTATTATTTGTATGGAATATGTAGCCCCCGCAACTTCGCCCGCGTGACAGTGAGATGATATCCAAACTTTCAATCATTGAACCCTTGAAGAAAAGAGAAGATTGTACGTTTTGTAATATTCTAACTAAAACATTGTAACCTGAATAGAAACAAGTGCAGTCTGAGGTTGAACAACGAAACCGATTTTTCAGTAATTTGGAATAGAGACAGCTTTAACCCCAAGGATGGACCTATATACTTAAAACGTATTAGGCGCCACGAATTCTGAGCGCTGGACTTGAATGCGCAGATCGCAATTTTCAGGTATAGCGCTAGTGCAAGTTAACATACGGGTAGTACTCGCTTATCACTCGCGTACTTTTCACTGAGCGTTCAAAACTCGTGACGGTACTTGTAATGTATAAAACGACCACATACCTGTTCCCCACCCCGGATAGAGATGAAACTAAGCGAGCAGAAGCTAGGTCCCGGGCTTGCGGAGTCACACAAGGCTATAAGGGGCCTCTTCGCCGCGAAGCAATCAGCGCTCTGCGGAGTGGGCAGTATACGGAGAATCCTCACAGTGCCCTGTCGCCACGACAACACCTCCTGGGCCTCGGCACTGGGCCGAATCAGCCATACTTGCACCCCAGACCCATAGCCCAGGATCAGCAAGAGAGGAGAGATGTCGTTGTCGCCGTCTCCTTCTGGCGTCGGCTCGTTTATGTCGGCTATTTCGAAGCTGGGTGGAAGAAAATTTGATTGTGTTAGAATTAGTAATTATTTAATTTTTAATTATTTCTATGATATCATCATAATTGTGCTAATCTCACCCATTTTATGGATTTTTAGGAAAACATAGGACCTACCTCTTCCTAAAAATCATTATGTCATCGTGCATCAGTATGCATTCTAGTTTATCTAAGTATCTTATTGTTGGAGATCAGATACTAATATAGTAGATATCTGATCTCCCACCCGTCAATTATGATATAATGTAAAGCTTATAAAGCGACACCTATCTCTTTATTTTATACTACTTAGGTGGCAACAAAGCATACGCCCGATGGTAAGCTGTTACGGCATCCTATAGACAGACGCCTTTAACGCCATGGGCATCGCTTGAGCGTAACCGACCCTTTAAAAATCACACCCGTCCTGAACAACCCTGTTCGTTCATAGATCAATGAAAAACACGTGTCTTACCGCGCCCACTGTATAACATCCTTAGGGTCGACGTTGGATGAGGATGAGAGTGTGACGTCGTTGATGAAGCCGGAGACCGCGTCGATGATGCTGCGGTCACTGGGCGGCTGCGACGGCACGGTGAGCGGCCCGCCCGAGCGCACGTGCCGCGGCGACTCCGCTGACATCTTGTCTTAGTGGCGCCTGACGACATCACACACATTATACACATTGTACAAACTAAGCTTCGATTCCCAAAGTGGGCGATAACGTCCCCTTGTGGGCGCTGGAGGCCTGGAGGAAGTGTTAAGAGGCCCAGAAAAACGGGTTTCAAAGTGGGCGTTAGTCTATTTCGTCTAACGCTAACGTGAGTTTGGGAACCTCTGCTTTACAGGATTGCCTATAATGGTAACCTACACAAGTAGATTGTAGGGTATAAGTGCCGTCACGAGTATTGAGTGATTAGCGGAAATAGTGGGGCTTACTGCATATTTGTTCAGACCCAAAAAATTACAAGTAAGTACGCAATCAAAGGCCAGCGCTCAAATCTCGTGACGTCTGGTATAAGCCTACTAGGCGGACTAGGGTAAGTGATAAAAAGATTTTATATAAAATACCAAGACAGAATTTTGTTGTGAGAAACTCTTAATTAATTCATTTCTTTGGTTTTTTACCAGCTACTGGCGTAAACTAATATCTCCTTCTTTTCTTAACTCCCACTAATATTTTTCTAGTATTATGCCCTACCAGAAAATTTAGCAGGTCCTCAACCGCAACCCATATTTTGGCTTTGCGTCACACACTTTTCCATATGTAGAAAAGACTATCAACAAAGACAAGTACTTACTAACATACAATGTAAGACTGTAATGGTCACGAAGGACTTTTTAAATAATTTTATACAAATTATATCCAGCCTGTCTCTCATATAGCAATTAGATTGTCACCAGAGTTCCACTAGGTAAGGACAGTATGGAATTTTCTACAAAATATGGGCCTTTTAGACCCTACTAAGATATACAGTAATATGTTTGTACCTACCTAGTTCTTAAAACTGACTGCACTTTTTACTAACATTTAAAACAACTGTCATTTCAATTGTTGATCTTAGCCACATTAAGTGGCTAGTAAAACAAATTATCTTTGGAACTATTATTTATGGTTTTCAATCTGTTTCCAGCGTAAAGGCATGATGTAAAATAATGTTTTTTGAAGAAATAGGTAGGTAAGTACTTATTAAATAAAATATTTACTCTGAAAAAGAATTAGAACACAATATTCCTGGGCTTGATTAAGTACCTATACCATATGTTTCAAGTTGAAAACAGGTTGTGTACCTATTTTGGTCTTCTTGATGATAGAATTACCGGAACTAGGAGCTAAGACCTAATACTATTTATATTTCCATAAAGAAGTAAAGTTTAATAGAATCAGTATCTATGTATTGTGACCAGATCAGGTCACTATATTAAAATGATAAAGGTGCTAATAATACATAACTAAGCATTATATGAACACAAATAAGATTATCAATTTACTGTCAGGAGATAAACAAAAGAAAAAAATAAAATGATATATTCAGTTTAAGCCCTGGTAAGGCACTTATGAATGTCAAAGAATTGACAATTGAAAATGAAAATGAAAATGAAAATGATTTATTCAGTTTAGGCCCTGGTAAGGCACTTATGAACGTCGAGGAATCTACCACCGGTTCGGAAACTAGCCTTCTGAGAAGAACCGGCAAGAAACTCAGCTGGCATCATGTACATTTCATTACACAGTAAAATAATAATAATTACAAAAAAAAAAACATCATAAATTATTCACAATAGTGAAAATTGTATCAGCATGCATGTGTAAAAAATAATAATTAAAAACGTAAAAACAATACCAAATGATTTACATATCATGTTTGCATACCATGTCATTGCCAGGAGCTACTTGTGCAGAGTTTTAATTCCATATGTCTTTATCATTTATGTAATCCGAAATTGTATAATAAGCTTTCTTCATCAGTACAGTTTTAATGTGTGTCTTAAATTTATCATAATTTAACGCGTTTATTGACTGTGGGATTTTATTGTAGAAACGAACACAATTCCCCATGAATGATTTATTTACCTTTGCTAACCTGAATCTAGGAGCTACAATTTTGTGTTTATTTCGTGTTGAAATTGAATGAATGTCCGAGTTTAAATTGAATAGATGAATATTTTTTTTCATGTATAGCAAATTCTCATAAATGTACAGTGACGGTAGGGTGAGAATATTTATTTCTTTAAATTTATCTCTAAGAGAATCTCGGGGGTCCAGCGAGTATATTGCCTTGATGGCTCTCTTTTGAAGTATAAAAATTGAATCTAAGTCTGTTGCGGAACCCCATAACAATACGCCATATGACATGACACTATGAAAGTAAGCGTAGTAGACTAATCTAGCAGTATCAATATCCGTCATTTGTTTAATTTTTCTAACCGCAAACGCAGCTGAACTAAGCTTTTTTGACAATGCTTCAATATGGGCGCCCCATTGTAATTTAGAATCTAAGGTAAGACCTAAGAATACTGTGCTTTCGACCAACTCCAATTGACTCCCAACTAATGATATATTTGTATCTATTTGCGATGTATTAGGTGGTGAAAATCGGATACATTTTGTTTTTTTAGAATTTAAAACGAGATTATTGGCATCAAACCATTTTGAAACAGATGTTAGAGTTTCATTTAGTGCCTTAAGATCTTTGTCTTTTCTACTCACTTTGAAAACTAAAGATGTATCATCTGCAAATAGAACAATATCACAGATATTTTCTACAACAAGTGGTAGGTCATTGATATACGCTAGAAACAGGAATGGGCCTAGTATGGAGCCTTGCGGCACGCCTGTTTTGATTATTGACCCCTTGGATGTTACACCACCGACGCCAACTTTCTGATGACGATTTGATAGGTACGAGGATAAAAGGTCGAGAGCATTTCCGCGAATTCCATAATAGTTTAGCTTAAGAAGTAGCGTACGATGATCCACACAGTCAAAAGCTTTAGAAAGGTCACAGAAGACTCCTACTGCGTCATAGGCGCCCTCCCAAGCCTCAAAAATGTGTTTTATTAATTTTGCTGCCGCGTCCGTTGTTGATCTACCTTTAGTGAAGCCAAATTGGTGATCGTGCAAGATGTTATGTACGTTAAAGTGAGCTAACATCTGATTAAGCAGAATTTTTTCAAATATTTTGCTAAGCGCGGGAAGAATCGATATAGGTCTATAATCAGAAGGATCTTCTTTAGAGCCTGCTTTAAATATCGGTATTACTTTGCTATATTTCATAATATCAGGAAATATACCTTGATCTATACATAAATTGAAAATAGAAGCTAATGCGGGAGCAATCGTTATTATAATAGATTGGATACTTTTAATTGAGAGTCCCCATAAGTCCTCCGTATTTTTAATATTAAGCGATTTAAATGCCTTCATGATGTCAATAGGACGTACATGTTTAAAACTAAAATCTGGGAAGCTTTTTCGTAACGATTGTTTCAATAAGCTTTCAGCTGTATTCGGACTAGAGTTAAGATGTTTGGTAGTCTCTGTGGGAATGTTAGCGAAAAAATTCTCAAAAGCAGTTGCGACCTCTAACTTATCCGATATAATACTATCATTGATTTTAAGCTTACTTACTTGCTCTTTAGTTTTATTTCTACCAGTCTCCCTGTTTATAACTTTCCAAACAGTTTTTATTTTATCATCAGAGCGGCTAATTTCACTACTTATATGTTTTGATTTGGCAATCTGGCAAACTCTTTTAAATAATTTTGAGTACATTCTAACGTGACTATGAAAAGCGACATTAGTTGTTTGGGCTTTCTTGTGGTATAACTCATATAAAGTGTCTCTACTTTTCCTTATGCCCTTGGTTGCCCAGTTGTTGAACTGTAATCTGTTATTTAATTTATATTGTTGTTTAGGACATGCCTTGTTGAATTCTGTACATATGACATCATGTAATTTATTGAAATATTTGTTTGGTTCGCGAGACTCTGCTTTTTTAATTTTTAACTCAACATTATTTTTAAACTTCAGCAGTCTATGGACAGAGAGAGGTCTAGATTCCCTAAAAGATTTAGAAGGTTGCCTACTACATTGCAACTCAACTAGTTGAGCCATGTGGTCAGATCGAATTCCACTTATCTGAGACTGTTTTATTATACTACCATTAGTTATTACATTATCGATACAAGTAGAGGAAGTGGCCGTTATTCTCGTGGGCTCATTAAATACAAAGTCCAGGTTAAATGATTTAAAAAGAGATATAAATAAACGCGCCTCAGAAGACCTTCTTAAAATGTCTACATTAAAATCACCACATATCAATATTTGTTTATTCGTTCGAAATATTTTCTTAAGAATGACCTCCATTGTTGAACAAAATGAGTGAATATCAGAGGATGGAGGTCTGTATACGCATACAATTATATAATTATCCAACTCTGCACAAGCCGCTTCACAGACTCGCTCTACAGAAAGACTAGTAATATCCTTTCTCTCTTTGGACTTAAAGTTACTATTCAGTAAGATGATGGTACCACCTCCCTCCTAAATAAACAAATTCTAAATAAACAAAGCTATGTTATTGTTAGGAATACCCTTCTTATAAAATAAAAAGAATAATTTGCTTAAATACTTAAGTAAACCTATATAGAATCACTTACTCCATAATAAAAAAACTAATTCACTACACCTTCACTTTACCAGCAATTGAAACACAAAATACTTGTTACATAATTAAAAACAAAAGTGTCACTTCATAAATATACAATAATAGAACACAATAGTTAACTCGAAAGCCCAAATACTGATTGTTATTATGAAACAGCTGTGTACGAACACTACATAAAAATGGCACTCTATAACTATAGCTATGTATGCAGTCGTTTCGAAAAAGGACCGTGGACAAAGGAAATCGATGCAGACTCTACCAACTCAGTTACATCCGAATGTGACCACTTTATCGACAATAATAAACTTGTATCTACGCAATATTATAAAAACGTACCTTGTTTACGAAAACAATTCTCATTTTAAATCCATTTTCGCGTAAAATGCAATTGCGTCGTACGTACTGGCAGTCGAAAACAATGACGTCACACGAATTAAAAACAAAATCTAAACAAACATAACTCACTCACGCACTCACGCTATTACTTCACCCAATTATGACACTCATGTAAATAAATTATTTTAAAATAAATAAAGTTTATGTATGTACAAAATATACAAAATTTTACGAAACCAGATGATTTGAATGACAAATGACAATACGACTACACGAACACCCACTTGTTCGTTTTGTAATTGTGTGAGTGCGTCATTGCCTGCAAGACGGGCAGCTGCTTGTGTTGTTGTTTCGTTCGTCATGTGTTCATACACATAGCAGCCTCACACTAACACAACATCACTTTGTGTGAGTAGTGTCGTTTGCGACAAAGATTAAAATGTATACAGATATGAGATATCTAAGCAAAGTGTCGACAAACTTAGTAATTTATGTACTGAAATACTATAAATTGTTCAAATTTGATATTGTTTGAATTAAGTTATTTTTTTTTTAGAAAGGCATTATCATATAATGTAAGAATAATTTGTTTACATGACATATGGTAACAAATATGTTGCTTAAAATTAAAGGTATAACAAAGCATATTTCACAAATTTTGGGCATGAAAATATTATTTTTTCTGAAAATAAAATCTGCTTTCGCTAAAATATTAATACTGAGCTCCTAGTTCATGGATCATTCCGTATTATACGAAATCGAAGCACTATACTGCTTGACTGGAAATATCTATCTGTTACTTCTTAGTCTTTGGTAAACTACTTACTTTCATTTTGTTATTGTTTTTCCTAGTCGTTTCATTTTAGGCAGAAATCATTATATGTTGAATGTATTTTTTTCAATTACTATAGACTTTTCAACTACTATAAATGCTCCACAGTCTGTGGTAATATATTGAATACAAATATTATTAAGATATTTTCACTCAACCTCTTTTTCTTATCATACATAACACACGTTTGAAAATTAACAGCCATGTACGTCCTCACGTAAAACGGAACGTTAAAACGTATGATTTCTTTTGTGAGACATTGCGAAATATTGATCCACTCCACATCAATAATGTATTATCCAGCCTCGTATTCATTTATTGCATTAATTTTAAGTGTACTTTTATTGATAAGTGATGTTCAAACTTCTACAAAACACAACGTCCTTGTAATTTTAATAGACGATTTACGCCATCTGTCGGACGATATGGTCTACCTTCCAAACATTGCGAAGCTAAAAGCTAACGGAGTTTCTTTTGAAAATGCCTTTGCGCAGGTCAGTAGTATGTCGCCTATATGCCATTTTTAATGATGATTATAGTTTATTTTACTCAAATTTATTAATCACTGTTCTACTTATAAATAAGTCCTTACTTCTTTATAGTTAGTAGGTATCATAAGATTAGGTATAATAACTGTTAGGTGAGGACCTAACAGTTATTTTAGGCCTAGGATTCACTTAGACTAGCGGACGTCACGCCGTTTCACCCGCGTAGTTCCCGTTCCCATGGGAGTACGGGGATAAAATATAGCCTGTTACTCGCTGATGATGTAGTTATCCTGCTGAAATATTGCTGAAAGAATTTTCAACATCGGTCAAGTAGTTTCTGAGCCTATTCAATGCGAAAAAAAACATTCTAATCTTTCCTATTTATATTATTAGTGTAGATTAACCAAACTAACATGAACCTTATTTAAATTACAGCAAGCACTGTGCGCGCCGAGCCGAAACTCCTTGCTAACAGGCAGACGACCAGATTCCCTCCGCCTCTATGACTTCTACAGCTACTGGCGAAAAACAGTTGGTAACTTTACCACACTGCCACAACACTTCAAAGATAATGGGTATGAAACTTACTCTGTGGGCAAGGTCTTTCATCCGGGGAAAAGTTCCAATTACATCGACGATTACCCATACAGTTGGTCCCATTTCCCTTATCACCCGCCAACAGAAATATTCGCCGATTCAGCAGTCTGCAAAGATCACGTGACGAAGAGATTACAGAGTAATCTAATATGCCCTGTTAATGTAGAGAAGCAGCCTGAGAAATCCTTACCAGATTTAGAATCTTTGGAATATGCTATAGGAATTCTGAAAAGAAATAGTAGTAAGCCTTTTTTGCTAGCTGTTGGGTTCCACAAGCCACATATCCCGTTTAAATATCCACGACGATATCTGCGTAAGTATTACTATAATTATTTAGATTTTTTGCTTTGGTCTTCATCCGACTAAAGATGGCAGCACATGTACCTACGTAAAAACTATGTCCCCTTACCAATTTTTTCCATTAATTTCGTAAAAAGATAAGAATTGTTCTTACCTGTTTTATAATAAACTAACTGTGCTCCGCGGTTTCATTTGAGTAGACTTAATTTCATGGGTGACCCATAGAACCATAATGTTGTTTGAATAAAAGCTGCATAATCTAGTCCTTGTAACATAGGCTATCTGCCAGTGAAAGTCCCGTTATAATCGGTCCAGTCATTCCAGAGATTAGCCGGAACAAACAGACAGACTGAGCAAAAAAGTAAAATTGGTTTTACTTTTATGGGAGTGCCGTATATACTTTCATTTGCATTTAGTGAAAAGCTGTTAATTTGAAATTACAAACAGATACTTAAATTATATTTCTCTATATGGATTATAGAGGTTAATAATACCTAAATCAAATGCTGTAACTCTTCTAAATGCCCTAAGTCTAATTCTGAACAGAACATATACCTTTGTTTCAGACCGCGTTCCTATAAGCCAAGTCCAGCCCCCAAAGCACCCGAACATACCAGTCAGCATGCCACAAGTCGCTTGGCATCCTTGGACTGACTTGCGTAAAAGAGATGACATTGAACGCCTCAATATATCCTTCCCTTTCGGTCTAATGCCGCCTAAATGGACCTTGAAGATAAGGCAGAGTTACTATGCCGCTGCGATTTATACGGACAATCTTATTGGAGAGCTGATTAGTCACGTAGACTTGAGGAATACTATTGTAGTACTTACTAGTGATCATGGTAAGACCTTCCTAATAGGATTTGGTGTTCAGTATTTAAGTATAGGTAGTAACATGTTTTAAAGTTGACGATAATTTTCCTAGTTTTGTATGGGAATGTGAAAACGTCCATTGCGGCGAGTGTAGGGCGTTTTACTTAATATAATACTAACCATTTCTGTGTGCATAACAGATAACTCTTCTCTTCTTTCAGGATGGTCCTTGGGAGAAAACGGTTTGTGGGCAAAATACAGCAACTTTGACGTCGCATTGAAAGTGCCTTTAGTTTTTCTAGCACCAAATTTGGAACATCGAATAATTCAAAGTCCAGTTGAATTAGTCGATTTATTCCCAACTTTAGTCGATCTTGCTGGCATAGACAATAAAATATCGAAATGTCAAAACCATATGGACAAGAGGGACTTGTGTTTCGAAGGCAAAAGTCTTGTACCTTTAATGTTGGGCGCGAATTTACCTAATTTATATGCCATGAGTCAGTATCCCAGACCAAGTGTACATCCGCAAAAGAAATCGGACAAACCGCGTTTAAAATATATTAAAATAATGGGATATAGCATTAGAACTAAAAGATACAGATACACTGAATGGATATATTTCAATAACACCATATTTTTAATTGACTGGAACAAAATTTACGGCTTAGAGTTATACGATCACGTCACAGATCCGGAAGAATCTAACAATGTATATTCTATGGAGTCATATTCTAAAGTTAAAGAAGAACTGTCTAAATTATTAAGGTCACATATAAATAATAACTGCATCAAGGATGATTCACGCTAGACCGAGCCGAGTGCTGGCCTGACCTTAGGTCTTTGTCGTTCACACAATAGCCAGGGTCTAAGAATTTAGGTATAGTATTGCCTATACCTGTCCGTAAGAGACCGTAAGAGGCGATTAAAAGGGGCCTTGTCGGAGGTCGTGCTGGCGTCGGTGATCGGAGTGGGAGATTGATCGGCCAGATACGGGCCCGAAAGGTGTCTTGCACCGCGAATTCTCAAGGTTCGGCGAACCCCAAGGATAGGCCGCAAAGTGCGGGGGGACACCTGTGCGATCCATCGTACTCGGGGTACAGCTTAAGCACGGAGTATTGCCACTGGGGTGGTTTTATTGCGGTAATAATTCCACATAAAAAAAATCTTTATCGTTTCTCGGTCGATTGCCGCCCGGAATAGCATACAAAATATAAAATGTAACATAAGTTGAACGTGCTAAGACCGACGCTCGGCTACGGTCTAGCATGAGCCATCCTTTAATAATTAGCAATAACTTAATTCGTACAGTTATTTGTCTTTTAATGCACTTAAAATATGTAGTAGGAAGTAAAGCACCAAAGACTTACATAAAACTATTTTAATCACACTCAAATGATATTCACTTAAATCTTTGGGTTATTACTAGTTAATTAAGGAACGAGTTAGAGTTATTTAACTTAATACTACTTAATTCTAAATAAAATTATATAAAACTCAATAATATTGAATAATTTCATACACACATTTAACACTAGTAAAGTACATCAATCTTATAATCGACTAATTACTACAATCGAATTTTAGTCGAGTTTGTAAAATATAGAATTTTTAAATAATATTTATAAAACGAATACGAGATATAATTCGTAACCGCACCAAACTTCTACTCATTAATTTAAATGATTAACTACGTAATATATTTGTAACTTTAAAATATAAATGATTTTAAATAAACATGTAAATACAATAACACCTGCTTAAATTTAGTCTTTAAAAGCTGTTGTAATTTAAATTAGTTTTGGTAATAGAATGGAATTATGCGATGCGATTTGACACGCTTTTCAAGCTTTTTAGTCAATTGAATAATGAGTGTATAATCAGGAAACATGGTAACACTAAGTTAATTTTTTCTAATATTATAGATGAGAAATTGTCATTCGGTCTATTCACAAGTAACGAATATTTGTAGTATATTATATTACTTTAGGCCTACTCTTAAAAATATGGTTTTATACGTGGCAACACTGGGACTCATTTTAAAATTAACAATGTAATCATATTTTAAATTTACTGATAACACTAGTAATGCTATCAAAATACCATTGATTTAAAATAACGAATGATGATTAAGATAAAGATCACATCATATAAATATACATAATATAATATTATATTAATATACTAAGACTGAGTGTGCCCCATGATTTCGCCCGCGTAAACAGAGCGGCTGAACTTTTTTTATAAATTAAAGTAGCCTATGTTACCCCTTTTAACATCAGCTATTTGCCAATGAAAGTCTTGTTCAATCGATCCTTTCGTTTTAGAGGTTACTCAGAAGAGACAGACAAAGATTTATTTTTTAAATTGTGGCTTTTTGACACTAACCATATATACTTTCATTATGCATTCATTGAAAACCTATTAATTTGGTATTAAAAACAGATACTTTAATTTTAATTATTCATATAAATATCATACTTTATACACAACATAATAGAGGTATTATAACTATACAGTCTTAAGAGCGGGTTAGTTACACGCAATGTCATCTTACGCAATACCCACAGATTAATTTAAATTGGCAACAAATCTGTGTTGCCAATTGCAAGGGTGTCAATTTATCATCATTGGCAATCGTTACAGGTCAGTTGGAGGCCTAAAATAGTCTGACAACTACTTGAACCCCTTCACTTTTTCCTCGTAAAAGGGGTTACAAAGGTCAGATGGCAGTCATTTCGTATAAAAATCAGGTGATCAGCCGCATCGGGTTGAATCACATGCCGACCCAAGAATGTATCTGTCTTGCCCACGACCTGCATGAATTGGGGTAAAATGACGAGTGTTACTAACACACCTACCTTAAAAATTAAACTAAGCTCCGCTTCTCTTCAGCGATGGGTTTCCTAGAATTCTCCTCCATTTCGATCTGCTTAAACCTAGCGTACATGGCACTACTGGCTAGAACTATCATGTTCGATAGCCACCACAGGGTGTTTTTAGATTCACTGTACCATTGGGTAGCGATGACCGTCTGCGCACACGCTTTAGCCGTTCCGGAGATATTGTGCGTTAAGGGAGACGTCACCTGGAATGTACCGTCAATCAGAATTAACAATAATTCTTTGTTGCATCGAGTTTGAAACAAATTTAACGCTATGACTTTCAACTAAGGAATGGTTTGCAACAAATTACACAGTCAATAGACACATATTTTGCTTGTGTCTGTCCTTTTCACTTTGTGAAAAATAACTTTATTTAAAAATAATGGCATAAAAGTCACGTTCGTTGTATGGAAGCCCCTTTAAATATTTAGTTTTTTAGTACTTGTTGTTATAGCGTCAAAAAAATACATCTGTGAAATTTTCAATTGTGTTACTATCACATCACGGTTCATGAGATACAGCCTGATGATAGACGGACATACAGTAAGACAGACGGGCAGCGGATTTGTTGCTATAGGGGTAACAAGAATACATCATCTGTGATATTTTCTTACTATCACATTTCATATGATACAGCCTGGTGACAGACGGACAGACAGTCAGACAGACGGACAGCGAAATCTTAGTAATAATTCCGTTTTACCGTTTGGGTATGGAACCCTTAAAAGAAAAGAGTTTTGGTAAGACCTACCTTTATCTGCAAAGACGTCACATATCCAATGGCAAACCCGCAGATACCTCCAACAAGCATTTGGAACCAAAAGTAAGTGCTGTCAAAGTTGGAGTAATGCCATAGAGCTGTTAGCTCCCCGTTCATGGCAATAAGTGGCAGGAACAAAATGATTGAATATGCATTGTTGTAGTATGATAGAAGCCATACTTCTTGGTTCACCACTGGTAACACTTTCTTTGTGTATATTGAGTATAGAGACAGCATCAGAGAACCAATAACCCCGTAGATTGTACCAACTAGAGAGAATGAATCTGGAAAAATTTACAAAATATTAAATATACACCCATATTTCACCGAAGATGATTAAGTGCCAATGTGACAGATGGTGAATCCCTCGCCGTTTTGGCCTTTGAATTACTTCTCAGACATATGCAGGTTTCCTCACTTAATTTTTCTTACAATTGGTACAGACCGCTGGGACTCGAACTTGTGTCCTGCTACGCAAGCGACTGCTCAAACCACGGTTCTTATTTCACTACCAATAGAGTCGAATTATGAATTACAAAAAAATTCAATGGTATTTTTTATGGGTTATTGTACATTCGCCACAAAGTAAATTCGTCACATTTTGTAAACTCCATACATTGAAAGTGTATTCGTCACATGCATAAAAAGTATGTGTAAATTCGTCACAAGTCTGCATAGGTACATATTTTTTGTACAAAGTACTGGTAGAAAACAAAGTTTTTTTTAGACTTTAGCGCTTGAAATAAAAATGATTTTTAAAATCTTTCTTTTCTTACGTGCGCTCTGCGCTGCGGTAAAAGAAAACCAAAAATGCTTCAATTTCTTCATACTTCAAAATGAGGCTGACATACAAATTGGAAATTGAAGCATTTTAAATTTGATATACCACTAAAGTTGAGAACACGTCAATCTATTGCATATGACAAAGAATTGAAAACTATTTTGGACAATTACGATAACTTGTCCCTGGCTGAAGTTCTTTTTCTTAAAGAGAAAGTTTTTTTTCTTTTATGCAGCATTTTAAAGATTTGTAACATATAGCAGAGGTATTGTGATTATAACACCTCTGCCTACCGCTTCGGGGAATACAGGTGTGAGCATATGTACATGTAAAGAAATAACGTTTTATTATTCATTGTTTGATTTTTCTGCTGTCTGTACGGTAATAGACAATATGGCGGATTTTTATTCATAAAAATAGAGTTGTGGCGAGTTTACACATACTTTTTTTTGTGGCGAATTTACTTTGTGACGAATGTACAATAACCCTTTTTTATTGGCTTAGTAGTTTTAATTACATTAAGCCGTAAAAAGTGGAATTCACTATAAAACTTTATTATACCGCAATTATCTACTTCCTTAAGGAAAATGCTTATCGCTAAGTCCTAATGCATTTTGTCGCACAATTCTGTTTTATTGCAATTTGCCGATGACTGCCTACTACATTCAAACTGATGATGATGATTGCTTGCGACTACTTTGATCCCTATTCGAATAAATGGCTCTGATGTGCTCGAAGGTTCAAGCTTCAAGCTCAAGCCTATCTTCGAGGTGAAGCTCCATGAATATTCGGCGGCGACCATAGCGATAGATTAGGAAAGCGGTGGCAAACTCGTGATAGGGGATAGCATGCAGAGATACGCTGTTATCAATTTACCTAACAAACTCTCCTGGTCCACACCAAGGTAGAAGCCCAATATGATGACGACACAGCATGTCACACACCTACAAGAGGTTCTCTGTCCGAGTAGAATCCAGCTGAACATCACATTGAACACGGTCGTCAAGGATCTGCCGATGTAGTAGAAAGATACCCCGACGTATTTCAGGCAGAGATTGTTTGTCGCTATCATCAATGTGAACATTATTGATAGCGGGATTACCTGGAAATACAATTAAATAAGATTAGGTGGTCAATTAACTATCTGTTATTATTGACACATGCAAACTTGCGACCAGTGCCCCATGTTCAACATGTTTTTACGTTGATGGTATCGCCTGCGTATTTTGCACATTTTATATGGAAACGTTAAAAATCACCCCAAGGAAGTTATACGTCTACAAAAAAACGAAAAGTCAAGACACCTATATTATAATTTATATACTTGGGGCACAAATCAGAAATTAAAAAAAAATATTTGTAGCTCGATTCTTCTAGTACAGGTGCCACCACGAGTTATGAGCGCTAGCCTTGAATACCCAGTAGTCATTTTATGAGTCTGTGTGGCGCGATGCGAATTAAATACATGCGCAGCTACCCCCACTATTTTCCTGTATGGAAAATTAGATTTCATCCGTGGCTTCGCCTGCAGTATACAGATCTCTGATTTAAACATTTTTGGTTTCGCTTAAGTCGCACATTTACATGCCAACCTACTGTTACTTGATTGTCCATTTGATACCTTATCAACACGAGTACTGGGTTTGAAGCAATTAATAGGAGTATGACATGCAATGTCCTTGGTCTTATCATAATTACACTCATGTGTATACTATACATGCCTAGTTTCACATACCGTTTTATCAACTAGAAGAGTGGAATTAAAACTTTTGTAAACCTGAATGTTTCGTGCATGTATATTGCACATGATATGGTAGTAGTTTTTGTTAATCTAGTGTCGGATTAAGCCTATGCGAAGCTAATAGCAATTTAATTCTATTGAGAATTTAAGGATGTAAGTAAAAATACAGAAAAGGAAATGTTTCAAAATGCCAACATTTACGGAAAATGTTGAAATAACCAGGAGACTAACTTTGATTGTTTAAGCAGAGTGTATTAAGAACTTCTTAGCTTAACTTTTTATTTTACAGTACCAAAATGAAATGTCAAAGCTCAGAAGTCCTTAATATACTCTGCTTAAATCAATGATGGTATGCCCCTTGTTCTGCCAACTGTGTACCTACAAATTGAAATTGAGGGCATAAAAATTATTTGGTATTACTGAGGCATTTTGCAAACCAAAAACATTAGATGTGTAGATTATTGCTACCAATATGTTTACTTACTACTTTAAGTCACCTTAATAGGCAGGACATATTGCATTTTTATTATACCTTTGATTGATCTTTATCTTAACTAATATAATATAGCTGTATATAAATTGAGAGAACCAAGATCAGTTTCAAATACAGACCATAAACATTATATTACCTTCCTAACAACTTCAACATTCCATGGAGTCCCCTTAGGAAATGTGAATATTCCGGGAATACCTCCGGATCTGCTTAGTGTGAAGCATATGCTGAATGACACAATGCATTGGAACCATGTGATGAATAGCGGTGCCTCCAACGCTACTGTTTGACTGCTCAGCAATGTCTTGTTTACAAACACCGTTGCTATTGATATTAACCTGGGAATTAATTATCCTATTATCTAATTGTTGTCGAGACAATGGATGTTTTATTTTCTAACTACTTAAAGAAACAAAGCATCTACTGCAAATAGAACCTTCTCTTCTATTAAAGAAGGTTCCAAAAACCCACGATTTTCTAAGTGCTAATTCAAATGTTAACAGCCTTTAGATATGGCCTTAAGGTCTAAACAAAGTAACATTATTTGCTTGTTTTTTACCACTACATGGGAGATAAGCATACATTTGAATAGCTATAGAATATTTAATATGCAGCATATGTACAACACATGCTCAGAATTCTGTCTATTTATTTTTGAGCAAATTTTATACTTAATCATATACCTCTGCTTACCCCTTAGGGGATGGTGTGATCATATTTTTATCTTCATTTTATAAAAATGATGTCAAATATTAATAAAGTAAAGACCACTAATGAAGATCAAGGTCAGGAAATAAAATGTATTCCACTTGTATCTACAAATTTATTTGCACATAAATACAGACTGCTAATTTATGTATGAAGCATAAAGCATTATGATTTATATCACCGAATTACATTTTTTTATACTCATAAGGAGAATTAAAAGTAAAATTTATTAAAAAAAAATATAACACTAAAATGATACATGGGTAAGTAAGTTAAATTAAAACTATAGTAGACATGTTGAATAAATAAATTAAACTCACCAATAACTGGAAACCACTACAAATATTTTAATGTACCGTGAACATAGATCAGAACGTTGATCTTTCATGTTTGTTTCTCTAAGTAAGGAAATGCAAGTATGTTTGAATATTAGTCCCTCTCGTTTATGGACAGTAAACCGAAATTCAATAACTTTGCATTTTCTTCAATACAGCGGCAACGCAGAGCATATCTTCACAAGTGAGCAACTTGATTTATAATTCATAAAATATATTTGATTCGACTTGCTCCGCTTGACCACCAAAAGCTAAAATTTTATACACGAACACAGAAACATACGCTCCGTGTGCCGGTTGGAAGTGACATGACATGACAGGACATTGAATGACATATGGAATGGACATTACATGGCATTACAATGGCACGGACAAGTGACAAGTAATATGGCAATATAATGACATGACAGCTGTTCTACGAATTACTTGCCATATAATCAGTTAGTGCTGTATTATTAAAAAAATATGATGAATTTTAGGTGATTTAATAAGAATCGGAATAGATATTATTACCTTTTTGACTATTTTTGTACACTAGTCAAGTGAATCTTAATGATTATAATACAGCACGGATTTGTTGCAACTTGCAATCTGGAAATTATTTTTTGATGGTTCCCTTACTGAATGAATAGACTTAGCATTTTTATAGATTTTCTGAAATATATAATAAACAAGCTGAAGGATAAATACATCCACACACATCAAGTACTGACCAGAAACGGCTTAGATAAATTATTTGGATGAATCGACATACAATCAACTAATAGCAATAGTACAAGACTATATTTAGTTGATTTTAATCGTTAAAAAGCAAATTTATTTATTTATTCAAGCTCGCAACACAGTCATTTGCTGTCTGTCGCTCTTTGACTGACGCTTGTCGTTTTCTTGCGCCGGTCAGAAACGCTGACGTCAGTGAATTTATATTTTTACACCGAATGGACTTAGATTTCTAACGTTCAAAACAAAACCCAGTGGAAACATAGCGTGTAGTAATTTGGTTCATCATCTCAGTAAAACATGTCCTCATCACCCGAGACTAAAACGCCAGAGAGCGAAAGCATGTTATCCACTTTTGTAAATGATATAATTTTGAATCCCCTAAATTTGCTGTTCATTGCGTTTTTTATTGTTTTGGTGTTTAAAATATTCCGTAAGTTCACAAAAGTGCCTGCGGAGACGGAGGCTTTGGAGCTGCCTAAGCTCCGTAAGGACATGACTGTGGCCGAGTTGAGGCAGTACGATGGGACACAGCCTGACGGCAGGGTGTTGGTTGCTGTAAACGGTTGGATATTCGACGCGACGCGGGGGCGCCGCTTCTACGGGCCCGGTGAGTGCAGTTGTTGCGTCGTGTTTATAAATAGATTTAACACTAGTGACTCATTAATTATTCATTCATTGCACCTGTGATAAAGTTGCGGGTCAGATTATAATTTAAAAAAAGTTTAACCTTCTAATGTCATGAAGTAGTGAATGCACTTTTTTTATATACTGCAATTTTATTCATATTTAAAAAAACTAGGTATAACTTCTTAAAAAAAATATATATTTTTTTAATACAGGTGGCCCATATGCAGCTTTTGGCGGGAAGGACGCGTCAAGGGGTCTCGCCACATTCTCAGTGACATCAACAGACAAAGAGTATGATGACCTGAGCGATCTCAACTCTATAGAAATGGAATCTGTTAAAGAGTGGGAGGCACAATTTAGAGGTATTTAAATACAATGCAAAATAGATCTTAAGCTCTTACAAATTGTGTTAAATTTTGTGACTAACAAATAATTTGAATATAATCAATGACAGTCTTGCTTAACAGACATACACATAGTACTAGTAGTATACAAAGAATGGGCTCATATAATGTACTTTGTCTACTTGGCCTTGCCACGTAAAACAACCCAAGGTATACCTATAAATTTTATTCATTCTACTTTAATTTTTTTCTGATCTGAGCAAGGCCTAGATTGCAAGAGTTGGAAAGGGGGAAGTGAGGCCTTTGCCCAGCAGTGGGACACATCGGGCTCATGATAATTGGCATAAGCCCACGCCTGTTTCTCAACTATATACCTTGGTTGAGACCAAAGATATATCTTTAAAGCAAATCTAGAATTATTTCTGAAAATAAGAATAAAATATATGTAATCTTAATTTGAACTTCCTTGGTGTCATAATCATCCATCAGTCCATGTATGCCATGTCCTTGAAGAAGTAGGCAGTGTTACAACACCACTTTACCCCATGTATGACTAGGTGACAATGTGACAGATGCTGAGTTTCTGTCAAAGACACTATACATACATAGGTACATCTTTGAATTCCTCACATGACTCCTTCAGATATGCAGGTTTCCTTACTGTGTTTACTTCAATTCAATGCCTGTGGTATGACATAACTGCAGCTTGATAATAATATAATTATTTTGAAGAATTCATTTTTTTTAATTGTGAAACTTATTCAATAGTTAATTCTATACAAAAATGCACAATATTGTTGCATGAGATAATTCTGATAATAATTTATACACACATGTATGTGTTATCTCCGGTATCTGATTACCAGTTACCTTGACACTGGCTTTAATTTAATATTTTACCTATAATATTGTCCTTTCTCCACTACTGAGTTGTAATGAACTTTCCGAAAACATTGAGACAGACCAATATTGTAAAGGACTGGATGTTATAAGAACAGGTGCTGTTCGGAGTTATGAGATCTCAGCTAAAATAGTAGGGTAACTGAGCATGTATTTTATTCACATCGCCCCGTACAGACAGACTCATAAAATGACTACTGCACATTCACGGCATCAAATATTTGATGAATTTCATCCTTATTAATTAATATCTTTATAACAAGCAAGCAAGAAATATTGGTGAACTACAAGTACATCACTGCTTACAGCATAATTTGGGGAAGTGTGCAATGTTACATGCACTTTTTCCATTTATCACTTCCACATAATTTTTCTCCCATTATTGTTTTTCCTGCACATATGAGCATACTGCAATCTATAATATTTGCCTACATCACTATCAATAAATGTTTATCATTAACAAACAAGGTGTTAGCTTATACATTACGGATTTATCATGCCATTACACCAACTGTAATTGTTATTGGTAACGTCACGTGACCTATGGTTTACGCGTGTTCATGCTTTTGCCTTATTTATTAATAGGCTAATAAATAGGCTTGATTTCCGATAATTAGTCGATATGCAGTCTCATCTGTCGGTATTGTAGGTAATCGCAGATATAGTCATGGGTATAACCACCCTTTCCTTTTGCGGTTGTAAATCCCAAGTTTCTAAGCTAATCTTGAAGCATTAATTTCTACGGGAAATTAAGCGGTTTAAGTGCACTTGAATGATAAACATTCTGTCGCGGATTCATCCGCATTGTCACTCAGAAAATCCCAACTTTTTTGTGATGAAAGAGTCTAGTACGTACTCTTCTCAGTGCCTTGTCTATGTTTATTTAAGTCACATAGATCGCTTTAACTCCGAGTAATCAAAACAAACCGAAACAAATTTTTTCATTATAAATTGTTGTATGATATTTGACTCAATAATTGGAAAGGCGTGTGCGTCAGCCATTTAAAGATTTTCAAGAACGTTCACCAAGGTCGGACACGTTAAAAACTCAATAAGGGATCGAGTTACATGTGCTAAAAACTGGACAAAACAATGATTAAATTTGAGCTATTTGCTTTGTTAACGCAATTAGTCCGAAAAATCTGGAAGTTGTATTGAGGCCCGCTTGAGCCCCAGGGACTGTAGGCAAAGTAACATTATCCTCGCGCTTCGTTTCAATACCAAATGTATGCGAATGACATATGTCACGTGAATTATTTATGTCACTTCCATAAATTTGGTATTGCTTCTATTAGCGCAAGCGCAAGAGAATGTTACTTTGTCTAGGCCTACCGGGACGGACTCATACGATATGAGAAAGTAACTAAACACTACTTTTCTCATTGTGGTGGTTTTACGATTAGCATGTCCTTGCTAAGGCATTTATAAACGTGGACAAATTCTCATTAGTTTGATAACTAGCCTTCTGAAAAGAACCGGCAAGAAACAACCAAAAATCTACACAGTCAGTGTACTGTGCATTAGTTTACGTCCTATTCTCAGATCGGTCAAGCCGAGATACTTTAGATTTCATCAAAAAATTGTCTAGTTTAGTCCCTCCCACAAGTCCAATTATAAAAATGTCTACCACTTTATTAATGTTCAATTCCTTTGTCGTTAGATTCCAATTTAAAATCGTAGCAGTCGTTTCAGTCCATAACGGGTCTAATTTTACTGATTTGGTCCGATAGCCTTCTGAAGGTCATGATGCAGAACTACGGCTCCACTATTCTATATTAAAATGCTGTTCCAATCAAATTGGTCTCGGTAGATTAAGTAACATTCAATTAATCGAAAAATTTTAATAAGGATAGGACCGTTAAAATCAACTATAAAAAAAAAATACAAGGTTTACAAGCAAAAACAGTCTGCAAGGTTAGGTAGTTAGTAGCTAGTGCACAAGAGTCGCGTTTCTCTGAAAGACAGAATCCCAAACGAGGATATTCTGAAGGTTGTGAACAGGTATTTAAAGGTTCGGCAACGCGCGCGTTATATCCCTGGGCCTGTAGACAAAGTAACATTATCCTTACGTTTCGCTAGTAGAAACGATACAAAATGTACGGGAATGACATTTGTCACGTGACTGATTTATGTCATTCCCATACAATTATTACCGTTTCTATTAGCGCAAGCGCAAGAGAATTACTTTGTCTAGGTCTACTCGTATTGTGAACGACCATAGGCTGCGGTGACCACTTACCTTCCGAGGGGCCGCCTTACTTGCCAGCAGAGCTGAAATATAAAAAAGTCTGTCTTAAGATTTTGTTGTCTATGTACTTATTGCCCCATATCGCAATGTGCCCATGAAAGAATACAATGCTCCCTCAAAAGGGCCAGCGGGTATCTTACTTCATAACGTTGCGCAAAGATGAACAAACTGAATTATAAAAGGTTTTATTCAAAACCTGATTGACTTGCTGCGATTGTATGAATGTTAACGAGGCGATAACGCGTCGTTGAGTATATCTACGGGATGATACGAGTATTGGTCAGCTGGAAAGTAATTGACTCCTATCTCCCTTCCCTCATAATTAAAGTATCTTCTTTAGTTAGATACATAAATACCCTTTTATTGGCAGGGTGATATGGCCAGGAAATGATAGGCGGAGATTTTCACCGAAGATATATTATTTCTAATATCACCACCGATTAAATCACTGCCTTGTTGATCTAGTGGTTGCAAACACTTTTGAGGCAAATAAGAACGCCGGGTTTGTTTTTGGATTTTTCCATCTGTAATTTCCCAGTCGCAGTCCGGAGTCTGGATAAGTACCCAGTTAACGGCAATAGGCTGGTCCCTTATTACATGGGATTTAAACATAACTGGCTAAATGTATGCATACTATAAGTACACCTCTAATCAGGGGATAATGGCGTGAGCTTACACTTATAAATCACAGAATTTAGACAGAAATTTACCATTTTAGTTACTTACTGCATTCATAAATAGAAAAGCCAAGTCGATTATATAACCTCGAAAAGCCATGACCTTATTGTCTGAAGTCAACCTCATTGATATTTGCATATTGTATATTAGAATAAACAAACAGTATAATCGTTGCGAGTGCGCTTGCGCTTCGCTTCTCTATGTCGAACGTGTTTATAGTGCCATTAACATCCAGAACATAAGCGTTGCTTTAACTAGAACATGCAATATCTTAACTGTAAAATATCTGTGGAGTCCAGTTATCTCGCACGAAGTGTATTATCTGTACAGATAAATAAAATTGAAGTGCTGTTTGTAATTCCAAATTAACAGTTTTCCATTAAATGCTTATGAAAGTACATACGGTAGGTACTAAGGTACCAAACTCTCTCTGTCTGTCTGTCCGTTAGTTCCGAAACGGCTGGACCGATTTTAAGGGGACTGTCGCTGGTAGATAGCTTTATCAAAAAAAGCATTGTGGTTCCACGGGCCAACCATGACATGAAGTCTACACTAATTAACTGCGAGGTACAGCTAGTAATTTATAATTACAGAAAAACATGCAGGATTTCTCAATTGTTAAGTTTTTAGAAAATCTCATACTACAAAATACCGCCTAAGATTATTCTTCGTTAAAAAATAATTCCATATCTTTTTGTGATACGGATTTTAAAAGGGATGGACATAGTATTTGTCAGAGTTTATTCTAGTTTTGGCTTAAACAGCGTTTTGTTATAAGGGGGATTGAGACAGCTCATTTAAGCTTGGTAGCAGGCGAATGCTAAAACAACTCTGCCTTCACGACTCTGTTAATTCACAACTAAATTTCATTTAATGCTTTTTAGTAATAGAACCTCTCCGTCTTTTAAAAAATATTTTTTTTGCTAGTGTAATATTGGATAGGAACAGCACCGAGTATGTTAGACGAGAACTTAATCCACCCGGATGAAATCGTGAGCAGAAAATCCCATTGAGAGCGTGATATAATTGATTGCAAAACACGTTTTACTTTGAGAAAACGGCAAGCAAGCAAATCCCTTTACTTATAAAGGTTTAGCTTACACATCAGCTTTAAGCGTAATTAGTTTTTATTTCCGTCCGTTGGTGTTTAAGCAATCTTATCCAAATTCCTCTAAATAGTTTCAGCTACTCAGATATTTTCATTTTAGATTTGATGACTAGAAAAACCACAGGAATAGGCAAGGCGTTGGTAATAGCAATATCTTACCGGCCAATTAACATGAGCGTGCGTAGGGGCACGGCCCGGTAATGGTTGGTGAAAATGAGGCCGCAAATTCGGGTACGTCGTTAAATACTGCGGTAACCGTATTTCAGTGGACATTTTCAAAGAATACATACATATACTCACGCCTGTATTCTCCGAAGTGGTAGGCTTCAAGTACATACACAATTTGCCAGTTATAAGTCCCAGTTATATGTCCCAATAGGGGCTCGCCCGCTGTTGCCATGTACTACGCACCAATCCAGACTTCGATCTCTATACTGAGAAATTATAGTTGCAAATCCCAATAAATTTTTACCTGACCCGGGAACAGAACCCATCGTATTCCGCAGTTGCGCTTGCGACCAACGAGAGTCGCAATTTTCAAGGAATTAAACCATAAATAAATAAATAAATAAAAAAATTAAAAAAAAAATTACACTCAGCCTGCTCTATCCAAAGTAAACACAGGAACATTGCCTTTTCAGGTATGTTTTTGAATTTCTTCTCAGGCGTATGCAGGGTTCGTCGCAATGATTTCTTTGACCGTAATTACAGCTAGGAAAACTCATTGATGCCGACCGAGTACACATCAGGAATTGTATCTTACAATTCCTGATTTGTACAAACGGCAAGGCTCATACAATTCCCGTGATAATAGAAATAAATAGAAGTTTTATTTCAGAAAATATGAAACAGATATACATTTTATAATTTACATCAGCAGAAATTTTAAAGTAACTAAATTATTGTAGTGAGATCGTGTGTGGATTTCCTTGCGATTCATTTTTTAATATAAAATCTTCTATGGATAATCGCAGCTAATAAAAAGAACATTAAAATGAAGTGCCGAGAGAGGATAAACGGATATCGATGCATCACGGCACATCGATTACGTAGATATAAGACGGCCTTTGAAGTCCGATGTGTAGTGTACTAACACTCCGCGCATAACAATCGCAAGTCTATAAATAACAGAAACCTTATACACGAGCAGAATCTCATAAAAGCATGCTAACAGAGTTATCAGTTAACGCTTTTCTAGCCGCCTCAAATCTAACCTATTAGCGTAACGTAAGATCACGCTTTCAGAAGGGTCTGTGTGTACAAATAAAAGTGTTTTTCCACCGAAGATCCCCATCTTCGTCGATCGCCGTCTCAGGCACTAGACATGCGTCTTTGAATTCCTTCTCAGACATTATGTGGCATTTAAGCCATTAAAAACTATAAAAAATATTTTAATTAGTACATAATTGCTTTTTGTTCCACTCAGTTTAAGCAAACCTCCGAACTCGGTGTTAACATTCATAATCCTGTATAATGTAATTTTTTCTTGATCCTTCTGACGATTTGAATGGAAGTACTTTGTAAGAAATATAATTTGTCACCTGCACTTACGGTTTTAAAACTCATTGGTACAGCCTGGTGGGATTGTATCTTGGGTCGCTTTCGTAGCAGTCAACTGTTCGAACTACTGCGCAACCACGGCTCTTGTTAGCCTGACCTATTTGCATGGTTTTATATACGCGTAAACAGCTCACATCAACTCAGAATATTACCGGAATATTGATCATAAACACACATTAATTAAATCGCAATTTCCGTATGGCATCCCGTTATCGTTCATATTTTATTTGTCGCCATTTCGTTCCGCATGTAACGCATCTTTATGTGATGATAAAATTAGTTACAATAGGTGTGGAGTCTGTCGCTGAGCAGTATTTTTATATTCTACCTTCATTTTATATATCTGAATACGAATTGTATGTTTAATAACATAAGATATTAGTCCACTTGATATAAAATGTCTATGTAAATAAGAGGTCACATTGTACAAAATAATGTGAATAATATGTTAATGAAGCAATGCCAACATTGTTGTTATGGACATTCGATTCTTATGATAAAAAAATGACATAAAACTCTGTAAGTGCGCTGCAGATCGCATCGCATCTTGGCAAAAAAAATTTAGAAGAATAAAAGGTTATCTATGTAGCCCAACTGGGATTAAGTCAAGTTTTTCCAAGATTCAATTCTGTTTCCAGACATGTTAGAAGAACATGCCTTTTATGAAAATAATCTCTTTAAAGTAATTATTAATAAAAGAAGAAAGAATTATTTTAAGAAAAGAACCGACTTATATTTCTGCAGAAAACCATACATTTGGAATAAATATAATATTTCTTTAAAAACCTATAATTAACGATATCAATAAATTAATAATGTCGTGTTACAGAGAAATACGACCTCGTAGGGCGACTGTTGAAGCCCGGCGAGGAACCTGCGAATTATTCCGACGAAGAACTAGAGGAGACCGACTCATCTAACACACCCGCCGAGGAGAAGAAAGCACAATAGACCACGTCATTGAGTTCCCATTGCTTATTTCTACAACACATTTAAGGATGGCCCACGCTAGACCGTGCCGGGTCCGAGTCGAGCTCAGAGCTCGGCCTAGTGCAAGTTTTTCACTGCAACCGTCACAAGTCACCGCGTAGACGCAAACGCAAATTTGTATAGGATCGGAACAGCGCCTCTGTCAGCCTAAAGATGACACTATTGTGAGCCCATACAAATCTGCGTTTACGTCGACGCGATGACTTGTGACGGCGATTTTAAGAAAACTCGCACTAGGCCCTCTGGCCGTAGCTTAGGCCGTTGTCGATGCTCGGCCCTCACGCGGTTGCAATATTAGTAGACCGTTCGAAGGCCGACACTCGGCTCGGACCCGGCTCGGTGTAGCGTGAGTCTTTATTTACACGGTATTGAATATGGACTGCATAATTACTGTATGTATTGCCACGTGGACTAGCTTCTAATTTCAAAACATACATGGTGTCAATGTACCACCATGACTGATGATTGTAAGCATACCAATGTATGCTTTGGGACTCATCAGAAATAAATTTGGTTTATAAAATATACGCAAGCAGTTTCAAATGCAACGCAAATCGCTCGTTTTTAAAAGTGGGTACTCGTTTAATTGTCTAGGTTCAAATTGTTAAATTAATTCTTCCCTATTTGAAAGGTAGCGTGTACGATAATGTCTTCCCGCAGTTAACGCAAGGGAAGTTCTAGTTTATAAAAATATATTATATTATTTTACTTCTGCCAATTTAGTTCTACTCAGCGGTTCACCCCCGAATGTTGAGGCAAGCACATCCAAAATTAAGTATGTATCTATGCAGATCCACAACAGTAAATAGCAGTCTGTATTCAATATGCTAAACAGCGAAATGGTCTCGTAAAATGAATATTTAACAGTCAATTCCAACGAATGCTACTTATTAATCCAATACACATTATACGAGATATACACTCGATTTAATCAACTTGGTGTTGAGAACATTCGCTGTCATAATATATGCAACTATCGCCTTTATTACTTATGTAATATGGCGTATGGTAGCGTATTTCGAAAAACCTTTTTAAGTGCAGTCTAATGTGAGCCTTATATTTAAAGTCACTAAAGTTTCATATCCATTAACACAACCTATGAATCCATCCAATTGAAATGTAAGATATTTATCGATGTTAATATGACAAATATAAATTGTATATCTATTGAAATATGGTTGAAAATGGTTTATCGAGTGAAATACACTTGTGTGAGGCTTTAGTGACCTAATAATGAAATAAGTCTTGGAGATTTTACTGTATATATGAAATCTATTTGTTCTGTTTAACTGTTGCTTATACATTTCGGATCTCTTGTAAATTAACAGTTTCACGAATTGAAAGACTGAGTGATAGCATATTAATTTATGAAGAAGAACAAAATAAAATTTAATATTTAATGCACATTCCTAATTTTGTTTGGACGCTAAATTTTATTTTATTTTACATAATTTACGGAATAGTTAATAATATAAATTTATTAAACATTGGAAAAAAACCAATTTGTTTGCAAACATTTGGTAAATTATGAGATAATTAAGTTTGCTTAAATTTAAATCATGTCCGTATAATTGTTGGGTAGAAAGTTGATCCTTACAAATTTTCATTTAATTTGCTTTGATAAGTATGTAATGTATGTTTGAATAAATCAGGGAATTTTACAAAACGACGTAAGCAGCCTAATACTACTTGACTTTGGTACTTAATGTTTATATTATCTAAGAAACGATACCGATCATTTTAACACGTTTAAAGCCAACGGACCTTTTAACGTAAAAATATTTAATCTTGGGTTCCAATTGGTACTTTTATAGTGTTGCAAATGAAAAAAATACAAATTTAAATTATAAGGATATGTGCATAATATGTGTAACTAAGAATCTAAATAAACTATTTTATTTTATGATACGCGATGGTATGATTTCGTGTTTGTTCATTCCTTTGTAAGCGATATTATGTTCCAAATGTCTTCTGCACTCTATACTTTGATAAAATATAGCTTATCACTTCTTATTTACGTGAATGTCACTTCAAGATTGTAAGCACAGTTGGTTTATAATCTATCGGGATTTGTAAACTGGGCCCCAACCATGAGCTCTTATTGCAATGTTAATTCAGTTGTGCGACAGTGACAGATGTATACACGTCACATACATCTGTCTCATAAATGAGTGAAACTATCATGGCAATAAGAGCTCATGGTAAGGCCCCTGTACCATACTGCTACGTATTCATTTTCGATAATTTATAATCTATCAATTTAAAACCGTCAAATTGTGAACTGCCACGCTGATTGGTTGAGATCATTGGCTATTTTTCTTTATTAAGTACGTTAGTTGAGATAAATGGGCAGTGTTCTTTATTAAGTAAGAATAGCTAGACAGGCTCAGCTTAAACATGTTCGCGGCTTTCAGTCTCACCTCACCTACTGCGAGTGTTTAAGTAATTTGATAATGAGTGATAAAATTGAGAATCATACCCAAAAATCTCAACTAATAAGGTTGCAATGCCAAAGAATGCCTCCTTGGCATTTATGGTAAGCAGTATGTTTAGTTCACAATTTATCGAGTTTACAAGCTCATTAGATATATTATGAACTGATGATGTCCACAATCAGTTGAAAGATACGTTACTAGATCGAAAGGATCCAATCATACTACAAAATACTATGTGAGAATGATACTTTTTAATTTATTGTCCAAGACTATATAAACTGTAACAGGTTTCAAGCTATATTTTTTGAGCTCATAAAATTTTATTACTACTAAAGTACAAAGATCACTATGCCTTTAACAATTTTGTATAATTTGCCCAATGTCTTTATAATTTTTTGCTTTAAATTTATTGTGTTAGTATGTATTTTGGTTATTGAAATGGATTTCTAGTTAATCAATATCGTGTTATATTTACGAGACAGTGATTAAAATTATACTGCAGTTGTTTGTGGGAAATTTATTGTAGTTAGTTAAATGCAACTGACGTTAGTGTTGCCTGTTAGCATCTTAATGAATAGAGTCCAAAAAAATTGATAATAAATAATTAAATAGTTATTGTAAATGGCACTTATGTTCAAGTGTTATCCAAATTGCGTCGTTTTAATTCCTCCGTGTTTGAAACTAGGCTATTTATATATTGTTTAATTTTCGATGTTTGTTTGGTTATAAATCATTTCTCATTAATATGATGCTAAAGTTGCCTGTTCTTATAATAAAGTTGTTCTCAGAAAGTCTGATTGCATCGGACTCGATGTTCCAGCTAATTAATAGCTTATTAATTGTTACTTACTGATAGTCAATATTATGTTAAGACTTATTATAATTGCTTAATATTAATCCGATGTCTGTTGAAATGAATTCAGCATTTTATAACTACTTATTGATTTTACAATGCGACAAATATATTGTTGCGACTGAACATTGTTGATCCTGAATTCATATCTTGTCAATTATGGAAACTAATAAAATCTATACTTTCTTTTTACTAAACAAATCATGTTACAAAAATAATTACTCGCATGTTACTTTTCCATGAATGTTTTAACTAATGTTCACTCGGGAATGAAACTTTACTATATTCCTGTTATAAATTATGCAGTTTATGTACGGCACGCGTTACTAATACAAAATGTACCCTCAAATGTTTATTTTAACATTGTCACATGAATTTAATTAAAAGCGTTTTACATACTTTCTGTTTTTTTTACTTTTGCAAATATTACTTCAATTCATAGCCAATTTATAACCAACCAGTAAATAGAGCCAATATAGCCTGTTAAACTGAAATTACAAACAGACACTTCAATTTTATCTGTATAAATATTGAAAAATTTCATTTGATACAATTAAAGATGTCGACCACTGACCTGTGGGTGCACAAAATGCAACTCTTAGTCGCAAGGTACGCTCCGTATAACGGTACTGCTAACCAATGCGCGGGGTTTCCTGGATATCACCTTCGTCAATATGACTCGGTTAACCGAACCACTTGTACTAGTCAAAAATGGCCTGTCAGAATAGTCGATGATCCAAAGCTCAAAACTTAGCTGGAACCACTGTTTGAGGATAGACTGCCCTATGTTCAGAAATAATGTTTAAAATTATGAATTATGCTCTTATCGTCCATTTCCTCCACACAGTGTCTCTTTACGCCGAGTGGCGTTACGTCGAAACTTATTATTACCTTTCACGTTACCCACCCTTCGGCGGGAAGCTGATCCTCACAACTAGGAGCTAACTATAGCGAATTATTACAGAGCGCCACGCTCTGTGCCATTATTCCTAATGAGATTCCTTCATCGGATGATTTAACTATGAAAAAAGCTCTTCGACGTGGTCGTGTCGATCGACTCATGTTGTCTTGCTCGTATAAAGTTTATGATTATTAAGTATTAAGATTCAATTTAATAAAATTTGTTCAATGGCAATAGTTTATGAAAGTGTATCAATAATGGAAAAATACATTATTTGCGTCTTCTCAGCACGCCCTTTCATTTGCATATACTGTGGTAGTACAGAAAAAATACTAGGCCGCCATCTTGGATGATCGGCCATATTGGAATTAGAATGACGTCACATAGCTAAGCATACATTGTCATCGTATTTACCAAATTTTATCATCAAGTTTCATAAAAGCTTGTAATAAAGGGTTTAACAAACAGAAACAACAGTTTTATAATGATCACATAATTATATTATAAAATGATTTAATTACAATAAACAGAATAAGTATCATAATGTACCTACACTACGAACAACTTACATTACGCAGAAGCGGACAGGACGTACTCCTCTCGTGTCTATTTACATTTTGTACATTGAGCGCTCGATCGGTAATCGTAATACTTAATTAGCGCCCTCTGGTCGGACGTCAATAATAATAAATAGGGCGGGGCGCGGCCTCTATGCTATATGTTACAGGGCGGCCGGCGCGCCTCGTATGTACACTACAACTGCTCCACGAACTTGCTGAGCTGGTCCTGCGGCGTCATGGGCGGCAGCTGGTCGTCGGGCGGCGCGTGCGGCGGCGGCGGCGCGGGCGACTGCCGCAGCAGCAGCAGCTCCGACGGCGTGGGCGGCCGGCCCGCGCCGCCCACGCCGCCCACGCCCGCCGGCGGCGAGCGCGCTACGCCCGCGCCGCCGCCGAACCCGTAGCGCGCGCCCAGTCGCGCCACGCCGCCCACGCCGCCCACACCGCCAACGGCGCCGCCGTACGCGCCGCGCATGCCCATCATGCCCACGCCGCCCACCGCGCCCGCGCCCTGCTTGTACCACCCGCCGCCCGCGCCGCCGTGCGACATCACGCCGGGGCCCCCCATGCCCACGTTGCCCACGTTGCCCACGCCTCCCACGCCCCCCACGCCCCCCACGCCTCCGACCTGACCATTACAATACACATATAAACATCATTCATTCTAAATCAACATAACAATTATAACGTTATCAAATTACTGGCGTGAAAAAGTCATCGCGTTCCTGGGTGTATTAACATCCTTATTAAACGAAAAAGGAATAGAATTTAATCGCTTCTAACCACTAATATAATGCGTTAATGGTGGTTGAAATCGCAACAGACAGGTCATATCTATGTGTTTCGTTGCGCAACATTTTTTTATCTGTAAACTCGAAAGATCATAATTTTATGGTGAAAAATGGTCCTTCGAGCACAAATGAAAGAGCAATTGATTTTACAGAAAATGGATACAAACTTCATCTTCTGTCTAGGAGGCTTATATTGATTTTGATATTTGTTTTCCATTCGATTTTTCTATTAATGTTTAAGATTGAAATTACTAAAGTACTCGAATGTGAAATAGTTGAATGTCATACTTGTGTCTGCTGGGGCAACATGGGGTGCATCTGCTGTAGCCTTTGTTGCTGCTGCGGCTGCATCATGTGCTGCATCTGCGGCTGCTGCTGCGCCACTCCGCCGCTGATCCCGCCACACACACCAACGCCGCCTACGCCACCCACACCACCCACGCCGCCCGCCGCAGCTTGTTGGTTCTGAGTGTTCTATACAACAATTACCATTTAGTAACCATTATTACTATCATGTGCATCGTGAAAACCAGTCTTTTATGTGTGCAGTATAAGGATGCACTAACTTCTGCTACACCGGTTATTCCGTACATTGCAGGTAATAACCTATAATTAATTAAATTTAGAGGTATAATCCTCCTTACAGAATTTAGGACACGGTGGCTAACCCCAACGGCATTAACAATCTGCGCAGGAGATATTATAGTGCACAAGTGTGTGCGCGCAGACAGGTGCACTCTATGCTCACTCTCATAGTCCGATGGGACTGCAATCCGACACGACCGGAGAGATATCACCGTCAAAAATATGGACATAATAGCTGACATGAATTTGTTCGCTGTCACTCCATACAAGATCCAAAAACTGACTACTGCGTCAGCGCTCAAAATACACCTCTATGCGTGAGCATATATGACTCGCTGAGGGAAATATATGTACTTTTTAAAGGCAAAAGCGCCTTCTTGGACGCCCGCCCATTTCAATTCCCTCCAGTTATGCCCAAGTATGGAATCCTACTCTGTGCCTATCAAAGTGTTCATTAAACGTGGTCGCAGCTCTCATGTTTAAAGTATTAAAGTTACAAATCCGACCCCGTGATACTACCCTAAGGTACCACCCTATAGTACTACCCTATAGACTTATTTAAGTGGGTGAAACCCTCACCTGTCTTTGTTTGATGAAGGCGGCCATGAGCGGGGGGTTGGACTTGAGTATCTGCAGGATCTCCGCCTGCTGGTTGTGGCTGGTGGGCGACCGTAACGTCGCCATCAGTTGTTGTAACGCCTTCTGATGCACTTGAGGCGGCGCGGCGCCACCAACGCCTACTCTTTGCTGTTGTTGTTGCTGCTGCTGTTGCTGTTGTTGTTGTTGCTGCTGTTGTTGTTGCTGTTGCTGTTGTTGTTGTTGTTGTTGTTGCTGCAACATATATGACTATTTGCACATATCCTTCCAAGAGATTATATACAGTTTTTAAATTGGGTTGTTTCAGATGTAGCATCTAAATATATATAACCCGAAGGTGACTGACATAGTGATCTGTAAACGCACAGCCCAAACCACTGGACGGATCGGGCTGAAATTTGGCATGCAGGTAGATGTTATGACGCAGGTATCCGCTAAGAAAGGATTTTGATTAATTCTACCCCCAAAGAGATAAAATAGGGGATGAAAGTTTGTATGAAATTAAATTTACGCGGGTGAAACCGCAGGGCACAACTAGTTTTATTATAAATTGCGTTTGTTCCTATAATTTGTGGGAACACAATGAAATATTGTTGTCTCTCATACTTTCCAGAGATTTAAGTAAGTTTGAGAGTCTCAAGATTAATGCATAGGATATTTTTTATTCCGTAAAAAATGTGCAGCTGGAATTTGAGAAGCGTGTGAACACTTAACCTCTTGGTTTCGGTTCCTTAACCAACTGCTGTGGGTGGTGCAGTAGCACAGACAGTATAGCGGTGTGTACCTGCATCTGTGTGGGCGCGATGGGGTGCGCGTGCGGCATGGACTGGTGGTGCGGCAGGCGCGCGTGCTGCGGGTGGTGCAGTAGCACAGACAGTATAGCGGTGTGTACCTGCATCTGTGTGGGCGCGATGGGGTGCGCGTGCGGCATGGACTGGTGGTGCGGCAGGCGCGCGTGCTGCGGGTGGTGCAGTAGCACAGACAGTATAGCGGTGTGTACCTGCATCTGTGTGGGCGCGATGGGGTGCGCGTGCGGCATGGACTGGTGGTGCGGCAGGCGCGCGTGCTGCGGGTGGTGCAGTAGCACAGACAGTATAGCGGTGTGTACCTGCATCTGTGTGGGCGCGATGGGGTGCGCGTGCGGCATGGACTGGTGGTGCGGCAGGCGCGCGTGCTGCGGGTGGTGCAGTAGCACAGACAGTATAGCGGTGTGTACCTGCATCTGTGTGGGCGCGATGGGGTGCGCGTGCGGCATGGACTGGTGGTGCGGCAGGCGCGCGTGCTGCGGGTGGTGCAGTAGCACAGACAGTATAGCGGTGTGTACCTGCATCTGTGTGGGCGCGATGGGGTGCGCGTGCGGCATGGACTGGTGGTGCGGCAGGCGCGCGTGCTGCGGGTGGTGCAGTAGCACAGACAGTATAGCGGTGTGTACCTGCATCTGTGTGGGCGCGATGGGGTGCGCGTGCGGCATGGACTGGTGGTGCGGCAGGCGCGCGTGCTGCGGGTGGTGCAGTAGCACAGACAGTATAGCGGTGTGTACCTGCATCTGTGTGGGCGCGATGGGGTGCGCGTGCGGCATGGACTGGTGGTGCGGCAGGCGCGCGTGCTGCGGGTGGTGCAGCGGCGGCGGCGCGCGGTAGCGGCCCGCCCACTCGCCGCGCGCCGCGCTCACGCCCACGCCGCCCACTCCCACTCCCACGCCCACGCCGCCCACGGGGCCCATCGCCGCTTGCTTGCCGTACGACGGCGCTTGCTGCCGCGCCGCCTCCTCTTGTACCTGACAGACAGATAAAAATATTTGTAAACAATTTCTAACACCAATATGAGTGCACCACGTGCTCTTGGCACAGTTGCTATTTCGAATACCATTCAGTGAAGTTAAACAACCATAACCCAAGCCCGTAGTTTGGATGGGTGACTGCCTGAGTTCCCTTCGTGCCTCGGAGAGCACGTTGAGACATCGGTCTCGGTTGCCAATTTAACATCTTTGGCAATCGTTACAGGTCAGTCGGAGGCTTAAAAGAGTCTGACAACTGGATAAACCCAGATTATCGATTTTCCTCGTACAATGAGGTTATCTGATGGAGGTTAAATGGCAGTCGCTTCGTATAAAAACGTCATCCGACCCCAAAAATGTATGGGATAAGGGCAGGAAGACGAACGCGGAAGCACCACGAGAGTAGTAAGTGAAGCATAATGCAATGCTTACCTGTTGCAGTGCCTTCTGCACGTTGTGCGGCAAGGCCTGCGTGGAGTGGTGCGGCTTGGAGGGCGGCGGCGAGGCGAGCGAGGGCTGCGGCGGCGAGGCGGGCCCGGGCGCGGCGCGCGTGTTCATGGCGGCCATGCGCCGCCGCAGCAGCTTGGCCTGCTGCACGCGCTGCTGCACCTGCTGCTGCTTCAGCTTCTGCTTTATGCTGCTGCAGAACGGCACCGAACACTTCGCCTCCTGGATTAATTGTTTACAATGTTACATCACGCACCTTTTAATCTTGGGCTAACTTATTATTAACGGGAAGATGCTCATGGCTGTGGAAGATGCCAGTAGAATGGCGCTTTTCTTACTGCCTACAATATAAAGAATTTCGTAATATGACACATGTTTCAAACTCTATATATTATAAGTACATGCAAAAATTTTATTTCATCATTTTGGTCATAAGAGTCAACAATAAGAAAATGTAAATATATCCATCCATAGCCGAATATGTTCGAACATCACTTCAGAACAGTTTCTATTACGTATGTGATAAATTTTTTTGTTGGGTTCGTCTAGTCAAAAGTAGTAAAAAATGTTTTCTCTTTTAGATCGTAAATATTTTGTAGAAATGTCCATATAAAAACATACATAAATAATTCAAGATAACACGAGTGTATATTTACCTGACAATGCTTCGCGTGGTAACAGCAGAGCGCGATGAGTTGCTTGCAGATGGGACAGTCTCCCTTGGTCTTGCGCTTGCAGATCTTGGTGTGCGTAACGACCCTCTTCATCTTCTGGCAAGACGGTAGCCTGCAGTTGGCGTCGCGGCACTGGCAGGCATGCATCAAAGACTGTATGCACCTCTGGATGGAGAGCTTGCGAGCTTCCTGAGGGTTGGCCTGCTTCAGATCGCCAGGGGATGCTCCTACATCGATGTCCAACCCTAGCCGCTCCATCTTGTGGGGATGACCCTCCTTCTCGTGACAAGGCACGCAGAGGTCAAAGTCGTCGCACACTGTACAGTGGTATCTAGTTTCCACGTGCGATTTGCAGCTGTTGCACGTGTAGACGAACTTGTCTTGTCCTTGGTTGTGTAGTTCGTATAACATGCATAGTGTTGAGAATCGCGCTCGTCTCGTCGATGAGAACTCGTAATGACGGTCGCGCGCCATTGTGAGGAATGCGTCGCGCCCGTCCATCAGGTCGCAGTTCAGTAACGGGTCCGGGTCTTGAATCGGCTGTACACATACATACATCTTAGGTATAAGCTCCACAAATAATACTCTAGGAACATCTTATTTACGTATTTAAAATTATCTTGTCGCGGTGTTGTTACTAATCTTATTGTATAAAATTTCATGTGCATACAGTAGGTCTGAGACTCTGTCAAAATATATTTTTCATACGCCTAAACGATAAGAGTGATCAAACATACATACGTACATACATATGCTCACGCCTGTAATCCCCGAAGGGGTAGGCAGAGGAGTTGTAATAACATCACCCACTTTTCACCAAAGTGCCAAAAATCCCAATAATATATGGCAATACAACTATACTACTGTAAAGTTTCATCAAAATCCTTTCAATAGTATCTGTGTGAAAGAGTAACAAACATACATTCTCACACACTTTCGCGTTTATAATATTAGTTAGTAGGACTAGTAGTACATAAAAAACTAATCTCACCGCTAAGCTGGCGGCAGACTGTGCGGAATGTAGCCTAATAACGAAGAACACCTCCTTGTGTTTCTCCATGGTGGCGAATATCTTCGCGCTGAGATCGCTGCCCTGTTGCTGGTCGCTCTGTTTCTTGCTGTTCTTCCTCTGCGCCGCCTTCGACTTGTTGGACTTCTTCGCCTTCTTCTGGCCCTTCTTCTTGCCGTCCGGACCTTGCTCGTTCTCCTCAGACGACTGGAATATCTAAAAACATGTTAGAACAACTTTGCTTCATACTGCAACCTGCACGTATGATGTTGTGATTTATGAAATGTGGAATTCAAATTATACATGTAAGAATATTAAAAAAATATATATAGTTAGGTGCCGTCATAACTTATGAGCGGTCAGCGAAAATAGTGGGGGTACTATAAATTTTGGTTTCATACTGCGCATGTATTTTATTCGCACCGCGTAAACATAGTAAACCAGAGACTCGTTAAATGACTACATAGCGCATTCAAGTAACTAGTCGTAGTCAATATAACTCGTGACAGCACATATACTTGTCGAAACGTAAATCTGTGAGCATAATGGAACTGATAGTCCTTGTGTGAAAATACATGGACAAAAAAAAGACACAAAATTAGTAAAAAGAAGTGAAAAGGTTTTGATTATTTTTATCGCTATTATATAAAGTGACTGGTAATGAGCGCCTGATACTTAAGACAATTAGCAGTAATTAAATTAAATTCTTCAACTTCTTTCAGACCGCGCGACAAATCGGTAACGATCACGGATGACGCGTATGAATTTCTATATTTAAAAACTTTGCAGCTTAAGGAAACATAATTATATAGGTGTGTATCGTCACTAATTACCAATCTCTCAATATTTTTTTAAATAGTATAAAAAATGATGATTTGAAAATGTGTAGTGTTATGATGGGATGCATTACTGACCACGGCCTCGGCGGCTTCAGCCTGTTTGCGTTTCTCCTCCTCCTCCTGATCCAACTCCTTAATGGACTCTTCGAGCACGTTGGGCCAAAAATCCCCCTCGAAATAAGGCAACTCCGCCGCCGAAGAGATATTGTCCTCCATCGCTTGCTTCAATATGTCTTTATAATCTAATATTATCCTCTCTATAATACCCTTATCTAACATTTTCTTATACCACTCTTGCAACCTCTTGGGCTTAGGTATTTTCTGTTCGGGCGGATGGCAGTGGAAAATGTAGTCATCGCCCTCTGAAGGCGGGCAGGCCCATATATGGGCCATTGTGTACCCCAATTGTTTGGCGTAGTCCAAATAACCTAATAATATTTCGTGGTACACGCCTGTCCTATATATTCTCGGTTGGAAGAAATGTACAGAGTCTAGATATGCTATGTATACACGCCTCGTGTTCGGAGATGGACTTTCACTACCGTATTCCTGCAACAACATTATAGTATTAATAGGAGAAAGAACAAGCTAACGGACTTGCCTATATTGTCGTAACCAATATTTAGATATTCAAACAATTTAAACCAAGATTAAACCAAACTCCGGATAAACTATGTCCATCCCTCTTTAAATTCCTATCATAAAAAGAGATGGAACTACTTTCAAACCAAGTACTAACTTAGACAATGTTTTGTAATAAGGAGGGAATGTAATTTTATCAAAATTGGTTATTAATATATATTAAAAACAAAATATTATTGAAATGGTAATCTCACCTGCACGTGCATACCAAAGAAACAAACATCAGTCCCATCAACCTCTTCAAATGCAAACAACGCCTTAGCCCGATACGGGAAATCAGCGCACAGTTCACCAGATTCTACGAATCTCGACCTCATTCCGGGTTTCACTTCCACCATCTGCAAAAAACACAAAAATTAGAAAAGGGATAACGAATGTTACAATATTATTTCAAAAATTTTGAAAGACCATGATAGAAGGAAAGATAAGCGCAAAACTAAAAGACTTAGAGTTATCAAAGATATCTTATAGACAACCTGTTGTGTTTGACATCGTAAATCAAAATAAATGTCTGAATTTAAGCAAATACAATTATAAGTGTGAAATTGGCAAAAACATTAGGTAAGGTCATTTACCTTATCAGATGACGCAACCACCCTGATATGCACTTCACCAGCCCCAGCCTCCTTCTTCTTGAGGAAATTGTTGACCCTCGTCTCAATATAAATGCCAAGTTTGGAGGTGGGCAGTTTCTTAGCGGAGTATTTGTTCTCTTTCCGTTTGGCCGCTTTCTTCTTCAAACAATTATCACAGCAGAAGCCCTGCGGCCATATAGAGTCGTGGTGCAGCACACATATCTGATGCTGCTTCCTCCCACAGTCCATGCACACGACAAACGGCTCTTGTTCTAAATGATCGTTCTTCATCTCTTTGAACTGATCCTTTTTTATTGCACTGGAATATTTCCTGTATGTTAGTAAATGTGTATAGTCGCAATATAGTTTACACCTTATCAACATAACATAGAATATTATTTGCTTCGATTTATAATTTTAGAACGTATAAAAACAGTTTATTAAGAAATGTAATTTGAATCGTAATAGTTGTACATAAGGCGTAATTTGGATTGATAAATAAATAGTATAGTGAACTCACGTTTGCGGTTGTAGAGGATCGTCGCCCAGCGTGACGGTGTCGCCCTGGATGTCATTGAAGCATTTCTGGCAGAAGGTGTATCTATCGGACACAACCCCATACGCTTTTAGACTTTATTCACAATCGTCCAAGAGGTTGATGTGAAGCGAGCGTGTACAGGAACGTTTGTGTGCAGGCAAGGACGTGCGTGGGGAGGGCGAAAAAAATTTAGTAAGCAATGAGAACATAAAAGGGTTAATAGTTAGACAGTGAGCAGCGGGCCTAGACAAAGTTACATACGTTTTTAATGATTCTCGATCACGATTCATCGTCGATGTCATAAAATTGGTCACAAAGTATAGTCGGTTTATGCTCTATGGCGAGCGTTGGTCTAGAGTTTGAACTGTCAAATTGAATGTCAAACCAATCATTTTACGATGTTACTTTGTCTACGACAGCAGATGTGGTAATCCTTGCAGAGACAGCTAAGGCACTAATATGGAGGTGAACAAACCGCTGTTAGTGCAATATCACCCTTATAAATATAATTCATTATTAAGTAACACATCATACCACTATTTGTTTACCTCCACTGATAACGGACAAAAATGTATGAATGATTTATTTGTCTGGTGTTTGGAATTGTTTATTTTACACTAAACTATTGCAGATGTAGAGTTTTCGACCACATAATCTCTTCTTTGATCAAAATATATAAATTTTATTTTGTATTTCGTCAAAGAACATTGTAAGTAAGTTGAAAATTGCTGCGATATTGTTACTTTTGTACAATTATATTCATACACTCCTGTTTAGAAGTCTTTCAAAGATCATATTGCTAAAGTGAGGGAAACCTTTATATGTACAAGCACTTTGACTGATTAGAGGCTATTCATGGAAACCATTAGCACAATAAAAGTTAAAATAGTAACAGCGCAGCAGTTCAAATAATGTTTATTTAGCTTTAACAAGAGAGTACGTTACCCTAGCAAGAAAGTGTCTCCTAGAGAGATGGGAGTGGTACCAATAATTAGTGCGTCATCTGCTGTAAATGTGCGCCAAATATAAAATTTGTGCGTCTTGTAGTTGCGGAAAAAAAACGAAAAAACGAATTCTGCTAGGGTAACGTTTTTCCAGCAAGAAAATTTTAAACGAATGATCGGAGAGAGATTTTTTTTGTGTGGCTAGATAGCTTATATTTGTGCATAATTGTGCGCCAAAAGCCAGATTTGTGCGTCTTCAGGTTCTCGAGATATTACAATTCCTGCTGGGGTAACGTTTGGCAAAATCGCGTATCTCCAAAACTATTGTATGTGCGTCTGTATGATAAACATGCACGAGTAGCTCTTAATTTGTGCTTATTTGTGACAGAATTAGATTTCAGAAATTATTTATAGCTTTCAAGAAATCGCCTTTTTTTTGAAAACCCGAAAAAAGCTCGCAGCGCCTAAATGGGAAATCGTATAAGTTCACTGAAAACTGTATTCGATCCTTCTTGACGCTTATAATAACCATAGAAAGTTTTAAAAGTGTACATGCATGCGTTATTGAATAATTTTGATAAAGTCGAAACTACGTCGCATTACTTTAACGGCAAAATACAAGAAACTGGCTCAAGCCAAGATATGAAGGTATAAACTAATAATTAGTGCGTGTAATGAAGTATATATTGTGAAAATATTCAGCTTGAAATGTTTCGCATTAATAAGATATAAGGAAAAAAGAGAACAAGAAAAACCACTCGTTATCCGACCAAATTATAATGACTACAAAAAAGCGACGGTTACATACATATCGGTGACCTTCTTAATTTGATGCATTTATACCTGAGCTATGTCCGTACAGTCGCGGTAAAAACGTTTATTGGGAATTATAATCAGGAATTACTTGTATTATTAGGTAGTTGGTGTCCGCAAGTTTGCATATCCATACATCATACTTTCGCGTTTATAGTATTATATACTATTGCACTATTATTCTTATAGTTGACTTAAACATGATTTTGTTAAGTTTTATCTATATATACAGTATACAGATAAGTAAAATTGAAGTGTCTGTTTGTAATTCCAAAATAACAGTTTTTCACTAAATGCACTTGAAAGTATACACGCTACTGACACTAAAGAACCACATACATACATATGCTCACGCCTAAAGTATTCCCCGAAAGGGTAGGCGTGTTGTTGTAATTTTCCACCACGACACTTTTATTTTATCGGGACTTTCACTGGTAGGTAGCTGATGTTTCAAGGAGTAACTTAGGCTACTTTTATTTATTAAAAATATTAGGGTTCCGCGACAATAAGGATGAAACAAATCTACGCGGGTGAAACCGCGGGGCACAGCTAGTCTAAATTAAAACCATCCAAACCAAACCGTTTTTTATTTATTATAGCATCAAAATAAAATCAAATTACCCATCTAGAGATAAAGTTAAAGTCAAAAATATCTTTATTGGATTAGACTTTATACAATATACTATAATCCATCAAAAGTATATATTTTTACTTATTTTCTACTTCACTGTACATTTTTCAGCCGGTTCGTGTGTCAAATTAAGAAGGTCACCGATATGTATGTAACCGTCGCTTTTTTGTAGTCATTATAATTTGGTCGGATAACGAGTGGTTTTTCTTGTTCTCTTTTTTCCTTATATCTTATTAATGCGAAACATTTCAAGCTGAATATTTTCACAATATATACTTCATTACACGCACTAATTATTAGTTTATACCTTCATATCTTGGCTTGAGCCAGTTTCTTGTATTTTGCCGTTAAAGTAATGCGACGTAGTTTCGACTTTATCAAAATTATTCAATAACGCATGCATGTACACTTTTAAAACTTTCTATGGTTATTATAAGCGTCAAGAAGGATCGAATACAGTTTTCAGTGAACTTATACGATTTCCCATTTAGGCGCTGCGAGCTTTTTTCGGGTTTTCAAAAAAAAGGCGATTTCTTGAAAACTATAAATAATTTCTGAAATCTAATTCTGTCACAAATAAGCACAAATTAAGAGCTACTCGTGCATGTTTATCATACAGACGCACATACAATAGTTTTGGAGATACGCGATTTTGCCAAACGTTACCCCAGCAGGAATTGTAATATCTCGAGAACCTGAAGACGCACAAATCTGGCTTTTGGCGCACAATTATGCACAAATATAAGCTATCTAGCCACACAAAAAAAATCTCTCTCCGATCATTCGTTTAAAATTTTCTTGCTGGAAAAACGTTACCCTAGCAGAATTCGTTTTTTCGTTTTTTTTCCGCAACTACAAGACGCACAAATTTTATATTTGGCGCACATTTACAGCAGATGACGCACTAATTATTGGTACCACTCCCATCTCTCTAGGAGACACTTTCTTGCTAGGGTAACGTACTCTTAACAAGAATGTCTTTAACATTGTATTACGAAATCTCTTCTCATGTGTATTAATTAATTTTAAGAGACTAAAATAAAAAAAAACTGATAGTTATTCAATACCAAAAATGTAATTAATTAGGTAAGTGAAGAACTATAGTATAATTCTCGCACCGGTATAAAGATTTACATCGCTTCCTAGGAATAATATACCAACATATTATTTCATTTGAATTTCTTCAAAGAGTATGCTTTATATTTTATCATTGGGGTTATTATCAGTGCATTTAATACGGCGCGTCAAGTTAGTTGAACAAACAATGAACAGCTCATATTCCTTTGTTACGGCGCGCAATATTGATAGCGAGCTCGGATTACTAAGTAACCAACTGCAACTGATTGCATATTATTTTGGAGGGTAATGTTGCAGCGTTACATTTTGAATACATTTTATTGGCTCTGTGACAATTTACTTTACCATTCAATCTATACAGATAAATAAAATTGAAGTGTCTGTTTGTAATTCCAAAATAACAGCTTTTCACTAAATGCATATGAAAGTATACACGCAACTGACACAAAAAAACCAAGTTTAATTTTCTCTGTCTGTCTGTTTGTTCCGGGTAATCTCTGAAACGGCTGGACCGATTTTAACGGGACTTTCACTGACAGGTAGCTGATGTTTCAAGGAGTAACTTAGGCTACTTTTATTTATCAAAAATATTAGGGTTCCGCGACAATAAGGATGAAACTAAATCTACGCGGTTGAAACCGCGGGGCACAGCTAGTTAATAATATATTTTTGTTATTCAATATTACTTGTGTTTAGCAGTTATATAGAAAAGAACTCATTAGTATTCGAATTTGAGCTTTAAATTCATAACAGCTAGAGTACCGTTCGATCCAAATAAATAAATCATCTGTCATTGTAATTAGTCATAATTTTTGAGTTTCAATACACAACTCTATTCCAATTCATACAGAGTTTAAATTTCTTGATACAAGCACCAGATAAATGTTGACTGACCCTTGTGGGAAAGCCGTGAAGATGAAAATGAAGGCAGCAGATTTAAGCAATCACTGATTTGATGTGGGGATTATACCATTTAGTTACACATAAGCGTTAGTGACATGGATATTAGACACAATACACTTCAAACTGTAATAATGTGCTAGCATAGTGAAGCAAAAATATTCAATATTTATTTATTTCGTCTCTGTTTTATATGTGAACTGTTACAGCTCATCTCATACCTCCAAGTACATGTTTGTATGCACACAGGTAATTCATATTAACTGCCTCATGCAAGCACATTATTTCAAACATTAAACAGATTTTTATTTCACCAAAAAAATTTATACTATTTCAAAATCAAGAATAAACTGTTATGGCTAGCAATTTTAAATATAAAATGTCTGTATTTAAAATAACAAAAATAACATAAAAAAACTAGGAATTTGACATTTTATTTCTCAATTAAATTTGGACCCAATTCTGGTTGATATGTCGAAAATATCTAATGTTTGTTTTTAAACTTACCTATTCTGGTAACTGAAGTACTTGGCGTCCCTAGGAATGGTGCATAGTTGTTTCCCATAGCAGCACAGCACTTGCGGGTTGAAAGTGTACTTTCTGCCGCAACAGTAGCCAAGGCTCTGCATTACCGGGTCTATTTCTTGTTCGAACACCTCTGATAGCTGTGGGAAAAGGGGTAACTTCAAACGCACTGCTAAAATTGTGGCATTATTGTCAGAAATTAGAAGAGTGAAATCCAATGAATAAATGCTTTACTGTTTTTTTAACTTCTAGAATCTTACACAAGTGCAATGTTTATTGCATATGAATGCATTCAGAACAAACGATGGAATTCCAACATCTATACAGATAAATAAAATTGAAGTGTCTGTTTATAATTCCAAAATTACAGCTTTTCACTAAATGCATATGAAAGTATTCACGCTACTGACACAAAAAAAAAAACAAGTTTTAAAATTTTTCTCTGTCTGTCTTGTCTGTTTGTTCCGGGTAATCACTGAAACGGCTGGACGGATTTTAACGGGACTTTCACTGGTAGGTAGCTGATGTTTCAAGGAGTAACCTAGACTGTTCCGCGACAATAAGGATGAAACTAAATCTACGCGGGTGAAACCGCGGGGCACAGCTAGTATTTATGTATAGTCTATCATTCGCCTACGAGATTGCCCGCGCGGGCATTAATGAAAGCCTATTTATTCTTAGTATTGGTGAAAGATTTTTGAAATCAACTTTTAAAGTAATCAAACCAAATTACCTTAGTACAATATCTGTAGACCCGTGAATTCTTTCTGTTGTATAACCATGCGTTCTCGAACATGAGCCAGACATCATCGACATACTCCCAGGGGTCCTTGTACTCGCCGCAGTCGAGTTTCTTCTTGATAGTGGATAGGTCTATGGGCCGCGTGACTATGTCGAAGTAGTCAGGTATGCCCAGGGCGGTCGCATCCACCGGTTGGCGGAACGGCAGTGATTCAGGGTCTTGACGGAACAATTTCTCTAAAGTAGGCATTAGAGCCACTCTTAATTCTTCTGCAGCGAACACAAAGGCTCTTCTCGTACTTTCGCCGCTCGTTTCACCCTCTTCTTTTACTTTCGGTTCCATTTTAATAACCTGAATAAAACATTGTCGTGTTTAAATAGTATAAATTGGAGTTGCATTTTCGTACAAAATTATTTTGTCTGTTTGATCGCATCGTTCATCTATAACTCGATGTTTTTTTTTACAAATATTTAGGAATTGAAACTAACGGGTTACCTATAGTGTAGAGAATTTTTTTTTAGTAATTCGTAACGCGTAATCGAAGTTTATTCGGATCGCTGGTTAAAACATATTTTATGATTAAATGCACAAGATGCTAGATGACATGCCAATTCCTCTTAGAATTTTATTTTCCGAGTTAGTGATTAGTTTTTCGAGATAAACGCCTTACCACCTAAACATTATAAATCATTTCCATTTAATAACAAACCAGTTAGCCTCACCTCTTGTTTAATTTCTGTCTTGACGGAGAAGTCATCTTTGACAGGTGTGGATTCTTCCCTCATGCCCTTGCCCCCGCATTCCTCCTCCGGCTCCTCTTTAATACGTAACTCTTCCTTCACACGCGTCTCGTCCGGTTCAAGCTTTACCCGAACCTCCTCCGTAGCAGGACTGGAATTTTAATACTCATTAGTTTTGCAATTCATCATACTTTATTATGAACCTATCATACTGTAATTTATTATTTATTGATTGCTCATTTACTAAATCGATCAAATATAATAATAACTGCCTATATTAATATTAATAAAACTGATTACTTTCTCTCAAAATATTCTTAGACATACAAATGCACTTTTCATCCAAGAAATACACACATGACAATTTTGGCGTACTGACCTGTCATCGGGCGGGGTTGGTCTGACGACTCTATCGCACATTTGTTCTGCAATAGGGAGGGGTCGCGGCTGTGGAGCAGGCGGGGCGGGCGGCGGCTGTAAGGCGGGAGGTAGGGCGGGTGGCATTGCTTGAGGTAGGGCGGGCGGCGCGGGCGACGCGTGCGCTAGTGGTGTGCTCGGCGTGCCCGGAGCGCCCAACCCTAGCGGTGAAGCGCCCGAGTCACGGAACGCGTGGTTCACAAACGGACTGCCCACCATGCCGCCGCTTAAACGTGCCTATTGAACACAAAAGCAAAAGTGAGAAATAGATCAAAAGTAGTTTTTAACAAGACTGCAAGAACTGAGGATTAAGATGATGCCCATGGCCCGCTTCTACCATCGCACTTCTCGCCACCGACGGGGAGTTCACCGTCACACTTTGGAACCCAAAGGGTCTCGTAGCGCTCGTTCCCAAAAGAGTTTTTTTCCTGATTAGTGGAATTACCCTGGTTCCCCCATACGAGTACAGCATAGGGTTCTTGGGGGTTGTCTCTGAAATTGCAAGTGACCATAGGCTGCGGCAACCACTTACAATCAGGCGGGCCGCATACTTGTTTGGAAAAGAACTTCAGTGTGGAGTTGACGTTACCTTGACATCAGGTTGATGGTTGGGTGACGCGAGCGGCGCGGGCCCGTTGGAGTGTAGCGAGGGGTACTGTGGCGCGGGGGATTGCATGGGCTGTCCGAACGGTGACATGCCAGGGTTGCCCACGCTACCCACTCCCGACCCGCCGTTCAGCGTCTGTGCAAAATGCTTGTTATTACAAACAAACATTAAGGAAACACGTTAGTAATGTAAACAAAAAACTTAAATAAAATAAATATGCTCATATTATCCCAAAACGTCAAAAAGTCCCCGATGGGGTAAGCCTCTGCTCACCTATGTGAAAAGGGGGTATTTTATACAGAGGTATAAAATACCCCCTTTTCACAATGTGACAGATGGTGAGTATAATAGTATATCAGTATAGTGTGTTACCTGGTTGGGGCTGGGATGGGACTGCTGCACGAGCTGGGGCTGGAAGGGTAGGCGCACATTGGGCAACGACAGGCCGGGCGAGGGGATGCTCAGGGCGGGCAGCGCGCCCTGGGCGGGCAACGCTCCCCGCCCTAGTCCGGCGCGCGCGCCGCCCATCAGCCCGCCGCCCGACATCTGCACGCCGCCGACCACACCCACGCCGCCAACACCCTAAACACACAAACTTGTTCGTCACCATACGTCATTACTATCAATCAGACATGATCGATCAGAAGTAAAAATCGTAAAAGAAAATAAGTAATAAGCCCAGTAGCGGACTCATCCCACGTTGGTTCTCCTTCTGTAGACCTAGACAATTTACACAAAACTCTCTCCCGCTTGCACTAATAGAAGAGATACAAAATGTATGGCATTGACATAAGTCAGGCATGCAACATATTTCTTTCCCATACATTTTGTATCACATGAGGATAACATTTGTCTACAGGCCTAGGGCTGAACTAGGACAGAACAGACTGTAATCGAAAATGATGTTCATGTCAAGGAAAATGTAATGTAAATTGCCATCTGATGTATCATTTTCATTTTCATTTCATTTTCAGCACCTTACTGACTGCAGGAACACAACATTACTTAAGGTAGCATAATTTGGCTAGGATTTTCTGTAAAATGGAAACAGCTGCAAATATCTAAGGGGAAAGTATTGTAGGCGTCACTCACCGGTTGCAGCTGTTGTTGTTGCTGCGCCTGTTGCTGCGCCTGTAACTGTTGCTGCTCTTTCCGCTTCTGTCGTTTCTCTTCCAACTCTTTCTGTATCTTGTATATTTTCTCCGCTAGTAGGTGGTAGTATTCAGATCGCGTGCTCGCCATCTCATACATGTCTCCTTCTACTTTCCTCGCGTACGCGACTAGGTTGTGCATGCGTTTGTCTAGCATTGCAGTGGGGTCCGGGGTAGGGAAGATTGCTTGCACCCTGAGAATATTGCTGGTGTTAAGGCTATACTATACAAAATATAAATTATACTCTTGACTGATTCTTCCAATGTAGTGCATAAACTGCTGATTTTAGAGACATGAAATTTGGAAGTTACATATAAATAACTCATGATGGCAGAGACGCACTGAGGAAGTATTTTTTCAAATTCTAACCGGGGTGAAATACTGGTCAAAAGTTTGTATATGCAGAACCTTCATTTCTGAACGGATAACTATATTCTTATTTTGTCTAAATTAAAAGAATAATTATGTGCTTACAATTCAGATAAGATCAATAAAAAATAGTTTTTGAGTGTTAATCTAAATAATGAAAATAAAAAATATTACTAGTTTATTGTAGAAGTAGGAGAAAAACAGCTCCCGAAATTTTCACAAATCTCTTATTATAGATTAGATGTAATACTTACAATTTGTGGACGAGATGGTTTCTGAGATCAGCTGTAATAGAATGATGCCACTCCTTGGTGCCTGATACAGGGTTGGCGGTTACAGCTCCGCCGGGTAGCTGGAGGGAACTGGTTGCCATCTACAAACAGGTACGCGGTTATTGTTGCACTCGTAACAAAATATTGTAAGTGAATTAGTGTGAGTGCGGATATAGGGATAAAGGGGCTCATTATGTTACTTGGTGCAGAATGTTTTTTTTTTACAATATATAAGGTTTTATGTATGTTAAATGACAACATTCATAAGTAAGCCAAGCTATCGCAACTTTAGTTGAAATGTCATCCATTTTTTTTATTTAAAATTAACAGAATATAATTAACATTAAAAACAATATACATATTCTCATGTAATGTAATTATAAGTGACCACAGCTACTTTGAAGATCTCTACACTACAAAGGTGGCAAAAAAGTGTGCAGTCTGTCTAATAGTGAGTGGAAAAGAGTACAGCCTATTTGATCACTACCAGAGGTTTTTGAGAATATACGATCATATTATATACTTGGCGAAAATCTGTTAATTAGGAATTACAAACGGACGCATAAATATTATCAATGTGTATAGAGAGTAGTGTACTGACCAGCTGGTGCTGTTGCTGCATGTCCCCCTGCGTCTGGTGCGCGAACAGCTGCTGCATGGCGGGCGGCGCGTCGAGGCCGGGGCGCGGCGCGGCCAGGCGCGCGGGCGGCGGGCGCGGGAAGCCCATGGAGCCCACCGACGTGGGGCACGCGATGCCCAGCGCCTCGTACGCCTTCTTCATGTCCGGGCCCTGCATGGGCGCCGCCGCCCCCGCCGACGCCGGGGCTGGGGCCGGCGCCGGGCCGCCCGTGCCCAGCGCGCCCGTCGCCGCCCCGCCGCCGGGGCCCGTCGTCGCGTGCGACACGGCCGCTGCTAAGTAATTCACTAAACTTGCATTTGCTTATCCTTCTCCCAGTACGTCGTGGCTAACCAAAGCGTTCGAATCATTCCTAATATTTTAAATGCTCATTCTTGTATTCCCCGAAGGGGTAGGCCGAGGTACTTATTAACATTTCGCAGGTTCAGTTCGAAAGACCCATGCAATAGCGGGCGAGCCTATTGCCACTAACCGGGCACAAATTCAGCCGCAGGGCGGTAGTTGGGAAATTACTATTCAAATTAGGACCACGTGTTTCCGCTGTAGCGTTTGCGATTACAAGACCTATGATGCAATCAATTAATGAGGGTGAAGACTATTCCGAATTTCAAAAAAATCTGTTCAGCCGTTTAGAAGTAAAAAAGTAATAGATACAATCCAAATTACTTCACAAAAGCCATAACAAACAGACACATTATAATACCAATTTCACCATAATTAAAATAAACGCCACGAGAATGGTTCAAAATTGTAACTCAATAAAAAAGTAAGAAACTCAAATGATTATCACTAAGTAACTCACCGCCCATATTTCTAGACCTATCAGCCTGTTTCAGGGGCAAACAGACTGGACAGTCATTTTTATTGCAATGCTTCCAATGGTTGATGATTTGTCTTGATGATGAACAATGAGGTACTGCACAGTTTTTGCCCGCCTGTAAACAATATCACATTTAGTACACAAGTATACACTAATCTAACCTTTAATCCCTATCTATTTAAGGACTATTCTATTAGTAAAATATCTCAACACATCTAAACCATTCTGCTACTAAAGATGCAACTCAGTGCCGCTAATTTAATTGCTAATTTTCCTACTATGAACCCGAATATATATTCAAGAATAAGATTTTAAAGACTTCTACATTTTAGATAAATGCAAGTGATATCCAAATAACAGCAGTTTACTTAGTACCTATATAATGTTACATATAAAAACTATTACAATAAATATTTGAATTTTTGTTATGGCTTATTTCCAAAGGAACTGGAACGATTCTAATGTGACTTTCGAAACAGATGTCAAGGATATAGCTAATTAAATAAATAATTAATAATGCTCACGTCTGTATCCTATGACGGCAGAGAATACAGTTTCCCTTAGTGCGAGTAAGATAAACATACAACTCACGGGTCGCAAGCGATCATAGAGGAGTACAGCGGAGTATGCCCTCTAAACGATCGTGCATAATCGTCTGAATTTGCCTATAGTGCAGAAGAGTTTTTTAATGTTGTAACGAATTACCTGACACGACATCATATGGTTGAGGACTCCCTTCATGGTCTTGCAGTGCGGCAGGGAGCACTGCCACGTCTCGCCGTTGGACTGCGACTCGCGCCGCTGGCACTTGTGCGCGTGTAGTAACAACACTAGCTGCTGTTGGATCAACTTGCGCTTCTCGGGGTCCGCGATCGAACCCGACGTCGGTGGTTGTACACCGCCCGCGCCTGCCGCGCTTGCCTACGACAAAACGACCATGGTCACAAATCTCATCTCCCCCTTTGCTTTAACACTTTCGGTGACAGTGATACAACCATGTGTGATCGAAAAATTCGTATGGTAGTTGACACACGAGTCAACGGAATTGGTAGGCCTATGCCACTGACATTTATTTGTTCGGCGGGCTTAGTGGAACGTAGCTGAAGTCCAAAGGGTTAAATGTTGCAAATTTCAAAAATATAAAAGTCCTTTAGTTGGACTGCAGAGTTTTAACTCCTCCCGCAGCCCGAAGCGCACGGGCCTTGCGGCCACTGTGTGGTAAGTTACCTGCGTGGCGGGCTGGGGTTGTGACTGTCCGCCGGCGGGAGCACCGGGCGTCTGCGGCGAGGGCGCGGGCGGCACGGCCTGCGCGGCGCCGCCACCCGCCTCGGCCGGCGGCCCGAAGCGCACGGGCGGCCGCTGCGGCGCCACGCCCGGCCCCTGCGGCGACTGGCCGTAGGCGGGGTGGCACGGCGCCATGGGGTACCCGCCGCTCATGGGGTGCTGCATCAGGCCCTTGCGCATGTTGCCCGGCGCCTGCATGCCCACGCGCACCCCTACGTGCGGCCCGTTCATTGCCTGCGCACACGTATACCGTCACCACTTGTGGGCGCTCACCTCCACTCTGTCTGTCTTAATGGCGCGAAGCGAATAGAACACATGTTCTTACCCCCACAATTTTAGCTGAATGCTCATAACTCGTGACGGCACATGTACATCGCCCAACTACTACCTTTCGTACACCCTCCAAACAACTTTAGACATCCTCAATTTATAGGCTTCAATAGAGTACTCATTTAAAAAAAATTTTGACTAAAGAGACTTCCTTTACAGATCATACTTTTTTGTTTAGATTTGGAATAGGGTACATATTTAAAACAAATATTTTGTCTCTTTTCTCATCTGCTGACCAGAGAGTTAATTATACACATTCACTGCTGACATCGCATCTTCTTCGTAAATTCGCTCACAGTTTGACGCGCAGACGCGTCGTTTGCAGTGAGTTCGACGCATGAAAATGTCTCTACATCGGAATATTTCTATATATTAAAAGCCTTACTTGTTGCGATAGCGGATGGTGGGGCGGCGGGGTTGCGTGGTGGTTGGCGCCCATGAGCGTGGGCAGTTGTTTGTTGACGTTGTTGATGATGCCGCTGCCGAGCATGCCGGGGCCGCTCATGTTGCTGTTCGTCACGATCATGTTGCCGCCCACGTTGGCCACGTTCATCCCTCCCTGGATGGAACTCATCGGCATCGACGAATGTAACTGATTTGGATGACTCGTATTTGGCATTAGTTGCGGGTGCATGCCACCCATTAGATCCTTGGATACAGACACGTTGGGAGGTGACTGTAAACTCGGACTCTTACTTCCTAAACTGCTCAAACTTAAATTCCCGTGGCCCACTAAGCCACCCTTGTTGCCCTGTGAAAAGACCAGTAAACGACATACGCTATAAATATAAGCAATCAAACAAATAATACTACATAAACAAATTATTTAATTAGATTTTTAACATACAAACTGCGACCCATTTCAAATAAATGTAGGTCAGTTAGACAGTGTATTGCTAAAATATGTTAAAACGGACTGGTAGTTTCTGAGATTATCGCATTAATATATATAGACTCGTATTATGTCTACATACAATTCTTCAACACAAAATTGCATTTAGTAAATTTGTGCCTTTCAGTTTGATTTTTGTATTAAAACACCATAAAAATACTATCGCCCAGGTAAAAAATATTAAATCATCCATGTTACTGGATCTCACGTTGATTTCACACTTGTATCATGTCTGGTACACACTTATTATTCATACATTATTATCCCACAGAACCCATTGTAACTTATTCATAAAAAATGTGTGCAACTCAAATGCATGCTGGAATATTCTGAATTTGTTTATTTGGAACCAATCCATAAATCTATAATGTATGACTTGCTCCAAGATCCGGCAAACAACATGTGATTATAAATTCAGGCCTTGTTACAAAGACATTGGTTTGGTTGAGAAGTGTGGCTGGTAGGAAATGGGACTGATTTTGTGCATCTCTAACCTTTGGAACTGGACAAATTATGTAGATAAAATGCAGTTCAATTCATAGCTTTCAAGTCTAATATAGAAAACATTAGCCTTCAAATGTAATTGAACCTGTAAGCTTTTGCTTTTCATGCAGGACCACTGATCACTGGGCTATATCATATATTAAAAAAACATTATAGAGCTCTAACAGCCTCAGATACTCACTTGTTGTATAAGATGATTATTTATTTGTCTGTGCATTGCAGCTGTTGGGTCATCCCCATTGAGCTGCTGCGGGGCCATCTGCCCCCCGGGGCCGGGGCCCTGCGCCGGGGGCTTGGGGCCCGTGACTCCCGGCTGCTCGCCCCAGGAACCTCCCATCAACTCATCAGGGAGGTCCTTCTCCAGGTCAAACATGTCAAGGTTCGAAAACCCATCTGCTGAAACAAAATATGTGGTTTATATTTGCACTTTAATACACTATGTAGGGTGAATAATATTAAGTTACAATTAAGGTCAGAATGTAAAGTTTTACACAGTTACATAAGATGCAAACATTTATGATGCTACTAATATAAATTATAAAGAATTAGAATATGATATTTTCCTTTAATTTCTAATTGAGGTAACAGGTTAGATACTAGGTTTAGAGCTTAAGCAGTCTTATTTACAATTATTAAATAGCCGGTAATTTAATCGAAAAAATAATACTATTAATTGAATGACTTTTTTATAAGTAGCATTGGTTAGTGCTAAATTAAAATATTAACGGAAGTCACAGAATTTTGTGTTATAATTCAAATGACACACTATTACTTCCTGAAAAATTTAACATTGTAAAAAAAAAGCAATCATAGCAAAAATATCCTGATTGAAGATTATTTACCATGCTTATTAACAGGTTCAAAATAATATAAATATTATTAGCTAATAATCATATTTGGAATTAAATTAAATTCATATATATTGATAACTGACTTAAGGAATTTTATATAGGCATAAAATGTATAAATGAAAGTACTTTGTATGAAGTCTAATCGAATAAAGATATATTTGATTTTGATTTTATAACAGCCATTAATATAAAATAAATAAATAAAATGTTTCCCAGTCATATGGGGAGTCAAGCATTAGGTTAGATTACAGTTTGATTGATTAAGATTTCATGACATAACCTTACACACCTTACACTTTACTTTGCATGCTTACCATTTTAAGAAAACAAATAAATCTGTGGTAAAGATAAAAATAGTAATTTTAATCTGTATCTACAAAAATTGCATAATACATTCAAATAGATTTATTTTCATTTTACATTTAAATGTAGGAATTAAATAACATATTATACACCAACTAGTATCTTGTAACATAAGGAACACATTGATTACATGATAAACAATTGCTTTTTTAGATATATCTTTAAACATGTCTTTTTGATGAAAAATGTCTTATAAAAATATCAATGCCATATATTTTGCTGTATACTTAATAATAACATTATATTAAAATTTTGACATTCAAAATTAGACAAAAAATATTAATAAAATTGTTAACAAAAAGAAAAATAAAACCTATCTATCTTAGTCTTTAATATGGAAATCATTTCAATCACAATGTGATGGGAAGGGAGACTCAGGGCAAAATGTACCGCTTGAAAGGGCTAACAAGTTATTAACAAATATAATGATCATTTTCATTATTCTATCCATCTGTCATTTAGGTTAGTAAGAATAATAAATTGACCATATTGTTCTTACTTTCATTCCAATAACTTATCATTAGTTAACACTAGCTGTGCCCTGCGGTTTCACCCGCATAGATTTAGTTTCATGCTCCATGTCGCGGGCCCCTAATATTTTTAATAAATAAAAGTAGCCAAAGTTACTCCTTGAAACATCAGCTACTTGCCAGTGGTGGAAAATCGGTCCAGCCATTTAAGAGATTACCCGGAACAAACAGACAGACACACAGATAAAATTTTGAATACTTGGTTTTTTGTGTCAGTAGCGTGTATACTTTCATATGCATTTAGTGAAAAGCTGTTATTTTGGAATTACAAACAGACACTTAAATTTTATTTATCTGTATAGATGTATAGATTATTATTATGAAATTAAAAGTATGGATAGATCAATTCTGACAGATAACTGGGGATAGCAATCCATCTGTACACTTGCTAGGTTATTGAAAATGGCCATAGGGACCAGTGCAGTAAATAAATTATATAATTTTAAACAGTAATTACATATACGTACATACTTATTTATGTATATCAAAATAAAATCTTTTATACAAAAATCAATCCCAATTTCCCTTGGTCACAGCATCACGCCAAAACGGTTGAATGGATTTTAACGGGACCTTCACTGGCGGATAACTGATGTTTCAAGGAGTCTTTTAAGCTAATTTTATTAAAAATGAAACTAAATCTATGTGGGCGAAATCAGAGGGCACAGCTAGTATAATATAATACATAATAATAATATTATAATTTACAGATTATCTCATTCACTTTGATTATTTGTCAGAACTAAAAATGTGTGTTGAATAAATCATTATTTTAGATTTCACTGTCTCAGTATTCTTTGCAAAAAATCTATAGCCAACAGTAATCCATACTTTGTTATTTGATGTAATATTCAGTATTGGAATATATTAAATATAGATTTTTTCACATGTATGTATTTATTATCATTCTGTTTTATTTAGATTGCTTCAATAGTGTTAGAGGGAAAGTCTTTACATTATGCAGGTATGTAATATACTATTATCAATATAAAAGCAATAGAATCTCAATTTGATATTATTCTAGCAGATATTAATATCTACCTGTTATTATTTTATATTGACTTACTTTTATCTTTTTAAATTGGTTTGATTTTGAACAACTACACATAAACCTACACACACATCTACCCCAATTAGGTTTTCATAAATGTGTTGAATATATTAATTCTCATAATATAACTTTACACTCTAGTATTTAAACATAACTTAAAACCAATCAATAAGCCTTAAATATATCTGGTTTCAGCCTATAAGGTAAATAAAACTAAGAATTGAGCCCCATATTTTAATGAACTATAACATCATTATTATGTTGGCCAAAATACTCTTGACCTTGTATTAAAACATTGAGAGGCATGTATTTTGTGAGGTTATGTACTTATCACTCATATGTCAAACTAGAATCATACAAACACTTACATATTACCACAAAACATTAATTAATTAATTTAAAACCATGTAAACTAACTGTGCTTTATGCTAATTTATCCATATGTAGGTCAGTGTAGTAGAAATACCTAGCCTTTCATATAAGCAGACTTATTTAATTGATGTCCAAAATTATTATTAATTGGTTTTGAGAACAAATTACTTAGAAATAATTTTATTGATATAGTGTTTAAAAATTATATGCATAAACATGACCTATTTTATAGTCCACAATTAACATTAAAAAACTTATTTTTTAAATGTGTTATTAAGAGGCCAGATTCTAGGCGAACAAATTCTCGTAATAAGGTTTACTTTTTTACATTATAACCCAAAAAAAACTTCAAGAAGTTTCAAAAAATGTTTCGAAATCAACTTTTTCATTTTATATATGACATGCCAGCGAATAATAACAATACTAAATTAAATAACATTAACACGGCGCGGAGATCTTAATTTTCATTTATTTATAAGCAAAGAAACAATAATACGACGCAAAACTTGCGAGGCGCTAACAAGAACCAAGACAAAATGTCAAAAATCAAAGAAAGATAATATGACAGAACTCTGGTGGAACACTTTGTAAAGTAAGATAAAACGTTAAAATACTCACCCGCGGAGTCCGAGGGACCCTGGAAAGGGTCCCGGATCATTTTAGGCCGCTTGTTAGGCGGCTCATCGGCCATGGCTCTGTTTACTAATCGTAAGCCGTCGTGAATATTTCGGCCCGCCGATTCAAATAACACTTTTATGTCTTATATCTTTCAGAAATAACATTTTAGAGCGATTTGTCATTCATCAAAATGTAATTCACCCACATCACGATCGTTCGATGTCCTTCGCACCGTTGAAGGCACATATTAAAATTTCTCACTCAAGTATTCGCCATTACAAAGCTCGGAATCGAAGAGCTACACAGACCCTCTCACCATCTTCCGTCGGAACTAGCACAATGAAAACAATATCACCAGATTTTAACTACTTTTTAGAACTTATTTATCCAATCGAACGATAAGATTTCACTTAACACATTAAAATACACGGAATGGTACAGTTTATGATAAATGATGTAAGAAAAAACAGAAAATTTACACGACAAATTCCGAAATACTTCTCAGTCTCTCCAGCGCAAAATGGCGGCTGTTGATGAAAACTTTTTCTACGCTTGTCAGAAAATGTCGGCCTATAAGCGAGTAAGCGATCTGATTGGTCAATTCGTACCACGTGACCGCCGGAAGTACTGATTTGACGCAAGATCGGTCTGAACATTCTGACGTCAACGCGTACTGTGCCGAACATTGCCGAAGAATCACGAAGATTAATAATTTAAAAAAACTTAATTTAATAAAATAATAGATGTTTTAAAATTATTCAGTAAAAAACTAAACTACATCTAGCAAATTATGATTTAAAATTTTACCAATATTGTTCACACATAAGTGCTGTAATCTGCAATTGAAGTTAAGCAGTAAACGTATTCAAAATTTCCCTCCAATTCGGGAGGGGCCATCGTCAATACAACGTGTCTCTAGAGTGTTTATGGTTTAGAGGTTCCTAGAGAGTAACCATAAACAAATAATACGTCTACTTTATTTTTTTATAAGTAATCTATCCCTTTCTGTAATTTTTATGGTATAATGCCTTTTTACATGTTCATAGTTATTTTACCATAGATATAGAAAAAAAATCGCTTACTATTTTACTAACAAAAGCTACGTAGCTGCTTAGTCGGAATAAAGTCAAATTGACACAAATTATACAAAATCATTTCAGAACGCAATAGTTTTTGATTGTAATTTTTTTATAATACTATACTAGCTGTGCCCCGCGGTTTCAGCCGCGTATATTTAGTTTCATCCTTATGTCACGGAACCCTAATATATTTAATAATTAAAAGTAGTTACTCCTTGAATCTTCAGCTACCTGCCAGTGAAAGTCCCGTTAAAATCGGTTCAGCCGTTTCAGAGATTACCCGGAACAAACAGACAGACAGAGAAAAAACTTAAATCTTGGTTTTTCAGTGACAGTAGTGTGTATACTTTCATATGCATTTAGTGAAAAGCTTTTATTTTGGAATTACAAACAGACACTTAAATTTTATTTATCCTATACTATATATATATATATAGATGGTACAGGAAGTACATAGTATAAATGTATATATATATACTACTAATATTTACAAAATTCATTTAATAAAATCGCTGTTATTCCACCTGGGTTGGTGAATTAACACGTACACTCATTTATACGCTTAGAAAACTATATATTTTGAACTTACTTTACCTACTGACCTATCTTGCCCAATAGGTTCCACCTTTGTAATGATGGTGGTACCTACTTGGACGACAATTTAAGATTAACACCAATTACTTATGAGTATTCTCATATCATTCCAGCAGCGTATCTGAAGGGTTAAGCAGAGATGGTGAGTCCATCGGCGTCTCAAGCTGGCAGATTTCAGGCAGGCTTCCTCAAGATGCTTTCGTGGTTTCTAGAACTCATTGGCTCAGAAATCGCTTGGGTTGAACTTGCGTAGCAGGCGGCTGCTCAAACTACTAGTCCACACATACATACTTCTCGTAGTGAGTGTCTTACTATAGGTAGTTATTATGCTATTCTAAAATATATTCAATACTGAAAACTGAAGTAGTCAGAGAGAACTAGTAACATAACATATATTTCTATCTCAGCTTAAAAAAAAACATCTCAGCTTTATGTAGATCAAAATCAGAGTTAAGAGTGGGTAGTACAATGTTTATTTGCAGTATAATTTTGTTGCAAAGTACTGCTATTTGAAAGAAGATGGCAGCACATGTATTATTGATGTCTTAGATAAGCAAAAAAAACCTAAGAGTAAAATGAAATCCTAGTTAATCCCTAAAATTAAGTGGTACTTATCTATACAGATAAATAAAATTGAAGTGTCTGTTTGTAATTCCAAAATAACAGCTTTTCACTAAATGCATATGAAATTATACACGCTACTGACACCAAAAAACCAAGTTTTAAAAATTTTCTCTGTCTGTCTGTCTGTTTGTTCCGGGTAATCTCTAAAACGGCTGAACCAATTTTAACGGGACTTTCACTGGAAGATAGGTAATATTTCAAGGAGTAACATAGGCTACTATTAAAAATATAAGGGTTCCGCGATTTGACGCATGAAACTAAATATACGCGGGTGAAACCGCAGGGCACAGCTAGTATTTTAATAAATAGGTAGCATGCAGGGTTGCAGTTAAACTTAATATAATAAATATTAATTTTTATTTTAAAGTAACTTAAATGAACAATTTACATTTCATACAATGGTCTTAGTCCTAGAATTTCTAAGGCAGTTTTGACAATCAACCTAGAAGAATGAAAGACAAGAAGCCTCTGTGCTGCTATGTTGGCATCAACATCTTTCACCTTCAATTCATTGAACATTCTATTAACACGTGAGGCAAGGCGGAATAAATAGCTTATTATTATAGATGCTTCATTTTCAACTAGGGACTGGTGCAAAATGTGTTCAAACTTCGCTAATTCAGCTAATACTATTCCAACAATTTCTTCAGGTAGAAGATCAGGGTCGCATTCTTCAGGAAGTGAGACACCACATTTTTGTTCTAAGCTCCAAAGCCTACAGTGAAGGTATTGAAGCTTTATACCACTATCACCCTCACTCTGCAAGGCCCGGTCCCAGTCAAAGACATAGTCTTTTTGCCTGTTCCGCTTCAAATCATTGATCACCACTGCAGATGTGCCAAGTATATCCCAAGTCTCCTCATTCTTGGCTGAGCTTCGAGCATCTGTAAAATGCAAATTGATTTACATGTTATTAATAATGTACTTAAAGAACCTTATAAATTTTGTAAATTTTGGTAAACAAATAATTACTTTTGGAAAGCATTTGCAATTTATGTATTTTATACTTTGCTTCATCTAATATATCATTTAGAAATATTACATTTCCTGCCCTCGTGCTCATCCCTTTTATTCTACCAAACTTGATATGTTCACATCTATTTGTGCACTCTTCATTGATTTGTTTCACAATCTGAAACACTGATGCAAAATGATTACTCTGTGAATAATCAACCACATACAGCATTTTATCAAAATTGTATTTTTTATATCTATCTAACAATGCTGCAATATCCCTTGAAATATATAAAGTTGACTGATCACTTTTCAGAATAGTGATATCTTTATCATTGAGTGTAGCCACTTTCTGGCCTGTTTGATCACTTCTAATGATGCCATTTGCCTCTAATGAGTCCATTATGTGTTTGATAGCTCCTCCATTGTAATCTGACTCCCAATGATAAGCATCAAACTGTATGCCCAACCTCTGATACACTTTCTCCAGCTCCTGAACTGTTACTTCTCTTATCTTCTTCCACTCATCCAAATTAGTTCTCCCTTGTTCTATATCTGAAAAGTATTTCCTTGCTTCTTTAAGAACATTGTCATCACTTGTTGCCAGTTTGTTTGCATAGACATAGACATCATACAATGTTTTCATCGGATTTGTTTTAAGATTATCAATATTTACATTTTTAGCTTGTAATCCATATTGCAGTAATCCAAATTGCGTGCCCCAGTCTCCCAAGTAATTAATTCTAGTCACATCATTGTTAAAATATTTGTTTATATTTGCTATGAAATTGCCAATTATTGTAGATCTTAGGTGCCCTGCATGAAATGGCTTGGCTATGTTTGGAGAGCTGAAATCCATTACAATTTTCTTTGGTTTACATTCCAATGCAGGTTCTGTTGACTTGAAACTAGATAGCACATTCCTTATAAAACTACATTTGTCTATACTAAATGATACTTCTGAATTATTACTGCTGTATGTTGTGTGCGCTTGTGTGTCACTGTGTGCCAAGTTGATGATAAATTTATCTTCATTATGCTTATATAATACTTGTAATTTATTAATGCTCTTCGCCTGTCGATCTAGGAGATTACGAGGTAGAACCTGTAACAAATATCTTTGTGAAATAAACAATTATTAAACAACGTAAAAAAAAGTGGAGGCAAAAACTAACCTTGTCGATAATATTAAATCTAAGGTTTGTAACCATTGTTTTTACCCAAATGCCGTACCTTAATGTATAAGAATTTATTTCAATTAATAAAGATTTAAGGTAGAAGCACTATCTCGCGTTTGGGTGGGACCTCATAAACAAAATACTTGAAAATACTAGGTACATTCACTGTGCCTTCGATCTACAATTTATTTAATTCTATAATATACCTAGTAAAGAATGACTATTTTAAACTAGCATAAATAAAGCTTCTCTTTTCGTAACATTTTCATTCATCATTATTTTAATAAATATCAAATTGTGAGTGATCAAAATTATATTTGTTTGTTTTTGGGAAAAAAGTTAAATTAGGTACAGTTAACTAGATAGATATATTCAGCTGTCAGCGTCAGCGGTCGCATTTTACCATAAACGAATCTATAGAAAAGACTACTCCGGTCGTATTGGAACAATCATGTCTAGTGTATATATAAATACAGTTTTAATAACAAATAATGATGATGATTTTATCCCGTGATTTTATTATTGGCTAGGTACTTATTTTATTACATAGCATTAAGTTATTTTTATATTTTTCTGACTGTACATTTCTTTGCTTTGTTGGTACAGACAGATGGTAGGTGAAGGTGAGTATTCTCAAGTTATTAACAACTGTCAACAAATTTGACGTAAGACGTTTGACGTTAGACTGACAAATCAATTTTTCACATTTAGTTATGAAGGTTGTGAATGTTATCTGTTTAAATAATGCATAAAAAATAGGCATATGACATCAATGTTTTGTTATTATCTGTATCTTTACATTTATACAGAAAAATAAAATCAAAGTGTCTGTTTATAATTTCAAATGAGTAGCTTTTCACTAAATGCATCTGAAAGAATATGCGACCCTTAAAAAAAAAATTATAAAAATCTCCGTCTATTTGTATGTCTGTCCTGTCTGTCCCGGCTAATCTCCGAATCGGCTGGACCGATTTTAATGGGACTTTCACTGGTATTCATCTTAGAGAATTTTACAAGTAGCTTAGGCTATTTTAAAAAGACATGAGATTGTCTCGGGCCACCCATGAAATTAAGTCCAGGCAGGTGAAACCGCGGGGCACACACAGTCGTCGCGCAAGTGGTAGGCAGGCTGCAGGCAAATATTAACTTGTATGTTTCCAACAAATTTATAAGCTAAGAAACATATTTTGTGCGAGGAGTCATGTCATCGTGGCAGGCATATAATTACTTGTGGCGTACACCGGTACGCCATTTTCATACATTCAGTAACACACACTTATGTTTTCTGCCTAAGGTTTCTCCATAAATTTATATTTATACCACGGTGCCTGTTATTGCGGATAGAAGAGACGCATCATGGGAATCATATCGTCCGTAGTAGCTAGCGCAGCTAGATACACGTCTTCCACGGACATTTGGTCCTAAAGATGCGTGGCTATCTGAATAGTCGCGAATGCGCATTAGTGGCGTCTTAGTCACGCTTCATAGAAAGCGACCTTTACGCTTAAGTATGCAGTTATAGTTTTCTGTAGGTCTAAAACGGCCACTTTGGGAGAATCATAATGTGATCCGAATATGATTCAGGAATGATTCATATTTCGCAATTCACCTGTTTGACATTTTTCTATGAAGATTCCTAAAATGGGCCACAAAATTTGAATTGCTTTTGTGACAAATAGCAGAACCATAAAAAGTTTCATAGGGACTAACATCTACAATTATTGTAATCATTCGTGAATCATTAATATGAATTGCACCTAAGTGAACATTTTGTTATTTCGATGATGAATCATATTCGGATCACATTATGATTCTCCCAAAGTGACCTTTTTAGACCTACTGTGCTTATGACAATCATAGATAAAGAAAAAAAATCACCTTCATATAAGATCATTGAGTTGGCAACACTGATTGTCTTCAGTCTTGCTTGACTCTTGAGTCTTGGTTGAGTTGGTTGCTTAGCAACTTTGTATGTAGCCACTATGTATCTACCACACAGAAGACTGTAAGCAGAATTTGTACGCCGATTTCCTATTAAAAAAGCTACAAAAGTATTCATGTGAATTTAAATTCCAAACTGCAGGCGATTAAATCAATTATTCAGAAATTTTAATAACTGCTTAATTACGTATAGTACATTTTACATCATTCTTGAAAAAATGTTATCAGTATCATTACATGGATCAGGACAGTCGAGGGGATATAGCATGTAAACGTACACTTCCCTAAAATACGTTTCATCACACGAAATAATAAGAAATGACTACACCAAAGGTAATATCACTAATACATACAGAATACTCGAGACCCTAGAGTAGTGGCCCTGGTATTGCTAAAGTCCATAGGCTAAGTGCTATCACCCCTTTATTACTACTACAATAAACTGAATGTGTACATGCTGTATATACATGCATATGCTTACACTGGTATACCATGGAAGCAAGAGGTAATAAAATAAACATGTTTTTTATTATTTAAAAAAAAAGTATTTTATTACTCTTCAGCTGTTGTACACAATAGAACAGCCACATGGATTGGGTGAGCTCTATTTCCTGTGGCAGAAGGGTGAGTCTCATTCGCTGCTGGCCACCACTGGTACTGATGCCACGGTGGCTATACATGACAGATCTGGCCAGTTGTTGGAGCGGATGAAACTACCTGGGTAAGGTTTTAATACACATTAGTCAACTGTTGCCGACAGTTCCATATGAATCAAAGCATCTGTTTTACCTTCTGGAACTGGTTTGATTTTATCATGCTCCAGAAGTATGTAAACAGATATATGGTTTTTGATTATTGCATTGAATGATTGAATAATGTTCAAGTTGCGGAATGAGCTTCATAATGTGGTGTTCTCTAGGGTGGACAGTACAGTGTACAGTAGTACAGTCTCCCTCATTAAGATGCATACACCTCCAGCCATTGACCTCCTCAACCATTATAGAGGGAAGTGAACACGCATGCTATAGTGATCACTTAACATCAAGCATGTATGCTTTGTTATAATTCTTGTAGTATGTTAAAAAAAGTTTCTGCATTGACATGCACCAGGGTGCAAGAGAGTGCAATTACACCCTTGCTGGGAAATAATTTGTACTAAGAAAAGATTAAGAATTTATATTTAAATTCAAAATATTGTTGACATCCAGCACCCATTACATGTGAGTAAAGAATAATTACACTTCTTTCAGCCTATGTGCAGGAATGGAATGGGACAATGACGGGGACTACCTAGCAATCATATCACCAAACAGTAACACAGTGTTACTCTGGGAGTGCCATGCTAACAAGCGGCTGAACATTGAGACAGGCCTGAGGGAACCACCCTCTTGCCTCGCGTGGGCGTATGGTGAGCCATTGCTGGCAGTTGGGACACAGAAAGGGAACTTGGCCTTATATAATCATCATACTACTAAGTAAGGAATCATTTATGTTTAAATTTTCAACTGCAGAACTGTATTTTCTACACTCTAGAAACAAGACTTTGTAAAGCATTTATTTACGTTGAGAAAATAATTACCAGTTCAAAACATCCTATCCTGAAATTGGTATCATATGGAGTATATCGTCGGTACACTTGCGCGTTCACATGACTACACTTCAAGCTTTACATTATCATCAAACCGACCTTGCATTAAACGAAAATCCTATATGTGGTGCAGAAACTTGTATTACTAGCTGTGCCACGAGGTTTCACCCGCGTAGATTTAGTTTCATCCTTATTGTCGCGGAACCCCAATATTTTTAATAAATAAAAGTCGCCTAAGTTACTCCTTGTAACATTAGCTATCCGTCAGTGAAAGTCCCGTTAAAATCCGTCCAGCCGTTTCGGAGATTACCCGGAACAAACAGACAGACAGACAGACAGACAGATAGACAGACGGAGAAAACATTTTAAAATTGGTTTTTACGTTTCAGTACCTTGTATACTTTTATATACATTTAGTGAAAATCTGTTATTTTGGAGTTACAAACAGACACTTCAATTTTATTTATCTGTATAGATGTATAGATTCTGTGCACAACATTTAAATCAACAATTTATGGTTTCAGGCGAATACCAATAATAGGTAAGCACACAAAGAAGATAACATGTGCAGCTTGGAATAAGGACAGCATCCTAGTGCTTGCTTCAGAGGACAAGAGCCTCTCTATCAACAACTCCGATGGAGACACCCTGAGGGTCATCTCCCTGAGGGACTCGCCTAATGATCTGCAGTTCTCTGAGATGAAAACTGACGAGAGAGTGGCTGGGGAAAATACGGTAATTTTTTTGGTAAATTGGAATAATATAGGAATTGAAAACTGTATGAGATCTTAGGAAATGGAGCGGTTTGAGTACGCAAGTGACGCAAATTCAAATCCCAGCAGTCTGTACCAATGAGGTTTTTAAAAAAAATTACGTATAGGAATTTAAAACTACGATCTTTCCGGAACATCGTGGAGAAACCTGTCTATGTTAGCGACGGTCCAACATCTGTCACATACGCACTTAAACATCTTGAAAAAGCGGGTATTGTACACCTCTGCTTACTCCTTCGGGAACTCTACTAGGATGTTAGCATATTCGTTTCATTTAAAAAACATTGTATACCAAGTTATATCCACGATACAGATACTATATGGAATACATGTTGTAAACATTTTGGTGCAGGTAAATTGCCGCGTATTCACTAAGGTTACCATAGGAAATTGATACATAATAATTAGAAGATTAGGTTCAATGTCGTATCTTCAAAGCCGACACTCGACGAAGAGAGTGATGCTGAGAAACCTTAGTGAGCAACGTGACTGTTAGGTTCGTCAGCGACTCACTCGTAGTATCAGTTTCAAACATTCGAAATTGAACTTTCTCTAGTACGTATTATGTATCAATTTCTTATGCTTGAAATCGATGCTGAGGAATATAGAATATCGCGACTGATATCTTGTCTTTTTCTCTTCAACAGATAAGTCTAGTCGTCGGCAAACGTACTCTTTACCTATACAACCTCCTTAACCCAGAGAATCCGATCGAACTGGCGTTTCAACAACGCTACGGTTCGATAGTATCGTACAAGTGGTACGGGGATGGGTATATACTCATTGGCTTCGGGGCTGGGTTCATCATAGCCATATCCACTCATATAAAGGAGGTCGGGGAGGAGTTGTTCCAAGTCAAGAATCATAAGGACAATTTGACTGATGTGGCTGTATTCAACGGGCACGCGGCCTCTTGTGGAGATGGACAGTAAGGTTTATATATTTGTTTTATAAATAGGAAATTGTCTAAGTTGAAAACGAATAAAAAGAAAAATAAGTCGTCGTTACCTTTTTACGGCTGACTAAAATAGAGCTACGTTCAATGACTGTTTCTAAACTAAAGAGAACAGCGGTAGTTATGTACCCGTAAAATTTAGATTTTTTCATTTGAATCTTCTCTTCCTTTGCGCTTTTCCTTAGCGCGACCATCTCTTTAACTTTTATGAACGTAACGTATCTAGCGTTACCATATCATTGGTTCAAAGTGTCAGTTGAATAACATTACTAGTTTTTTATTTAGTAGTGGGTATAATATTAATAATTAATAATTATTATTATTTTGAGCCTGTATTTAACAGGCTCACCCACTGCTGGGCAATTGCCTGTCTTCCACTTTCCGCTTTCAAGAGCAATTGGCAGCAGACTCAACTCAAACTCAAAAATATCTTTATTCGATTCAGATATGACATAATTATACATGCTACCAACAGTGGGTATAAAGTTGTTCCTTATAAATTTCAGATTGAAGTTAATATCTCTATGGAACAACGGCGAGGTATCTGGCTCGGTGTTGCCTCCGGGTGGCGCTGAGCGGTGTTCGTGGAGCTCGGATGGCCGTCTGCTGGCGACGGCCGGCCGAGCCTACTTGAACGTGTATGTCACAGCCCTGCCGCCGCTCTACGCCGTGTATGGAACCAGGGTCATCACGCTCACCAGTCTCACCGAGGCCACTGTCTACCAGTGCATATCTGTAGGAGATGATGAACCGGTCAATAAATGTGAGTTACACTTTTATATCAAAATGTAACGAGTAGTTTATACTTTGTACATATAAATTTGGGTGAGAATAATATGTTATTTTTTCGTAATTTTTAGACCGTGATTTTCAGTAGTAGGGTTTTAGTTTTATTGCTATAACAGTAGGTTTTGAACATCTACTCACTCTACATAAGGTCAACTCCTAGAAAAGAAGAAAGGGCTTTCATGCTCATTTGTCACCTTGATAGCTTTCTCTAGTTAAATGTGTAAGGTATAGTGTAAGAGCTTTTCGTTGGATGCTTTTTGAACATGGTAATCTCTTAAATGTAAATCATAGACCACCAGATTCACTAGGAATCACATCTCTAAGCCAGCCTTAAATATTGCTATTAGGGACAGCTATGTGTATACATTGACGTGTATGAACGTTCTCGTCCAGCGGAGCCAATCCCCCTAGCCACGTACACGTTGCCGGTGGAGCCGAGTTGCATAGCATTGGGAGGCAGCCACGTGTGTTGTGTGAGCGGACCCCACGCGTGGTTCTACCCGGTCACAGGCGGCGCTGCTATTCGCAGGCAGTACCCGGCCGCCCTCGACGGTATCCGGCTCGCGGGGGACTACGCCGCGGCGCTCTTCAATGGACGAGCTATGTTACATGCGGTAACGTTGACCAGTTTTGTCTATCGTGTATGCAGTATGAGACGTCTTACTATAATGACGGTTTACTACTTTTCAAAGTGATACTATCGCTGTATTTCGAGTACGACTTACTAAAGTTATTAAATTTATTTTAAGATACGTCATAATTGTAGATACATTACCTTATGGTGTTAGCCTACTTATCTTGCAAGTACAGGTGTGGTTTTGCATTAGTGCCATATTTATGAAGACTCCTTTTTGAATAGAACATAAACCAATTAACAAGTGAAAATAGAGTGCCCGGCTGGAGCGGGTCATTGAACCCGTCACCGGCGGCGCCTATGCTTAGCTTGGATTACCAATAGTGCGCAAACGGCGGTGCATGCAGTCGATTTTTTACCAGCCAGATCTTGATAGATCGGATGTCAACCTCAAGAATGGCATAAGACTAGGTTGACGATCTAAGATTAGCATGTGTATTGTTTGCGTTCACAGATAGAGCAAGTGGAGGGGTCGCAAGCGGATAGGGAACCGATGTTGTTCCCCGAGCCTCACATGATCAACTCCACCATCGTGGACATGCATCTCACCACCGACTTCTTCATATTCATCACCGATGTGAGTTACCCTAATAAGTCATACAGAACTCCACTCTCTCGAAGAAGTTATATTTATTGGAATGAATATAGGTGACAGGGAGGAGCTTGTGCCACAGTTGTTATTGCGCATATCATTCGATCAGTGAAGTTAAGCAACCGTAACCCTAGCCAGTAGTTGGATGGGTGACCGGCCGAGTTCCCTCCGTGCCTCGGAGAGCACGTTAAGCCGTCGGTCCTGGTTACCAATGTATCAACTTTGGCAATCGTTACAGGTCAGTCGGAGGCCTAAAAATATTCTGACAACAGGTTTGACCCATATCACAGATATTTCAGTTTTGTTTTTGTTGACAGCAAGGTCACGTGGAGTACTTCGGCGTGGAGGAGTGGCGCGGCGCGGCGCGGTACAAGCACGCGGTCGGCCTGCGCGCGCTGCACTGCGACATCGGGGCGGCCCGCACCTGCCTCCTCGACGCGCGACGCCGCGCACACGTCTACTGCCCCGCGCACACACACGTCTGCGCGCTGCAGCCCGCCCCCCCCGACGTCAGGTCACCGTCGACCATACTGCACTCACTAACAATAACACTATCTACTGAACCATGCCTCCTCGACGCGCGGCGCCGCGCACACGTCTACTGCCCCGCGCACACACACGTCTGCGCGCTGCAGCCCGCCCCCCCCGACGTCAGGTCACCGTCGACCATACTGCACTCACTAACAATAACACTATCTACTGAACCATGCCTCCATCTATCTATTAAGTATTAGCACGCAAAATAATAATATCAAAATAATTCTCGTTACAGAGGTGTGATCTGGGACATCTGTCTGTCGGACCGCAACGTGTTCATATTGTACACGGACGACACGATTCACACGTACTACTACGCAGCCAACTCCATCAACGGGTCTCACGTGGACTTGGTCGCCAGTACCACCATACTGACCAATCAGATACCTCTGATATTGTTCTCCGGTGATGTCTACTGCTATGCTGATGCGGGGGCGTAAGTATTAATTTTACCAGCCGAGCCTTGCAATTACAAGCGCAAAGACCCGATTTTATGGGTCTTATGCACTTTTTATAAAGAAAGATGTACACATGACATTATTTTAGGATAACGGGTTTTTCATTCTAAAGATGCTTGTATACTTTTAAATTTGGAATTAAAACATTATATGCTCAATTGATATCCTTCGCTAGAGCACGTTTCAAATTCGAATTCCAAATATAAAAAAAATTACAGGGTCATAAAGGTTGCTCTCGACTCGCACAATACGAGCGGTCTCGCGGATGCGGACACTGAGAAACGCCTTACGAACCAGCGAACGCACATTGAAAAGTTGCTTCTATTGAGGAGATTCGGCGAAGCGTGGCTGTTCTGCGATGCAGTCGACGAGGGCCACATGTGGAGGAAGATGGGAGAGGCTGCCGTGGCGGAGCTCAACGTGGAGTTTGGTAAATAATATAACATTATTGCAATGAGGAAAATTTATCGGATATAAATTCTAGAAATAAATTTTTCGAGTTAATGGTGTTTCCATGATGTCTGAATTAGAATCGCGAGAAAGAGTGCATAAATGTGTGTTTTTTGTCTATAATGAGTTTTGCCCTATCAACAAACTATAAGGTCCAATTTCGAAAATTAGTCTTTTCAGAAATGTGCCAAGTCAATGAACTGGTACCTATTTCATTTGTAGTTTTCGTCTTTCCCAAGACCATTCACAATAAAATATTAACCTATAATCATTTTCAGCGATCCGCGTCTACACTCGGCTAAGTGACGTCGCCATGGTTTGGGCTTTGGAAGACGCAGCCCCTATCGAGGATCTATCTATACTTTGGTGAGCATCCATGCTATATTTGATTGTTGGAACATCGATTGTGTGCCCTTTTGCTATATTAGTTTCGGAACAGTTGATATCGACCGACGGCTTTAATGAGGCTCGCATGTCTCCCGCACTCTTGTACCTCGCGGGCAAGGACTATATGTGTGACATATATGCAAATAATTCGTTCTGGAGGGAAGGCACTTCACGCACCCGCCTGTGCCTACGTAAGATGATAGGCTTTATAAGGTGGTGTAGTGTGCGTGTGTGTGTGCAGTGGCATGCTATGCGCGTGTTTGGGGCGAGGGGACGCAGCGGCGCGGTGGCTGGAGGGCGCGGCGGGCGGCGCCGAGTATGCACTCGAGTTGCACGCCGCCCGCGCCGACTGGGCCCGCGCCGCCGCCATCGCCGCCACCGCCTGCCCCGCCCGCGCCCCCGCCGTCCTCCTGCACCGCGCACATCACACCGAGCTCACGTGAGTACAGCCCCGCCCGCCGACTGGGCCCGCGCCGACTGGGCCCGCGCCGCCGCCATCGCCGCCACCGCCTGCCCCGCCCGCGCCCCCGCCGTCCTCCTGCACCGCGCACATCACACCGAGCTCACGTGAGTACAGCCCCGCCCGCCGACTGGGCCCGCGCCGCCGCCATCGCCGCCACCGCCTGCCCCGCCCGCGCCCCCGCCGTCCTCCTGCACCGCGCACATCACACCGAGCTCACGTGAGTACAGCCCCGCCCGCCGACTGGGCCCGCGCCGACTGGGCCCGCGCCGCCGCCATCGCCGCCACCGCCTGCCCCGCCCGCGCCCCCGCCGTCCTCCTGCACCGCGCACATCACACCGAGCTCACGTGAGTACAGCCCCGCCCGCCGACTGGGCCCGCGCCGACTGGGCCCGCGCCGCCGCCATCGCCGCCACCGCCTGCCCCGCCCGCGCCCCCGCCGTCCTCCTGCACCGCGCACATCACACCGAGCTCACGTGAGTACAGCCCCGCCCGCCGACTGGGCCCGCGCCGACTGGGCCCGCGCCGCCGCCATCGCCGCCACCGCCTGCCCCGCCCGCGCCCCCGCCGTCCTCCTGCACCGCGCACATCACACCGAGCTCACGTGAGTACAGCCCCGCCCGCCGACTGGGCCCGCGCCGCCGCCATCGCCGCCACCGCCTGCCCCGCCCGCGCCCCCGCCGTCCTCCTGCACCGCGCACATCACACCGAGCTCACGTGAGTACAGCCCCGCCCGCCGACTGGGCCCGCGCCGACTGGGCCCGCGCCGCCGCCATCGCCGCCACCGCCTGCCCCGCCCGCGCCCCCGCCGTCCTCCTGCACCGCGCACATCACACCGAGCTCACGTGAGTACAGCCCCGCCCGCCGACTGGGCCCGCGCCGACTGGGCCCGCGCCGCCGCCATCGCCGCCACCGCCTGCCCCGCCCGCGCCCCCGCCGTCCTCCTGCACCGCGCACATCACACCGAGCTCACGTGAGTACAGCCCCGCCCGCCGACTGGGCCCGCGCCGACTGGGCCCGCGCCGCCGCCATCGCCGCCACCGCCTGCCCCGCCCGCGCCCCCGCCGTCCTCCTGCACCGCGCACATCACACCGAGCTCACGTGAGTACAGCCCCGCCCGCCGACTGGGCCCGCGCCGACTGGGCCCGCGCCGCCGCCATCGCCGCCACCGCCTGCCCCGCCCGCGCCCCCGCCGTCCTCCTGCACCGCGCACATCACACCGAGCTCACGTGAGTACAGCCCCGCCCGCCGACTGGGCCCGCGCCGACTGGGCCCGCGCCGCCGCCATCGCCGCCACCGCCTGCCCCGCCCGCGCCCCCGCCGTCCTCCTGCACCGCGCACATCACACCGAGCTCACGTGAGTACAGCCCCGCCCGCCGACTGGGCCCGCGCCGACTGGGCCCGCGCCGCCGCCATCGCCGCCACCGCCTGCCCCGCCCGCGCCCCCGCCGTCCTCCTGCACCGCGCACATCACACCGAGCTCACGTGAGTACAGCCCCGCCCGCCGACTGGGCCCGCGCCGACTGGGCCCGCGCCGCCGCCATCGCCGCCACCGCCTGCCCCGCCCGCGCCCCCGCCGTCCTCCTGCACCGCGCACATCACACCGAGCTCACGTGAGTACAGCCCCGCCCGCCGACTGGGCCCGCGCCGACTGGGCCCGCGCCGCCGCCATCGCCGCCACCGCCTGCCCCGCCCGCGCCCCCGCCGTCCTCCTGCACCGCGCGCACCACACCGAGCTCACGTGAGTACAGCCCCGCCCGCCGACTGGGCCCGCGACGGTAGGGCCCACGACGACTGGGTCCACGACGACCGGGTCCACGACGACTGGGCCCGCGACGACTGGGTCCACGACGACTGGGTCTACGACGACTGCCCGCGTCGACTGTGCCTGCACCGACTTGGTCCACGACGACTAAGCTCTCGGTGACTGGTCCCGAGTTGACTGGGCTTGCGCCGCCGCCGAACTCTTTTAGGAGAATTATAATCTTAAAGTATTTTGTATGCCTTCTCTTTCATATATTTCGTTCCAACAGAGCGGACTATCATGAAGCCCTAGCAAACTACGAAAAAAGCATGATGACAGACAACCTCGACGACTCCAAAGTGAAGGAACACAACAGTAAATGCGAGGCAGGAATAGCTCGCACGGCGATCCGGTGCGGTGACGTGATGCGAGGCGTCACTACCGCCATGAAATATGCCTCTGACACCGCACTACTAAAGGATTGTGCTCAGTTGCTGGAAGAAGAGCGCCAGTACAGCCACGCTGCAGCTTTGTATGACCATGCAGGTATGTACAGTTACAAATATTATGCATACATATCTGGTTCACGCCAGTATTTTCCGAAGTGGTAAGCAGAGGTGTGCTTATAGTAACATATTTCGCCAGTTATGTTTTAGTTTCATGTAATAGAGAGTGAGACTATTGCCGCTAGCCGGGTATTTATTCAAACCCTGGGCTGCTACTGGGAAATCACAGATGAAAAAACCCAATAAAACTTTGTTCGACACGGGGATCGAACTCAGGACCTCACGTTCCAAAGTAGTTTTGCAACCACCGGACCAACGAGTCAGTCCGCTAATATAATGCTTAAGGTTGAAATGGAACATTGACCAATTTCTCGTAAATGTAACAGGTAACACGGAAAAAGCAGCTTCACTATACATAAAACTGAAGTCGTGGCTCAAAGTGGAAGCCCTATTACCTAAGATAAACTCTCCCAGCATTCACATCCAGTACGCGAAGGCTAAAGAAGCTGAAGGCCGGTACCACGACGCTTTGAAATCATACCTCAAAGCACAAGATTACGAAGCTGCTATAAGGTTAAATTTGGACAAACTAGACGATATTGATGAAGCCGTTAACTTGGTACAAGAAACAAAGTCCGTCCAAGGCGCCAAGATGGTTGCTAATTACTTCCAAAATAGCGACGATCCGTCTTCGGCCATAAAGTTTCTAGTGATGTCATTGTGTTACGAAGAAGCATTCCAACTGGCCAGGAAGAATGGCAAACTTCACTTGTACGGAGAAATATTGATACAGACATCGCAAGCGAGGCCGGAGGATTTTAAGAGTTTGGCGTTGCATTTTGAAGGGGAGAAAAATCACTTGTTGGCTGGTAAATTTTACTTCCACGCCGGGGAGTATAGTAAAGCGATGTCGCATTTGTTGAAAGCTGGTGGTTCGGAGGAGGAAGAAAATGAAGCCATCAGTGTGGCCATAGACGCCGCTGCTGCGAGCGATGACGAGAGACTTACTAGGAGGTATGATATTTTGGCTTTATGATGACAAGTAATTTATGAGTTTATTTGCCAATAAAAAATTTTTGCTGAGTGTGATTTATTTGCGGATAAATCGAATTTATTTTCCGTTTATATGGAGTTTTGTGAGAAGACTTCAATCCATTCTATAAGGAAATAAATAAATAGCTAAAAAATATTAGATTCATATTGAATGTCAGTAAAATGTTCATATTCATATTCATAGATTAAGTAAAATGATCTCGCTCTTTTTAATTTCTTTACAAGAAGGAATAGGATTAATCTGGTTCGATCATTACGGCTAACCGCTCGCCGAGCCGTTCCTTTGTTTTCACGCTTTTGTGTTCTATTAATATCCAATATTTGAAACGTAAACGTAAAAGCAGTTAATACGCGCCATTTAAAAAGATTATAGTAGATGATCTGTTGATGACGATAGAATGTTGTAGGTTGATAGAATACCTGTTGGGTGAAACGGACGGTTCCCCGAGGGAGCCTCGCCACCTATTCCGGTTGTACATGGCGAAGAAGCAGTTCGCCGAGGCGGCCAAGACTGCTGTAAGTTGTGCACTTTTTTAAATATTGCATTAATGTTGGCATTATTAATCTGTAATTACCCAACAAAACTGTTTTTTGTGTGGTTGCTGAACCCCGGGTACTTGGTTCGCCATCCCTGAGATGCGATCATCTGCATCCATGAGATCCATGACTATGCGGTGTCCACGCCCGCACTATGCGAAGAGTAATCAGTATCTGATACTCGTCCTAAATATGTAAAAAAAATATCCTCTTATTTTTTTATGGAATTGTCCAAAATAAATACGGAAGTCATAAGCCCTTCATTTATAGCTTTCGCAAGAACACGTGGTGTCCTGCTGATCTTTTTATTCCCGCCGCCACTCGCGCCTATTGCGTCGGAGACAGCATGGAGACGTTCGTCGGCCCTTTATTAATGAGGATTTTCCGGTGTATTTTTATTGATTACTAGTAATTATGATTTATCGACTGCATGAAAATGTCCTTCGCACATCCTAACATAGTGTATAAGAGGTCGTATGTCCCGCGGTAGGTGATAATAGCGGGCGCGGAGTGCCGCGCGGGGCGGTACCGCGAGGCGCGCGACGTGGTGCGCGGCATGGCGGGGGGGCTGCGCGCGCGCGCCGCGCCGCTGCCACGGGACCTGCGCCGCGCGCTGGCGCTGCTGCACTCCTACATACTGGTACATGCTGCACTCCTACATACTGGTACATGCTGCACTCCTACATACTGGTACATGCTGCACTCCTACATACTGGTACATCTACACTCTGTATCGCGAAGACCGCGACGTGGTGCGCGGTATGGTACCAACTGTCCACTGTGCACCGACCGCTGTAGCGTACAGCGCCAGGCAAACTTCTCACTCTTTGTGGCATACCCCCTCTTTTCTATACTCCGCAGACAAAAACTCATCTCTATCGTACTAACCAAACTATGTGAGTTGCAAGACTACGTCTATTTCCGTGTAGAAAATGCACCTTATATATGACACCAATTTGCACCTGAAACTGTTAAATTACATATTCTAACTTTCAAAACGCATTTAACACTCTTAAGAGAGCAATTGCTTTCCATTCCAGTAGGTGATATCTAAGACATTTTGTGCTTGAGTATAGTTAGTAATATTGACGTGTGTGTAGGTTCGCACCCATGTGAAGCGTGGCCGCCACGACCTCGCTGCAAGGCTACTGCTCCGGACCGCGGCTGAAGTCACCTTCTTCCCCACACACCAACGTAACTATTAGATCACCTTATTAATCATAGTCATTACTACGTAGTCATTACTGAAATTAAATTTTTGTTACGAGAAATGGACGTAATTTAATTAATGAAAGATCTATTTTGAACACACCTCTTGACTTCATCTGTGATGCTTTGAATATGCAGACCAGGTGTCGATCCTGACATCAACGGTGATAGAGTGCAGCCGCGCCGGCCTGAAGCACCACGCGCACCACTGGGCGAGGGTCCTCATGCAGCCCCAGTACAGGGGCCAGGTAAGTAACACACACCCAATTCTACTCTGCGGATAGCCATTAAGAAATTTTTCCAGCTGATTCCATTTTATTTAGATCGAACCGAAGTACGCGAAGAAGATAGAGTCAGTAGTCCGTCACGCGCCGCGCGAGCCAGCCGCGCCGGAGCCGTGCGCGCCCTGTCCGCTCTGCAGCGCTCCACTGCCCATCGCACAGCTCAACTGTACTACCTGCGAGGCTGACCTACCCTTCTGTATCGCTAGCGTGAGTATTATTACTCACCTCACCCATAGGCTATCATATAATGATACATAAATAAATAAATAAAAAATACAATTACATTAGAAATCGTCTCGAACAAATGGAGGTCAATATTGCAAGAAAATTGTTTCATGGTTGGACTCTCGTTGCATATCGCTTTTGGCAATGGCTCGAATTAAATAGGTACCGTAGATGCTGTACCTCTCACATACAAGGGGACAATTGATAAAATTACGTAATTAAATCTCAATCGTAAATTCTTGCCTATTTATCTGTGGTTATGGCACTTTTGTCACTTAATTTATTTGTATTATCAGGGTCTACACATAGTGAAGGACGATCTGACGGCGTGCCCCGAATGCGACTTCCCAGCTATTTACAGTGAATTTGTCGAGTGAGTATAAAGTTTAAGGCGCTTTTTTGGCTTTCTGTTCCTCCGAACAGAGGGACAGTTTAGATTATAAGTCGTTTTATATTGTTATATGTTTAATAAAAAAAATATCGATATTTTACTTTTATCCCAGTGTCTTGTCTTGTTCTTTCTCAAATCCCGCATTAATAAAGTTGTTTTTTAGGCATTGAACATTATTCAACTATGGAAATATGGATCTTATTGCGTTGTACTATGAACTCAAAATTACGTTGTTTTCAGTATACTCCGAGAGGAAGGAAAGTGTCCAATGTGCGGCGAGAACGTGGATTACCGGAGACTCGTGAAGATCGATGACGTCACTCTATACTTGGACCTTAACACCAACGATTAGGGTTCAAATTTGCTTAAGTAGTGCAATATGTCTCTTTAAAATATCCGTCCATTTTAATTAGGTATTAAGGACACTTTAAAATATTCGTCCTTAAGTTAAGTAATTATTAAAAGTAAAGCAATAATTTAGACCTTAATGCTAATGAGTAGGGCTCAATTTGCTTAAGCACAAAAATGTTTCCGTCCTTATTGATGAAACGCCTTATAATTTGTATGATAACGTAATAAATTGAACCTTAATATTAACGTATAAGGTTCTAATTAACGAAACGCTATATTATAATATACTTACTATACTTTAATAAAAGCATTCTGATAATAGTCTCTTTGATTATGATTATTTAACTCAACTCCATCTTTGTCGATGCTAGGATACCCGTGCATCCATACCTTGTTCTGCAGCCTTGATATTTTACCTCAAATAGTACCCACATCACTCCTTTGGTTGTTTCTTTACATCGGTAGCGGGACTGGGTAGAGGAGCTCGTGGCACAGTTGCTATTGCGCATATCATTCGATCAGCGAAGTTAAGCAACCATACGCCTAGCCAGTAGTTGGATGGGTGACCGCCCGAGTTCCCTCCGTGCCTCGGAGAGCACGTTAAGCCGTCGGTCCCGGTTGCCAATTTAACATCTTTGGCAATCGTTACAGGTCAGTCGGAGGCCTAAAATTAATCTGACAACTGGTTTAACCCAGATCACAGATTTTCCTCCTAAATGGGGTTGCGAAGGTCAGATGACAGTCGCTTCGTATAAAAATCAGGTGATCAGCCACATCGGGTTGAATCAAGTGCCGACCCCAACAATGTATGGGATAAGGCCAGGGAGATGATGATGGTAGCGGGAGTGGGTATCACTTCTATGACGTGATGTACTAATATAATGGAAAGGTTGATTAAAAAACATTATTATTGTGGATGAAACATTTAATTTTCATTTGAAAGTACGCCAAGTTGTAGTTACACGTTCGATACTGAGATTCAAATGAAACGCAAAACACAATGGTATTTATACAAAATTGTAGCTTAAGGGAGCGCTCGCTTTATATTTTATTTTAAAAACAATGATTACTGAAAAGGATTTATTACTAAAATTGGTAAAACGCTTTATAGTCACCTAAAGATGTATAATTTAAAGCTGGAATCATATATCAAAGATATCAATGGTTTTTAGTTTCAAACTGAGATCACTTTTTAAACCTGAAAAGTGAGAAGAAACCAGTTTTACCAGATATATGTTGACATAATGCTTTCAGCTTACAAATTATGAAAAGATAGGTTTTACTTAGCAACTTTTGTCGCTGACCGTACTTTAGGTACAAGTGGTATTGCTAGTCAAACGAGCGATCCTCTAAGCTACATTCACCTCCATAACTCTACCGAGTATTGCCTAATATAATTACCACTACCTAACTATACCTTAAGTAGACAATACATTTATACAACTTAAAATAATGACAAGACGATTATAACAAAATAATACAATAATAATAATGTTTCAATAATTCATTGTGCTACACTGAAGGCTAGTCGGCTACTGACGACTCTATATTTTCATAATTCGCTAGAATCCATCTAACATTAAAATGGAAAGGAATATTAAAGAGATCTAGTGAATTCTAGTTACAAAGAAGATTTGAAGAATTATAGTGATGCTCGCGTAGGCCATTACAATTGAGGAAACTCTTGGAACGTTCTGTAGAATACGGCTAAATAAAATACGAATGTTTTGGTATACATACCCTGTTGAGATAGACAGGTATAAGCCCATTTTCAAAAGCAAGTACCTCCTTTCCACCAAATAAATCGAGACAAATAAAAATTACTATTTAAAACCGAAAAATGGCGTGTAAAGATTTCATCATCATCATCATCATCAGCCGGAAGACGTCTACTGCTGAACATAGGCCTCCCCCTTTAGTAAAGGTTTCAGTTTCTTCGAAAATATACACTCTTTTCCTGAATGATTACTAAATATTTCATTTCTAATATTAATTTTTCAATTATAAATATCCGTTTTTTTTATAATATTACCCGCAGTTCCTATTATTTAAAAGATATTTCTCGTAAAACAGACTTGTTGAAATTGTTTTATATTTCACGTAAATAAAAAAAAAGATTTACGTATATTTCGATGTGCATTACGAAGCAAAAAAATGACCGAAAACTAGTTTAGAGAAAATTTAAAAGAAGAAAAGGTAAATTTTTCGACATTCATAAGTGCCTTAACAGGGTCCAAACTGAATAAATCATTTTCATTTTCAAAAGTAAGAAGCTTTAAGTTCCTTCTAGTGAGAATGGGCTAGGTTGTAACTACCTTAGTGTGAATAGTAGTCGCTAGTACTCTAGTACCATTAGATAGACATAGAACACAGCGCTATCTAGTCCCAAACTGAGCAAAGCTTGTAATATGGGTACCAGGCAACGGATATAATAATGATATGCCTGTTTTTATTTTTTGTGAATTCATACTTTACTCGTATAATGCATACCAAACACCCAGACACAAGGAAAACATAAAATGTTTGCCCTTGGTAATTGAACCCGCGACACCTAGTGTACCAGTCAGGTATACTAACCACTACCCCAACGGTGTCGTCAAATAGAACCAGCAATTGTAATAAATAGTGCCGTTGAAAGTATTACTGTGTGGTTTCCCACTGCCACGATATCGTCCGCCAATCCTTGACTACAACGACACAGTGTGAAAGCGTTCAGTAGTAATTGTATCAAACTACTAGTCCGACGATATCGTGTCGTTACCGTTATCGTCCAATGTGAAAGCGCACAAATGCACTGAATACTGTGTAGGTAGACAGTTGTAGATATCAAATAATTTATGATGTTTTTTTTTTGTAATTATTATTATTTTACTGTGTAATGAAATGTACATGATGCCAGCTGAGTTTCTTGCCGGTTCTTCTCAGAAGGCTAGTTTCCGAACCGGTGGTAGATTCCTCGACGTTCATAAGTGCCTTACCAGGGCCTAAACTGAATAAATCATTTTCATTTTCATTTTTCATTTTCAAACGATTAGTGAATATTTAAGGGTTGGTTAATGATTGGACCTTAATTCCAACCCTAAAGGACTGGTGCCAATTTTCAAATTTAACACCACGAGCTTTACGATGATAGGAAATGTCGTGAGGAAACGTACGTACTTGAGTCTGAGGAAGATGGAGTAGGGTTTTATGTATGTATGTATAATGCCTGAGACGGCGATGGACTCACCATCTATCGCGGTGGAATTTAAGTATACATGTTTCTTTCACTTGCTTGGGAAGGCGTGAATATATAAATAAAATGAATGTTGGTAATGTTCAATATTATAGTGTTTTACCAATGTGTGTCCTATCTGCTGGTACTAGAGAATCAGTAGCGAACAGTTTAGTATTAATCGAAGTGCGTAACATTAACGTATTTGGGTAATTGCAAATAAGTGCGAATTCACCTTGCCACGATAAAATTCAGTTCATAAGATTCCGTTGTTTATAGGTCCCAAATGTTTCCGAAGCAAAATGAACCCTATGCGTATATTACAAGATACAAAATGTTACGTATATAAAAACAATACATCGGTGTAATTCTGTTTGCGATTAGGTACTAAGCCTAGTGATGCACAGATGTCTTTAGTATAAAAAATTACATTTATCAATGGAACGGATGAACGCTACAGAGTACGATAAGCGCTGGTGTCGTGAGACTTTAAAAATCGGCCTTAGTGCCGTAATGTTAAAAGTTATATTTGAATGTACGCACCGTTAAAAGAGTGGACTGGTGCGGCATCTCATTGGACGAATATAAAATAAATTTTATTTAAATATAATAGATTTTGTTTAATTGAACACAGCGATAATAAATAATATTAGACGATATATATTATGTTTGTAATGTTTATGATAGCTCGATAAATATTTCTTTGAAATATAATATTATATTGGCCGGATGTATATTTGTATACGGCCGCGTATAGTCCACTCTTTCCAGATTCAAAATAGCATTTATTAAATATTTACAGACAGTATATATTATGTATATAAAAATATGTTAAAAATCATAGACGATGGCACTTGGTTGCGTCATAAGAGGGGAAATTATACAAAGTAACACTTAGGATTAACATATCGTATCGCCGCGCGGGCGAGGGGCTACTGCGATTTGACACACCGGAGACTATTTCTAGGAGATATTGGGCTTACATTCTACACATTCGGCCGCACCCTTCGATACAAGCCGACATTATGACATTTAATCGTCTAGAAGTCGGCGGAGACCAAGAATGTATTAATTACGCGACTACCCCTCCCCTTGTATGCGACTAACGACCCAACTAACAAGTGAAAAAAGAGAACATTCGCTGACGGGTGCGGCCAAATCGTTTACTTCGGGAACCGACCGCGCCGAGGGACGTACAAAAATTGTGTAATACGAACGCTAGGGAACAATAAATACTAGGTATCTTTGGTTTGGTTCGGGGCGAGCGCACCGGAACAATAAACAAACATTCGCTCGCTGTTCGTTTACCGTCAGGGCTGCAACGGGCTAGTGCAGCGGCGGCAGGCGCTTGGGCAGGGCTGCCACCACCCGCACGCGGTCGCTGAACTGCGGCGGCGGCGCCAGCACCGGCGCCGCCTCGGGCGCGGCCGGCGGGCCCTCCTCGGGCGGCGGCGGCAGCTCCTCCAGCGACACGCCCGCCCGCCGCCGCCCCGGAGCCTTGGCCACGTCCACGCCCAGCCTCTCCGCGGCGGACCGGCCGCGGCCGCGACTGGCGCTCACGGCCGCGGCCCGCGCGCGCGTCAGCGAGTTGTGTCGCTGCAGCGTGCCGGCGCCGACCAAGCTCTCGGACGAGCTGTGCACGGGCTCGGTGCTGATGACGTCGTTGGACGACTTGACGGTGACGGAGGCGCAGAAGGACACCTTGTCGCGGCGCGGCGGCGGGCGCGCCTCCTGGTCGCTGGAGACCCCGGAGGAGGAGTTGTCGCCGTCGTCCCGCTCCGCCGCGCCCACCTCGTCGCCGCACGACTTGGACGACTTCAGCCGAGTGCGGATCTTCTGGATCTCGTCCACCGAGAACGAGTGCTGCATCGAACTCGACCCGGAGCTGCTGCCGCTGGAACATTACATTGTATTATATGAGAGTAAATATATTACGTTATCACTCATTAAAAATTTACGTTAAAATTACTAACCAATTCATTATATTTTTAAATAAAAAAGTTTTTTTAAAACAATCTTTAATGTATTTCTTAACAATCATTAAAATTTTCTGAGGAAAAATTAAAGGCACTATACGAAAAATAATACTTTTAAGTTTGTGAATCGAGTTCATTCCTATTAATATCACAGGATTTAACTTTTGAAAGCTATTTCGGTCTAATCTGAAACTCTTTGTTCGAAACTTAAGTATAAACAAAATAAACATAGAACAAAAACCCTTTTGATGTCATACAATAAGCCAAAATACACAAATGGGTACAGGTGGGTACAAAAATGTGTGTAACAAAAATTGTGAATTTAAGACTATTTGAAGTTGTGAAATGATGTGACCATATGACGTAGTTATTCACAATATTTGTGAAGTTCTCAGAAGTATTGCACCAAATTACAAAACAAATGGTTTGATAGACGCCCACAATGATTTTGTTCCTTGAAACCCGACGCGAACGCATCGCTTTACATCAAGCTATACATTTCCAGTATATGCTGACCTCTCATTGTACGGAAAGCGTATGCAATGCTAGGACTTATATTTACCGGTTTTCCTTGAAGTCAAACTAACATAACACATTTTTTTTAAATAAATGTCAAAGTTTAGATGTTACTCAACTATGGAATAACTACTGGGGCCTAACCATGAGCTCTTATTGCCATGATAGTTTCACTCACTTATGAGACTGATGTATGTGACGTATATACATCTGTCACTTTCGCACAACTGAATTATCATTGCAATAAGAGCTCATGGTTGGGCCCCTGAACCCCAAGTGTAGGTTTGTAAATGACCTTGCATTTAAGCGTGGCTCAAAATGTGTTGAACCATCTTTGGCATTCAACCACAACCCATCTCCGTTGAAAAGTATCAACGTTGAACGTGTTTGGGTCAAACGGATTTGAATTGAATAAGATTTGGCACACAGATAGTTCGTAACAGCTGTTAGACTAAATTCCTATGGGATATTCAAGGAAGCTAGTTTATATGAAGTTTAGTATCATTGTATAGCTTGATGCGTAGCAATGTGTACACTGTAGTAAGTACCTTCCCAACATGAAATATAACCATGATGGTAACTATACCTTCTGTATTAAAACTAATGCAACTACAATTCTATTCCGCATCGGTTTCAAATATTGTTGCATATATTGGTATCCTGAAAATGTTAATTATTATATTAATATTGTTTGAAAGATTGCAACAACTTGTAACATGTATACTTTGGTAATCCACCAAACAACATTTTATAATCTGAACGTGTTTTTTGGCTTTCTGCTAAAATAACTGGGAATTAATGATTATAGAGGAGGGGCGATTTTTACAATAGCGCCAAAATGCGCTAAGCATTAACTAATGATTAAGTAATTAAATGGTACACTCGACGTCAAAAGCCTAAATAAACGTCAAATTTAGTTCAGAAGACACTCGTTAGGGGATCTGCAAATCGACACAAAATCTGTATATTTTGTATGGAAGCTTAGCCACAGTGGCATAACTACCTAGTATTAAGGGAGGCGGGGTAGGAGTCAATAGCCCCGAAACAGAATTGAAAAAATGCTTTATATTTATTGACCTTATTTTTAATCGATTTCATAAAAGTAGGTTATTTATGTATTATCAATTTGAATTCGACTGTTTTCGTTTAACAATTTCTCAAAATGTTTTCCGTTGTCGGCAACGATGATTGCTGCAGCCTTATTCACTATGGTTTCTCAGCGTCGAACTTGACGAGCGTTGGTTTCAATCATAGGAATTTGATACATAATACATAGAGGATAAGGTTGAATTTCGTATCTTTAAAACCGACACTCGACGACGAGTGCGACGTTGAGTAACCTTTGTTTGTAACTCCATACATTCAGCTGTTACTCATTAGTATGGTAAGTGTCAAAATAAATGAATCTAAATATAACTCAAAGGTGACTGACCGACTGACTGACTGACATAGTGATCTATCAACGCACAGCCCAAACCATTGGACGGATCGGGCTGAAATTTGGCATGCAGGTAGATGTTATGACGTAGGCATCCGCTAAGAATAATTATTAATTCTACCCCCAAGGGGATAGAATATGGGATGAAAGTTTTTATGAAACTAAATTTACGCGGGTAAAACTGCGGGGCACAGCTAGTGTAATATAAGTGTGTGTTACCTGGCATTGCTGTTAGCGCTGGTCTCAGCGGGCGGCGGCGCGGGCGGAGGCTCGTCGTCGGACTCCGACATGCTGTAGTCGGGCTCCGGGATCGGCGGCGCGGGCGTCGAGTTCTGACCATATATTACATGGAATTAGGGTCATTAAAAGATCTTTAGAGATAATGTTACCGTCTCAGTAAAAGGAATCTCCCGAACCCAGTTGCAGGATGTACAATCCTGTATAATCATGTCGTTCTGACGATTTGAAAGTACTTTGTTAAAAATCTGATCAATTATACATATTTTTGAATTTGAATTTTGGTAGGCAGTACTGTAGGCTCGTGCTCGGGCTTAAGTAACATTCTCTCGCAAATCAGTCACGTGGCATATGTGCCACGTGACTGATTTGCGAGAGAATGGTAATGACATATCATTACCATACATTTTGTATCGTTTCTATTAGCGCAAGCGTGAGGGATGATAATATTATTTTGACTACATATCCTCTTATTCTAAAAAAGCGAAACTTGGGAAACGAACGAAAGTTTAATGGTATGTCAGTATCGTTTAGTTTTTATCAAACTAAATATTTTATTAAATCATTCAGCAAAGTAGACTTAGAATGTATGATCATCAATTTGTTTGCCGACCACGTTCGGACGTAATTTTACAATAAATGGTAGGAACTATGCGAACTTTCGGCCGAAATTACGTATATACGAAAATGATCAAAATATCTTTATTCGATTAAACTTTGGACAAAGTACTTTCAAATCGTCAGAAGGACATGATTATACATGCTACCGCCAGGTTCGGAAGGTTGCTTTTACTGGGAACAACCTGACAAGAAACTCAGTAATTACTCTTTTCAAAAATATTATACAATAAAAAAAAACAAATAAAATCACTTGAGAAATGCACAAGTATAATAAGTAATATATGTGTCACCTGTCTAATGAACTTGTTGTGCGTGTTGAAGGGCTGAGCGTACTGGTTGGCGGGCTGGTCGGCCGACAGCGCGCGCGCGCCCACCCACGGCCGGAGCGACGGCTTGCGGCCCTGACACACATACACTTATAAATACCATCCCCCCCATTCATACATTAGGGGATGGATCAACCATGGAGGAGCTCGTGGCACAGTTGCTATTGCGCATATCATTCGATCAGCGAAATTAAGCAACCATACGCCTAGCCAGTAGTTGGATGGGTGACCGCCCGAGTTCCCTCCGTGCCTCGGAGAGCACGTTAAGCCGTCGGTCCCGGTTGCCAATTTATCATCTTTGGCAATCGTTACATGTCAGTCAGAGGGCTAAGAAAGTCTGACAACTGGTTTAACCCAGATTGCCGATTTTCCTCGAAAAAGGGGTTACGAAGGTCAGATGGCAGTCGCTTCGTATAAAAATCAGGTGATCAGCCACATCGAGTTGAATCAAGTGCCGACCCCAAATACATGGGATAAGGCCAGGGAGATGATGATCAACCATGGATGATGGAGTCGTATTCATTTGAGGTGAATATTTAAATATGCCTTCTATATATCCCTTCTAGGGTAAGCAGTGCTGCAATAACAACACCCACATTTCACCGAATACGATTAAGTGCCAACGTGACAGGGAGTCCATCGCCGTCTCAGGCACTATACATACGTCTTTGAATTACTTCTCCGATATATGCAGGTTTCCTCAGATGTTTCCCGACATAAAAAGATGGAGATTCTTTTAAATTATAGTCTTTTCTCATGTATAGTCATCATCAAATTGTCTCCATTTATTTCTTTCTTGTGCTAGTGCTGATTGAAATATGGTAAATCTACTATTATTATACTAATATTATAAGGAGGAAAGATTTGATTGTTTGTTTGCATTGAATAAGTTCCGAAACTACTTGACCAATCTTGAATATTATTTTAGCAATGGATAGCTACATCATCAGCGAGTAACATAGGCTATATTTGATCCCCGTACTCCCACGCGAATGGGAACTAGTCGTGACGTCCGCTAGTTATAAAATATGGCTGAAACGAAGTATAGACCGAACTCAGACTAAAACTATGTCCATCCTTTTTTAAATCCTTATTACAGAAAAAGATGAAGCTTCTTTTAAATTAAGTATTTTTTTTGTATAGTCATCATCAAATTGTGTCCAAATATTTATTTCTTGTGCTAGTGCTGTTTCCTGTTGCGACTGATTCGACGGGAACACCTCTCACCGCTAGATGGCGTTGTAAAATTTGTTTGATAAAAGAACGACATACATAGAGTGGTAAAACCTACATAATTTTATTTGTGATGCTATGCAATAGCTTTACCGCGGCAGTCCCCTAGTGCCACCCGTCTTTTTTTATGAGGTCAGTCCAAAATGTAGTAAGTAGTGTATACTGACATTGTCGGTCCTGTTGGGCGTGGGTCTGTAGGCGACGGTGTGCAGGTCGGTGGGCGAGGCGTAGAGCTTGGCCGCGGCCGCCGGCCGGAACGTGCTGGCCGGCGGCAGCGGCGGCGGCGGCGGCGGGTGCAGCGGCGGCCCGCCGCGACCACCTGACAATCGCATAAAGATCCGTTATAAACGGAGATATAACCGTGGTCCCACTGCTATTAACCCACCGTGGGTCCACGTATTTTATTTCCTCGTAGACCTACTGCTCTGCCTGTCCTGCTTTTAATTTATCTTTTTTGAAAACATTGATACCTTATGTTAGGGGATACCCGAAGAACTCTTAAATGTTAAGCTAGAATTTCGGGCCGTGGGCTCACAGAAACTGGCATATTGAAAAGGATCAATTAAAACTAAAGCAGTGGATCTACGGGTAAAAAATTACTCGTAGACCCACGGAGACACCACCTGTGTGAGTGTCATTTCCAACGATTTATTTTAGAATTCCATACTCCTTGCTCTTAATGTATACTGAGCCTACGATTTAGGGGGTACATACTACTTGGAGGATGCGAGTTCTTTCTGAAGCGTACCTACACTAACAGTCGTTTTCATCCTACTGACATTTTAGTTACTAAAGATGAACAAATCTATCATTGTGTCCTTACTTTCATTGCAATAACTTATCGGTATTTAAAATTATTATGAAATTGAAGTGGATATATCAAATCTGACAGATAGCTAGGCAGAGCAATCCATCTAACCAATAACCTGTCAACTTTGATAGGTTATTGAAAATCCGTTAGCGGATACCTATCCACTAAAAATGGGGTTCCAAGCAGAATTAGCTATGAATCAATGACGTAATACAAACTTTATCCATACATTCCAATTTAGCATGGCGGAAATTCTGCTATCTAATATATATCAGACCTTATATATATTAAAATAGAGTGTATATTACCATGCACATCCTCGGTGGATCTCGTCCTCGGCGGATGCGCAGTGTGCTCGGCGGCGAGGTCCGGCGTCGAGTGGAAGTCTCGACGGAGACTACCATTCGCCTTACTGTGCCACGTCTATAACAATTTATTTATTTATTTAATGTTTCTTTAACAAAGGATACTGGCTAATACAAGGTGTGATTTTGCATTGGTGCCATAATTATGGAGGTTAATATATTGATTGAATAGAACATAAATCAATAAGAAAATTTTAAATTAAAAAAAAATATAATTAAATTTGGTATTTCAAAAATTCATTCGTGTTCAATGTTCCTTTTTTTAATGACCCCGTGTGTATGCACCGCCCTTTTGCCGTATCGTAGGCGCTGCGTAGATCAGTGACCCGCGCCGACCGGTCGGGCACGCTTTTTTCTTTCCAAGAAGATTAAACGCTACTAAAGATGCATGGGAATAGCTATGTAGTTAATAGTTATATAGGTAGGGGAGTGCATTCCATATAAGCAGATAAGCAGTGCTTATTATTCCTGATGACTGAATACGTTCGTGTATACCAAAACGTACCTACGCCGCGCCACATTGATATGTATATAACCTACCTACCTACTTATTATCCATGCTTACCCCTCTGAAAATCGTTGCAATGCATGCCCTTGTATATAGGGTAGTTGTATAGTTACCTTCCCACGACACCTCTTCATCTCTGCGACGGAGGCATAGACCCGTCCCTCGGGTCGCGCGGGGGAGCTGGGAGGCGTGCTGGACCCTCCTTGGAAGGCTGACCGAGTCATCATCGCGTTCGTGCCTCCACTGTCAAAAAACATATAGATTACTAACCAGCATGGAAACCAGGCCTCACTCTAGATCCCGTATTTTGGAATCCCTTTGGTTGGAACCCTATTACTTAGACTCCGCTGTTTGCATAAGAACAAATGCTCCGTTAGAGCTTTACGGTTGTCACTCTCAATGTTTTTAAAATTTACTCTTATGATCAATACCTCCTACAATTAATAATATTAACTCTATTCGTACCTATTAAATAGATAAGTCTATTGGAGAGCAGGGATAAAGTGTAGGTGAATGGCTCAATCGTGAGTAATTACTGATCCAATGATGAGTAGTGTTCTAATACTTCCAAGGATTATGGTTACTATTCCAATTCTAAGTGTGCTTCAAAAGTGGGTAGGTTTAGAGTCGAGTAGAGTCAGGTAGTGATCGGATGGTGGGTAGTGGTGCAACGGTAGGCAGTGATCAAATGTAGGGTAGTGGTCTATTATTTTATAGTTTTATTAGTGGCTACAGCGAAAATAGTGGGGGGTAACTGCGTTATCTAATATCTGGTAGTGATCCAATAGTGAGTGTGATCTAATTTCGATTAGTGGTCTATTATGTTAGCGTTGTATTGGTGGGTAGTGTTGTATTGGTGGGTAGTGTTGTAATGGTAGGTAGCGTTGTATTGGTGGGTAGTGTTGTAATTGTGGGTAGTGTTGTATTGGTGGTTAGTGTTGTATTGGTGGGTAGTGTTGTATTGGCGGGTAGCGTTGTATTGGTGGGTAGTGTTGTAGTGGCGGGTAGTGTTGTAAAGCAGGGTAGTTACAGAGCCTCAGCGTCGGCCTGCCTTTGGAACAGGTCTTCCAGTTCGGCGGCCGTGATGCGTGAGGAGGCGGGCCGCTGGCGGATGGACGCCGTGCGAGCCGCCACTGGGGTGCCTGATGACGGGGTACCATCTGGAATATGGGACATTTGATTAAGAAGTTCGAGAGAAATAGGTCTTAAGTCAGACAGCGAACACCAATCAGAAAGTGTTACGTCTCACCACTAAAAATATAATTGTTGACGTTTTCATACAACAGAGCAGGTTACTGAGTATTTTTTTCGTTTTTGTAACACGAATATTACATGATTGGATAACAGTTGACACTTGACAAAGATGTAAACAGTTTTATTTCGCAGACTGTGACGTCATTCAAGACGCCATGACACTTTTAAGCGTTTTCAAAGGAAATCTAAATTGTATTTTTATATATACAAAATACGTAATGCGTTTAATCATATAACTTACTATTGCTGCCACCCTGCTGCACGGATTCAGCTGATGAAGACTTGCCGGCCACACTCAAGGGTTCACAGCTCTCCTCTTTCTCACCACCGTTCTCTGGAAATATTTAACTTTAATTATATTTAAAGTAATCAAGTCAGAAATTGAACAGAATTACCATGCAAAAAATGATATTTTTTGATTAATGATTTTCATAGAATATTAAGGGGAGCTACATTGACTTATCTACTATATAAAAATAAGTCGGGTTTACCTTCCTGACGCTATAACTCTAGAACGCACGAACCGATTTCCACGGTTTTGCATTCGTTGGAAAGGTCTCGGGCTCCGTGAGGTTTATAGAAAATTCAGGACAAACCAACATTTTAAGTAGATGGCGCCGGTGCGTGATACATTGTTTGACAGCTACTCATTTAATCACCAAACGAAATGTTACATAAAACGAAGCCATCTGGTGGCGAAACGGAGTTCGCCGGGTTTGCTAGTTTCTAGACAATATCTGCCTCTTCAGTTGGAGCCGTTACAATGCAATATTTTCACAGGATTTAGAGTGTAGCTGAACGTCATTCATGTGTGTGTATCGTGTGTATGCGTGTGTGTATGAATCTTGTGTGTGTGTGTGTGTGTGTAAGTACTCACCAAGGCCAGCCACGAGTGACTTGGCCCGCGCTCGTCCCACGCTAAGTGTGGTGCGCGGGTCCCTCCGCGGCGGCGCCGGAGCAGGACTGCGGCCTATACACATACATTCTTGTTACATACAAATTCTAATTTTAAATATAGTGTAAACCAGAATAATCACCAAAGGTGAATTGGCCTATTTACATTTGTAAATAGGCCAACTTTAATCGTTTTGAGCAGCGCGAATTTACTCTTTAAGAACATTTAAATATTAAGAATTATTAGGAGGGAAGCTTTGGCGGTTTATTTTATGGTGCTGAAATAAACGCCACTTTTAGAAGTTCTTAATATACATTGAATTACATTAATTTATATTTCGATTGATTGAACGCAACTAAATTCATAAAAATGTTTAGGAAAAATACGAACACGAGGCGGGATTCGAACCCACGATCTCTGCAAACCGTGCAGTTGCTCATCCAAATGAGCTACTCGTGATCATACCCCATGCATCGAATTTTTCCTTCCCTTGTTTTGCGGTTTAAGGGCCGCCTTGCGCCATCTGTTGGTTGGTGTATCCAAACTCAACTGATACGTCTAAAGTTGTTAAATATATTGTTGAGTTCAGAAGCTTCTAAATCCAGTATTCTAAATAATATATACATCGAATTTTATCAACTTTCTTCCTAATCAATATACCGTACCTCCAGCGCCTTTCCTAGGCAGTGTGGCGGCATAGGGTCGCGGGGAGCTCGACAGTTGGTTCTGAGACTTGCTCGTCGGCACCGAGCACGTGTTGCTCTCGCTCACTGTGCACGGGAAAGCTTTTATACAGCTATATACATTTATATATACCTTTTATATCCTGGATATCGTCTTATCATCTGCTCCGCATACGAGGCTACTTATTATATTTGGGTATTTGAAGTTGTAAATGTTTGGCGGCTCGCATCATAACTACAAGGAAAAATCTGTAACCCACACCAGTTAAACTAAAGTAGTAAGCTATTTACGTTAATAAAAAATAACCCTGTAAATACCTATTCAGGAGGCCAAGATTTTCTTTACAATCTGGTCGAATTGGTTATAAATAACAAGGTATATTTTCGATCGCAAAATTGGACAAGGTGTCTGTGAAAAAGACTTCAGCGTATTCCAGAGTCGTAGCGAAATTGTTGTATGATGTTAAGCCATATGTTGTAAGGAAGGCAAGAATGGCAATTGCAAAGCTTCCTATCGAAGAAAGATTCCATGGACGTACAGACGGGCGGATTTAGATTAAAATGTATTGCACCACACACCATATTAGTTCTAGAATGTTTAAAGGCCCTAGCTTGCTATACCCACCAATCAAATATTTTGTTAACTTAAGTCAAGACTGTCACGTAACGAAGCGAAGAACGCGTCTTCTTAAATGGTCATAAAGCGCGGCTATTCAGCCTATCGACAAATTGAAGACTACTAGATTGTTAGAATAGATTAATAGAAGTGGTGATGCGATACTTACCAGCGTTATTCAAGGACACGACAGTCATGGAGACGAGCGCACCCGAGCTCCGGATGAGCTCCACCACGTGTTCGTGAGACGCTGCCGACACGTCCTCGCCGTTTATCTGAAACCATTGTACCCTCATTATCGTATATTCCGCCATTAAAGCTAATGGACATTTTCCATACATATTTCAATGGTAAGGTGTTTCAAACGCGAAATTATCCTCACCATTTAAGTACCAAATAAAAAATAAATAACTGTTTAAATCTCTTTCTACTTGAAACTCCTGAATTGCTTATTATGATTACAACAAATGAGATATGTCCGGTCAGGGGCCTTACCATGAGCTCTTATTGCCATGATAGTTTCCCTCATTTATGAGACAGATGTATGTGACGTGCATACATCTGTCACTTTCGCACAACTGAATTATCATTGCAATAAGAGCTCATGGTTGGGCCCCAGGACGGTTTAAAAGGACGAATCGGCAACTTATTTAAACTTACGGTACACAGGAGATGAATGAAAACACGTCAAGAAGTTATTTGATTGAATATTATAAAGGTTTATCTAAATAATATTTAGTTAAATTTCAAGCCTAACGTACATACCTATACTAATCAGATAGTGTAAATACATCCAAGATAATGTTGTTCCAAATGAGTTTGAACAGCCATATGTTAATTAAAAAAAAAAAGTATTAACCACTAACTCCTTAGACAGATTGAATTTCGAACGAAATTTGTTTTACATAAATCAGTTGTGCACGAGTTCTGTTGAGCACATATCTGTTGCCAGTTAAATTAATACACAGTGAAATAGCGAGGACGATATGAGTGCAGGACGGTGGCTTTGTCAGTAAACAATAAGACTTATTGTTCAAAACCGTAGTGTTGTTTGTTTTACAAATACTAATCAGCAACAAACAAACAATTGCTTAAGATAACGATTTTTAACTCAGAAGTTCCAACTCGCTTCATTATATCTAGAGTAATCTCCAATCATGTATATTTTATAGAATCCATGGTCTTCCGAAGAGTAGAATAAAATAGATACAAAACATACTGATATGAACTATGTCCCTATTCTTTGAAAGAAGACTTTGAGGATGATTTTCGAATGCCAAATTATGCAATAAAAGCCTTTTAACATTTGTTTTCCACCGGAAAAGTTAGCCTCTAAATAGAAATTTGTATGGAACCCAATGAGATAGTATCCTAGGACGTAAATAAGGTGTGAATATTTACCGCAACAAGAAAGTCCCCTTTCTTAAGTCCAGCCCGGTCAGCGACGCCGCCAGCGTCGACGTCATCGAGGTACTGCAGCGCAGGACAGCGGTCCGAGGGCCGCAGCTCCATGAGAGGGGAGGAAGCCTTCGCGCCGCGCAGCACGAACCCGAACCCGCGCCGCGCTCGGTGCAGCACCACTGTGCGACGCTCCGCACCACTGCACCTATACCATAGATCACTTAGCAGATCGTCGTGTCACTAATACGAGCTCCTTTTGACCAAACGTGGTCTAACTTACGCGACTCGTACACATTTTGAAATGTAATGCGGGTCTTATACGCGTTGATTACTTAATTTTATTTTCACTGACTTTTCGACCAAGTCATTTAAACCAAGTCTAGAACAAACTAGGACTAAAACTATGTCCGTCCCTTTTTAAATCTGTATCACAAAAAGAGATGGAACGGCTTTCAAACCAAAGATCACCATCTTAGAAGTGATGGTTATGTAATTAGTTATGACTGTCGAAAAAATTACAACCGGTTCGAAAAATAACTTTCTGTGAAAAACCGGCTTACTTTCGAAATGTTAAGGTATTTATACCTATGCAAATCTTTTTGTTACAGCACTAAATATAAATCATAATTCATCATAATAAACAAAAAAATATTTTTTTCAATAAAGTACTTTCAAATCATCACAGCAAATAAAAATACCTAGGTACCAGTTTGGAAGTTTTCTTTTACTGAGAAAAACTGTCATCGACTATAATGTTCAGAAAAAATCGTTAGACAGATAAAACACATGTGTGATCTATTACTAGATCCGATCACAGTATTTACTAACGAAAAAATTACAATATTGTGAGGTACCTATTCAACACACAAAAACAAAAATGAATCAAAAAGTACCCACCTTTGGAAGACACATTTGAGTGCACAAACAAAACACATAACGACATCGGCCCGACTAATTCGGCTGTGCACATAATGTTTCTAGAATGTTTATATGAATTGTATTATTGTTTATTGTTGGTTTGTTACAAAGTGACCGGACATTATGTCTCATCATTCTTATATTGTACGTCGTTGGGCTAGTAGGGTTAGCATGTGTACAGACGAAGAACAAAATGTCTGACTAGATTCGTCTTGAGCTTCGGTATTATATCCATACGTAAATTTGTCATTTATTTCAGGGAAAACTAAATAAAAATTATAACATTTTAATTTATTTTCTTCTAAGAAAAAAAAAGGCGCGATTTTTTTTTCTTTTTTTTACTTTGACAGGCAAAACTATTTTGAGCTTTGAACCGTACAGGCTGGATTATGTGTTAAGAACTTCATAGTTCCAATTACGAAAAGACCCTTTCCCACCATATAAATATAGAAATATTAATTATGTACCAATACAAACTTACGATTTCTTAATCCTAGGAGCGGTAGCACTGTAAGTTTTGCTCAGCGCCATTTCCCGCCTGCCGGTGACGCGCGAATGGTGGATGGGCCCCGCTGCCAGCACCTGTGGCGGGAAACAACTGGTTGTTGAGTACTAACTTTATTTTAATAGACTAGTGATATGTATATATGTCGATAAAGTAGGCATAGAACATGTGCTGCCATCTATTGTAGGCATATTGAAATTGGTTTGACAAAATTACATACGTTAATTTGCTTAAGATACGTTATAGACTTTACAAGACCGATAGATTAACTTTAGCCGCCAAGTTTTCGCATTAGTATTTTTTTTCTATGACAACATGCCATAGTCGACATAAAATCTAGAAGTAATTTGCTGTGGAATAGCTAGTTCAGCGTAAACATAATTAAATTTCTAGTCTAAGTATGGTTAAAAAACGAAAGGTAACAAGCAAAATATTTCAGTCTGAGAGGTTATAATAATAAAATTCATTAGTTCGTAAATCCGTACCTGATGTAAATGCGCATTATTGTGCCTGAGTCGCACCTCCTGGACGCACTGCGAAGGGAACAGACCAGACGCGCCGGATCCTCGGACTGTACCTTCAAGGTACCCGTCATCTGTCGCTCCGGTCACTGAAAACCACATTACCACTTTGTTTGAACAAGACACGGGGTAAGTAGAAAATCCCTACCACAAATTACCCACTGTTTATAAAAAAAAACAAATAGAATAAAGGTTTTCAAACTTGTTTCGAATGCAGATAAATTATGAGTAAATTATGACACGTGTAAGATCGTAATGAAACACCTGTAACAATGTATCGAGTGAGTCATAAAAGGTGATGTTGTGCAAGTCATTAGTTTACAATTATTATTGATTAGCTACAGACAAACACACTCATAAATTATCTAGAGACGGATGAAATAATAATGTATGTTTTAATTGTGGGTATGATTGTTAGTTGCTTGTAGTTAAATCAAAAGTATCAATACTTCTTCGCTCCATAAGTACATTCTTAAATGCAAGTTTTACATAATTTTTATATTCCTTAGACTTATATTTTAATATTCATTAATATTTATTTGTTGCCATAAGGTAAAGTTCAATTTATCCCTATAAGGGGTAAGACGCAACAACTTTTTTTTTCGGGTAGCTCGTATTAAATTTCATATAAGAAACATAAGCTATCAATAAGTTATCTATATACATATCTTCTATCATCAACATATCATAGAGGACAAAACGAGTATTATTTTTATTTTCTACGTCCCCCGTACCTTCAATAATATCTCCCTGGTTGAGCCGCACGTGCCCCGGTGCAGTGGGCTCGTAAGGCTGCAGACACACCACAGTGGCACCGGTGGTCTGCAGCGAGCACGTCGTAGTATCTGAGTTGCTGGTGCCAACTCCACTCGAGTCCGATATGATGTCGCTAGTGTCGCCCGCGCTTTTATCTGTCAACATTACCGGTACTTACGGGTCAATCCGGTCACGCGGTTGCTAAGGATTTCGATTTAATTTTTTTTGTATCGCTTCTTTACATAACTTTTTTGTAAAAACAGTGTTTATTAATAAAACACTGATATATAAATAGTTAAATAATTAAAAAATGTTTACTTTTAACAAACTATCGCTATAGTTTTCATCATTCAAGGTCATCTATTGGTAAAAAATATTGTCAACATACAAAAATAACGAATGCTGGCTGCTAAGGTAAAAGTGCTTGTTAACTTTTTAAGACTATGAACATATATATGTGTAAGGAGAGGGTCAATTCAAACAAACGTCATTAAAAATAAGAACGAAGCGAAGAAGCGGTTCGTAACTACTCATAAACAGTGAAGGCACATAGAACATGCGGTTGATCACGATGAGGTAGTGCATGGTGATGGTTGTCACACGGGCTCGGGTCACGTGGTGTGCTTGGATGTACATAGACCTTTATGTGTGACGTCACAATGTTTGGGACATTTTGTGAGGACCTCTTCTCGTCATCGCAATATTTGGATAACTTGAATAGGTACTCACTGACAAATTCCATAATTCATTAGAAGTTATGACACAATATGACTTTATATTATTCGATTATACATAAAAATTAAATAGTGTCACATTACCCCGTAAAAGTTCCAACCAACCCCGTTCGTATTACCTGTTAATATACTGGCGTCGTCTTCGTGACTCGGATGGCTGGCGTCACTGATGCTGGACGAAGCTGAGGAGAAGGGCCTCTCCAGGCCTGATGAAGACAGCATTGCGTCCAACTCGGGGATGCGTGTGGACGAAGCGAGCGAGGACCGGTCACCCGCCCACCAACCCCAGCCCGACCGCCGTTTAGGGTTGTACCGCGGCGGGCCGCGAAATGGCACTAAGGTAACGTGTGTTCAACATAAAACAACTAATAATAACGGCGAACCCAATTTGTGCGAAAATAAGCGGTACTTTTAGAGTAAATAAATAAATAAACATTGATTTCACAAATAATTACAGTATATAAATGTCCAGTCGAGAATATGTGTTGAGAGACTTCGAAACAAGGAAAAATCAAATCGTTCCTTTAATTTGAAATATTTCTATAGAATACATTTAAAGACTTCAACTGGACTTAGTTAGCTTACAAATAATACAGTATATTATGTGCTGACAAACTAAATCAAAACTACATAAGTAAATAAATAAACGTAATATAAGTAAATACATATAAAATAAGTATTATAATATGTACATATGTTTATGTGTGTTACTTGTGTTATACTTTAATACCTTTCTAGTCGAAACAACCATCACCATTAATGAATAAGCAATGGATTAGAAAAATTTAAATATGTGGATGATATCATGCATAATAATGCTAAAATATCTTCTATGTTAGTATTTTGTGTACTTATATGTATATTTTACACTAATATGTATATAGATATAGTTTTTAAAATATATTAAGTATTAGTTACACCTAGGTATGAAGCTTCATTAAGCCGTGCACGCACTCCAAAATCATCAACAGAAAACTTACCAACTTCTTCAGCTTTATAACTTTTTATAACTTCGGCTAATTCCAAATTACCAGCTATTACTGCCACCTGAAGTCATAAATTAGATAATTATTATTCACAATAATACACCCGAATCGATTAGATTAATTATAAAATTTACTTTAGTTCAAGGTATTTGAACAAGTGATTAGTGGAATGCTCGCGATTCATTAACGACTAAAATTTTATTGTTCACATACACGCAAAGAACTTAACTGAGAAGAGGTTTTTATGACTAGAATAAATGATAATTATATACGAATTCAACAATATAATTGCTAGCGAAAAAAATACTTAATTAAGCTTGTGGGCAAATAATAAGCTTGGAAGAAATTATCATTATTACTATCGCTTCTTAACTTTCATTCTAAATTTTATTTCGTTAAACTATAATTAGGTATTGTTGAGCTTTGATGGCAATGGGCAAGCTACGCAATTTCGAATCCCAGTGGGGCCTATAGCAATTAGTTTTTCCAAAAACTTTAATTTCACCCCATGTGCTTAACGGTGAAGGAAATCGTCGTGAGAAAACCTGCATATGTCTGAGAAGTAATTCAAAGAGTGCCTGGCATTGCGTGAGCATTCATTTATATATATTTAGATATTACACAAGACACAAACATAAAATTGTAGTGCCTGCGCATCGCCTACAAAAAGTGCATGGCTCATTTTTAGGACAGAGCACACGCTTCTATAATAAATTACCAACAAAAATTGTAAACTTGCCCTTCAACAAATTTAAAGAAACAATTAAATCAGTTTTGCTTGAAAAAGGATATTATACTGTAAGTGATTATATTTGTGATAAGGGAGCCTGGGATGTACCTGATAATGTTTGTAAATAATCCCATTGGCACTGTACTTTTGCTACAATTAATTAATCTTAATTTTGCTTTGACTGGCTGGAATTTGCCATGCTCACATATATTTGTACTATATTTTTAGTTTTTAGTTTTTATTTTTGACAATTGAGCATTAGAGCTGTGTCCATGGGCTTATAGTTGCTTGAACAATTTATTTTGTATTTTTAAAACTGTATAATATTCTTTAAAAGAGTAATTACTGAGTTTCTTGCCAGGTTCTTCTCAGTAAAATCAACCTTCCGAACCTGGCGGTAGCATGTATAATCCTGTGTAATTGTGTCATTCTGACGATTTGAAAGTACTTTGTATGAAGTCTAATCGAATAAAGATATATTTGATTTTTTACCTGATAAGGCGTTTGATTGGCAAAGTTTAGAGCTTCCTTATCGCAACCCCTAAATAGAAGTTGCCTTGCGCATGAGTCTTGCGCATTGACCGCGCACACGTGGAGCGGCGTGTTGCCTGACGCATTGCGCCCGTTCATATCCGCCCCGTAGAATAAAAGGTGGTCTAGATGTTGCACTAACCCCGTGCGGCAGGCCTGGAAATTAAATGTAATTCATTTACTTAAAGATGTAAATATTTTATTCGTCTTTTAAAGCAAGTAACAAGACGGAAGAACTTAAACAAATTGCGAGGATGTCAGGCTTTAATGTAGGCAATTTAATAGTGCGAGTTCATGAAGTTTTTTTTATTAAATTATGGCTAGCTAGCTGAGCCGCACGGTAATGCGTATAATGCATACTTACCATGATAAATCGGGTTAATAAATAGCTAGTCACAAATAACGTAGCTTTCAATAAGTAAAACAATTTTAAATCGGTTTTGTAGATCCAGAGATTACCCCTTACAACCTTACAAACTGTACCTCTATATAATATTAGTATAGCTTAAGCCTTACCTGATGTACTTCCTGCCACCCTTGAAGGTCAGTCGCTCCAATTGTCGCGTGATCGTGTAAGAGGGTTTCACATAACAGCGGGTCGGTTTTATTTGTCACTGACAAGTATAGAGGCGTTAAACCCTTTCCGTCCTTGTAATTAGGAGAAGCACCGAGTTCCAACAATGTTTTGACCGCTTCTAGAGAATTTTTCTCTATAGCTCTGTGCATGGCAGTACTACCGTCCTTGTTCCGGTAGTCGAGTAGTGCCCCGCCATTCACTAGGGCTATTAGAACCTTCGCTGGAGATTTTAGGCCGGCCGCTACTGTTAATGGTGTCTCTGAAAATAGCAAACCTAATTTGTAACAATATTATTGAAAGTCCAAGGGTCAAAGATGAAAGGTAAATAGAACTACTGAAATATTCTGGGGGTGAATTCAAACTTTCAAATGTCAAAGGTTCGTAGTATCGAAACGAACTAGTTTTAAAAACTCAACAGTCGCAGGCAGATACGTTACATCCGAGAACAAAATGTCTCATCATTCAAACAAATGGATACATTAATTTCGACGATAATACTTAAATTCTCATCTCCAAATCATCTTGACTTAGCATTAGCAATGCGGAACCATTGGTGAATATGAAATAAGTATTAAGCATTCAGCGGTAACAAATACACCCGGCGGTTTCAAGGCAACATTTATCAAAGATTATCCACGGCGGGATTGATACGGAGCTCACAATGGCGACTGCCACAATTTCAGTACAAAACGAACAATGGACGATAACAATCGCTATGTAAATAAGTGTCTTAACCCAGCCACTGAGTTGTATTGGCAAACATACTCAAGTCACAATGTAGAACATATCTGTACGAGTTCATTTGTTACACAAAGAGTGTATATCGGAAATGGTAATAGCCACTAGTATTGTTCACCAGAAAAGTTGGCGCTCAGTATGAGATATGAAAGGCAATCTACGAAACGAAAGACTTAACAAGGTAACCACACGCAATCATATTTTTTTGTATATTTACCCCGTATTTCTATACATTCACCCCTGAAATCAGTATACTTATCCACTATAACGTTAAGTTTTACGATCGTTAATGGTAATACTCGTAAATTGGTAACCGATGGTGGGCGGGTAAAGGGATTATATATGATTATTAATTTTATAGATAACACACAGAACCATAAGTCTGCTTGATGATAAGCGTTTACTGCAGCCAATTTACCTAAATGTTTATTACTTACCGCCAGTTTCGTGACAGTGGAAGTTAGGGTCTAGACCCTTGGCACAGGCCTTGGTGATCTTTTCGATCTGCGAATGGGTGACGTGTTCCAGGAACCGGCGAAGATTTGCTCTGGTGTGGAGAGCCTTCAGCGTCTTCTCATCCAGCTTCAACATCTTGTACACGCGACGCTTGTATTTTAACTGGAATTGAGAATTGAGATCGGTTCACACAGTTATTTATATGAATTTTATTGTTAAAAATTATTTATTATGTCATGAAGTGTACAAGATCACAGCTGACTCTCTTGCCCATTCTTCTCAATAGACTAGCTTCCTCACTTGTGGTCACTTCTTCGACGGTCATGGCCTTAATAGGGCCTATTCTGAATATTTTTTTTCATTTTTATTACATAATCGTAAACTCACACCTTCGCAGGAGTGCGTGAAGAGGTAGGCAGCAAAGACGATTAGGTGCCAACGTGGCGTCTATGACTATATTTTCAGACATTATGTTGGTTCTCACGAAGTCGTGGTGTGGCACTGCATCACTATTATATGCATCATGGCATTACAAATTTTCTGCCAGTAATGTGATACTAGTAGTATAAAATAATATTCTTAATTTATTTGTCTGCTTATTCGTGCAGGCACCCAGTTGGAAATAAATCACCAAATATAATCCTCTATGGATACAAAGGTTTTTAATTTAATGAAAGTAAAAAATATACAATTATATGTAATACAAAATACGGGTTTTTCCGAACGCTGTATATGACATGATAATTTTAACACCTTTTGCTTTACCTACACACAGGTTTAATACATTTAGGTTATCTTATCTTATCTTGTTGTGGCATTATTGGGTCCGGTTGCCCGGAAGCACGTCGGCCCTTGGGATCTTTTGTGCCGCACTTGCCCTTATGCTCTACGTACCTGACTCCTCAAATAATCCCTGAACAAGCCGGCAGATCTTGCCCTTTACATTTAGGTTACTTAGATTCTCAACGGCTAACTTGGTCTTACCTCGAGGTAGCCGACGGGTCCATTGAATGGGTAGTCTCCGAGGCGTCGCTCCTCGTCGAGGAACTTGCCTGCTTTCCCGTTGACCGGCGGGCAGAACAGACCATAGTTGAAGCTCTCTTTCAACTCCTGTCGAAGATGGAAATTACACATATTAACATCAGATTAAAGGTAAAGTATTAGAATGTTGTGATATACATAGACGTTGTCTTGGGCTTATTTAATTTCTCCGGAACGGAACTGAAAAGGAACCTAGATAGAACACAACAAATTTCTTATTAAGTATACATACTTACGTTAAATTTAGAATATCTATCATTTTCGTCATCTGTGAACCAGCTTTTCTCAAGGTAATAAATTGAAGGGCAGTTCAGTTTAGGTATTGTATTAAAATTTTTAAAGATTCAAAACAAACAACTAAGTAATTAAACTAATAACGAAAAATTATCATTACATTATTAATGGACGTTACATTATCTTTTCCCATAAAGACTATATGAAAAGAAGATAATTTAGATAGAAATTGAATAGTGTAAATAAAAAACAAAACATTTGCTAATGCATCGTGCATGTAAGTATGTAGTCATCTAATAATATGTCTCAAATATTCCCATCCAAATACCTCACAATAATGACACTGAGAACATTATACAATCATGCAATTGATGTACAGTTAGAGTCAAAGATCGCTGACAAATTGCCGAGATGTAACAATAAATACATTTGACCTTAGGTAAATAAATACACCTGACCTTAGGTAAATCCGGACTGCAATTTTAACAATTATTTTCTTCAAACGTCATGTAGTGTAATTGGCTTGAGATTTGTATCAAGTTACAACATAAGCTATTAATTATTTTGTTCTGTGGTGAGGTGAGCAAACGCAGCCTCTGGCTGTGACGATAACTTACAACTTAATAGCATTGTTAACAACTTAACATATTACCTTAATTGTACAGTGACGCACGTACCTCTTTTGAAACCGATGATACTACTATAAAGTATGGACGGGCTTCGAATGTTACACACTTGTGCTAACAATGTAGTACTTTGTACCATAGCTATTGTGATTAGATACCTTTATGTATAAATATTTCGTAATATTTACATGTTTTCGAAATATACATGAATAATTATTCAAATAATCGACCCTAGGTCAGCGAATGTTAAGTACTTTTATGTGTTTGAAACATTTCGATTGAGTAAAATTACCTTACCGTATCGAGTAAAATTATTATATGTATGTGGGATTGAATAAAATATAACGAGGAATGTTTGAAAGGATCTTCTGTACTTCGTCTCAATATAATATCAACTTAAATAAACATCACACGTTGCCTATCATTCTAACATAAAACCTCTTCCCACATGTATATGTAGACGATAGCGGATATGAGAATTTAGAGATAAAGAGAGCAGTGAAAAAAGCAGCTGACATTACTGAATTTATTTGACAACTTACTAACTAACAAGTGAAAGGTAAAAAAGACTAAAAATAAAATAACATAAATCATAAATATAACAAAATAGTTTCCAACAGTATATGCTCGCATCATCCTAAATGGGTTCCCGGAGGTGTTGTTATAACAACACCGACCTTTCACTGAAGATGATAAAGTGCCACATACATAACACGTCCTTGAATTAAGTGCTTTTCATATATATGCTGATTTTCTCATGATATTTTTCTTCACCGTGAAGCACGTGCTGTGAAGTCACTGCACTTAGTTTTAAGAAAAATCATTTCAAACCGCTGGGATTCGCAATTACGTCGCGAGCTACTCAAACCCACGGCCACCATGGCGCTTATTACAGATTGTTTGATTTATTATTTTATACCTAGCGAATTTTATTCGGATAAGCCAGAAAAGTCAGCGCTCATAAGTTGTGACGGCACCTTTACTAACTGTAGATTATGCACTGGGCCTGTAGACAAAGATAGATTATCCTCACACTTCGCTAATAGAAACGACACAAATCATGGAATGACATATGTCACGTGACTGATTTATGTAATTTCCATACATTTTGTATCGTCTCTTAGCGCAATCGCGAGAGAATGTTACTGTTAGTGTCTATGCCTACTGGGTGTCAAGTCTCTCTACGGGGCGCATTGATTGATAAATACAGGTGTTAGATACCCTACAATTAGCTATAGAGTTAAATAAAGTTGAAACTGACCGAATAGCATTGAACTGAAAACCTGCTCTTAACGAAGCAAGAAATATGTCTATGTCCATCCGATTGATGGACCCCGGAGCGTAGAACAGATTGCACTAACATTGCAAGACGATTGCGAATGATTTACAATCGATAATCGAATGATTTATTGACAATTTGTATCGAGAAGGCTGTATTTTGATGCATTCAAAGATGTTTCTAATTTAGTTTGTTAAGGTGCCGGCGGAGTTAGCTAGAATAATTATTGTAAGTCGAGCGATATATATTGTGACACATTGTGTTACTATTAGGATTATGTAAGTAGTGGGTTAAGATTTATTTTTTCCATACACTTAAGTACGTTTTTTTATGTTATCATTAATATTTTTTTGGATTCCGCCTGAAACAATTACTCAAGCACCTAGATAAGCTCTCGCCACGTCCAAATATCGACAGGGCACGGTCAACTTCTTACTGGGACGACGGAGACCAAGGCCTTGTAAGCTTATATTACATACTTAAATACGACTATTATGTAATGTAATTCGAGATATATTATAAGACTAGCTGTGCCCCGCGGTTTTACCCGCGTAGATTTAGTTTCTTCCTTATTGTCGCGGAACCCTAATATTTTTAATAAATAAAAGTAGCCTAAGTTACTCCTTGAAACATCAGCTACCTACCAGTGAAAGTCCCGTTAAAATCCGTCCAGCCGTTTCAGAGATTACCCGGAACAAACAGACAGACAGACAGACAGAGAAAAATTTTAATACTTGGTTTTTTAGTGTCAGTAGCGTGTATACTTTCATATGCATTTAGTGAAAAGCTGTTATTTTAGAATTACAAACAGACACTTCAATTTTATTTATCTGTATAGATTTCCGCCTTCTGTCTCTATGCAAAACAAGGAGACATCTAAAATGGAAATACAATGTCTGGTACAACGCAAACCAACATTAACCCAGATATTAGGTACCAGTTTGCTTTCATATCTTTACGCCTCCCTGGTTCACAAAACAGTAGGCAGGGGTGTTAAAACAGTCACTGTGCATCAAAGCTGAGAAAATGATGAGTGTTATTGGGACAGATGTTGAGTCCATTGCCGTCTTAGACAGTATACAAAGTCGGCACGTCGTTGTTAAATTCTTCTCAGGCATATGCAGGTTTCCTCACGATGTTCACCGTAAAGCACCTAACACGTGTCTAGATATTGCATCGTTGGTCTAATGATCGCAAACGCTACTACGGAACACGAGGTCCTAGGTGCTATACCCGCGTCGGATAAAGTGTTATAGGGTTTTACCATTTGTATTTTCCCAGTAACAGCCCGGAGGCTGGATTAGTACCCGGTTAATGGCAATGGCGTCGACCCCTGTATGGGACATAAAAATCGTGAATCTCGTGTTTAGACATCACTGTATTATAGAAAACTCATTGGCACATTGTAGCTTGTGTCGCTTGCGCAAGTGACTTCTTAAACTCACTGCAACACCACGGAATTATTAATTACTAGTTTAACGGTACTACTGAAAGGGTGAACTGAAATGTAAATTATCTAATTAAACGTTAACTTGCTCAAAATAATAACTTGCTCTAAAAAATATAACCCTTTTTATCTCATGCTGCGAGTAGTGAACCAGTTACAAAATGGGCTAATTGGGTCTCGAGCAGGAAGTATAAGGCTAGTGTCCGAGTAAAAGCTGTCATAATACGTCCAGCGGTCCCTGGAATGGACACAGATGTAAAGGGCCGATAAATCGCCCACTAACGATGTTGTCCACTGTGACTTATTACACTCGTGACATATTCAATGAGTTAACTAACCATAGCGTGTCTATTCGATTGAGTACTTGTCAACGCATTCCGCGTTTTGCACCAATGTTGCCTAAAGTATTCAAGATTTGGCATTTAGGCCCTCAGGGCTCGTAGACAAAGTAACATTATCCTCGCTCGTGTATGGGAATGACATATGTCACGTGTCTGGTTATGTCATTTGCATACATTTGTACATCGCTTGTATTAGTGCAAACGCGAGAGAATGTTACTTAGTCTAGACCTACTGTAATATAAAACCCTATTACCGAAATAGATTTCTGGATAGTGGAAGTGGCGTGTTGAAACACGTCTTTAAATCAAAGTAACATATGAACATAAGGAGTAGGCCGATATCAGAAGATGCCGCAATTTCCGCTAAAGTAGTTTGAAGGCAAATGCCAACAACTAGCCTAATTTATGGATACGTAGGCGTTCCTGTTTGTGTCATGCTACAATTAAATCAACTTAGCATACAATACATTGTCTCCTATTGTCGCTAGATTGATTGCTCCCAGTCAATCTGGGGCGGCAGGGAGAGTTTATTGCGACAGGGTGAAATTATATAATCTAGTACTACTTCTTGGATTTTAGTTTACGCAAACTAAAGCAAAATCGGTAAATTTCATAGTTGACACGTGGCGTCATCAAATTTAGAGTACCGCTCTCTTTGCGCCGGGGATTAAAAACAAGAATTGGAAAACAGCCTTTCATATTCATAATACGGACCCTTTTCTTATCGTGTAGATGACAAACAAGTGTAATTAAATTGCTGAAGCCCATACCTTGGCTACTTGGCGATGTGGTGGCCGCGGACATACGAGAGCTTTAAGCTGGCGACATGGCGAGTTCTCGTATCGGAGGCCAAGACTCACTTCGGATCGCTGAGCCAGCGGAGTAGTACATTGTAGTAGTAATAACTTAGCTACTGTTATAACAATATTGGTGGTCATTAGTTCTTCCCACGTGCAGCTGGTGGGGCACGATATACATTAGGTAAGTAAGGGTCATAGTTTGAGGATACTAAGTACTGGGACAGCGCGAGTTAACGTAACGTACAAATACGATTGACAGGTTAGTAATTTGAATGTATTCTAACCTTAATTTATAGTGAATTAAGAAGCTAAGCTCAGATTGCAAATTAACACTTCCTTGTAAGCGTACAAAAGGCTAAGTGCAAATGGGGGCATTTGTAATAGAGGGGAAGCAATCAATTTATAGCGGTCCGCGTGGCTCCGTAATTGATGTGCGGTTCGAGCAGAGTTGACGGGCCGGCCAGCTGGCTCGTGCTGCGTTCACTGCGCACGCCACTCGGGAGATTTAATGCGACTAAACACAGCTTCAAAGTGAAATATAACTGAGATGCCTTTATTTGTGAGGAGTGCTTCATCCGGTTCCCGAAGCAAAGGCACGAAAGTTCGCGCATTTCTTTATGTTATTACCCTCATAGAGTGCCCAATTTGAATAAGATTATTTAACTTTAAATACACATATTGGTCACGCCTGTATTTCTCGAAGGGGTGGGCAAAGGTGCACTTATAGTACACCCCCATTTCTATAGTTTTGTTCAAGTCCAATGTAACCGGGCACTAATTCAGACTCGGGACGGTTACTGGGAAATTAAAGATGAAAAGGGAACAAAAACTCAATAACACTATGCCCGACCTCGCGTTTGAGTTGAGACCGGCGAAGCAGCCATTTTAACACAATATCATCTCATTATGTTTAATTTTACACAAACATAATACTCATAATAAATAGTTATAAGAGGAGAATATATAAAGTAAATAAATTACATTGACTAGACGTCAAGTTAAGATTACATACTTACATTGAAGTGTTTACATAATAGCAGCAAAGGACGCGAATAAATCAGTCCGTTGAGCGGAAATAATTTGAATAATCATGCTACCACATACGTGAAAACACATTATTTAACTTTACATGATAATTTTATGACAATCCAATGGTAATTATTTACACGGGTCTAGCGTGGATATATAAGTTTTATACTTAATTTTTCAAGATGTTTTCCCTCAGTAAAAGCTCGTCATTATTGCTAAGAAGTTATTGCTTATTATTTGGTGATTAAAGTAATTATGTGGTTATTCTGTTCTATATCTAGGTGGATGGATTCATCTAACAACAATTTCAGTTTGCGAGAATTTTGGAAATGGAGATTAAAATGCTGCAGATTGGAAATACCACTTGAGCGACGGGTTCTAATTCGATATTCGTTGGCATGTGAAAATTACGCGTTGTTCCACATCTGCTTACCATGGGAGCCCCTAGAAGGTATGAAGGCAAATAAATAATAATTAAAATATAATTAAAATACTAAACTGTGGATGAAAACCTGACCCACTAATATATAAACTTGCACGTACTAAACGAGGCATATTTGTGCATAAGTGGATCAGTGGTCAACTAAACTGATAGATGTGTTTTGTCACATCGACACCGGTCAGTTGTGCGTGTAACGTTGCTTAACCGAGATTACTTATATCCACATTTGTGCGGCTTAAAGACCGGAGAGAATTTATGATAACTCACTTGGATTCAGATAATTGGGAACGTGGGTTGGGCAATTGGGAATGTTCAAAAGGACCAAGTAAGGCAAGCAGGTAAACCTTAATAGTTAAAAGCTTAGTTGAGTCGATGTGACGTGATAAGTCTTTAAGTTGTAGTCGGTACCATTGCATTAGGAAGAATTTGCCTCGATTATTCGGTACCCTTTTTTAATTAACTTAGCGTAAGATTTGCGTACCATAACCCGAGGATAGTAGATCTCGTTTTGTGATATGGAATTAGAATGGGTTTTTGTAGAGGGATGTTGTTGAACCTAGTTTTATATTGGGTTCAATTCAAAATAGACAGACACCGGTGCGAGACTCCAAGGATTCAACATTTTTGGTAGATTAGTACATATACAAATTATCTTTCCGGTTTATTTGGTCCAATTTCTGATATGTCAAACTGTCTGCTAAGTCAATTTATATGCCTCATGTTATGTAAGTCTCTTAATGTGATATACTACGCTAGCAAACTACATAGCTATAATAATGTATTTAAAAGATTGTCTTTGACCTGCGGGCCTACCATGATCGGTTTAAGCAAACGTATTAAGAACTTATGAGCTATGACGTTTCATTTTGGTACCGTAAAAATAAGCGTCATAGCTAAGAAGTTCTTGATACGCGCTGCTTAAACGATCATAAGGTCCCAGTACTTTATAAGCAGCTATTTAAGTTCCGATCATTCTATTCTTATGATGAACAGGTAACAGGTACACCCAATTTCCTAATTTCTATGATGAATATAATTGTTTACATTATCTTGTGACCACATTGGGTACAATAGAACGAAAGAACATCTTGATTATTCTCAATGACACAATACATCTGAGTAAATTATAATCATGGTACCGTTAATACCGTCCCTTTAACTAATCCAGCATTTTCTAGTAGCACAATGCCTTTAAGGTTCAAATGAATGACTCACATCGATGAATGACCATCACATCCGCATAGAGAAAGTAGAGGTATGTACAATTATTACGCGTGACTTTCCTCCGTTACAGTCAGGGACCGGTCTTCACTCGATTCCTATTCGAATAGGGCCGATTCGACTCACAATAACGGCCACACACGATTTTTCGATTGTTATTTTCTTCTAGCGCCGATGACAATCAGTTTTATATTGTTGTGTTACTTAGAACTTGGCCACTATAATGTCATTGATTGAGATATTCACAAGCTTATCTCAGCTTTTGCTTGTTATGAATATATGCCATATACTCTGTAATATATATAAGCTGTTATTTCGATATTCCAAATAGACATTTCAATCGTACTTGATGTATAAATTGTTCCATTCCATGTATTAAAATACAACTATGTAGCCGTAGACCTGAAAGAAACTACTTTTTCGGTTGAAGGGCTGTACTTGGGTTGAATACATATTTATTCTGTTATTTCTTACCAATAGTACTGTAAAACCCAGCTAGTAAAAAACAAATTAAAAACTGTATCGAAGTAACGAGCCAAGTTCGGATGCTTTAGCCCTGGTTGAAGCGATTTGGCACGGAACAGACGTGATGTTTATCAAAGTCAAAGTCAAAGTCAAAAATATCTTTATTCGATTAGACTTTTTACAAAGTACTTTCAAATCGTCAGAACGACATGGATTATACATGCTACTGCCAGGTTCGGAAGGTTGCTTTTACTGAGAAGAACCTGGCAAGAAACTCAGTAATTACTCTTTTAAAAATATTATACAATTTTTAAAAACAAAGTTAATCACTTGAGAAATGTATCAAGCGAACAATCCATTTAAGGTAAAAAATCCTCAGTTTAAGCTCAGCAGTTTAATACTCTTTGACCCTTTTGATTGGCCATAGCTAAGCAGTGAAGGCAAATAAAACATTCCAACAAGGTTTTGGTTTCTGGGAGGATTGTAAAATTTAAGATTTTCATGTAACTATGAAACCGACTATAGGCGTAATTTTTCTGCTAAAAGAATCACGATATTCACGATATATATGATTCACGAAACTTGAATCGATTTCAGGAAGTGTAACGAATCATAGAAGCTTCAAAATGTATGATATACCTTGTAGATTAATCCAACACCTCTGATGGCCAATAGTGAGAAACATGAATAAAATCAATAGATCAGATACAGACACATCCTGCGTTCGGTATAGTGTGATAATTTTACGTAGAAAAATCGCTAATAGGAAACGAAGCTTGTTAATGAGATCACGATACCCACGTGTGAGACGGACGTAGTTAACAAGGCTCACAACACGCTTGAAAGAATCAAGATCGCAGACAAACCCCACAAACGAGCTCTCGAAGTAGTCCGTAATGGAATGCCATACTTGGACAGCACGGCCGGCAAATAATAACAATAACGGGCCGCTATCGCCCTCGATACCTCTGTCTCTATCTACAGGCTAGTATTTGAGTACCTGAAGGTATTTGGTAAAGTCACTAACTTTAATTTGGATTCTAATCTCGAGGCTCTGTATGTGTTAACTTCAAAGTACATTTGCGTATTTTGTTTTGAAATTAATGGACAACGAACAGTTTAGTGGTTGGTTTTGGGCTCATTTTCAAGTAAAATTTCGAATGTTCGAAGTTCGACATAGCTGCGTGACAAGTTCATAATGTAAAGAAATCATCCACATATAAGTGACCTACTTAATCCAAAAAACTCCATTTGAGACTACTACATAAAATTTTTAAAATAGAGAGGCGTCTAAGTAAGTCTAAAGAAATGCGAATTGCGTAGTTCCCACATGAAGAGGCAGCGACAAGAGGCGACACATGAGACAGATATAATCAATAAGCCATCGTCTATGAGGCGGGGCGCGTGGACATCCTTATTTGCCAAGTTGTCGCCGTCGGGCTGCCTTTATGCGGATGAAGTCACAAGAGAAAAGAGGAATATATTTTTAAATTTCTTCAGCTCTCTTTGTGTTACGGCTAACTTCTATCGTGTTCAATAGCTCTCGTGTCCTGACAGTTTATTTGGAAAAGTGTGGTCCTAAATCATCCGTTTAAAGTCTCCTAAAGCACTCTTTAAAATATTTTTATTTCATTATTCAGTAAGTATTGTTTCGTCTTTATTATTTTAATTATGTCTGTAGAAATTAAATAGGTACTTTCTACATTTATTAGCTAACTAACTGTGCCCCGCGGTTTCACCTGTCGCGGAACCCTAATATTTTTGATAAATAAAAGTAGCCTACGTTACTCTTTGAAACATCGGCTACCTGCCAGTGAAAGTCCCACTAAAATCGGTCCATCCGAATCAGAGATTAACCCGCAACAAACAGACAGACAGACAGAGAAATATTATAAAATTTTTCAGTGTTAGTAGCGTGTACACTTTTATATTCATTCAGTTAAAAGCTGTTATTTTGGAATTACAAACAGACACTTCAATTTTATTTATCTGTATAGAGTATAGATTATTAAACCGCGATTATGTTAATATAATTAAAGTAGTTCATATTAGATTTCCACGATTACACAACTATGAGCACCTGGTCTTCGCTACCCATGCCACTGAGAAAACCGGTACTTTGTTAAAAGGTTAAAAGACCATCAAACATAACCAATCCCGCTGGTATCTTCTCGAATGTTCCCCAATCCTCGTTAGACGAGCTAATTAACTTAATCTGGTCCTATGAGTTTTGCGAGCGGAAACTACCTACTGTGTTACGTACGTATCGGGTAGGAATACCGTGATTCCCGGGGAGGTAATTTAAGGAGGTAGTGAAGCGTGTACACAGATAAATATATCCCTATAAGGTAAATAAGGCACGTGTCGCGTATGTATGATATTGTATAATAAACATTTACAAGTATAGGTGCCGCCTCAGTAGTAATTTTATGAGTCTATCTGTCTGTATGGGAATTTATTTTCTCTGACTTTGATGATTGATATGTTACCTTGCTATCTGACCACGGTAATCGGATCATATTACCGGGCAATAAGCATTAAAATACATTGTATCCGATTGGGAAAGAAGCGCAGGCGTCCAATTGCAAAACGACCGGTTTAAATAGTCACTAGTTGTGACCAAATCCGTAGGTTCGTTTGTCATTCACCAATATGTGGGTTCGTGTGGAGGTTTGGTTTTGGCAGGTTTATTATTTATATTATATCTCATTGAAAGTGTTAAATATGTAACTGCTTAGGTAGGTATAGCACTAGGTACGATACAGAGGTAAATATCCTAAAAAGAAGTTAGTTCTAAGGCAACGACAGTCACGAGCATAAATATGTTTTCGTTGTAGTACGATGTCACTACCATTTACAAACAATTTGGCAATAACTTTAGTGTGAAAAGATTCAAACAAGATCACACATTTTCTGAGTCTAGCTGCAATCTCGAAGTCCGTGTGATTTAAATGGATTTATATAAAAGGCAAAGTGGCATTAACGTAAGAAAATAATCTCACTCTAACACTTTTTGTGTTAGCGGGTAGTAGAATTACCTACATATTAATTATTTATATAGGGTAATTTGACACATTGTTGTGTCAAAGAAAGTGCGAATCCTTGGCAATCCTTCAGAACTTTAAATGTTAACAGTTGGTAAAAAAACTTAAAAACATCACGATATTAATTGTGCTTGTCATCTCAAATCTGAAGCTAGGCTCATACTCTGCTCTAGGCTTACTACTAGAAGCTATGGGATCTACGCGATAAGTGATGGTATCTACCAGATTATACATACATACATACATGCTGAAGCCTGTATCTCATGGGGTTAGGCAGATATCACCATTTGCCACATGCTACGATCCTTACATACTGTCATTTGAATTATATATAGCTGTCTAGTTTCGAGTCGATACGACATTGAGAAGTCGGTTAAAGTCGATTTTATTACTTCTATCGATTTTGAAGCTATTATAAGCGAGGTATAAAAAAGGTTTTTACCGAGTCAGTTTGTCAAATTTTATTTAATGAAGTCACTAAAATTATAACAATTGTGTTGCGCGGAGTGCAGGCTATAAAAATAATATTGCCATAAAAACATTTGATTACACCGCGTGTAAAAAATATTGGGCCATAGGCCATAGTCATGTTTGTAATTGTTTTCTAGAGCAATACACCGTGGACTGACCTCTTTGCTAGGAAAGCGTTGTGGTTTCACGTTTTTATATCATTATCTATTTAATGATACGCCTATTAGGTGCATTTTACATTGGAGTGCAAAAAATAAATAAAGTTCGGTGTCATAAAGTCGTAAGTTATTATGTTAATAGGAACGTGTTTAATCTATCATTTACATAACAATACAATAAATGTACTAGTACATACTGGTTCTCTATGATAATAACTATATAATTGTAAATTAATAATAAGGCTACTTGGACATGTCAATTGGCATCTATATTTAAACACCTAATTATAAACTGAAAACCTTAAAAAGAAATATATAATTTGATACCTAAAATATATGATTAAAAGGAGTCCCTGTAGGCAAGGTTCCGAAGATACTGGCAGCTTCCCCTTTGAATAGCTAAACTTATTCTTTGTCCGAGGTAGCTGCCAGCTCTTCGGTCTCCGGTGATGTCGACGTCCCATTTACACGGAACCAACAACAGAGTTGGTGCGGCATGTGAAGCGGCGGAGAAGGCTAAAGCTAGCAAATACAGGGGTCTGGGCACCGAGTTTGATTTTGTTCCATTCGGTGTCGAGACCCTTGGTCCGTGGGGTCCTAGTATTTAATATTATAAATGTGAAAGTATGTTTAAACTGATCATCATGAAAATTTGTACACATATTCAAGAAGGTATTAGAAGGAACATAGGATACTTTTTATGTAAAAGAAGATTTAATGCGAGCGAAGCCACGGGTAAAAGCTAGTCCCAAATAAAACTCTAATTATTTTATAATCACACCAATTCGTAGAGAACGAAAGGTGTAAACAATCGGTGCATAATCTATGCAACAATTTAGCTATGAAGATATTTTATAATAGATCCCACGGGCTATCTCGCAAACCACTACGACATTTTGTATCAATTACAGGTTATTACGAAAAGAATAATTCGCGGCCCATCGGCGGCACGTAATGGCTCGTGGCCCGTGGTAATAAACGATAATCGGGCCCCGGGGACGCGACGATCGGTCCTCTTGCCGTATACGCCAAGAACTACAATTTATGGATGAGGCATATTGCGAACACACATTGATGTATTTATACTTGATGCACATTTGGTTAATATAATAATCTTACCATTTATCTTTAAATGTCAAATTATACGCAAGCTTATGTGATGTCCAATTGATCTATTTATGTGAAATCAATAAGCATAAATTTGACGTTTTTCGTCCTTATTTAATGGCGAATGGTAGTAATTTTTATCTATTTTTATTCACCTTATAGAACGGCATCAATCTACTTAAACTAAAAGGAAAAAACTTCACCTTTTTAAAGTCGGTTAAAAAGGGGATATTTTCATTCAGTTTTCTAACAAAACTCCAAAAATACAGACAATATATTCTTTAGTTAATCCGCAAACAAATCACATTCGGGATGTCAATACAGGTTACTGCTCCTTAGTCGATAAGAGAATCGAAAGAAAATATAAAACCTAATCCTAATCTAAAAATATAAAAAACTAGAATGATTATAGTATTCAGAAACCAATCAACAGAAATTGTAACCGCAACCAAATAACATAAAAATAGAAATTAAAATTACATCAAAGTACGAAGACAATATTTTCCAACAGAATGGGGCATTCATCCAATTTAGCCTGGAATTGGAACTGTGCCCGGGGAATGTCCATAAGCCTCTCACGTAAGAGTACTAAAATACTAGCACAAAATGGCCGAATGGGTGGACCCAACCCAATTCGTGGAACCATTAGATACGACGATATTATTTTTGGTTCTTGTAACAGTTATGTATATACAAAGTAATGTTTTATCGTTGAAAATCTAATCTAGTTTTCTTGTCTTGCGTTTTATTATCCAGGACTTTCTAACGTAAGTTCTTTACAAAGATATTCATAGTTATAGTCAAACAATAATATAATATAGATAAATAGTTGTTATTTGCTATTTCGCTATCAATAGATCAGCAAAGATAAGCATTCTCAACACAGCTCAGTTTTTGGATGGTTGACCGCCCGAGGTCTTTCCATGCGCTAAGGAGCCGTCGATTCTGGTTGTCAATTGAATATCTTCGTAACCAGTCCGTCAGACACCGAAAAAATACTGACAATTGGTATTTTTGCTGTAAAGGGGCTAGAAAGTTCAGATGGCAGTCGTTTCGTGTAAAAATCTGATAAGTAGTCAATTGAGTGCCAGCCCCAAGCAAAACCAGGCTGATGAGTTTAGTGATTTAAAGTCATACCGTGTTATCTAAAAGCCATATCCATCCATGTATTTCATACATCGTGGTAGATGTGTCACGCGCGTATGTTGTGTGCAAAATTGCAGCGATGGCCACTCACCCGCACCTCGGGCGCATGTCCTGAGTTACTGACATTACTGACATGGCTAGACAATGACCACACTGACCGGCCTGAGGGCGAACTACAAGATTTGTGTTCTTCAGGGATGTTTAGATATAACCACGGCTTGCACTTAGATAGTCAATAACAGGTGCTCGAGTTAGATGATATGCGTAAAGCTTCATTTTCAGCGAGTAACACAGGTTATATTGTTAATCGAAGTAAATTAGGGATCTATAACAACATGCGGGCAAAGCCCCGGACCGAAGCTATCTTACTAATATTATAAATGTGAATGTAAGTTTGTTCGTTACGCTTTCACCCGAAAGTCACTTAACCAATCATCATTAAAACTTTGTAGGTATTAGAAGTAAAATAAGATACTAGTTAAAAAGGTAAAAGCTAATAACTAATAAAAGCCCCAAGTGGCAAGTGTAGGAAGTTTTGTCTCCATACAAAAAAAGCACAAAACGCCAGGTAAAGCGACGAAGTTCGGACGTGGAGTGACTGTGGATCAATGATTTTTAGTATTCATGCTTTTTCAAATCACAGTTTAAAAGCTAGCAACCCTATACAGACAATCCTTTTTCAAACGAAACAAAACGAGCGTAGGAATGTAATGAAAACAAATGAATAGTGTTCTAGCGAATCTATTATGCTTTTAATAGTTTACAGTGCAGAGTAACTAAGGTTTCCGATTAATAATAAATACCTATGCGGCGTCAGACGGTTGACAAATGAACGCGTATTATGCGGACGTACGGACCAGAATACCAATGTTGCTGTGAATAAATTGCATTACCGATGTACCGCGGTGCATTCTAGGGTTGTCACTATAAAATGCACGAGGAAAATTTATTAGAATTTTAACACAGCCAGCTTGCGAGGCACCAAAAATGAGACGAATTAAAATTCTGTGATTATTGTTTACTACTTTAAGTTCTGTTTTATATAGTTTCATAAAATTAACAAGGATTTACGATATCTATACAGATAAATAAAATTGAAGTGTCTGTTTGTAATTCCAAAATAACAGCTTTTCTCTAAATGGATATGAAAGTATACACGATACTGACACTAAAAAACCAAGTTTAAAATTTTTTCTCTGTCTGTCTGTCTGTCTGTTTGTTCCGGGTAATCTCCGAAACGGCTGGACCGATTTTAACGGGATTCGATCAATAGCCAATCTATTAAATCGAAAGGGCCATTCGCTACAGAAAGTAGTCCTACAGTAGTAGGTCTACAGTAGTAGCCTTATGACACTAAGTTCGGTTTGTAGGTGATCTGAATACATGATACCAGGCGACTACCCATCATCGGTTTATGCAGAGCGTAAGAACTTCCAGACTTTGACTTGTTTTTAATAAGCGCTGCTTAAACGATCATAGTTGGCCCCCTGATCTCCTCACTTTGCTCAAAGAGTTCGCTTTAAAATATTCGCTCTTAACGACTTTAATCAAATATTTAAGTTGGTAAACTACTTAGAATCTACTTTATTACTAATTCATCTGATGGAAATCGAATCGAGCTCAAACGCGCCGCCACCGTTGCGTGTAAAAGGCTCTCTGGACATTGTAGGTTGTGCACAATGAAAAACATAACAGAAGGAAGGTTCCTATGTTATTTGCGAATTGTCTTACTCGCATATGTGCGGAGAATTCGGACCAAGTCAGGGCAATCCCAGTGGTAGTGGTACTGTGCCCGCAACTTATCTGTTCAGGTGGACCAAGTTCGAATTACACGAGGCTGATGCGCCATTATCAGAAGTTCATTCTCATTCTCTACCGCGCGTTTTCTTTGATTTCATTGTCATTTATACATTACGACGCTGTCATATGTACAGATAAGGTTGTACTGTATACCTAGACAAAGTAACATTCTCTAGAGCTTGCGCTAGTAGCAACGATACAAAGTGTATTGTGTGATATAGAGTATCTTGCCAGGTTTTTCTCAGTAAAAGCAACCTACCGAACCTGGCGATAGCATGTACTCGTATAATCCTGTACTATGTTATTCTGACATGGCATGTGACATAAGTCATACCCATACATTTGGTGTCGTTTCTTTAAGTGAAGCGTGAGGATAATGTTACTTTGTCTACAGGCCATGTAACTTAATAGCAAGATGCTCGTAAGTATGTGTATACATATATATTCCTACTAGCTGTGCCCCGCGGTTTCACCCGCGTAGATTTAGTTTCATCCTTATTGTTGCGGAACCCTAATATTTTTGATAAATATAAGTAGCCTAAGTTACTCCTTGAAACATTAGCTACCTACCAGTGAAAGTCCGGTTGAAATCGGTTCAGCCGTTTCAGAGATTACCCGGAACGAACAGACAGACAGACAGACAGAGA